>CM061132.1:54321364-55521364 GCA_030789695.1 Scilla litardierei
CCCTAACTCTTTCCAATTCCCGCAGCAGCCCTAGGGCTCTCCCAGCCGCCGCCATCTCAACCCCTCCTAATCCCTATCTCTCTCCCTCTCCTATCTCTCTCCACGGCCGCCGGTCCCCATCCGCGCCACCGGAGCCCTTCGCCCCTCGCCTATCACAGCGCCGCCCTCTTCACAATGCGCACACCGCCGCACGCGCTGCTCTCGGCCGTCGCAGCTTCCCCGGCTCCGCCGCCGTACAGATCTCACCGCCGCCATTTTTTCCGCCTCCCCTCGCTGCTCGCCCGCCGCGATCCGCTCGCCCGCCGCGATCCTCGCCACCGCAGCAATCTCTGCCGTGGCCACCTGAGCACATCCCGCGCCGTCGGCGCTCCGACGAGCCCAGTCGACACAGTCGTCGCCCCCCCCCCCCCCCCCCTCCGTTCAAAGCGCTGAACCCCGACTCTGAGCCGAGCGACCGGCACCTCCCATCTCTCAAGCTTTCCGGCGAGCGAAGTCGTCGCCGCCACTGACCCGTCTCCGATCCACACTTGCCCTTGCACCACCTGGCACCCCGCGCTCAGCCGCTGCCCCGATCCCCGTACAGCGACCCCGAGCGCCGCTCTCGTGGTTCCCCTGTCGCCATGACCCCGCTGGTCACGCAACGCCCTCCCGGCACTCTCCCATCACCACTGTGCCGCCTATGGCCACCGCATAGAGCCCTGACCGCTGGTGGCCGCTCCACGTGAAGATCAGCGAGAGCAACAGCCCGAGGTCTGCTGTTGTTCCTTCGAGCCGTCGCGACTACCTTGTTCCGACGTCTTCCCAAGGCACGGTTGTTCTGTTGACCCCGGCTCTTGCCGACAGACTGACCGTACCCGCTTGCGGACCACTATCGGGCCCGCCTTCACTGTTCGCCATCACCGATTATTACCGCCCTTCCAATTCGGTACCAGAACGCTCCTGGCTACGCTACCCGTAGCCGAGATGCCACGCGACGACGTCCCGTAGCCGTGACATCTCAGCTGCGCTACCCACAGCCGTCACGATCCTGAGGCGATCCCGAGACGACCTTCACTGCGCTACCCACAGTCGGAGACACGAGCACCGCCACCGTTTCCAGACCCGGCGCCCGATTCATGATCCAGACGGACTACCGCGGACGCGACGACTGGACGAGACGCCCCGGACAGACGACGCACTCGCTATTCCAGGCAAGTGTACCCATTTGCGATTTGACTGTGCTGTAGTTCTAGTTTGTAGAACTGTTAGATTGTGTGTGATGAGAACCGGACGTGAAATGATAGCGTCCGGGATGACCCGTGACGGCTCCGACTTGACGACGAAGTCTGATACTGACAACAATGAACTGCTGACAACATAGGACTATCTTGCGTGTGTGTGCGTGTGGACACCCTAGAATAACTTTCCCTACACTTGTCATGTCGTGTCCTGTTACACAAAAAGCCTTCGGGCGTTTCGGATGCTTTCCTTGCGGAAGTGATCCCTGTTATACAAAAAGCCTTCGGGCGTTTCGGATGCTTCCCTCCACGGAAGTGATCCCCGTGATACAAAAAGCCTTCGGGCGTTTCGGATGCTTCCCTCCGCGGAAGTGATCCCCGTGATACAAAAAGCCTTCGGGCGTTTCGGATGCTTCCCTCCGCGGAAGTGATCCCCGTGATACAAAAAGCCTTCGGGCGTTTCGGATGCTTTCCTTGCGGAAGTGATCCCTGTTACACAAAAAGCCTTCGGGCGTTTTGGATGCTTTCCTTGCGGAAGTGATCCATGTTATACAAAAAGCCTTCGGGCGTTTCGGATGCTTCCCTCCGCAGAAGTGATCCCCGTGATACAAAAAGCCTTCGGGCGTTTCGGATGCTTTCCTTGCGGAAGTGATCCCTGTTACACAAAAAGCCTTCGGGCGTTTAGGATGCTTTCCTTGCGGAAGTGATCCCTGTTATACAAAAAGCCTTCGGGCGTTTCGGATGCTTCCCTAGCGGAAGTGATCCCTGTACTTCTTGTCCTGAGTTCCTGGGTTGGGGTAGGGTTGAGCGTGCGCACGGCAAGAGGGTCTGATCCCCCTCGAACCGTAAGGCGTGAACCCTTCGTGTCACACTTGTCTTGTCTTGTCCCGTCCTGTTTGTCCTGTCTTGTCCCGTCACGTCCCGTCTTGTCTTGACACCTGTAGGTTAGTCCCGTAGTTGGTAGCACACGCTACGACTACTACTTGCTACGCTTTACTTTCCTGCTGCGTTACTTCCTGTCGTGTTACCCTACTATAACCACAGCCTGTTAATCAACCAGTAAACTGTTGTGTAAAAGAACCTCAGCATGCTAATCAACCAGCAAACCATTGTTTAAAGTTTGGTGCACTTGCAGTAAAGTCTAACCCTCCTTGTAGACTTTACCTGAAGTACAGTTCCTTTTTCTTGGGTGATGTACGTCAGGTGTTTAGCCAGAGTTCGTGGACGAGGCAAACTCACTGGAGTACGAGGAGCCGAGGACGTCGTCACCAGAGTACGTACCTGACGAGGACCAGACCTAGCGGTCATTTTTAGTCGACACTTTCAGAGGTTGCTACTTTTCGGTCTGTCTTTAAACTTTTGTTGCCATGCTTAGGCTTCTTTTAGACTTTGTACCCGTTGGATATTATTTCTCCATATAAATGAATGCCATTTACTTTCTGTACTTTTGTTGTTCCTAAACTTTTTAAATGCAAGAACCTGAAACTTTTAAATTGGTACCCCTACGGACGCTTATTGGGTCCGAGCTTCTCAGCTCTGGCCTAAGCGAGCCTTGTCACGCTTTGCCTCCGGCCATTTTGGGAAGCGGGGCGTGACAGAGTGCCTCTATCCTTATGGTCTGTAGCGTTTCTCTCACTCTGCTAGGTGAGAGACGAACGCCCCTTAGGTGTAACTGTAACAAGATCACCCACTCTGCTAGGTGAGCGTCTTATTGCCTGTAGGCGGTGTAAGACATGACGTGTAAGATTATCATGACATGGCAAGGTCAAAGTTGTTCTTAGGTGTCCACATGCACGCACACACAAAATAGCCCAAAGGTGTCAGTTGCTATTGTTGTTTGTGCTCAGACTTCGTCGTCAAGTCTAAGCTGTCAATGGGGTCCCGGTGCTATCATTTCATGTTCGGTTCTCTTTAAATGTTCTTTAACTTCCTAAGAAGGGGAAGGCCTATGCATGGCCGTAAGAACACAAGTGTAAACACTTTCCTGCGGTGGCGAGTGCGTCGTCTGTCCGGAGCGTCCCGTCGGAGTGGTGCGTCAGCGAGGGTCCGTCTGAAACAGGTCAACGGCGGTGTCAGGACACGTTTTTCATCATTCCTATTAGAGTTCATTTCTAGGTTCAATGGGGCTATCCTAGTAGTCATAGTCACGTTTTTGTTTTGGTTCAGCCTAGTCGAAGATCTATCCTATGTGCACAGATATTCAGTCCTTCATCGATGTCTAATATTTTGCAACGTTTTAAAGGAGCAGAAATGAAATTTAGTTATTGTTGACGATTTTTAGATTAGGTTTTTGATTTGCTACATTGGGGGTTCTTACTACGTGTTAGAGGACTAACCTTTTGACGTTGATCGAAAAGCGGATGTCGGGTCTGAACGGAGATGGATTGGCATCGTCTGCAATGTCTCAGCCATAGGTAGCATAGCGAGACACTTCCGGACAGCAAGGTGGAGGCACAAAACAGTGAGCACACGGCGATCTCTCTCCCATTGCGAGTAGCGCAACGGATCTTCACGACGGTGGCAACGTCAGGGAAAACACGCGAGTTCGGCGATGCTCGTGAACTTCGAGGATCCAAGGGGGGCTGTCAGAGATGGAAGAAGGTCAGTGGGGGTTTCTCGGCCCGGTGGGTGGCTGACTGATCGACTCAGGGCGTACACCCAAAAAGAGCGACCGTGTAGTGTTACCGCAAGCGCACGGTGTAGCGGCGAGCGGGTATCGAACACAGGGAGGACGAATGACGGTGTCTTCTCCGAACAACCTGGCTATAGGAACAGAAAAGATGGAATTTGCCTTTCGATGATTCTGTCACAATCGTCAGACAAAGTATAGAGATATAGAATCAATTAAAGACGCCTAGGGAATAGGGAATCCCCGCTACTCACTGTACTTCGTCAATGTGATTCATTGGTATCACAATTGCTAGGGTAGAATTTCAGATGAACTAGTTGCAACTGAATGTAAAACCTAGCTCACGCTCTCGCGCTGTTGTCGGTCTATAGCTAACCTAGATTTGGGTCCAATCTCTTGCAAACCCTAGCCTAGGCAAGCTAGCATTAGGATCAACATCATCGTTCAATCGCGTCCCGAGCCCACTCTCGTGCAAACTCGGGCCGCGACCTAGGTTGGGATAGTTCCTACCCGTCCAATCTCTTGCAAACGAGTATCGGCATGGAATTGCAATCGAGAACCCTAGTATCGGTCCAATCTCTTGCAAACCGATACTACGGAAACTCAATTTCAACCTAATTCGGATTTCTAGGGTTTCCTATCGAATTGGGATCCAATCTCTTCCAAATCCTAATCGATATGAACACCTAGCTATCCGTAGTAAATCGATCCCAAACTAACCCTAATAGCAATTCTAGCAATATGTCTACCAAATCATCACAAATTGGAAATTGGGCTCGTAGGGTTCATCCCCACGCCCCAAGACGTAAAGACTACTCACAATTCATAGCACAAATACAAAAATAATCAATGGAAATAACAATAGAATTCATCATAATATTCAAATAAGCAATAAAAATAAGATTTTTAAGGGAGAGGGAGACAAACCAATAGAGTTCTCCAAGAATCCAACAAAAATAAACTTTTCTCTCCTCTCCAATCACAAAAATCAAAAGCTAAAAAGTTTAATCTAAAAAGCTGCCAAAAAGTAAGGAAAAAGCTCTCTAACCTAGGTCAAAAACTGGGGTTAAATACCCCCCAAAATCGTCCAAAAAACTGTGACCAAAATGCCCCTGCGCAGCCTGAAAATCGCAATTTACGCTACAGGCAGCGCGGCTCACTCGGCCGAGTGACAAAAGTCGCTCGGCCGAGTAAGAAACCCTGAGAATTTCCAGTAAGTCTGGGTCTTCGGGGGTCTTCACTTCGGGGGTCGCTCGGCCGAGTGAGTTGTCGTCACTCGGCCGATGGCTTCTATATACTCGGGCGGTCGGCATTTTCCACTCTGCCGAGTGGGTCTTCTGAAGCCCAGGCAGACGAAAAACAGTAAGTTGGCTCTTTTTGATGGGTGTCGTCTGAGTGCCACTCGGGCGGACGGGGTCTCGTCACTCGGCCGATGTGGCTTCCGATGCTCGGCCGAGTGCACATATGAAGCGTGACCGAGCTGGCCGGCCGAGCGGTGTCTCGCTGGTCGACCGAGTGACTCCTTCACTCGGCCGAGTGAGACACCAAAAATGCCTAAACAGCTTGTTTTTGCCTCCTCGTCGCTCCTGCGACGTTCTTTCTTCCTCCGCTCCTCTCCAATGGCAAAATACCCCTCGGGGAGGTAGTCGGTGACACTCTGGAGTAGGTGTATCTCGCGATCACTCCAAATCGCTCCAAATCACCTAAAATACGACAAAAACAACAAATCGTGAAAAGTATCGCAATATCGTCGATATATCGTGAAAAACATGATTTGAGCGATCTAAATGGCATGCAAACATGCGGAAAAAAGGTGTAAAATATGGAGTGATCAAAATCCCCCAAGCTTACCTCTTACTCGTCCTCGAGGAAGATAAGTAAAAGGCGAACCTGGTGGATTTCGAAAACGAAAACGACGGAAAAAATGAAAAACGAAAAACGAAGAAGAAAGAAGAAAGCGTAGAGGGAAGCTGCTAGATCATTTTTCTCAGGACGTGGGTTTTGCTTACTCATATAGCATGCACCGAACGTAAAACACATGTCAAAGAATTTTATTTCGATATCATAGTATAATGGTGCAAATAGAAATAGAAAACCCAAGAATATTGATATAGCATGAAAAACGGAATAATTCTAAAATTAACATTGTCTGAATCATTTAAAGCGGTATGCAATATCGCTGATCACACACTTTTCGATTGAATGCTTTCTAAGAGGAGTATAAGAATATCACGCACTAGAATAGAAAGAATAGAAAAGCATGGATTTCATGAAATGAGTGCTAGGCATAGATTTCTGGATTTCGTGAAGCTAAAACGATCTCACCGAGTATAGAATATTACTTAGCCTAGGTTGTCGTGCAACGTCAAGTAGTCACTCTCTCACACATCATTGGATTCTCTCCCCCAAGCTTATCTATAAGCGTGTTGGCACAAAAACAATATTTACATCCCCATTTTTTATGAAGCTCCAAAAGTAATAAAAATAAAAACAAAAAGAGGGAAAGAAAAAGAGAACATGAGATGTGATCTTTTATTGAGGTTCTTTTCTCTTTTCTTTTCTTTTTCTTTTCTTTTTCTCTTTTTTTTTGAATTCATATATACACAATGATCCCCAATCAAAGAGAAGTAAGGATATACAAGAATTTTTCTTTTTCTTTCTTTGGTTTTGGGAAATTTGGAGCTAGGATTTAATAGCGGGGGAAATTCCATATATTAGAATCGCTAAGGGGATATTCACCAATGATTTTAAAATAGGGAATTGATGTTCAAGATGTGTGGAGAAAGAAAAAAAATATGTCTCTCAGTTCACTCTGTAGGACGTGCATGACAACTTCAACAGGGTAATCTAATCTACTCAGTTTCGATCACAAAAAAGCTAACTAATCCAGATTTATCATAGCTAACATCATTCAATCATCCTGAAGTGAAGTGTACAAATCATGCATATAGAAGTGATATATGAAAAGAAAACGGTACTCCAGATATAAGCATTCAATGCGTGAATCTTGGTGTGTTTTCTGCGATAGCATACATATGAATATTCAGACTCAGCTAATAATAAAATTTCATCCATTTTCATGCGAAAAAAGTGTGGGCTACTATCTCTAAATGCAAGGCAAGTCATAGCATATGATATCAGAAATAAAACCTAAAACATGACAAATATAGCATGCATATATAGAGAAAGCTAACTCCACGTCATCATCATCATAGAAAAGTCATCTCTAGCATGAGATGAAAAAGAAATAAAGATAAAGGAAAAATGAAACTAATTACAATGCAGCACACAAAGAAAATGAGAAAAAACGTGATGCATGGTAAAAAAAGAAAAAGTGGTGAAAATGAGTGCAATAGTGGAGAATGGCGTGAAAAAACTGAGAATAAAGGTGGTAAGTCGAAAAGAACGTGAGAACTCACTCCCCCAAGCTAAAGTGCACAGTGTCCTCAATGTGCGAAGTGTGGCACACCGAGAGACGTGTAATGTGAGGGGCAGGTGAGGATGCATGCATGATAAAAAAGAAAATAAAAATAAAGAAATGAAAAATATGATGCGGACATGATGCATGCAGATAGAGGAGTAAAATAGATATATAAGTGTGACACCAAAAACTCTCCCTCTCTCCCAAAAATGATATACAAATATATGTTCAAAATGTGGACCCAAAAATAGTGAGGGGAGGTGGGGTGGGCAAAAAGCATCAGGACCCAGCAGAGACGGGCAGCACGACGGCAAAAAAGAATCAATGGCATCAAGGGTGCCTAAGAGGGTGGGGCTGCGTCGTCTCCGTCCTGAGGCGGAGGTGGTGTTGGTGGTGGCTGGGGAACAGGCTGCTGAGTGGATGTGGGTGTGGGTACGGAAGCAGGCTGGGTGTGGGTAGGGGTGGGGGTGGCTACCTGCTGGGTGGGTGTGGGTGTGGGTACGCAAGGGAGCCGGTCGAGAATCTGAGTGAGGCAATAGTGAATGCCTGGGAGAAGGTCGAAACGGCTGGCCATGGTGGTGACGGTGGCAGACATGGTCCTGAGGTCACCTCTGAGGGCACTCACCGCCCCCTCGAGAGCACGAATGCTCAGAAGTACAGTGTCGGGGGGAGGTGGTGCAGAGGGACGCACCTGTCTGTGCTGTATAGGACGAGGCTGGCGTACTCGGGTGGCGTAGGTGATGGGCTCAGCAGGCATGTGGAGGTAGGGTGATGTGCTCACAAGTGTGGGCCTAGCCTCAGGGTGAGGCTGGGACGCAGGCAGGCGTGAAGTGGAAACAACAGCAGCGGAAGTTGAGTATAAGAGTGGCGACGAGGCGGCCAGAGAGGTCGGTGACACAGACGTGTGGACAGACGTCACGACACTCTCAGAAAGTACGGCTGTGGTGGGGACAGAAGTGAAAATCGCTGGGGAGGAAGTGTGTGGTCCGAAAGGCGAAATCCCAGCGAAGATCATGCTAGCCATGGTCTCCATGACCGCAGCAAAAGAGGGCTCTCCACTCTCAACAAATGTAGGTGGGCGCTCGGGAAGTGCAGAGCAGAGGGGCTCAACAGACAGAGGGCCAGCAGGAGTGGTGGGAGTGGTGGTGAGCGTGGAGGTAGTGGGGGTGGTCTCAGCGAGTGTACTCCCGACACCGGCAGAAGTGTGGACAGAAGTGTCGGGAGCAGTAGAA
This sequence comes from Scilla litardierei, assembly GCA_030789695.1. NCBI lineage: Eukaryota > Viridiplantae > Streptophyta > Magnoliopsida > Asparagales > Asparagaceae > Scilla > Scilla litardierei. The sequence goes on from CM061132.1 coordinate 54,329,864, forward strand.
ATATCAGGCTGCTGAGGGGCCACGGGGTCAGCGGGTGCAGCGGGGTCAGCGGGTGCAGCGTGGGCAACGTGGGCCTGCTCAGCCTCCTCGGCCTCGAGCACATAGGCGGCAGGGATCAGGAGGTCCATCGCCGGAAGCCAGTCCATCTGTGCTGGTGCTATCTGTGTGCGAGCTGGGCTCGGAAGAATCATGTAATCAGCACCGAATGGACCGTGCAACCTGACCCAGTGCCGCTGACCATGCGGACGAAGCATCTTCATCCGGGCCATGACATCTATGGACAGGGAAGTGAGGCCCAGAGAACGACTCAAATCGGCCGGAAGGTCCACGCTGGTCATCAAGGTGAGTAGTGTGATCAGACCGCCGCAGCATATCGGTGAGCGAGCGCTCACCGATACGATGATGCGGTCCAAAAACCAGCTCGCGATATCAATCACGACGGCGGGGACCAACTCGTCACTGTCCCTAGCTAGAACTCTGGGACGCGTCATCACATAGAGCATATAAAGCTCTGGCGTGGACATCGTCCCAGGCTCATACCTCGCCAAAAAGGTAGTCGCCATAAGGCGCTGAGCTATGCGGAGGCAGGGATGGACGATGGCCGAGGCCTTGGCCCTACTAGGGTCAAAGGCGGCAGGTAGACCCGTGATCCGGGCCCAGAAGGCGCCGGAATCGAACGAAGGTGGGGGAATGTGAGTGGGGGCGTAACCACGGTCGGCCCCGGGGACATCGGGCCATGAAAAGAATGCTCTCATCATACCGAGAGTGACCTGGCAATCCTGGTCCATGAACCTAAACGAGCATCCCTCGTCGGTCCGGGTGATAGAACTAAGGACCTCAAGTGTCGGACGGAGAAAAGTGTCCGCCGACACCTGGAAGAAATCTCGCCAGCCCACATTGTCATACAACGTGAGCATCCCCTCGAGTACCCCCAGGCGTCCTAGGTCTGCAAGGTGTGCGAACCTGGAGGGTACGATCGAGCGCTGGGAAATGCGCTCGAAGACGACGCGGTGTGCGTCGTCCCGGAACGTAATCCCCAGCGGCCTGACAAGTGGAGCCGGTGGCGGTGGTGGTGGCTGTGGGACGGCAGGGAGTGGCTGTGCGGGGTGAATAGGATGTGCGGGCTCTGCAGGCTGTGCTAGGTGTGCGGGGCCTGCAGGCTGTGCTGGGTGAACGGGGTGTGGTGGAGTAGGCGGAGGAGAGTCCTCCACCTCGTGGGAGGGGCCGGCATCGTCCGATCGCTTCCGCTTGGCGGAAGCTCTCATCGACCGCGGCCGTGTCCGGGGCGGCATATGGCCTCCGGGCGCTCACCAAAAGTAATAAAAATACGGCGTGCGTAAAATAAAGGAAAGAGTATACCGCGACACGCCGCGAGAGCAAAGTGATGGAAGCGTGCGAAGACGACGCCTCCACGTAGCCCAAAACGATCCCCGGAAGCTCCCCTGGGCTCCCCTAAGCTCCCCAATATACCCTGCACATCAAACAGAGAGATTAGCGTGTAATACTCAAAACGTATGGGGGGTTAGGGGTATAATAGATAGAAATTGAAATTAATTTGGGTTTGGGGTTCGTTATATACACGGATCGTCGAAAAATACGCAAAAGAGGAGAAAATGGGGCAAATAAGGCTTTACCGGAGTTGGCCGGAGGTGTGGCCGCTGACGGCGACTCGGGCGAGGGGAGGCGACGATCGGCCGGAGTTGGGTGGCCGAGCGCCGGTGTGGGGCGCGTGGTCGGGCGAGTGAGAGGGAAGATCGGGGCCGAGGGAGTCGAAGGGTCGAGCGCTGTGCGTTTTAATTTGTTTCGAAAAACGCGCCCCCCACGCCCCCTTTTATAGAAAAAGTTACGACTCGGCCGAGTGACTAAGTCGCTCGGCCGAGTGAACTCAACGGAATTACTTTGAAAAATTCCTCCCCGCTTACGACTCGGCCGAGTGTCCTTGCCATCCTCGGCCGAGTGGAGTAAGTCCATTCGGCCGAGTGGCTCAAGCTACTCGGCAAGACTCGCCCTAGGAGCGTATCAGTTTTACTCGGCCGAGTGAATATATATAATCGGCAGAGTGGCAATTATACTGAAATCAAGAAAAGAAACAGAGAGTTGGGTACAGCAGACTTCCCTCGTTCGTGAGCCGCTCGGGCGGACGAACTTGTGTGCTCGGCCGAGTGACTAGTATACTCGGCTGAGTAAACTTTGCTTTCTGTTGTTTGGCTTCGTTTGGGCTCTAAACTCTGTTATTCTTCCTCCAGTCGATTTCATCTTCCTCCTAAGCATCGAGCGCCTTCCTGGAGCGCTCCTCGTCGCCTTGTTCATCCTCCTAATGATAGGTACCTTGTTCTCCTCTCCTGTCAAAGAAAAATAGGACCCGTTATCACGAAATTTTTGAGCGAACGACTCAAAACACTAATAATTTCTAAAACAAAAATAAAGGAAAAGTAAAAAAATAAAGCGATAACCATCGGGTTGCCTCCCGACAAGCGCTCGTTTAAGGTCTTGAGCTCGACCCCCTTTGATTTTCAATTAATGCGGGATATTGTGTGCATATGAGATGCACCCGTCAAATTTTCCGGGAAGAACACTTAGATTTTGATGTTGTGGCGGGGCGTCCTTCCTCGGTGCTCCTTTGCCTCGGGTAGTGTTGGGGGTGGCTCCCCCAAGCTAGTGCTTTCTCCGGGCCTCGGCTTCACCGGTGACACCGATTTCCGTATCGACGAAGCTTTCTTCGGAGCCTTCAGTTTTGAGAGCTTGCAGAGCTCTCGAATCCTTGCGACATCAGCGTCGCCTTCATCAATTTCCATGGAGAAGTCGGGGGAATGCTCGATCTTTTCATCTTGGCCTAAGTCCGGCCCTTCCTCAAAATCTTCTTTGAATAGAGCGCCGATCGAATGGGGGATCGCCTCCTCAATAACCTCGTCAAGGAGGTCCATATAGTCCAGCTCCTCGTGATAAGGCATGTGTTTCATTGCCTTGGGAATATGAAGCTCCACCTCGATGTTGCCGACATTCAATGTTAGAGTTCCTTCACGCACGTCGACAATGACACCGGCGGTGGCGAGGAACGGGCGTCCAAGTATTAGCGACGTGTCTCCCTCCTCCTTAACATCCATGATCATGAAGTCACATGGCAAACATATGCCCCCCGGGACTTGTAGCGGGATGTCTTCTGCGATCCCTATCGGCCTTGTGATCCGCCCATCGGCTAGTTGTATCCGCATGTCGGTAGGCTTCAATTTTGTCCCGGTGTTTAGCCTTAGGAACATGGAGAGAGGCATGAGGCTAACACTAGCCCCTAAGTCCACCAACGCCTTTTGTAGAGGGACACAGCCCAAGGTGCAAGGAATTCGAAAACTCCCCGGGTCTTTGAATTTAGCCGGCTCCTTCTCTCTCTTGGTGAACCACGAGCCCTCCTCGGCGAGCATGATTTTCTCCTTCCTCTTTCTTCCCGTAATTAAGTCTTTTAGGAAATTGGCGTATGTCGGGATTTCAACGATGGCATCGAGGAAAGGAATGTTGAGGCTTACCCCTCTTAAATACTCGAGAAACTTTGCTAGCCTTTTTCTCCATTTTTGCTCTAGCAAGCCTCTGGGGGAATAGGACCGGTGGCATAAAACGCCTCTCTTCAATCAATTGCTCCGCTCTCGACTTTTCTTTTTCTTGCGGCTCTTTCTCCATCTCAACTTCAACGACCGGCTCAATTGGCTCTACATTCTCCTCCACGGGCTCCTCGGTAGGAATCATGACGGGAGTGGTGTCCTTCCCGCCTCTAGTTGTAACCGCAACCACGGTATTGATGTGGCCGGTGGCGCCCCGTGGGTTTTGCTCGGGTTGAGCCGGCAATTGTTGAGTATTTCGATTGAGCAACGCCAATTGCTCCGAGATTTGGGCTACAACGGTTGTAAGAGAGTCTTGGCCCGCCTTCAAGGAAGTATTGATCTTCTTTTGCTCGACCATAAACTCCTCCACCTTAGCTTCAAATTCGGATCGTTGATGAGCTTGTGGGGGGTTTGGATTTCTCCACCCTTGATTGTATCCGGGAGGCCTATAGGGTCCAACTTGTTGCTTTGGTGGGAAATGTTGTTGTGGAGGCCCCCTCGGTGGATATTGTTGTTGTTGTTGTGGTCGAGCTTGTTGAGGTAGTTGCGGCGGGTTTAATGCTCCTTCATTGTTGGCATAAGAGAAACCGGGATGGTTTCTAGTGGCCGGATTGGCCCAATATCCTTGGTTCCCCGCGACGTATTGGACTTGCTCCAAAGATCCCTCTCCTTGTTCTCCTCCCAAATACATAGCTTGAGATTGGTCTTGCCAATCACACATTTGATTTGTTGGTGCGGATGTGGAAGGGGTTCCTTGGGGCTCCGTGATATACTTCTCCAGTCTCTCCACTACCTTGTGGAGAGAATCAAACTTGTTTGTCAGCTCCGCTACGACCTTTGCCTCATAGATGCTATATGGCTTCAAGGAGGACGAAGAGTGTCCTCGCTCGTCACCCCATTGTTGATTGTTTGATGCCATCTCCTCAATTAGGGCCGTAGCTTCGTCGGGAGTTTTCGATAGGATGGCACCATTTGCCGCCGCATCAATAATCTGCTTGGTCCCCGGTTGGAGACCATTGTAGAAGCTATGGACTAGCTCCCAATCTTCGATGCTATGGTGGGAGCATTGATGCTGCAGATCTTTGAAACGCTCCCAAGCCTCATAGAGTGTCTCTTGAGGTCCTTGCTTGAAGGACATAAGAGCACTCCTAATCTTTACCGTCTTGGAGGGCGGATAGAACTTGTCAATGAACGCACTCGCCAACTCGTCCCATGTGGTAAAGACTCCCACAGCTTGCGTCCTCAACCAATAAAGTGCTTTGTCCTTTAATGTGAAGGGGAAGAGGCGCAGTCTGATGGCATCGATGGAGACCCCCGTCATCTGAAATGTGGCGCACTTCGACAAAAATAGCTGGATGTGGTAGTGGGGATTTTCATGGGCGTTCCCATGAAATGGATCCTGCTGCATCAGAACCACTAGTCCAGTCTTCAGCTTAAATTTCTTGTCAGCCGCCAACTCCGACATGGCAATGGACGAGGTCGTCGAAGAGGTCTTAGGCCGAAGCCTATCGTGAATGGAAATGATCCTCGCCATTCTTGCTGCCAATTGTTCCGCAGTTTCCGGGTTGGTCATAAACCTCCCTTCCGGATCTTGTCTCCTCTCCGCTCTAATTCTCCGCACAGTACGTTCGATCTCGGGATCAAATAATATAGCTTCAGGGTCTACCGTTGATCTCGTGTACATGCAATGGGAAAACAGAGGTTCAAAGAAATGATTAGCACAGTGGAAGGGTTAGATAAAAATAAAGAAATAAAACAAAAAGAATAAATAGCTAGGGTGAAAAGATCAAACACTATCGCCTCCCCGGCAACGGCGCCAAAAACTTGATCGCTTCACGGGCGTACACCCAAAAAGAGCGACCGTGTAGTTTTACCGCAAGCGCACGGTGTAGCGGCGAGCGGGTGTCAAACACAGGGAGGACGAATGACGGTGTCTTCTCCGAACAACCTGGCTATATGAACAGAAAAAAGGAGAATTTGCCTTTTGGCGATCATGTTACAATCGTCAGACAAAGTATGGAGATACAAAATCAAATAAAGACGCCTAGGGAATGGGGAATCCCCGCTACTCACCGTATCTCGTCAATGTGATTCATTGGTATCACCATTGCTAGGGTAGAATTTCAGATGAACTAGTTGCAACTGAATGTAAAACCTAGCTCACGCTCTCGCGCTGTTGCCGGTCTGAAGCTATCCTAGGTTTGGGTCCAATCTCTTGCAAACCCTAGCCTAGGCAAGCCAGCATTAGGATCAACATCATCGTTCAATCGCGTCCCGAGCCCACTCTCGTGCAAACTCGGGCCACGACCTAGGTTTGGATAGTTCCTACCCGTCCAATCTCTTGCAAACGAGTATCGACATAGAATTGCAACCGAGAACCCTAGTATCGATCCAATCTCTTGCAAACCGATACTACGGAAACTCAATTTCAACCCAATTCGGATTTCTAGGGTTTCCTATCGAATTGGGATCCAATCTCTTGCAAATCCCAATCGATATGAACACCTAGCTATCCGTAGTAAATCGATCCCAAACTAACCCTAATAGCAATTCTAGCAATATTTCTACCAAATCATCACAAATTGGAAATTGGGCTCGTAGGGTTCATCCCCACGCCCCAAGACGTAAAGACTACTCACAATTCATAGCACAAATACAAAAATAATCAATGGAAATAACAATAGAATTCATCACAATATTCAAATAAGCAATAAAAATAAGATTTTTAAGGGAGAGGGAGACAAACCAATAGAGTTCTCCAAGAATCCAACAAAAATAAACTTTTCTCTCCTCTCCAATCACAAAAATCAAAAGCTAAAAAGTTTAATCTAAAAAGCTGCCAAAAAGTAAGGAAAAAGCTCTCTAACCTAGGTCAAAAACTGGGGTTAAATACCCCCCAAAATCGTCCAAAAACACTGTGACTAAAATGCCCCTGCGCAGCCTGAAAATCGCAATTTACGCTACAGGCAGCGCGGCTCACTCGGCCGAGTGACAAAAGTCGCTCGGCCGAGTAAGAAACCCTGAGAATTTCTAGTAAGTCTGGGTCTTCGGGGGTCTTCACTTCGGGGGTCGCTCGGCCGAGTGAGTTGTCGTCGCTCGACCGATGGCTTCTATATACTCGGGCGGTCGGCATTTTCCACTCGGCCGAGTGGGTCTTCTGAAGCTCATGCAGACGAAAAACAGTAAGTTGGCTCTTTTGGATGGGCGTCGTCTGAGTGCCACTCGGGCGGATGGGGTCTCGTCAATCGGCCGATGTGGCTTCCGATGCTCGGCCGAGTGCACATATGAAGCGTGTCCGATCTGGCCGACCGAGCGGTGTCTCGTTGGTCGGCCGAGTGACTCCTTCACTCGGCCGAGTGAGATACCAAAAATGCCCAAACAGCTTGTTTTTGCCTCCTCGTCGCTCCTGCGACGTTCTTTCTTCCTACGCTCCTCTCCAATGGCAAAATACCCCTCAGGGAGGTAGTCGGTGACACTCTGGAGTAGGCGTATCTCGGGATCACTCCAAATCGCTCCAAATCTCCTGAAATACGACAAAAACAACAAATCGTGAAAAGTGTCGCAATATCGTCGATATATCGTGAAAAACATGATTTGGGCGATCTAAATGGCATGCAAACATGCGGAAAAAAAGGTGTAAAATATGGAGTGATCACTGACGCCGTCAGCGCACGGCGGTGGGTGGCCGTGAGAAGTCGAAGAGGATAGATACGTGCAACGGTCGTTGTTGCACGTCTCAGCGAAAAAACAGTGATCAAAAGAGTCAAAAGAAACTTGCAGTAGTTAAAGGGGTTCAAGAGGAATCCAACAATGGTAGAGTGGTCTCTGGAAGTTTTCAGAGATGGCCGGGCATCGGCGTTGAAGAACAGTGCACAGATCTGTCAAAAACAGACGCTAGGGCTTGGTTTCAACGTGTTTTCGAGGAGTTAGAGATGAGGAAAGAGGGAAAGGAAATTGCAAATGATAGATGGGTTCGTTAGGAGTCCAACAGTGGTAGGATGGTCGCTGGTGGTTGTCGACGGTGGCCGGAGGTGGCCGGCCGCGGTGTTTTTCGGCGATGGACAGATCTGTCCAAACTGTCGTTGTGTTGTGTTTGAGAGTGTTTTAAGGGAGATAGAGAGTAGGGGAAGGAGACTTGTAGGTGATAGTGGGACTCGATGGAAGTCGAGTGGGGGTGGAGACGGCCTGAAGGGGTGGCCGGAGGGAAGCGGCCGGCCGTTTTCCGGTGAGGTGCAGAGATCTGGCCTGTTTTGGGTTTTAGGGAGAGAAAGAGAGGATGAGGGAGAGAGAGGGAGGAGGAGGAGGAGAGGGTAGTTGCCGGAGGCTTGGGGGGTGGCCGGAGGTCCACCGGTGTCGAGGGAAGGGCAGGCGCAAGGGAGAGGCGGCTGGGGGATGGGTTCTTGCGGTTTGCCTAGGGTATTTCGGTTTGATTGTTTTAAGGAGATGATATATGCTATTGTATGTTATAAAGAGGGCATAATTAAGTGATGACTAGGAGAGAGGTGAGTGAGACTAGGAGAGAGGGTGAGTGAGGGGGTATACAAAGTGGAAAAAAGCTGGGTGAGGGTTGTGGCAGAATCATATTTGCGTGATACATACAAATCCCATTAAGATTTGATTAGCAATTTGAATTTGAATTTGATTAGGCTTAATGGGCTTCGAAATTGATTAGTGATTTGGGTGGGCTAGGGTGTCAGAAAATTACGAAAAAATATTCGGACGACCGTGACGAAGACAAGCTCGGGGCTACGGTGGTCAATCACGCATTTGGTCCATGGAAAATGAACAAAAAAATAAAAAGATCCGGCGACTAAGTCTAAAGCTACGACGATCCTGCTATCAAACCTGATTTGTGGGAGAACGACCCGTGAAATGACGTTCACTAAAAATTCTACAAATAACTACTCTTCCATACAGTTACAATGACCTATCACATCGCATAGTCCGAAACCAAGAAGAGGCAAAAATAATTACACACACGAAAAGAGTCGTATGCGTAGAAAATACGAACGGCCGGAAAGCGGCTGTTACAGCTATACCCCTTCACAGAGTTATGATTTCACAAAGATGCTCATTTACAGAGTGCTAGATATGGGAAAAAGTGTAGTGGCCCAAAATTATTTACAGAGTATTTATCGCATACCAGTTTTAAAGCTACATTGCTCAGGTTTCATGACCGAAATTAATAAACGTTGCAAATAACAACTCTTTAAGTGTGTTGCTTAAACTTAATGAACCTGGTGACATGGTTGGTTGTTTTTACTATCAAATGTTATTGTCATTGAAATTTAGTACATGAAATGCTCTCATTGCTTGTATAACATTAATTGCAAAATGTACGTACACCATTAAAGAATTGTGTTATTGGGTCCTCGGGACATATACTGTTTATTGGGCCCATGGGGCGATTACGGAATATTGGGCCTTACGACATACATTGAACTATAGAGACCACCCATTGACACTTTGGGTGGGGTAGTCCATTGTAGTAGAGTGCGGAATTCTAGATTTCACCCTACTGGTAAATTCGACCATCGTCCGGATGGGGTCGGTGAGTACAAAGCCACGGGTAGCTCCCGTTGGTTTGGGTGTAATTGTTGTTTCTTCTGCCCTCAGACAATGGGCTTGTCACTAGATAGGAGATTGAATGATGCACTATCTTGTCGCTGTTGATACAATTGTGAATTATTAGCTTGTCTTACAATGAACATATACAATTGCCATGCTTTCTACTATGTACACTAGACTTTACCTACTCACTGCTTTGCACACTACACTTTGCCTTCTCACTACTTTGCACACCGTACTTACCATGCTCACTACTTTGTACACTGTATGTTGCTATGCTTAAATGTACTCTTACACTCCCCATGCTTTACTTCGTTGTAATTACAATTTGTCACTTATCTTCAAAAGCTTTACAAACTATATTTTACCTTGCCGATGGTCTATCTTCTAACATTTTATTTGCAGCGCGACCCTCACTGACGTATATTTCCTTGTCTATCTTGTGAAACATACGTTAGGTTCTGGGACAGAGTTCGCTTAGCTGATTGACCCGGAGTGCTTAACGCTGAGACCCCCCTGCTGAGAATGACGTACTTTCGCAGCGCTGTAAAAATTATTATCTATGTTGTATTTTATTCAGGGTATTTCCTTTTGTGTAACTGTGGTAATGACCATGCTAGGCCTTAATTGTGTACTTGTAATCTGGACATGAATTGTAATAATTATATTATATTTTTCCGATATTCTCAAGTAAAAAACCTACCAAGCATAATACACATACGCTTATTGTGCTTAAGTCAAAAAAGAAATAAAAAAGTACTTCTTCTTTGCCTTAAGCACATGCAGATCCACTCGCGTTCTCGCTTCCAAGTTTAATTGGAAGCGGAGTGTGACAAAAACTGTCAATGGTAGCTCTCAAGTGATGAATGGCAAGCTGGTCCTTTGACTTGAGGTCAGTGTACGAGCATGTACGTGAATGGTGTCACTTAGATCTCTGACCTAGCTTTAAGTCAGGACATGCAAAATGCCATAGGTTGGGTGGCACTTGAAGCGTACAAGGGGAGTAGTGACCAAGAAAGGATTCATCACTCTTGTATGTGGGGAATTAGTGTTGCAGAATCAATACGGTTCTTTGCAAAAATCCTTGGTCGAGGAGTGTTGGATACGATACTGATCGATCGTGTAGCTATTAGGGGTTGACAGTCAACCATACCCTAGGCTTCGCAGCGACATAGTGATGTTGATGAAGGGATTAACACTACAGAATCCATTACTGACATATCTAAGGTAGTTTCGACAATGTTTATGTCAAGAGGCAGACCACGTAATGATGATACCGAACCCAGGGACGGTAACTGATGCACACGATCACTGTCGTAAGGGGATATAAACCCCACATGTAGTGGGGTCAGGCTGTAAGGTCTCACGTAGGCTGAAATTCTCGTCCAAGTAATAAGAGAAAAATGCATATGATGCATAGGAATTAATATGGTCGCTAATTGTTGCGAAGAGGATATCGGTCACATATGTTGTGACGTAAAAATCGAACCTTGAAAAGCATACAAAAACCAAAAACTAAGCTCTGGATTCCAAAATAATGCCCTAGCCTGTGTCAAGGCTTGGGGCTTGCCCGGGCGCAAGCCAAGGCATGCCCAGGCGCATTGAACCAGGGTGCTAGCACCCAAGCCCAATTTTGGGCTGACTATGTCCAAACAGCTCGCCCAAGCGACTGCAAACTCCTTGTCTAAATTACAAGTCCGAAGTGACATGTTCAATAAGTTCCAACACAGTGTCTTTAAAAGGCATGCTTCATTGCCACATCTCGAATCAACATGAAGATATATCGATCTAGCTGTAGGAAGATTCGACACTAATCTAATTCTTTGTTACTCACGAATTAGACTTGAATGCGACGACTGATAGTATAACATGTTGGAATTTCATAATTCCATATTTCTTTTCCCATATGGTTTTGATATGACAAACACATTCAGTGCTACTAACTCTATGTATGCAGATACATATCAATGCTGAGTTCCACACAATCAGATATCTTCGTGCATACTCAATCAGATATACCATTCATGAAGCTGGAAAGACAAAGGCACCTAATCCATGACTTGGATATATAATCACTTGATAAGGATCTCTTGCAAAGAAGCTTCTCAGATTCAGTTGCAGATGCAGTCCTATCTACGGCTTTATGTAATCAATGTAAAATTTACTTTATTAGAGTCACAAAGCCTTGTGATAATATATCTTAGTCATCTAGGTTCCATTCCTCAGAGATCTACACTTCCCAATTTCGAAAATTCGCAACTTTGAAAATTGGCAGCCAATAACCCCATTTTGTTCGACCAATTTTAAACCTTCGAATTTGGTTATGGGATTGCATATGCAAACTCCCCTAACCGTGTAGATTCTAGAAATGTCTTCCAACGGTCGAAATTCCCTCTCTAAATTTTGGTCGACCAATTTGTCCTTTTGGTCGACCAATTTCAAATCTAGCCGTTTTGATTCCAAATTTTCAAGGAAGATTCCTGCCCGTTTTCCAACGTTAACTACAGTCCCCTACCGTTCCTAAACACTATAAATAAAGGGGTAGACCCTCTCTTTTCTTACACACACTTTCCTCTTCTTTACTCTCTTATTTGTTGGAATCAAGTCTTCTCCTTTCTAAAGCTTTAGGCCATTAGTTGTTCTTTTCTTATTTGTAAGAAGAAATCATTAGATTTTCTTCTTCATTTAAGAACGGAAGAACTTGGATTTTTCAACATCATTTTTGGAAAGTTGTTTGTGTTCATAATTGCAAGAAGAAATCGATTGATCTATCCCTCCTTTTATGAACAAGAGAACTTCAAGTGTTGCTCTTCATTATATATCTTTTACATCTTGAAGTTCATCTTCTAAACACCATCCTTGAATTCTTTCTCTGAAAATTATAACAAGGTTATAGGTGTTTTTCTATTTCATTATTTTACAGGTTTGAATCTCTGTTAGAGATTGTACAAAGTTTGGGACACGGGGAGTGTCGCCATTTTTGTAAGTTCGTGCTTACGGGGCAAGTGATTATAGTGGATTGAAAATCTCTACGGGGTAGAGGACTGAAGTAGGATCACAAGGATCCGAACCAGGATAAATCTCTGTGTTTGCGTTTGATTTAATTTCAGTACTTGTCCTTTTATTTCTGTGCCATCTTTGCAAATATTACTAACATTTTATTTGCGACATTTTTTTAATATACACTATTCACCCCCCCCCCCCCCCCTTAGTGTATTGATCCTTACAGGCTAAAATTACATTTGGTATCAGAGCAAGATTAAGATGGCAGCAAGTTCCTCAAACATGAACGCAGTTCCACACAACTACAATTAGCATCCTGAAGGGCACTCTCAAACCCGTCCTCCTCTATTTGATGGTTCAAATTACTCATATTGGAAAATACGAATGGAGATTCATCTCCAAAGTATGAATTATGAGATTTGGGACATCGTAGAGTCAGGATACGAAAAGCCAACAACTCCTGTTGCTGATTGGACCACCAACGACAAAACTGCAAAAACCAACAACTCAAAGGCCATGAATGCTTTATTTTGTGCTATGGATAAACATGAGTTTAATCGAGTATCTCAGGCCAAAAGTGCTAAGGAGATTTGGCATATACTTGAGGTAACTCATGAAGGAACCAGTAAAGTGAAGGAAACTAAGATTTCCGTTTTGGTTCACAAATTCGAGTTGTTCAAGATGAAGGACCAAGAGACAATTGGAGAAATGAACACCAGGTTTACTAATATTATAAATTCATTGAATGCTCTTGGAAAAACTTACACTTCTCTTGAACAGGTTCGCAAAATTCTTAAAGCTTTAACCCCAGTATGGCGTCCAAAGATCACCGCTATTGAGGAAGCCAATGATCTTTCCACATTATCTATGGAAGATCTTATTGGTAACTTAATGGCCCATGAAGTTACACTACAAGATGAGAAAGAAGAATCAGATCAAAAGAAGAAAGTACTTGCCTTCAACGCAACATCAGATAATGAAGATTCAGATGATGATATGGCATTTTTTGCCAAAAACTTTAGAAAATTCTTTCAGAAAGGTAAGTATAATAATCTTAAATCTAAGAATACTGATTCTTCTCTTTGCTTTAATTGCAATAAACCAGGACATATGAAGAAAGACTGTCCTCTTCTCAAAGCGAAGTTCAAAACTTCCAACAATGATCAATCCAGAAGAGAAAGGAGATTTGACAAAATGAAAAAGGCATTTGCAGCAACATGGGATGATTCTTCAGATGATGAAGATGATGATCTAAATGAAAGTGCCAACATGTGCTTTATGGCACAAGATAATGAAGATGAGGTAAGTACCTTTAGTAATGAAGAATTATTAGATGCATTGAAAGATCTCTACTCTCGTTTCAAAAATTTAAATAGTCAACATAGATCTTTGAAACAGAATAATAACGATCTCCTTGTGAAATATCAAGAATTATCTTCTTCTAAGAACACTACACCTATTGAGAATACATCTTCTCAAACTTTAGATCTTAGTAAAGAGAATGATATTCTCAAAACTAAGAATCTAGAACTACATACACAAATATCCGAAATGGATAAAAATGTTTCATCACTAAAGATGAAATACGACGAGATGTCTTCCAATATTAATAAATTTAATAAAGGAAAGACTAATCTTGATGATTTACTAAAAATACAATATCCTGCAAATCATAGACAAGGTCTGGGATATTCTCATAAGGATGCACCCAAATCTTGTAACACTTCTTCTTCTTGTGGAATAACTACTTTTGTTAAACCTCAAAAGAAGAATCATGCATTTATTTACACAAAGAAAGTAAACATTCCTACTTCTTCTTCACAAAGAAATGTTTCTAACATTTCAAAACCATCTTCTAGGAAACCTACTACAATTAGTATATGGGTTCCTAAGAATTCATGCTTAAAAGATAGAAATGATTATATTTCTCATTATATACATGCTATAGTTCATTCTAATGATTATATTAAAAAGCCAAATTCCACTGGGGTTTGGCTTCCAAAAATCTAATCCCAAGGACCCTCAAGAAGGGGTACCAATGCTTAATGTTTTATCTTTCAGTTACCTAGGAAAGAAAGATGGATTTTGGATAGTGGATGTTCAAAACATATGACAAGAAATGTCAAACTACTTTCAAACGTCAAGTACAAACAAGGAGGCACAGTTACCTTTGGTGACAACAATAAAGGAAAAATCATAGGCACTGGAACAGTTGGCAATACTAATCAGCCTATCATTGAGAATGTTCACCTGGTTGACGGTTTGAAACATAATTTACTTTCCATTAGTCAGTTATGCGATAAAAATTACAAAATAGTTTTTGAACAGAATGATTGCATTATTTATGATTCAGATATGTCATCTGTTTTGTTTCATGGTAAGCGTAAAAATAACATTTATATTTTATGCATGTCTATTACCACAAATAATCATTGTTTAATGATTACATCTGATGATACACTTTTATGGCATAAACGTTTTGGACACACTAATTTCAAAAATCTTGCACACATTTCAAAACACAAATTAGTAAATGGAATGCCAAATATTTCTTTCAAACACAAACATTTTTGTGATGCTTGTCAACAAGGAAAAATGCACAAATCTTCTTTTAAACCAAAGGATGTTATCTCAACAAAGAGACCATTAGAACTCTTACATTTAGATTTGTTTGGTCCTTCTAGAGTAGCCTCTTTAAATAGAAGTAGATATGCATTTGTCATTGTTGATGATTATTCAAGATATACTTGAGTTATATTCTTACAAAACAAGAATGATGCATTTGAAGAATTTTCAATATTTTGTAAAAAGATACAAAAAATCAAATCCTCTAACATTGTCACTATTCGTAGTGATCATGGAGGAGAATTTGAAAATGAATCGTTTACCAAGTTTTGTAATGAAAATGGCATTACTCACAATTTTTCTTTTCCTCGTGCTCCTCCTCAAAATGGAGTAGTTGAAAGGAAAAATAGAACCTTACAAGAATGTGCAAGAACAATGCTTTGTGATAGTAATTTACCGAAATATTTTTGGGCTGAAGCTGTCGCAACTGCATGTTACATTATGAATAAAATTCTCATAAGGCCATTGCTTAATAAAACTTGTTTTGAATTATTCTTTGATCGCATTCCACGTGTATCATATTTTAAAGTGTTTGGATGTAAATGTTTTATTCTTAATACTAAAGATGCACTTGATAAATTTGATTCGAAATCTGATGAAGGTATTTTTGTTGGATACTCAACACGTAGCAAAGCCTACAGAGTATATAACAAAAGAACTTCAACAGTTGAAGAATCACTACATGTCACATTTGATGAGAATCCCTCATCTAAGTCTCCCATTATTGATGATGAAGAAAATATATTACCTTTATCTAATTCTTTAGATACTATCAAACTTGATGAAATTGATGCTACTAATCATTCTGTTGAGTCTATTTCAGATAATACATATCTTCCCAAGGCTTTTGCACAAGTTCCAAATCATCCATCAGAATTAATCATTGGAGATATTACAGATGGAGTTAGAACTCGTCGTCAAATTGAACAAATGGCGCATTGTGCTTTCCTTTCATCCATTGAACCAAAGAACATCAAAGATGCATGTGAAGACAGTTCATGGATTTTCGCTATGCAGGAAGAACTCAATCAATTTCAACGAAATGATGTTTGGGAATTAGTTCCCAGACCAACAGATCATTCAATTATTGGTACCAAGTGGGTATTCAAAAATAAATTGGATGAATCTGGTCAGGTAATTAGAAACAAGGCACGATTGGTTGCACAAGGTTATAATCAAGAAGAAGGTATTGATTACGATGAAACCTATGCACCAGTTGCTCGTTTTGAGTCCATTCGCATGTTGTTATCATTTGCATGTTTTAAAGATTTTAAATTATTTCAAATGGATGTCAAAAGTGCTTTTTTAAATGGATTTCTTAAGGAGGAAGTTTATGTTGAACAACCTCTTGGTTTTCATCATGAAAATTTTGAAAATCATGTTTTCAAATTAAAGAAAGCTCTTTATGGTCTCAAACAAGCACCTCGTGCTTGGTATGAAAGACTTAAAAGCTATCTTTTAAATTCTGGTTATAATATTGGTAAAATAGATTCCACGCTTTTTATTAAAAATATTAAATCTGACATAATCATTATTCAAATATACGTTGATGATATTATTTTTGGTTCTACTAATGAATCTCTTTGTCAAGATTTTTCTAAGATTATGCAGAACGAATTTGAGATGAGTCACATGGGTGAACTCAATTACTTCCTCGGTCTTCAAATCAAACAATTAAAGGAAGGAATCTTCATTCACCAAAGCAAGTACTCTAAAGAACTCATCAAACGTTTTGGTTTAGAAAGTTCTGCAGAAAAACGTACTCCAATGAGTACATCTACATCTCTCGACAAAGACTTAAATGGTAAGAGTGTTAATCAACGTCTTTACAGAGGTATGATTGGCTCCCTACTCTATTTAACTGCTAGTAGACCAGACATTATGTTTTCAGTATGTTTATGTGCACGTTTTCAGGCAGATCCTAAAGTTTCACATTTAACTGCCGTAAAAAGGATTATTAGATATGTTAAACACACTTCTGATTTTGGTTTATTTTATCCCAAGTCAAGCACATTTGATTTATTATCCTATAATGATGCAGACTTTGCTGGTTGCAAATCAGATCGTAAAAGTACCAGTGGTACTTGCCACTTTTTAGGTCATGCTTTAGTTTCTTGGTTTAGCAAAAAGCAAAACTCTGTTTCATTATCTACAACCGAGGCAGAATATATTGCCGCAGGTTTAGCATGTGCTCAAATCTTGTGGATGAAACAAACTATATCTGACTATGGTATTGATTGCTCTACTTGTCCTATTATGTGTGATAATACTATTGCTATTAATCTTTCTAAAAATCATGTGCATCATTCTCGTACAAAACATATTGATGTACGTCATCATTTTCTAGATGATCATGTTCAAAAAGGAGATATAGTTCTTAAATTTATAGCTACTGAACATCAGACAGCTGATATTTTAACTAAACCGTTGAAAGAAGAGACTTTTATTAAGCTTCGTAGGAATTTAGGGATTATTAGTGAATCGGACTTATGACACATTCTTATTTTTATTTTTAGAATTTTTCTCAAATGTTTTCAAATTTTTCTGGGTATTTTTGAAATTGGTCGACCAATTCACCAATATTGGCCGCCAATTGTCGAATTTTTTTATTTTTATTTATTTTTTTTAATTTTCGGTAACTACTTCGTCTTCCCGCTTATTCTATTTATCTGTTCCCTCCATTTCTGTTTCAGAAACTGAACCCATCCTTTCGTTTTCAAATTTTGGTGGGATTCGTTTCTTAAACTACACTACCGATTGGACTTCTGCAAACTTCCATTCACTGACTTTATTCTCTCTATTTAATTCTTATCCTGCCTAGGGACTCTCATTCACAAACATTTCTCCCAAGGCCTTCACTTTTCGTTTTTCAACACTCTCATTCACAAAAATTTCCAACACGCCCATCTTCCCAAAATCCCGCCGGCTGATCGGTCCATATTTTACACCTTTTTTCTGCATATTTGCATGCCATTTCGATCACCCATGTCACGCTTTTCACGATTATTCGACGATATTGCATTACTTTTCACTATTTCTTGTTTTTGTCGGATTTCAGGAAATATGGAGCGATCGGGAGCAAAAATGAGCTTAAAGGATTTGCACCCACTCCGGAGTGTCAACCATGGCTCTTTTGAGGGTTATTCTGCAATGGAAGACGAGTGGAAGAATAAAGAACGTCGTAGGAGCGACGAGGAAGAGAAAAGATGGAGATTGGGCATTTTCAGCATGCCACTCGGCCGAGTGAAGGAGTCACTCGGCCGAGCATTGAGACCCCGCTCGGCCAGCCAGATCGGACACGCAACAGAGATGTATCAGCGTGCACTCGGCCGACCATCGCACGCCCACTCGGCCGAGTGCGGAGACTCCGTCCGCCCGAGTGGCACCCAGACGACGGCAATCCAAAATGTCCAACTCTCTGTAATCCGTCAGTCGGCTACGAGCTCCGACTCAGCCGAGTTCCAAAATCCCCTCGGTCGAGTGACATTTGCCACTCGGCCGAGTGATGCCGAGGACACGCAGCGCCCAAATTTTCAGACAGCCTCCCACTCTTATGAAATATGCTATCATTCCAGCAATCAAAGTATTTTTCTCATATTTTTTTCTGGATAGTAGACTTCATGAAGGTTCCAACGCCGCCAAGAACATGCCAATCGGAGGTCGGATGAAATCTGGAGAATTTCTGCAATTTGACGCTGCAGTGCAGGAATTTCCACTCGGCCAAGTCACATTTTCCACTCGGCCGAGTGCGGCCTGGGCCCAGATTTTAAGTTGTTGTTTGGGCTGTTTTTGGGCACGAATTTGAGGGGTTTTCTAGGGTTATTTGCTAGGGTTTTGGGGGAGTATTTAAGGGTTTTGTAGCCACCATTAGAGGGGGATCACCATTATGTTTTCTTAGCCCCCATATGTTTTTCTTATGATTATTTTAGAGGTTAGGCCATGCCCTAGGCCCCCTCTTGGATCTAAAAGCTTGTATTTGGATTGAAGATCTTCATCAAGCTAAGTATTTTATTCTTCTTATTTGAATCTTTGTTTTTCTATCTTTTCATATGCAAGCAATGATTTTTATTGATTCATATATCCTTGTTGCTATGCTAGAGTAGATTTGTTGTTCTAGGGCATGGGGATGAACCCTATGGATCTAATTTCAGATTTGTGATGAATGAATTTCTAAATTGCTAGAATTGCTAGGAGGTTAGGTTGGGATTGATTTATTACGGATAGCTAGGGATTTCCATCGATTGGGGTTTGCAAGAGATTGGATTCTAATCGATGGGAAGGCCTAGATATTCGATTTAGGTTTACAATTGGGTTTCTCTAGATTTGGTTTGCAAGAGATTGGACCAAAGCTAGGATTTTTAATTGTAAATCTATACCCATATTCGTTTGCAAGAGATTGGACGAATACGAACTATCACAACCTAGATCGTAACTCGAGTTTGCACGAGAGTGGGCTCGAGAGGCGATTGAACGATGATGTCGATCTTCATGCTAGTGGCTTAGGTTAGAGTTTGCAAGAGATTGGGCTCTAATCTAGGTTGCTATAGACTGGCAATAGCGCGAGAGCGTGAGCTTGGTTCTATATTCAGTTACGACTAGTTCACCTCAATGCAAGTCTAGTAATATTGAGATTCACTATTTACAATGATGTATGACGGTCTGTAGTGGGGATTCCCTAGCCCTAGACACTTTTATTATATTGTATTTGAATCGACTTTTGACCGATTTCTCTATCTCCGACACCGACATCCATCACCATTACCATTACATCATACCATAGCCATCTCCACCAATAATACATTCGTAGTCAAACCAACCTAGGATAGATTGGAACCAACACCACCTCCTCGTGTTCGATACCCGCTCGCCATTTTGCCGTGCGCTTGCGGTAAAACTACAATCGTCGCTCCGGGTGTATATCCGGGGCCGACCAAGTTTTTGGTTGTGCTCTTGGGTTGCATTTCGGGGTGGATCAAGTTTTTGGCGCCGTTGCCGGGGAGGTGTTTCCCGTTGGATGCCAATTTGTCACAATTAGGTTGATTAGATTACATTAAAAAAATCAAAAAAAAATCAAAAAAAACATTGAGAGAGATTTTTTCCCACCACCTGCTATTATTATCTTTATCTCTCTTTGTACCACTGACGTCTTTTCCAGGTTGTTTACTTTGCTTGATCAGGTACACTTGTTGCAGCGATGGTGCTTCCAAAGAAAATGCGAGCGGGCTCTATACAATCCTACATATATCTCGCTGCATTCTATCAGGCTGATGGAGAATCCTCTGGGGAAGCCTTATCTAGGTTTGAAGGAATGTTATAAATGTTCCAGACGGAGTCAGACCATGAGTGGAATGACTCCACGCTATTTGATATCTTCACTAGAAGGCTAAAGGGACCCTCACGTGAGTTTTTGAAGAGGATGCAAGTGGGGAAGTTCAGTGATCTACAGTTGGCAGCATCCTTGGAGCAAATGATAGATGATGCTCGATCTACTGGTTCACTAACCGTTACGGTAAGTATACCATACGACCAAGTATTCATCGATTTTGTTATGGCTAATGTCTCTAGCGCAGGTACTATCATAGATGGAGTGTATGCTTCACTTGAAGGTGATCATATCCACCTTTACACCATCAACACTCCACAAATAGAGACATCTGAACTGTCAAAGGAGGACACATATATGGACCTATTGAGAAACATTGTTGACGTAGTTCGAGATTCCGGTCCATTGACAATAACGGCAGGTGATCCTTTTGAGCTTGAATTTCAAAACTTTATTACTCATTGTATCTCTTCCACGGGCACAATTGATGATGGAGTCTACGCTCTAATTGAGGGGCACAAGAACCATTTTTACACCATGGTCGAGATACATGAGCCTATAGAGCCAGCTTATGCCGTCATTGCCTCCCCCTGCCACCCACCTGAGTCAGAGCAGCCTATACCATCAGAGGATATTATTTGTGGAGGTCATGCATACAGTAGTGGAGCAGACCATCGAGGAGGACGTGACTTTGGACGATGACATCTACACACAGATGGAGCCCGAATTGTGCCCCCCTCCTTTCGAGCTACCACAGCCATCCCCACCTTCTACAGAGGCTGAGCATCCCTCAGAGGACCACGCTTCCACTGATGTTGAGGACATTCCCACAGAGCTTATGGCTCCCCTTCAGGGAGATCTCTTTACTCCCTCATCTCCTACATTTGATTCTCCTCCCGTGTATGATGTTTTTTATGATTCAGATTTTGACGACTCATCGTGCCTTTTGCAGGATTCATGTACATACGATCAAGAGGTACGATGGGACGTATACGAGGAGGAGAGCGAGGAGTTAGCACCCATGGACGCTATTGAATATGATCAGGAGGTGCGATGGGATAAGTCTGACGATGATGAGGAGCTGCTTGATGAGACCTACTCTTATATGCCCAAGCTACCTGAACAACCTGAGGCGAACAATAAGGAGTTGATCGACGTGGTATACGAGAGTGGAGATTTATTTCCAGGGAAGTGTTGTCACCCGTCTTTAATTTTAAATACTTATGTTGATGACCCTCTTTGGAATACATTTATTTTGGGGAAGAATTATCCACATCAGATTGATACGGCTTATCTCTTGCAGGGTACAGGTGGAGTCCTTGGAGAGGTGCTGGGAGCCGCATTGCTGGAGTCTGATGGAGTCCGTGGACATACGCGTCTAGCGGAGCCACGGAAGGAGTAGTTGGAGCAGTTGCCTGCACCGGCAAAGATACTGGATCCGCCTTTTGCTATAGGTGATATCAATCCAGTAGTGTAGAAATTTTTTATGCTTTAAATAAACACGAATCCTCTCGACAGCGAGAGGACCGTATAGATTTGATTGAATAAATATCACCTCATATGATGGCAACAAAAAGTTTTACTCCCTAAACCCATTATATATATATATTAATTGCCTCCTTCAAATTTTGATGCGTCACATCCTTTTGCTCACCACCATCGAGCATTTCTTTCAAGTGAAACCTCACTTTCTTATTTGTTTGACTTGATCACGCTTAGCAAAATCGTGATTTTATTGATCGAGTCATTTGAATAGGATTGTTTGGTATAAGCTTGGGGGAAGGCGCTCTCATGCATCATTGTATGTGCATGTAGTTGCATTAGGATCTCATGTCATTCATTTCATCATTTTGCATTCACCCCCCCTATTATTATCGTTGTTCCTCATATTCTTTCATTATGATCACATTGAGGACAATGTGAAGTTTAAGCTTGGGGGAGTGCATTTCCATGCCATTTAGATGTATTAGATGCATTTTTACTTTATTTTAGGATTTTTAAAATTTTTCAAAATTTTTGCATCATCTTTTTGATTTTTCCATCTTATTTTCCTTTTATGTGTGTTCATGCATCATATTGTGTGCTTGATTTTCTTTTCTTTTCTTTCCTCTCTTTTATTTTTTTCTTATTTCTTTATTTTTCTTTCTCTTCTTTTGCTAGATTTGTTCCTTATGATGATATCTCTTATTGCTTTAGCAACCATCACGATGCTTATTATTCATCGCCATGCTACTTAGAGTATTCCATAGTCTTGCTATTCACATGTTCTTGCAAATCTATTTCTTTTGATGATTCCTCTACATGAATGCATGATATTAATTGAAACTGAATGTATGGATTAGTGTTTGTTATGCTTTTGTTGGAAATGCACCAAGATTCACGCATCATTAGTATATCTGAAGCATCAGTTTTATTGTCTTATTCACCTTCGGTTGCATGCTTGATATGATTGTGCGCTTTACCGCTTGACTTCACTCTTTATTGAGATGATTGAGAATATCCATGCTTACATATGAGTTTTAGTTGAAGTATTATTTTATTGAACCGTTCGTGCACCTCTTAGAGTGAACCGAGTGTTACATTATTTCTTTCTCCACATATATCTTTTTATTCTCTACATGTCACTTGAGTTCACCTCCTAAAGCTACTTATATCGCATCTATTTCCCAAAAATCCCTACAAAAGAAAAGGTTGCTCCAAAAAGTCCAAAAAGCCAAAAAGGAGCCAAAATCCAAAAATACAAATCATATAGCTCCTACAAAAATTCAAAAATAAAAATGAGAAACAAAGTCCAAAAGAAAAAAAAAATTTCTCTATCGCATTATTGGAGCCACAAATACTTGGGAAAACCAAGGCAAAAATCCCATTTTCCACTATCATATTCCTTTAGATGTGATGCCTCAAGCTAAGCTTGGGGGTGAATTCATTTGACCATATGAGTGAGTATGACATTAGAGTGGAGACGTGCATGAATGTGAATATTCGATAATGCTTAGACTTTGCAAAATATATTAGATATGGTGATTTTTCATGATTTGAAATAAATATGTGAATGCCATGACTTTTATTCTATTCTCTATTGCATGCTTGGTGTGTATCTTATATGCTTCATTTATAACTTTTGATTGAAAAGTGCATCGCCAACATTTGTATATTAAATTCTATGAAATGTGTGATGTGGATATGAATTGATTGTATGAATTTAGAGAGTCCCTCTTATTGTTCTTAAAAGCTTGCAAGTACCATGTTTATGAAAGATATGAAATCCTTATAGCATGTGATTTGTATTTTCCAAGCCATCGTGATGTGTAGCTTATGGCATGAGATCTGAGAGCATAATCTAGCGACCCCTTCCACTTCGTATTCTTTTATTTCATTTCCCTTATTTTTCATCTCCCGAGTTCGTCTTTTTACTTATCTTCCTCGATGACGAGTAAGAGGTAAGCTTGGGGAATTTTGATCGGTCCATATTTTACACCTTTTTCTGCATATTTGCATGCCATTTCGATCACCCATATCATGCTTTTCACGATTATTCGACGATATTGCGTTACTTTTCACTATTTCTTGTTTTTGTCAGATTTCAGGAAATATGGAGCGATCGGGAGCAAAAATGAGCTTAAAGGATTTGCACCCACTCCGGAGTGTCAACCATGGCTCTTTTGAGGGTTATTCTGCAATGGAAGACGAGTGGAAGAAGAAAGAACGTCGTAGGAGCGACGAGGAAGAGAAAAGATGGAGATTGGGCATTTTCAGCATGCCACTCGGCCGAGTGAAGGAGTCACTCGGCCGAGCATTGAGACCCCGCTCGACCGGCCAGATCGGACACGCAACAGAGATGTATCAGCGTGCACTCGGCTGACCATCGCACGCCCACTCGGCCGAGTGCGGAGACTCCGTCCGCCCGAGTGGCACCCAGACGACGGCAAGCCAAAATGTCCAACTCTCTGTAATCCGTCAGTCGGCTACGAGCTCCGACTCGGCCGCGTTCCAAAATCCCCTCTGTCGAGTGACATTTGCCACTCGGCCGAGTGATGCCGAGGACACGCAGCGCCCAGATTTTCAGACAGCCTCCCACTCTTATAAAATATGCTATCATTCCAGCAATCAAAGTATTTTTCTCATATTTTTTATGGATAGTAGACTTCATTAAGGTTCCAACGCCGCCAAGAACGTGCCAATCGGAGGTCGGATGAAATCAGGAGAATTTCTGCAATTTGACGCTGCAGTGCAGGAATTTCCACTCGGCCGAGTCACATTTTCCACTCGGCCGAGTGCGGCCTGGGCCCAGATTTTAAGTTGCGGTTTGGGCTGTTTTTGGGCACGAATTTGAGGGGTTTTCTAGGGTTATTTGCTAGGGTTTTGGGGGAGTATTTAAGGGTTTTGTAGCCACCATTATAGGGGGATCACCATTATGTTTTCTTAGCCCCCATATGTTTTTCTTATGATTATTTTAGAGGTTAGGCCATGCCCTAGGCCCCCTCTTGGATCTAAAAGCTTGTATTTGGATTGAAGATCTTCATCAAGCTAAGTATTTTATTCTTCTTATTTGAATCTTTGTTTTTCTATCTTTTCATATGCAAGCAATGATTTTTATTGATTCATATATCCTTGTTGCTATGCTAGAGTAGATTTGTTGTTCTAGGGCATGGGGATGAACCCTATGGATCTAATTTCAGATTTGTGATGAATGAATTTCTAAATTGCTAGAATTGCTAGGAGGTTAGGTTGGGATTGATTTATTACGGATAGCTAGGGATTTCCATCGATTGGGGTTTGCAAGAGATTGGATTCTAATCGATGGGAAGGCCTAGATATTCGATTTAGGTTTACAATTGGGTTTCTCTAGATTTGGTTTGCAAGAGATTGGACCAAAGCTAGGATTTTTAATTGTAAATCTATACCCATATTCGTTTGCAAGAGATTGGACGAATACGAACTATCACAACCTAGATCGTAACTCGAGTTTGCACGAGAGTGGGCTCGAGAGGCGATTGAACGATGATGTCGATCTTCATGCTAGTGGCTTAGGTTAGAGTTTGCAAGAGATTGGGCTCTAATCTAGGTTGCTATAGACCGGCAATAGCGCGAGAGCGTGAGCTTGGTTCTATATTCAGTTACGACTAGTTCACCTCAATGCAAGTCTAGTAATATTGAGATTCACTATTTACAATGATGTATGACGGTCCGTAGTGGGGATTCCCTAGCCCTAGACACTTTTATTATATTGTATTTGAATCGACTTTTGACCGATTTCTCTATCTCCGACACTGACATCCATCACCATTGCCATTACATCATACCATAGCCATCTCCACCAATAATACATTCGTAGTCAAACCAACCTAGGATAGATTGGAACCAACACCACCTCCTCGTGTTCGATACCCGCTCGCCACTTTGCCGTGCGCTTGCGGTAAAACTACAATCGTCGCTCCGGGTGTATATCCGGGGCCGACCAAGTTTTTGGTTGTGCTCTTGGGTTGCATTTCGGGGTGGATCACCGGCCTCCTCCCTTCCCAAATCGCCGCCAACCTCCTCAAAAATCGCCGACGATCTCCTGCCTTCTCACCAGCGCCTCCCTCCTAACACCAGCCCGTCGCCGATCTCTCCTTTTCTCGACTCTCTGCCACTCTCCACGGCCGCCGACTACCGATTTCGACGGCCTCACCGGCCCGTTTCCTTTCTCTGGCGGCCACCCAACAGTGTCGCAACCTGGAGAACTTGCCATTTCATCTGAAACTCCATGTGGACTTCACTGATCCTGGCTTCTCCCGGATTTTCGACCCCCTTCACTCCGACGTCTCTCCTTCGCGGCCTGAGCCATCCACTAGGCCTTAGATTTCATATGTTGTTGGTTATCTTGGCATAGGATGGTTGTTTTGGGTACTTCGGGTACTCTTTTCCATAGGTATTTGGTGATATTTCTGGTGATGTTTCTTGGGTTGTTGCTAGGCACTTTGGGGAATTTATGGTTTTGTTGGTTCTGTTGTTCTGTTTAGTATGTTGTCTCTGGGATATCTGTTGTTCTCGACTATGTGATATTTTGGGTACTTGGCTATGTGGCCTGTATGTACTTTAGCCTTAGTTCTTGTATGACTATGTGATATGTTGTTCTTCTCTTCATTGCATATTATGTCAATGGTTGTTTTGTTGGTGCTGTGAGTTATGTTAGCTCTATTCACTGTTGTTTTACTTGTTCTGTCCTTGTTATCCCCTCTTTCAGTCACTTCATTCTCATGGCTACATTGTATTTTTGTGATATTCTGTTTTCTTCTAGTAGTTCTGTACAATTACTTGGTTCTTTTCCATGGTTGTTTTGATAATTTCCTCCTCCCTCACGGTAATTTTTCTCCAAGTTATATTCTTTTCATTTTTTTCAACTGCCATGTCCACTCAATACTTAGGCCTGACTTCTTATATATATTTAAATGCCTTGTCCACTCAATCCTTAGGCCCGACTTATTATATATTTTCTAATGCCATGTCCATTCATTATTTTTCATGGCATATTTCGGTCACTACCATTTATCCGGCCTACACCCCATTTTTTTTTCCACCAATGACAATATTTTTTCCTTATTTCACTTAGGCCTCACTTAAATATTACGGTCTTCATACTATTTTTTGGCTTACAATTAATTTTTCCTCCAGGATGAAGGGGTGAAGAAAATTTTTTTTTGGGAAGTTAATCATTAATGCCACACACTTCATTTCAAGTGTGTGCTGTAGAGTTTTTTTAAATATAAATCACCGGTTGCTTCTTCAACAAGCCTCATTAGTGGGAGTAGATATTTTTTAGCTACAGTCGTTATATGGCCATTTGATAACAAGACATCCATCAATTGCTGTATATGACATTGGGCCGGCTGCAAAAATTTATTTTTTAGCCCTGCAGCGCTTACTAACTTTTACTGACCCTTTGCTTGTATTACTGGATTTTGCATAAGCCTATGTGCCAGATATATTATTATGGACTTGCATGTCATAAATTACTATTGGGGCCATGATTCTTTCGGCCATGCATTATTTCTATTGTTCTTTCCCCCATGGATATTCTACTTCCTATCCTGATTTCCTGATTCTGTTAATCATCATCTACATATGCTTCAATTTTTTTAAATTATTATAATGGGCTGTTCATTTTTCGGCCTATACCTTCCATATTCGGCCTACACATGTCTTCACCCAGATGACAATCATTTGTTAATTTTTCACTTATTTTTCGACTAACTCTAATTTGCCCCTTTTTGAGGATTCCAAAGGGGGAGAATATATTTAATCTACTCAGGGGGAGTATTCACAACCTCCACATATTCAGGGGGAGTATATCTGATATGTTTAATTTTAACTATATATATTTTTCATGTTTGTCATCATCAAAAAGGGGGAGAATGTTGGAATTTCATAATTCCATATTTCTATTCCCATATGGTTTTGATATGACAAACACATTCAGTGCTACTAACTCTATGTATGCAGATACATATCAATGCTGAGTTCCACACAATCAGATATCTTCGTGCATACTCAATCAGATATACCATTCATGAAGCTGGAAAGACAAAGGCACCTAATCCACGAATTGGATATATAATCACTTGATAAGGATCTCCTGCAAAGAAGCTTCTCAGATTCAGTTGCAGATGCAGTCCTATCTACGGCTTTATGTAATCAATGTAAAATTTACTTTATTAGAGTCACAAAGCCTTGTGATTATATATCTTAGTCATCTAGGTTCCATTCCTCAGAGATCTACACTTCCCAATTTCGAAAATTCGCAACTTTGAAAATTGGCAGCCAATAACCCCATTTTGGTCGACCAATTTTAAACCTTCGAATTTGGTTATGGGATTGCATATGCAAACTCCCCTAACCGTGTAGATTCTAGAAATGTCTTCCAACGGTCGAAATTCCCTCTCTAAATTTTGGTCGACCAATTTGTCCTTTTGGTCGACCAATTTCAAATCTAGCCGTTTTGATCCCAAATTTTCAGGGACGGTTCCTGCCCGTTTTCCAACGTTAACTACAGTCCCCAACCGTTCCTAAACACTATAAATAAAGGGGTAGACCCTCTCTTTTCTTACACACACTTTCCTCTTCTTTACTCTCTTATTTATTGGAATCAAGTCTTCTCCTTTCTAAAGCTTTAGGCCATTAGTTGTTCTTTTCTTATTTGTAAGAAGAAATCATTAGATTTCCTTCTTCATTTAAGAACGGAAGAACTTGGATTTTTTCAACATCATTTTTGGAAAGTTGTTTGTGTTCATAATTACAAGAAGAAATCGATTGATCTATCTCTCCTTTTATGAACCAGAGAACTTCAAGTGTTGCTCTTCATTATATATCTTTTACATCTTGAAGTTCATCTTCTAAACACCATCCTTGAATTCTTTCTCTGAAAATTATAACAAGGCTATAGGTGTTTTTCTATTTCATTATTTTACAGGTTTGAATCTCTGTTAGAGATTGTACAAAGTTTGGGACACGGGGAGTGTCGCCATTTTTGTAAGTTTGTGCTTGCGGGGCAAGTGATTATAGTGGATTGAAAATCTCTACGGGGTAGAGGACTGGAGTAGAATCACAAGGATCCGAACCAGGATAAATCTTTTTGTTTGCGTTTGATTTAATTTCAGTACTTGTCCTTTTATTTCTGTGACATCTTTGCAAATATTACTAACATTTTATTTGCGACATTTTTTTAATATACACTATTCACCCCCCCTCTAGTGTATTGATCCTTACAGGCTAAAATTACATAACACCTAAAGCGCTTACGAGGCCAACTCATCAAAAAACCGACATGCCATGCCTAGTAAAAGGCACATTGGCCAATCTTCAAGATGTTGTCAAGCAAAGCCATGCCAGTGAAGGAGAAGCCCATTCTCAGCACATAATTACTAAAAAACATTCTGGCCAAATCCATATAAGTCACTACCCTTAAGGGAGAATATAATTGTATTCTCATTCTATGTTTCTCTTTCTGTATTTGAGATTCTTCATATTATACTCGCTGAGGTTCAAATTTGAGCGTTAGAGGGTTGAATCTGTAACCTCTATCTTGTTTTTACCCGCTTACACTATTAGCTGTTGTGACGTGTTATCAAACAATGATCAGATTAATTACAGGTTGACAGATAACCCATACATATTTTCTTGCTCTTTACAACTTCAACTTCCATGCATTAGGAGGTATGAGAATAGTGAGACGACATCGATCAACACAACCTGCTAACTTGCAATCTAGTCGTTGCAACGCAATACTAGAACTTTTTATAATGACTAAACCGACAAGTATAACGTTTTGGGTTAATAAAATCTTTAATATATTTGGATTTTAGAATATAAAGATAAATATAAAAGGTGTCCATCTTCGAATAAAAATAAAGTACAAAACGCTGTCATGGACTGATACGCCTATTTTGGAGAGGCCCCAAAGCCAAGGGCTCAAGCCCAAACCAAGGGTAGGAGGCCCACGAGGAGGACGCGGCCCATTCAACGAGGCCCACGAGAAATCTCAGACACAAATCAGCCGCAACCCGGCACACGCACGACCAGCCCACGATCGCTGGGGATAACCGCTCCCCCTGAGGTACGGAACCTTAATGACCATTAAGGAATCCCGTAATCAACTCCCCCACGATGCACGCAAATGCCATTGCCGGGACGGATCTTGGGGGCGTGAGTGGGAGTCAGCCAAAGGGCGTGGGTCGGGGGGGGAAACGTGGTCCAAGCTCCATAAAAGGGCAAGAGGGACGACCAAAAGAAGGATTGAATCCCAGGTATCTAAAGCTAAGGTAATCCATCAACGACCTTGCCTTCTCCATTATTTCCCTTCCCCTGCTCGGACCGAGGGTCAGCGTATCGATCTCTCTCGAGTCGAACCTACCCGTCGGGTACTCATCAGACCTAGATCTGGCTTAAGCATCGGAGGGGACTTGGCCGGAACCAAGGTCCGGCCCCCTGACGAGTTTTCTCATCTGTCCAGGAAGGAGCTGGTCGAGGCGCCATGGGTACTCCTAAGCGCAAGACGATCCCGCCCGCTGCTAGCGTGTAGCGCCACCGATCGAAGACCAAGCAGCGATCGAGGCGCCGAGGCAACCCCTCGACACCCGACCAACTGAGGCCGAGCACTTCCCACGGAGCCGAGGCTTCCCCTCCGCTCTGAACCTACCAAGGACCGACGCTCTGCCTGAAGCTTTCGCTCGTCCTCGTCTCCATCAATGTCCCCATGCTGAGTGCACGTGAGCTCGGCGTATTCAAGGGATCTCAACCGGTCCCTTGACCACATTGACTGCTTAGTTGTCGGTCAACGAGTCAGTGGTGAGAAAACACTCGTACACATCTGGCGCCATCTGTGGGTACGACCTAACATCCACGAAAAACAACCACACCAGCAATGACGCGGCTTCGCCTTCCGCACCGAAAGAAGGCTGCAACCCCGATATCGGCACCCGAGCCATACCACGGTCGGCTAGGAGGAACCATGACCACCCGGCACATTCCTCGGTCCCGGGGTTCTGGCTGTCCTCGGTCCGGCCGCGCGGGGGACTACGATGTGGGGGCAGGAGACACATCCCCACCCCTCCCATCTGACGGGGGACCGCGAGGGAGAAACCGCGGTCAGACGAAGCGCTCGTGGTCTCCGCTTTCATCGACACATCCATGGTGAGACGACTGCTCATCGATACTGGTAGCTCATGCGACATCCTTTTCATGTCGACTCTGGAGAGAATGGTGATGCGTGACGAAGACCTGGACCCGAGTTCGGGGCCCATGGTAGGCTTCACCGGTCATTCCACCCCATCGTCGGGGCGATCCGCCTCCCAATCACGCTCGGGAAGCCACCTGACTCGGTGACCATGACGATGGAGTTTGTAGCACTGATGATCAGATCAGCCTACAACGGGATCATCGGACGGCCGCTCCTCAACGTCGTCAGAGCGGTGGTCTCGACTCTCCACTGGACGATCAGGTTCCAGACCGCCCGGGGGATCGGACAGGTCGAGGGTGACACAGGGAAACCGAAGATCTGCTACCAGCTGACCGACGGGGAACCCGTCGAGCAGCACGACAATCCGATGGCCTCGCTTGACTTGAGGTACGGACCGAGGCCCACTCCGGGGGAGGAGTCGGAGCTAATTCCTGCCACCAATGTCGAGGGGAAGTTCGTCTCCATCGGGTCCAAACTGACCCCTAGTTTGAGAGGCGAGCTGGTCAAGTTCTTAGAGGCCAATCTTGACGTCTTCGCATGGTCGCCCGATGACATGCCCGGCGTGGATCCTCGGATGATCATGCATCAGCTAAACGCTGGCCCCAACTTCAAACCGGTCAGGCAGAAGAATCAAAACCTGGGGGGCGAGAAGAGGAGGGCGGCCTCCGAGGAAGTCGAACGCCTCCTCGACGCCGGCTTCATCCAGGAAGTCTGGTATCCAGAGTGGCTGTCCAACGTTGTGATGGTCAAAAAATCCAGCGGGAAGCGGCGGATGTGTGTGGATTTCAGCGATCTCAACAAGGCTTGCCCCAAGGACAGCTACCCATTGCCCCGCATCGATCACCTCGTGGACAACGCATCCAGGTACGAGATGCTCAGCTTCATGGACGCATACTCTGGATACAATCAAGTCCAGATGGACCCTCAGTACGAGGAGAAGACGTCCTTCACGACGGACAGGGGGACATTCTGCTTCAAGAAGATGCCCTTCAGCTTGAAGAACGCCGGAGCAACCTGCCAGAGAATGGTCAATAATGTATTCGACTCCCAGATAGGTAGGAACCTATATGTCTACGTGGACGACATGCTGGTCAAATCGAGAAGACCCAAAGACCACATCGCTGACCTTTGAGAAACCTTCGAACTGCTACGAAGGCACAACATCCGGCTCAATCCCACGAAATGAACTTTCGGGGTAAGATCCGGTAAATTCTTGGGGTTTATGATCACGAATCACGGCATCAATGCCAACCTTGACAAGATCGAGGCATTGATCAACATGCGGGAACCGACGACAATCAAAGAGCTGCAGAGGCTGAATGGGCGCATCATCGCTCTGGGGCGTTTTTTATCCAAGTCGGCGGAGAGATCCCTTCCCTTCTTCAAGACCCTGAGGAAAGCACTCGTGGAACCTGCCGACAAGAGGAAGACGGTACCTGGGATGAGGACTGTGCTCGGGCATTCGTTGAGCTCAAGGAATACCTTCGCAGTCTACTGCTCCTCTCCAAGCCGCATGAAGGAGAATTGTTGAGCCTCTACCTGGCCTGTATGAATGAGGTGGTGAGCTCGGTGCTGATCAGGGAGGACAATGGAGTACATAGGCCGGTGTATTATACCAGCCGGGTCCTGAAGGACTTGGAGGGACGGTACACGCCCATGGAGAAGCTCGCGTAGCCCTCATGCTCTCGGCCTGGAGACTCCGACCCTACTTCCAAGACCACACGATATAGGTCCTTACTGATTCTCAACTCGAACGGAACCTCAAAAGGTTCGACCGGATGGGAAGGATGTTGAACTCGGGAGTGGAGCTGAGCAAGTTTAACCTTCGATTTAAGCCGCGCACGGCCATAAAAGGGCAGGCCATGGCAGACTTCATCGCTGAGTGCACCATAGAAGGAGGACATCCTTCTGGAGAAGAAGCCTCGGCCGTGGTAACCCTCCAACACTTGTCTTTCCTTTTGACTGACGTCATGTTTACCAGCCACCCAGGGGACCAAGATACATGGGTAGTCCATATAGACGGATGAGCAACCCGGGCTGTGAGTGGGGCCGGCATCGTAATCCGATCCCCTGAAGGAAGCATCGTCGAGTACGTGCTTCGGTTCGAGTTTCTGGCCACTAATAACGTGGCAGAGTACGAAACCGCAATAAACGGCTTGAGGCTTGCCAGAGAACTCGGAGCCAAGTCCGTACGCCTCCTCAGCGATTCGAAGCTCATCATCAACTAGTTGCAGGGGGATTACAAGGCGCGCGAAGTGGTGATGCAGAACTACATTGCTTCGAACAAAGCAGAGCTGTCCAAATTCAGGCTAGCGAAGACCCTCCACCTCTCATGGTCGGAGAATGCCCACGCGGATGCTCTATCCAAGCTGGCCTCCTCCTCGTCCGGGGAGCTGGGTCGTGCCATCTACGTGGAGAATCTCCAGTTCCCAAGCACGGAGGAGAAGGATGTAATGGCTATTGACGAGGATCCCACTTGGATGGATCCGATCGTTCGATACCTCTCCAGTGGGGAAGTACCGACAGACCTGGACGAGCGCCGGTCCCTGGAGTGAAAGGCACTCCGGTACATGATCTATGAAGGGGCGCTGTACAAAAGGCGATGGACGAAGACGGACATTCTCCCCTATCTCAAGTGCCTCGGACCTCGGGAGGCCGACTACGTCCTCCGGGAGGTGCACGAGGGGATCTGCGGAAATCACCACGGGGGCAAGACGATCGCCCAGAAAATCTTGAGACAAGGGTATTACTGGCACACCTTGGTCAGCGAAGCTACTGAATACGTCCAAAGGTGCCAGGAGTACCAAAGATTCGCCAAACTCGGCTCATCTCCCCGTCGGAGCTCGTTTCGATAGTCAGCCCAGTACCCTTCACGAAATGGGGACTCGACATCCTCGGGCCTTTCACTTCCTGCCGGGGGCAAAGGAAATACTTGATCGTGGCGGTGGACTACTTCACCAAGTGGATTGAGACGGAACCCCTTGCTTCCATCACCTGGAAAAAGTCGAAGAGCTTCGTGTGGAACTTCATCATCTCCAGGTTTGGAATTCTCCGAGCCATCGTCACGGACAATGGGAAGCAATTCGACTCTGCTGGGTTCAAATACTTCTGCGCAGAATGGAAGTTCAAACTCCTTTTTACCTCGGTGGCACACCCCCAGACCAATGGGATGGCAGAGGCTGCCAACAAGTGCATCATCGAGCCCCTTCGCAAGAAAGTGGAAGACGCCGAAGGGAGCTGGCCGGAGGAACTCCGGGAGATACTCTAGTCGTACAGGACGACCCACAAACAAGCCACAGGCGAAACCCCTTTCATGCTCGCGTATGGCACCGAGGTGGTGGTGCCTGTCGAGGTAGGCGAGGAATCCCTCCGCATAAAGCACTTCGACGAGGAGAGGAACACGGAGGGCTTGGAGCTTGGCTTGGAGCTCCTAGGCGAGCGATGGGAGCATGCCTTGGCCACTATCATCCGGCAGAAGCAGAAGGTCGTCCGCTACTACAACTCCCGGGTTAGTGGGAGGAGCTTCCTCCAAAAAGATCTGGTCCTCCGAAAGGCGGTCTTCAGCCCGAGATCACTCGCAAGGGGAAGTTAGCGGCTAAGTGGGAAGGCCCCTACAAGATCACGGAAGTCCTAGGACCCGCAACCTACCGGTTAGCTAATTCGGATGGGAAGGTTCTCGCCCACACCTGGAACGCTGAGCACATGCGCAGGTACTATCAGTGAGGTCATCCGCAAATGTATCTCCTCCTTCCATCTATCCGAATAAATGAGTTTAAGACCAGTCCTCTTCATCTTC
Organism: Scilla litardierei; assembly: GCA_030789695.1. Lineage (NCBI taxonomy): Eukaryota > Viridiplantae > Streptophyta > Magnoliopsida > Asparagales > Asparagaceae > Scilla > Scilla litardierei. The sequence continues at coordinate 54,364,483 of CM061132.1, forward strand.
ATACCCATGAGAAGCTCACTCGAGGTGAGGGAAACCTTACTGGATGAACGTCTTGACGGAAACCCACAAGGCTAGGGGACAAACCCCCTACAGGGTTAAACGCACAACCGGGTGACAGGTGGGGGTACCCTCCCCCCTGGCCAGCCAGCTAAAAGGATCGATCGTAAGGATTAGTGCAACTCCCCCAGCGGGTCGGTCTGTAGTCCAGCCGTCAGACTGGGAGTAGCCCTCCCAGCAGGCTGAACGACACCGACTGACCATAAGGCTGGAGGTAACTCTCCCAGCGGGTCGGGTAACCGGTCGACCGTAAGGCTGGGGGCAACTCGCCTAGCAGGTCAGTCACGGGGCCGACCGTAAAACTGGGGGCAACTCCCCCAGCAGGCAACCCCAACGGTCAGTTGCAAGACTCGGGGTCGCACCCCTAGCAGACTGATCGACCGAACCAACTGTAAGTTCGGGGCAACTCCCCGGCATGTCAGCATGTCGATCGAACCGTGAGCCTAAGGGATAGCTTCCCCCAGCCGGCCGGCCGATCCAACCCGCCGTAAGGCTGGGGGCAACTCCCCTAGCAGGTTGGCCAACCAATCGCCAATAAGACCCAAAAATGGGACACTCCCCAAGAAGGAGGATGAGTAGCCACAAACAGAAGGATGAACTTCATTTCTAAACAATAAGGGGAGGGGACGCGTTATACGGAGGCTAAGCGCTGGCCCTGCAAAAAGCGACAAGGCTAAAGGCTTAAATCCTCGCTCACTCGTCTCCCCCTGGAACCCCATCAGGACCGCTGGCTGGCTGCTCAGGAGGTCTGTCCTGTACCTCCTCCTTGTCTTCGGAATACTCCCGGAGCTCCTCAAAATTGACCCCTGAGAGTGGAAATCTCTTCTGGATCTCGGACTGGCAACATGCGAACCCCTTTTCGAACGCTTCAGACATAGCCTTTGCCACAAAAGACATGGCATACTCTTCCACAGCGTCCTGGGCAATCCGATCGAGGTCCACCCCTTCCAGCTCTCAGATCCGATCCTTAAGTATGGCGACCTGACGCTGATGCTCTGCCCGCTCCATATCGGTCTCTCTGGATCTTGTATTGAGCTGGACCAGTAGAGCCTTCTCTCTCCTCTGCCGCATCCAGGAGGCCTGTGAGCTCCGGGATATCTGCCGCAACTACTGGATCGGTACCTACGCCAGCTTCGGCAGCTACTTTGGCGGCCTCCATGAGCTCGACGATCCGATCCCCGTCCGTTGCCTTCTCGACCAAGGCCACGGCCTTCTCCAGGTCTGACTTCTCCAAAGCAGTGGAGAGCTCGGCCACCTGAGTCTACAGGGACTTGACGCATGCCTCAGCTAGTTGTCTTGCCTCTCCGTCACCCCTCTCGGCCTCGGGTATCTGTACCGCGTCGGCCTTGGCCTACGAGAGAGCCGCGAATCGGCGCCTTATCAAAAGCCCTAGTGAGGATAACTGCACCAAGAGACGGGAATGAGATGAAGACTGATACTAGGAGCGAAGCGTATGAGAGTCCTCACCTGCTGACCAGCATGGACCACGAAGGCGGCCAGGCGATCGTCCTTGACCTCATCCAACACCGCTTGGTCCGGAGGAAGGGTGCAGTTCTCAGCCAGCCGTGCCGCCACTCTGCAGTCGGAAAAAACCGACTCCTTCAGCCCCACGGGGAAGCGGGGGCAGAGAAAACCCTCGCCGAACTGAGGTAAATCGACGGAAACCGAGCGAAACGCACCCAGGTACCGCACTAGACCTCGAGGAGAGGGCTCAGCGGCGGCGACGAGGGCCCGGCCCAGGGCCAAGAGGCCTCAACTGAGGAGGACTGGGCCCGACCCTCGGGCAGGGGATCGCCAACCCCCGCAGCTAGAACACGGGCCTTCTTCGGGGCTTCCAGCAAGGGGGAGGACGGAACTTGCCCCCTTGCTCTCTTGGAACCAATACCGGAAGACCCGACCCATTGTTTTTTCCAAACCTCCAGTACGTGATCCCTTCTCCGCGGGTTGGGAACCGGGACCGTGACTCGGAGAGAGGCTGGAGATGAACCTTGGGTGAACCCACCTGTACAATGAGATAGAAGAAGGGGTCAGAACCGGCCGGACGGACCTCGGACGTCTACTCCTCCGAGCGTCGGACTTCAACAGAACTCACCGATGGGCCACACGGTCTTCCGAAGATTAAGGTCATCAAAGAGAACGCCGATCCTCCGATCCCTCATAGGGACCGCCAGCTGGGTGGTAACCTCCTCTAGCTCGATGTAGGTCGGATCGCCCAGCACAAGAACCAGTGAGCTTGCGACACTCCAACGGGCCGGGAAATCCACCTCCGATGGGAAGGCGACGAAGACGTATTCCCCCTTCCAACGCTTCAAAGAGCTCGGCAGTCCCAGCACCAGGCTCATCTTTGGCCGAGCACTGATGTAGATCCAGGCCCCCGACTGGTGACTCAGACGGTAGAATTGGGTGAAGAGTCGGAGGGACGGATCGATCCCCTTCAGCATACAGAGAACGACAAACCCAACAAGGCATCCAATGGCGTTGGGGCAGAATTTGCACAAGGCCGCCCTATGAGCTCGCAAAAACTCGACGATGAAGGGGTGGAGAGGAAACCGGAGCCCGAACCGAAAGCACGCTTCGTATACCCCGATTTCCTGAGGACCAGGAAAGCAGACCCGCTCGTTGATTCCAGTTGTCCGGGCGGAGCATGGGGGAAGAAGATAGCTGGTACGCAGATCCCCAATGGAGGTGGCACAAATAGGCGAAGGCCGCTCCAGAACCTCGGGAGGCACCCCTGAGAGCACGCCCCATGACGGCGCACCGCCGAGACAGATCCACGAGTCAGATCGGGATCGGCGACACCTTCCGGACGACCCGAACCAGTGGCAGAAGAGGACGACATAGGGTGGAGCTTGAACAGGACCCGGTTCGACGAAAAGAGAAAGGAAGAGGGGGGTGACGATTGGAGAAGCAAAACCCTTGTCCGATGGATGACAGCCTCCTTTTATGCATCGTCCCCCCCCGAAACTACCCCTCGCGTTGCGGAGAGAAGCGCACAGGGGCACGTGACCGCATCTCGAGGCTGACGGCGCTTCGAATCGTGCACCCAGAGAAGTTTGAACGGGCCGCCTTATGATGGCCTCCATTTAATGAATTGGCCTCGACTGGCGCGCCTGTCAAAATCTGCAGAAGTCACATAGCCCGAGCCGAGCCGGCTAAAGCGGATCGGCACGACCGATGGGGGCAATTGATACGCCAATTTTGGAGAGGCCCCGGAGCTAAGGGCTCGAGCCCAAACCAAGGGCAGGAGGCCCACGAGGAGGACGCGGCCTATTCAACGAGGCCCACGAGAAATCTCAGACTCGAATCAGCCGCAACCCGGCACACGCACGACCAGCCCACGACCGCTGGGGATAACCGCTCTCCCTGAGGTGCAGAACCTTAATGACCATTAAGGAATCCCGTAATCGACTCCCCCACGACGCACGCAGACGCCATCGCCGGGACGGATCTCGGGAGCGTGAGTGGGAGTCAGTCAGGGGGCGTGGGTCGGGGGGAAACGTGGGCCAAGCTCCATAAAAGGGCAAGAGGGAGGACCAAGAGAAGGATCGAATCCAGGTATCTAAATCTGAGGTAATCCATCAACGACCTTGCTTTCGTCATTATTTCCCTTCCCCTGCTCGGACCGAGGGTCAGCGTATCGATCTCCTCTCGAGTTGAACCTACACCGCCGGGTACTCATCAGACCTAGATCTGACTTAAGCATCGGAGGGGACTTGGCCGGAACCAAGGTCCGGCCCCACTGACGAGTTTTCTCGTTTGTCCAGGAAGGAGCTGGTCAAGGCGCCGTGGGTACTCCTCAGCGCAAGACGATCCCGCCCGCTGCTAGCGTGCATCGCCACCGACCGAAGACCAAGCAGCGATCGAGGCGCCGATGCAACCCCTCGACGCCCGACCAACCGAGGCCGAGCAATTCCCACGGAGCCGAGGCTTCCCCTCCGCTCTGAACCAACCGAGGACCGACACTCTGCCCGAAACTCTCGCTCGTCATCGTCTCCATCGCCGTCCCACGCTGAGTGCACGTGAGCTCGGCGTATTTATGGGATCTCAACTGGTCCCTTGACTACATTGACTGCTTAGTTGTCGGTCAACGAGTCAGTGGTGAGAAAACACCCGTAAACATGGACCAAATTGGATTTTTACTTGTTTATATGTTAAATTTCCAACAGCGTTATCTGGAACTCGACATATTCGTGGACCAAATTGGATTTTTACTTGTTTATATGTTAAATTTGCAGCAGTGTTATCTGGAACTCGACATATTGGACCAAACGGAAGGTTCAAAAGCTGGGAGCAAAAACAAAGCCAGAAATTAACCGTTCGTTCTAACACGTAACACGGTAACAGGTTTAAAAGAAACGGATCTAAAGTCGACGTCCTGAATGGACCGTTTCATTTAACATAAGATAAATCTAGTATTACGTACTAATCAACCCTGTCGACTGCAATCAAATTGGAGTACAGGTCGGTGATAAGCTCAACACTGATATCACCCTAATGGCACGCTTTGCGGTAGTGATTGATCTTCCCAATACTTATATAATCCACTGTCCTGTGGGTGCAACGTCAGCAGGGGACTCGTCTGCAGGAATAAATATCGGATGCTCTGCTTCGTTTCAGATTTGCTAAATTTAATAACCCCAGCCATTCTGAGCTTTTTGCAGAGCAATTTTTCTCAAATCCAAGAATTTCCACATGTAAATCACAGGGATTCCTCCGGTAGCCAGCGCAGATATAGTTAATTAAGAAACTTCAACATCTACATAATCAATAACACTACCACTCACGCATTACAATCAACATATGCCAAGCACCGAAAACCCATAAAAACATAGACAAATCACGCTAATTAAGCTAGCTGGCTGGCTAGTCAAAACGCTGACTCTAGGGAATCACAACCATTAACCGCGTCTGCCACTCTACTTAAGCTGAGGCTGCATCATCATTATTATTATTTTTATCATTATCATCTTCAGTTGGGGCAGCAGTAACTGGGGCGGTGGGTTTGTTGATACTCAACAACAGGTGTCGAACGCCTCGGGCGTACTCGATCAACTTGTCGAAGGCCGGAATGATGTCCTTCACCGCCTCTTGCCCCTCGAACTCCTTCAGCCAAGAATGAAAGAGGGGGAACGATTCGGAGTCGACGAGCTTCACCTCCGCAACCTCTTCGAACACCGCGAGCCAGTACGACCCGCATCCGAGCACGATGTCCAGCATGCCGATCTTGTCTCCTCCGAAGAACCTTCTCCCTTTGAAGGCGCCTTCTCCCATCTCCTTCTCGATCAGCTTCAGGTTCTCGTGCACTCTCTCGACCGCAGCTCTCTGATCCTCCCCCGACGTCGCAAACACCGCGCCCACCGCGGGTCCAAGCTTTTAGACACATTGCAACAAATTTGTTTTTCATAGACAGGTATCAACGAAGAAACAAAGAAATAAGGAGGAGGTCACAGATACCTTGTCTTCGGCGAAGTAAGACCAGAATCGGGCAAGGGCTTTGTCGTAAGGGTCCGACGGCATGATGGGGTTCGGCGACGGCCATGTCTCGTCGATGTATTGGAGGATGATGAGGGACTCCGGGATGGCGGGGCGGTCGCCGTGGACGAGGACGGGGACTTTGTGGTAGATGGGGTTGTGCTGGAGGAGGGAAGGGCTCTTGCTGGCCAAGTCCTCTTCGATGTAGTCGAAGTCAAGGCCCTTGAGCTTGAGGGCGAGTTGGACTCGGTGAGTGTAGGAGTCTGCCCATGAACCGAACAGCTTTAGCTGGCAACTTGAGGCGTCTCCCATTTTTCTTTCCCTTTGTTTGGTCTCCTGGATTGGGGATGGAGTAACGAGAGTAATCACTACTACTAGGGCTTAAATAGAAGGGAGGTTTGATGCGTGCGCGGGGGCCTACCACTGTTGACTTGATTGCTCCCCAAGCCATTTGCTCCCTTTCTTGACTCGAATCTGCTGCTAAATTTCCATGATGTATGTATACAAGCACTCTTCTTGTGGAAGCTAATAAAATGATCAGGGGTACAGGGGCAGCCACTGGCAGCAGTTGGTCCTGCTTGCTTGCGTGGGACCGCCGATCGACTTGGATTGGGGGTCTCTTTGCACAAATAGGGAGAATATGTGCATAGACGAGGCCCAGAAGAAAAATTACTCAGTGTACCCGTAGAGAACACGAGGCAGGTGGAGGAGCCCATGCAACTGTGTTCGGACCCACGTAACTGTGTGTGGCTGGACGCTAGTGCCCGAGAGCCCCTGTAATAAATACGGCATGCACTTCGGTTTTTTATTGTTTGCTCATCCGTTTTTTCCCCGAAAGGATTGGGTTGCAAGCTATTGATGCTCAAGGTTTGACTGTTGGGACGTGTATTTACGCAACACAACAGGAGAGTCCAAACTGTAGAAACTACAGATCTAGATTTATCAATAAGCAAAACCATGCAAATAATAATATAGATATACCACACGTCAGATCTACGAGATTGATAGATTGAATCTGAAACGCAGCGGAAGCATACCTAAATCCATATCTGTAGACTGAAAGAGATCCTGACGATAACGCAGCGGATGATCATCCAGATCCACACGAATCAACCGTTGGAAAATTCATTTGCTCTTCTCACGGTTTCTCTTCGAGCGACGGGAAGTAGAAAAGACGGCTAACTTGTTCGTGTGTTCCGGAGATCATAACCGCATATAAATAGGCTAGTCTCCTTAGCCCTAGGGTTTCCAATTCGGCCTATCAACGAATTGAAGCCCATTTGTTTCTACATATAAAGGCACACAACCCGATCGACTCATTCAAGCCCACTTAACCAAATAAATGAGATCACTTATATAACGGGCTTTACATATGACGGTGTAGCATTATATAATAATATTTGCATATTAGCCCACCATTGGATTAAGATCCAACTAAGTTGGATAAGTTCCAATACAAACAAGTTAGTTTCGTCTGTTGGAGAAAAATATTCTTCGGCACAGCCTACAATAGATTAAAAGCACGTTAGAGGAACCTGATGGGTGGTGGCCGTCCGATTCGCCTCTGTTTACAAGTGTTTTCGCACCCCTAGTATTATTGGATGATGATCGTTGGTAGCTGATTAGATGCCTGGCGAGCCAGCACCGGGTTGAAGGACCTCATTCTTAGCTACTAGCGTCTGGGTAGAAACAGGTCAAGTTGATCCCTGGCGGAATGGACCTCGGTACGATCTGTATGAGCCACGTACGACTATCTCTGCTGAATCAGAGCTACTTCCGCCAAGTCTGTCTACTTCCGAGCTATTCTCAGCTTTTAGTAACATGAAGAGCACGTTAGGAAGGGTTGGATCTAAGGTCCGTTATAATCTCGTCTGATGCTTAAGTAAGATAGTGACTCAAAGGGGCTCGTGATAAGTATGTATGATCTGTTGGGAGTGTTGGAAACAACGATCAAGGATTTTTCTTTTGATGGTAACAAACATTCATGAATTATTTTAATGTGTTCGTTAAGTATTTTCAGGTTGAAAAGAGTTCGGAAATAAAAGGCAATTTGGTCATTTTGGAGATAAAAGGCATTTTGGGCATGTTAAGGCCAAAATTGATAGAGATAGTTGTCAGGCTAACGTAGACTCGAGATGCTGGGTCGGAGCCTCGTCAGTAGTTGGAGTGGGACCCTTGGTTGGAAGAACAAGGGTCGGGTGATGGTAGTTGATGATGGTGTGACGTTCGATCGACTTTCGAGCGGTTGTTGAGTTGATCGTTCGAGGCTAGGAAACTCAACGACGACCTTCGACGCTGGATGATGACCATCGATCTGCACCACAGGGACACATTAGGGGGGTCGGATCTGGGTTCCGATCCAAATCCCCTCTGATGCTTAAGTTAGTGTGTGAACTTAAGGAAGAGAGGGAGCTTGGTGTAGATGAGATCGACCTAATAAGGTTTGTCTCAAGACTGGCGGTGCAAATTCGAATGTATAAGACGTATCAGCTGAGAATATAGAGTTCTATGTCTTAGACCCCGAACCTTGAAAATGAGACCCTTTCCTCTATTTATAGGCGTTCATGGTCCTTTTGGAGGCGTTGGGGTGACAATATCCACCCATAATGAGGCCATGATCTTCCCACATTAGTAGGAATAAATGTTGTGCATGTCCCCGAGATTTATGAGCTGGCCTTTAATCCCACATTCGAGTGAGGTGGAATCAATGGTCGACTGACCATTGTAAGGACCCTGGCTATGGGGAAAACACTAGAAAGATGGGTTGAATAGTGTTTATGCAATTTAAAAAGATAGTTACACCAATTTAAATGCTAACCAACAAAATAGTGCGGAATTAAAATTAAACCCAAAGTGAAACAAATGCAGACGCAAGGATGTTTCAAGGGTTCGGATTACCCAAGTCACTTCCCGACTTGTTCCCAGTAATCCTACGTCCCTTCCACCCGGTTAACAACTGGATACTCAAGTTAGAATCCTAACTTGAGGTTTCCTTAAAACCCCACTTGTAGCAACCCTACAAGTGAAATCGAAATTCACTTGATTATCCTTGACTCCCACAACTTGGGAGCAAGCAAACCACTCTCACAACCCGAGAGCAAATGCAAATAACGAAAGTTATGAAATATGAAAGCAACACTTACAATCACATATGCCTTGAAGTAGAACTTGAAGGAGGAGTGTGTTTGTGTTGAAGAACTCTCTTGGAAGGGAGGAAAGCCCTTTCTCTTGACTGCACCAAATGCCTAGAAGATGTCTCTTTGTTTCTAGGTTGGAGATCAAGAGATCAAATATAGGAATTCTTAGGGCTTTTGGAGTTGAAAGCTTTGAGCTTGAATGAATGTGAGAGAGAGAGAGAGAGAGAGAGAGAGAGAGAGAGAGAGACTTGATTCAATTTTAGTTAAGAGCATCTCAATGGAACAGTAGAAGATCCTTATATAGGTTTCTCAAACCCTACAAACAGAATTAGCAAAAACCCCTTAGGAATCCGTGAGAAAACTCTTAACGGATAGAATCTGCGCTCGCGACAGTCGACTGTTGAGGAAACCACAGTCGACTGCAGCACAGTCAGACAAGGTAGGTGAGAATTCATAACGGTAACTTACCACGTGGACAGTCGACTGATGAAGCAAAGACAATCGACTGTTAAACCAACATGCGACTGTAAAGCCTACTACAAGCGACTGGCTGAAGATGGGTAAGTTGATGAAGTCTGGAAAAACTTCTGGGAGAACAGGACAGACGACTGATGAGGAGATAACAGTCGACTGTTAATCAGAACAGGCGACTATAAATCCTTCTACAGACGACTGTCAAAACCCTGAGATTTTTCAGAGAGCTGAGTCAACAAATTGGCTCACAAACAGACGACTGTTGCAGCATTGACAGTCGAGTGGTCCATTGGACACTCGACTGTAAATTCAACATTAGTCGACTGGCCATTAAAGACAGATCAAAAGATTTTGGGCAAAAGACAGACAGTCAACTGATTTACAAAACACAGTCGACTGTCACTTAGACACGCGCCTGTGAATCGTTTATGAGTCGCCTTGGGAATTAAAACAGAGAAGCCCAAAACTAGATTGTAAAAGTTTGTGCATAACGGGCGACTGTAGAATAAAATACAGTCGACTGTTTTTTAGACAGACGACTGTAAAATGTTCAGCAGTCGACTATTATAAACAATACAAGCACAATCAAGGTAGAAATGAATTGGAGTCTAAGGATATTTTATAAATGATGTCCTAAGACTGAAATGACAATGTGTGTGTGCTCCAACAATGTTCTACTTTTAAGCTACATACTACAAGAGATATAAGAAATTTACATTGACGAAAACTCTCTTCTATCCAACGCATGAGCTTAAAGTCTTCATGGAGCTTCAATCATCATATACGATCATCCAATCCATTTCATTTGCTTTCAATGATCTTTGAGTGTCATCCATTGTAGGTAGATCTTCATAATTAGCTTAGACAATGGATTAGCTGCAAAATAGGGGATTAGTCACAAGTATTTATGTTTGCTCATCATTAACACCATGTAGGGAGAAGTCCGATACTCAACATTCTCCACCTTTTTGAAGATGACAAACAAACATAAACAAAAAGATAAATAATTGTGCTTAATGAAAACTTACTCCCTCTACATAGATGCCAATCAAGTTAGTCAACAAATATTAGGGCATCTATATATCAATTGAAGCAAATGAGTAAGATATCAATGAATTTAATTCATGAAATCTAGGATTTAAAATCCCTATTCATTGTATCTTACTCCCCCTAAATCTAAGATAACTTCAATCTTAGATTCAAGTGTTATTAGTATATACTTAGCACATTCATTATGAATCTGTATGTTTATTTCTCTCCCCCTATGGCATTATCCAAAAGGTTAGAGTAGATAACAACAACAATCATGCTAACTAAGAACTATCAACAATCAAGGAGTATAAAGATATATAAAACCAAAACTCATAAACCACATCATATTCTTATGTGAATAGAGGAATGAAAGTCCAATATCAACATTTGAGATATAGGAAGAGAATATAACGTCTCAAAATACATCACATCACATATATCATGTATAATCCAATATCAAGTCCAGTATTTCTGAAAAACACATCAGAAGAGTATATATAATTCATGGAGACAATATCAAAAACATCACACAGATTAGATAAGCAATTATACAATGTGTGAAACATAAGGCAAAACTGCAATATCTTATATATATATATATATTCTATAAAACACAACCTTTTTTTAATTTTGTCCCAGTAAGCAAGAGTTTGTCCCAGTCAGCAAGATTTAGTCCCAGTCACCAAAAGAGTGGGTCCCGCATGCAATAAAGTGAGATAAAAATTTTTGAAATTTGAAACGGTGGGGGGAACATATTGGAGGAAAATCTACACTTTGAAAATCAAACTCAATTTGAAAATCTAACTCTCTCTCTGCCCAAGAAACCACAGCACAGATTTTGAAGCCCCTCAGTCGTCTCCCTCCATCTCTCTCTCTCTCTCTCTCTCTCTCTCTCTCTCTCTCTCTCTCTCTCTCTGAATGCTCAGGAGTAGAACTTCTGAATGCCCAATTTGCTTCACGTTTGAAGCTTTCCAAGCTTTCCAACCTTTTCCTCTGCCATCAATGCCCAGTGCAATGCCATCTTGCTAGCAAGCGACATCGAAACCTTAGCTTCGTGATTCTCTATCCTCAACACCATGAGCAGATATGGTCAGCCTCCGGATCTCAAGAAGTGAGTCCATGAGCACATATCCTTTTCGCTTAATTGATGAATTCTTAACTTTGTCCTTAGTATCTGGCGAGGCTAAACAATATTGATGAATTTTGTCGAATTGGTGATCGCAGAACCCAGTCAGCAATTTGGATCTGGCGAAGGGCGACCAAGATCAGTCGGATCTGTCGAAGGGCGACCAAGATCAGTCAGATCTGGCGAAGGGCTCCGGCGAAGGGCAACCAAGAGCAGGGATGAACTCGGATTCCTTGAGCAGGAAATGGCTATCACTGATTTGCAGCAAATTCGAGCAGGGATGAACTTGGATTTCAACCACTGATTTGAAGCAAATTCGAAGACGGGTAAGCAACTACTGAAGCCGTGGTATTTGTGTTGACATTAAGCAACCATAAATTCTAGTAGACCTAAAGAAGTGATCAATGAAACAATTGTGCCTTTCTCTCCATCATCAACTGCATTGCGAACGAGATAGCTTCCATTGCAGAGTATAGATCTCACACCGCCCAAACCCATCGATTCCTCTCCCATCTCACAGAGGTGCATTGCCTTTTTTAGTAAAGGTGGTTGCTTTTCCTTGGTGTCTTCTGTTTTTGTTAGTCGTTGATCGATTTTGACGGTGTTTGCAGTCTCCAGAAGGAGTTGATGTCGCTCAAGGTGAGGTTTCACTTCATGATATTATTTAATTTTGGAATCTGAATTGATTGTGGAACTTGATTCATTAGTGATGATTTTGTTTTGGATTATTTCTACTGATCTGTGATTTTTGAAAGAGGGCATGCTTCTTTGATTCAGTGATTAAGAATGCAAGTTTAAAGATGTGTGATTGGTCTATGGTTATGGAGATTTGATTTTTTTTAACTGTGTTAAAAGTTGTGTGATTTCAGGGATCAGGTACCTGTGTATATAGCAGCGATATCTCCCAGAACATGAGAGGAAGCTTCAGTTCAGTTTGGTTGATTTTAGGGATATTGTGTTGGATCTGGATCCTAGCCTAGAGGGGGGGGGGGGTGAATAGGCTAATAAAAAATTCTCGTGCAACCCACGAGAAATCACACGCAGTTAAAAGCACAACCAGAGTAATGAAAAGCAGACACAGAGCACACAGCAGATTTACCCTGGTTCGGTCGTCCCAACGACCTACTCCAGCTCCCAAAGCTAATACTAGATTGAATAGTGCAATAGGTACAAAGTCACAAGTTAGAGCACGCTCAGAGCACCCTCTACGTCTCTACACTCGCCAGACTCTCAGTACCCCACACACAGTGTTTCCTCTCACTATCAATCCTAGCAAAGCTCTCTACCAGCTAGTCCCAAACTAGCTGGGTCCCACTTGTCTAGTCCCAACTAGACAAGTCCCAAAATAGTCACCAAAAACAGGTAAAATTTCCCCTACAAAGATCTATCACAATTGCTACACAAAATAATAAAGTATTGAGTTTAGAAAGCTCAGATTGTGCAGCAGCGATGTCTTCGTCAATAAGCACTGGTCAGAACAAGTCTGACAGGATGTACAAGTCTCGGCAGCGGTTCCTCAAGTTGTGGCACGTCTGGTCTCAATGACGTCTAGCTATTTTTGGATGATCCTTTGAAATTTTGCAGCTTGTAGATGAATTTCTCCTATATCAGATCAAGTCTCTGTGGTCCTCAGTGGAACTTCAAGCATTGATTCGCAGCAGCAAAGTGATGTGGCCTTCAATAATTAACTTGTGCGTGAGTGCCCTGTCACAAGAAACCAAACACAAAAAGTCAAAGAGATCTAGTATTTAACACAATGACAATGAAGAAACCAGTGAGTAATAAAACATGGCAGCCCTCTCTTTTCTCTTTAATTGTGTGCACATGGAGTGTCAGAAAGGCTGCGACTTTGATTTGCAAACTTGCGGCTATCACGTGTGCACTATGTTTCGGCAGCTTGCAACTTTTTGATCAGCATGTACTCGTGCTTGTTGCTTATTGGTGTGTGCAGCAGGTTGATGAACTTCGGCCATGGACTAGAATCTCTTTGCTTTTTGCAAATCAGCATGTACTCGGATGCTTTTTGATCAGCATCTCTTTGCTGATGTCATATGAAGGCCGGCCTCTTGAGGATTTGATATAGCCGGTTCTCTGGTTGCGTGGCTAGCAGGGATTTGCTTGCAACTTTTTGATTTGCTCCTTGGTAATTCGAGTGTTCAAGGATTTCGTATGGCCTTTGCTCTTGGGATGAAATAATAAAAAAAACTTTCGGCCCAAAAATATTTCGGCTGCTCCCTCAAGTATTTGATGATTGCCCCTTTAAAAAAACGTTTGCCTGCACACAATCAAGAAGAGGTATTAATTAATCTTTAGTTAAAACAAATGAGAGCACTTACCTCTTCTCTCCACGTGAGAGCTCTTCAAGCTTTTGTCTTTTTTTTGGATGCACATCAATACAACTCAACCTGGGGAGCCATTAAATGGCCTTGGCTCTTCATATTATTTAAAGGATTTCGGCTGATACCCAAGGACCTCTCAGGTCTACAAAGAATCAAAGGGGAATAATGCGAGCCTTTCAACAAATGCGGCACTTCCGTGTGTTTTTGGCCGCGCACTTCTTCAACCCTAGGAGATGGGTTTATATAGGGAGATGCTAGGGTGATGCGGTTGTGGGGAATCCTATTTTGAATAGGAGGTGGAGATTTGATTCTATCACTTTGCACCACAAATAGAAGATTTGATTTGAATAAGTTGGGATTTGATAGCAATTTAAGTTGGGTATGAATGGAAGAAGAATATGGAATGGGTAGACACAAATCCATCTAATTGATTTGATCAAATCCAATCTCCTAAGTCAATTTGACTTGGTCCACTTTTCTCTCCTTTGACCAAGTCAAACTTCTTTGTGCACACACAGACTCTTTCTCCCAATATGCTATACGAATAGCAATTCCTCCAAATAGTGATCGCCAAGCCTGAAACACACTAAGCACACACATCAGATATACCAACACGTTTGTCATCATCAAACCAAGATCCTAAATCGTTGCTTCCAACAATCTCCCCCTTTTGGTGATGACAAACCCACAAAAGATTTGATCAATAGAAATGAGTGTGTGAAGTGTGTTGTAGGGTGTAATGCAATATGAATCATGAGATGAAAACTCAAGCACTACAACATGGCATGCACAAACAAGTAACAAATACAATAGCATGCTCCCCCTTCTCTCAAGCTCCCCCTTCACCAAGTATTCAAGTATATTTCAAGCTCCCCCTTCAACAAATATCAAAATCTTTTCTTTCTCTTTCTCCCCCTTTGTAATCACCAAAAGTGGATTAATGAAGTCTCAAAAATATCACATGCAAAAATAAATCATTATTAGAAGTAGCGTGCAATTTGCATGAATAGTCTAAATAATAGGCAGTTCAAGTTCATATAATTTCAGACCCGGACTTCTCCACCTGTGTGAAAATGTAGTGATATAGACAATTAAGTACACGATGAGATTCAATTTCAGAAAATCAACCAAATCAATCCACATTTTCCAATTTTCATGAATATCGCTAGGATTGATTTTTCCCACCTCATCAAAGATGAGTTCAAGTTACCGAACCCCAAAACATAGCCTAAAAGGACTTTTAAATGTGGGATGGCATTGCTTGACGAGTTATAAACACCAACGCTAATGATTACCCATGTAGCACAAGTTGGATACTCGTGGGTTGTGTATTAGCCATGAAATGTATCCATTTTTCATACGGAGCAAATATCGTTTTTTTTGAATTCTTTTGTGCTCAATTTTAATTCATGGCTAAACACATCATATCCCTTAGAAATTTCAGAAATTAATCATTCCTACATTCACTTTCCATTATTCTTCAAAAGAATCTCCAAAAGCACTAAAAAGTCAAATATCGTGAAAGTGCAAATGTAGGTGTAGAAGTCAAGTTTGAAACTTATGAGACATGTCATGGCTACTAAAAAGAATAACATCATATTCATGTAGCTACAACAATAATGAATTGACTTCTACAAGGGATAGAATTGATTATTCATACAATATCACTCAAGAGATTCAAAAGAGGATACAATAAGCACACAATTTTTTTTTATTTTTGATTTTTCATTTTTTTTCTTTTTTTTCAGAAATAAAAACATTAAAAATCATCCATGCAAGCACACAAACCGAAATAAATCAAGCACACAAAAAAAATCTATGAATGTATGCAATGCAATGCAAAGAGGGATAGAAATTATACCTTCTCGTCGCTTTTTGACGAAGGAGATAAAAGAATGAGACATTGAGTTTATTGCTCCTCGCCAAAACTCCATCACACCTACATGAAAGGTGTTAAGTGTGACCTTGGAATCCAACAAGGTCCACTAGTGTTAGCCAACATGGTTTTAGGAACCCACACTTGTTTAAACTTGATATTTGTGTTCCTAAATTTACAATAGTATGATGTGTGGCCTACACTATCACAAGTAAAGCACTTTGCATATAAATTCTTCGCAATAGACGGTGCATTGTGGAATTTCTTGAATTTTTGCTTTTCAACGTTTTTCAGACCAAAACCAAGTCCTCTTCTATTATTGCCATATAATTGATTCTCTAAAATAGTGTCCAATGATTGTTTTCCCGTAGAGAATTTCTTAATGGCAAGTTCAAGATTAGAGACTTTGGTTTTCAACAATTTATTTTCTTCCACAAGCAATGTGCATTTACTTATAAAAGCTCTCTTGTTTTCCTCTTCCTTCTTTTCAAATTCAACCATTTTTCTTTTAAAATCATTATCCAACATGCAGAATTTATCATTAAGCTCTCTGATAACATAGTCTTTTTCAGTTTCGAGCTTAATCAAATCAAGTTTAAGCATGCTAATATTATTCATCAAGGAAGGGCAAGAGAGACAAGGTGCTTCATCATTAAAACTGGATTTTTCCTTTTTCAAAATATCAATAGTAGAGTCACGTGCAACAATATCAATTTTGAGTTTTTCAATCTCTTTAGACATTTCATATTCAGATTGTTGCATTTCAAAGTTCTTATTTTGATAATCATCTATAGTGGATTCAAGCTCTACTATTTTATCTTGCATTTCTTTACAAAGAGTAAGGAGTTCAGTTTTACTACCAGAAGTTACCTCATTGTGTATTCCCATCAATGCCATGCATGAATGGGCTTCGTGTTCCTCCTCCTCGCTCTCAGCTTCGCTGTCCATGTCCCAAGTAAGCACCTTGGATTTTCACTTTTCTTTAGCTACCTGTGCTGTCTCATGTGGGCAATCCCTCATTCGATGTCCTCTTTTCTTGCATTTAAAACAAGTCATTCTATTAGTAGTATTCTGATCATAATTTTGCTTAGAAGACTGAAAAAAGTTAGATCGATTAAACCTGGGTGCCATTTCTGCTCTTCCTTGCTTGGTCTGGACAAACTTTCTGAAATTTCTGACCATTAGCGCTATGTCATCATCATCATCTTCACTTTCGTCAGCTTTCAGAGCAAGTGGCTTGGTAGCTTTCTCCTTTTCCTCAGGTTTCTCCCTTTCATCAATATTTTGCAATTCAAGCTCGTGGGACATTAGATTACCTATCAAGTCCTCCACCCTCATCTGTGATAGATCTTTCGCTTCTTGGATGGCAGTGACTTTAGGCCTGAAGGAGCTTGGCAGAGCTCTTAATATCTTCCTCACCTGCTCAAGGCTAGAATATGGCTTACCGAGCGAACTAGACTTGTAGACAATGTTGGTGAACCTCGCAAACATTTCTGATATCGTCTTTGATGGTAGCATGCGAAATCCCTCGTATTCCGTGCTCAGAAGTGCAAGTCTAGACTCCTTCACCTGTGACGTTCCCTCATGCGTCACCTCCAAAGTATGCCATATTTCCTGCGAAGTTAGACAATGTGAGATACGATTGAATTCAGATTTATCTAATGCACAAATAAGAGCATTCATAGCTTTAGCATTTAAAGAATAAAGCTTCCAATCATTATCATCCCACTTATCATCAGGTTTAGGCATCTCAGTATTTTCAATTTTGATAACAGGTGATTTATATCCTTTTTCAACAATTTGCCAAGCTTTATAATCAATAGAAATAAGATAGATTTTCATACGATTTTTCCAGTAAGCATAATCTCCTCCATTAAATCTAGGTGGTCGGGAAATAGACTGACCCTCAGCAAAAGCACTATCAATGTGGTCCATGGTCAACTAGGCTAGATCTACTAAACTGGCTTTGATACCACTTGTTGGATCTGGATCCTAGCCTAGAGGGGGGGGGGGGGTGAATAGGCTAATAAAAAATTCTCGTGCAACCCACGAGAAATCACACGCAGTTAAAAGCACAACCAGAGTAATGAAAAGCAGACACAGAGCACACAACAGATTTACCCTGGTTCGGTCGTCCCAACGACCTACTCCAGCCCCCAAAGCTAATACTAGATTGAATAGTGCAATAGGTACAAAGTCACAAGTTAGAGCACGCTCAGAGCACCCTCTACGTCTCTACACTCGCCAGACTCTCAGTACCCCACACACAGTGTTTCCTCTCACTATCAATCCTAGCAAAGCTCTCTACCAGCTAGTCCCAAACTAGCTGGGTCCCACTTGTCTAGTCCCAACTAGACAAGTCCCAAAATAGTCACCAAAAACAGGTAAAATTTCCCCTACGAAGATCTATCACAATTGCTACACAAAATAATAAAGTATTGAGTTTAGAAAGCTCAGATTGTGCAGCAGCGATGTCTTCGTCAATAAGCACTGGTCAGAACAAGTCTGACAGGATGTACAAGTCTCGGCAGCGGTTCCTCAAGTTGTGGCACGTCTGGTCTCAATGACGTCTAGCTATTTTTGGATGATCCTTTGAAATTTTGCAGCTTGTAGATGAATTTCTCCTATATCAGATCAAGTCTCTGTGGTCCTCAGTGGAACTTCAAGCATTGATTCGCAGCAGCAAAGTGATGTGGCCTTCAATAATTAACTTGTGCGTGAGTGCCCTGTCACAAGAAACCAGACACAAAAAGTCAAAGAGATCTAGTATTTAACACAATGACAATGAAGAAACCAGTGAGTAATAAAACATGGCAGCCCTCTCTTTTCTCTTTAATTGTGTGCACATGGAGTGTCAGAAAGGCTGCGACTTTGATTTGCAAACTTGCGGCTATCACGTGTGCACTATGTTTCGGCAGCTTGCAACTTTTTGATCAGCATGTACTCGTGCTTGTTGCTTATTGGTGTGTGCAGCAGGTTGATGAACTTCGGCCATGGACTAGAATCTCTTTGCTTTTTGCAAATCAGCATGTACTCGGATGCTTTTTGATCAGCATCTCTTTGCTGATGTCATATGAAGGCCGGCCTCTTGAGGATTTGATATAGCCGGTTCTCTGGTTGCGTGGCTAGCAGGGATTTGCTTGCAACTTTTTGATTTGCTCCTTGGTAATTCGAGTGTTCAAGGATTTCGTATGGCCTTTGCTCTTGGGATGAAATAATAAAAAAAACTTTCGGCCCAAAAATATTTCGGCTGCTCCCTCAAGTATTTGATGATTGCCCCTTTAAAAAAAACGTTTGCCTGCACACAATCAAGAAGAGGTATTAATTAATCTTTAGTTAAAACAAATGAGAGCACTTACCTCTTCTCTCCACGTGAGAGCTCTTCAAGCTTTTGTCTTTTTTTTGGATGCACATCAATACAACTCAACCTGTGGAGCCATTAAATGGCCTTGGCTCTTCATATTATTTAAAGGATTTCGGCTGATACCCAAGGACCTCTCAGGTCTACAAAGAATCAAAGGGGAATAATGCGAGCCTTTCAACAAATGCGGCACTTCCGTGTGTTTTTGGCTGCGCACTTCTTCAACCCTAGGAGATGGGTTTATATAGGGAGATGCTAGGGTGATGCGGTTGTGGGGAATCCTATTTTGAATAGGAGGTGGAGATTTGATTCTATCACTTTGCACCACAAATAGAAGATTTGATTTGAATAAGTTGGGATTTGATAGCAATTTAAGTTGGGTATGAATGGAAGAAGAATATGGAATGGGTAGACACAAATCCATCTAATTGATTTGATCAAATCCAATCTCCTAAGTCAATTTGACTTGGTCCACTTTTCTCTCCTTTGACCAAGTCAAACTTCTTTGTGCACACACAGACTCTTTCTCCCAATATGCTATACGAATAGCAATTCCTCCAAATAGTGATCGCCAAGCCTGAAACACACTAAGCACACACATCAGATATACCAACACGTTTGTCATCATCAAACCAAGATCCTAAATCATTGCTTCCAACATATTGATCTTTTAAGATTTGTTGCTCGGTTAAACTAATAACTGGTATATATATTTAAATTATAGGCAACACAAGAAGTAGTTTCTAGGGTTTTGTTGAAGAGTTCAAAGCCGCTGTTAGCACTACAAAGAAAGCATTTTCCAAGTGGAAGAACACTCCAGTCACTTCTCGGCAACAAATCATGTTCATGCTCCAAGAGCTCATTCGAAGAGATATGGTATTCTTTATTTTTTGTCAAAAGAAACTATGTATAGAATCTTTAGTACCTATGTGATCAAGTAGTAGTAGCATTTATGTATGTATGTATTTATTTTTTAGGATAAGCTTGCCATGAATGTCAACACTGAACTGGGATAGACACTTAAAAGATGCTCACAGTAACGTTTTCTGTGGTTTATGTTAGTTAAAGAATTTAGCTACTTCAATGTAAAATTCTTTTTTCGTATGATTTTTTGGGATAAAGCTAAGCATGGATCAATTATACAATTGATGGATGCTTTTGAATGTGGTTGCATGTGAAGATAGCGAGATCAGTTACTGCTTAACGGGATTGATAATGCAAAATTTCTGATTTTTTTGTTTGGTTTCTTGAATCTTTGGCAGTTTCGTGATGTGAAATTGATGGGGTTGGAAGAATGATGTCGTGAGGAGACCGGGGGTCGAGATACGGTGGATCTACGATATTGTCAATGTATTGGAGAGTGTTGTGATCAGATCTTGCTTATTAATTCTTAAATATCTTGATGTCAATTTTTTGTGAGTTTTGTGAGTTATCTTGATTATTAAAGATTTAACTTTAACTGTAGTAACTTTTTTCAGGTTTATCGCGAAAATCCAAGAATCAGTACTATTTGATATGGCTTTCTGGGGTATCAATGGCATTCTTTAAACGTGGTATCCTTTAATATTCACACTTTTGTTTATCAACATTATGATTCTTTCTCTTGATGTTGGTATCTATTAATTGTATAGTTACTTATCAGTGTGTTTCACCATTAATTCCCTAATTGTCTCTAAGCCATCACCTCTGAATAGATACTATGGATTTTATGTTATCATCTATTCTGTGCCCTTTGAAGCTCTGTTGCTCAAGTCATCCTTCCATCCAAACAAGTACTAAGGAAGGAAATATATATTCTGTTAATGAAGGAAATGCCAAAAATTGGGATGGACCAACAACAAAGGGTGAGGGCAATGTTCCAGTCTGCTGCAAAGATTGGCCTCACTGTCTACAGGACTTGGGCTTTCAATGATGGGGCATACAATGCTCTCCAGATCTACCTTGGCCAGTTTGATGAGAGGGTCTTTCAGGTTTTTTCATATTCAGATCCCCTTTGCTTTGATTTTTTCCTGCATCATTGTGCTTTTGTTTCTTTTATTGGTGTTAATAGTAATCGGATCTCATCAGTCCAACAAAATACATATCACTTCAACATTTCTGCAGATGATACTATGGAATGTGTTTTTTCACTTGCCGATTTGTGGAGAAATTTAGCCTGCAACGTAAGTTTTGATAGTATAAACGGTTTCAGTGTTTGTTGCAATGTTACTTAACTCAAACTAATCGGTTCAAATTTTTTAGGTTCCTATTTTTGGTGCATTCTCAATTTGGATCACCAAAAAATGGCAATCAAGATCCAGAGGAAGAGCAATATTGGCTAATTGATTCAATGTGCTATTTCTTTTAGACTTCTTTGCAGTCTTTTTAGAGGTACACATTGCCTTTTTGAAATTTAATTGTTTTAATTAGAATTGCGATCATGCTTTTTTAGTTAAGTGTTTCTTTCTATTGCTAAGATCAAGTGTGATTAGGATAATTGCTAAGATCAAGTGTGATTAGGATAATTATACACCAAATGGGTGAGCATATATGATGGACATATATTGAAAGTTTGGCCTCTACATACCAATTTTCTTTATTATTATTATTTTTGATGAAACAGTGAAATTTTTGACTAATGAAATCAGCAATGTCATATTGTAGACTTTATTACAATATGAAATCAGCAATATGCACTGATTTCATATGTCCCACGTCTATAAACCTACTTGCTAATTTTTGAATTTTTGAATATGCACTGATTTCTTATGTCCCAATTTTTGAATTTTTGACTTTTTGAAGCAATCAAAAAGAATTCTAATATGAAGTGCAATATGCACTGATTTCATATGTCCCAAGTCTATCATTGCATATTGAAGCATTATGAATCAGAAAGAATTCAAAAATTGGGACATATTTTTGAAGGAGAAAAAAATTCATTTGTCCCATTTTTTGAAGCAATATGAAGCAATCAGCAATATGCATTGATTTTATGTCTCAATTTTTGAATTTTTGAATTCTTAGCTTGCCGATTTCATATGTCATCTTGTCATATTCTTAGCTTGCTGATTTCATATTGTAGCTTGCAATGTCATGGGTTTTTTCAAAAACATTCTTTCACTCCTACAGGAGAATGTATCACGACGTTTTTTGAATTTTTTTTGCTTTGATTTTTGTGCAGGTTGGGATCAGACTCCGAGAAGATTTCGTTGGTTTTTAAGCCAAGCGTTGGCCAATGTCTAGAGCAGTTTGATGGTGGATGTGCCACTGGCTCAGACTGGCACATGAATCACAAATTGTAAGCTGCTCAAGTGGTTTGTTCAAGAGGTGAGAATTTTGGGCTCTTTTTACTTCAGTGACTCTTTTCTTTGAATTTAATTGGGAGTGGGAAAAGATTTTAGTAGAAGGAATGTATTATTTTCCAACAAGAATTTGATTCGATCAAAGGACCGAGTAAGTTGGATATTTTGTGATTTGAATTATTTTCCAACAACTTTGTATGCAACAACATCTTCCAGGTTTATAGACTTAAAACCCCATCTTCAAGCATTGCATGCAACAACTTTGTAACATGACATAGCACGTAATGCACTGATTTGCCTATTCACATTATCAAAATATTTATCTCAACTCACTGAAACATACTGTGAGATTGGGTATGCCATTTGACTCAATTTGCAACATACATTGATGAATTTTCTTGACACGATCGCAATTCCTACTGTCATGTGACAAGGAACTTGCCGCCTGAAACTAACATGTAGTTGCCCAATGTATTTTCTAATCGTTAATAGCATTAAGTCCCAATTCAATATGCATATGAATCAGAAAGAATTAAAATATGAACTGATTTCATATGTCCCAAGTCTATAAATCAGTGCATATTGATTTCATATGCAGTGAAAGAATCCAGTGCATATTGCTTCATATTTGAAACCAGCTTCATATTTGATTTCATATGTCCCAAGTCTATAAATCAGCAATATGCACTAATGTAATCAGCAATAGGCAAAAAATTCAAAAATTCATATGTCCCAATTTGCATTAATTCATATGTCCCAATTCAAAAATCAACAATATGCACTAATAAAATCAGCATTAAGTCCCAAATCAATATGCATATGAATCAGAAAGATTTTTTTATGCCCTGAATCGTTGAATCGTTGGATTTTTTTTCAGGTTCTATTTTTTTACTTGGGTTAAAGCTCTTTGGATTTTGAATTGTTGGTGTTTGTTGTATCTCAGGTAAGTTTTTCAGGTTCCTTCAACATCAATTTGCTTAAAGCTCTTTGTTTTTTTGATTTGGGCTTAATCCTCACTGTTTTTTTATTTTTGTGTTAATTTGGGCCTAAAGCTGTGTGTAAAGCATCCATGTTTCATGGTCCAAGTAAAACATCCAAGTGAGTGGGTATTTTAACTTGCTAATCCTTAGTTAACATTATTCATTAGTTGCAAACTTTGTCAAAAAACTTTTACAGGATATCCTTACTTGCAAAATGTATGAGTTTTAGTATGTGTGAGCCATGTATGAGTTTGATGTAGTTCAGCAAATGTGGAAGGCTTTTTGTAATGGGATATGCTTTGACAAATTTCAGGAGATGTTACAAATTTCATGAACATGAGATGTTTTGACAAGGTACTAAAACACAAAATGTATGAGTTTTACAAAAACATATCCGAACTAAACATAGCCATGTATGAGTTTCAGCAAAATCTGGAAGAAAAAAGGAGAAAAAAAGTCTTTTCATACTTACAATTGTGTCATCTTCATTTTTGGTGCTCTAAACTAAAACATACATTGATTTCAGCAAAATCTGGAAGAAAACTGGAGCAAAAAAGTCTTTTTATACTTACAAATGCGTCATCTTCATTTTTAGTCCTCTAATCTAAAACATACATTGAGAGGTAGAAAATTGTATGCTGCCAAAGTTCATTGGGAGGCAAAAAAATTTGAATGGTCCGCCGATGAAGAATCTGATTCCTGAGAGGAGGAGGAAGAAGGTTAATGATAGGCTATACATGTTGAGGTCGATTGTTTCCAAGATCAGCAAGGTAAGACTTTTGAATCACTTCTTCTATCTATAAAAGTATAAATAGCGTTTTGCAGTACTCACAAAACCATGCATAACCTGTAGGAAACACACCAGTATCTGAAGAACCTAACAGAAGCCATGGGGAAGGGCACTGAATTCATCACATACGGCATATATGAAAGCAAGAACTCGAGTTTTGCAGTCCAGTGGCATCTAGGTACCATCTATTTGTATTTTTAACAGACTGCCATTGCTCAGTAAAATGGGAAGAGCAGGTATATTTGATCCGTAAGAAGAGCAGGTATATTTGATAAAATGACATGGCTATAAAATGGGAAGAGCATGTATATTTGATAAAATGGGAAGAAGTGTGGGCCTAATTAATTGTGCTATATTGGCTTTGGTTATTTCGTTTACTATTGTGCAAATAGCTATCCAAGTGTTAATTGATGAAAGAGCTGGGATGTGATTGGGGCAGCAGTAATGTTCTGCAAGTATTTTTAAATGCATGTCGTTCCATGTAACAATTTCTTAATGATAATAAGAACATTATTCCATGATAAACCTTTTCAATTGCTTCACTTG
The DNA here is from genome assembly GCA_030789695.1 of Scilla litardierei. NCBI lineage: Eukaryota > Viridiplantae > Streptophyta > Magnoliopsida > Asparagales > Asparagaceae > Scilla > Scilla litardierei. The sequence continues at coordinate 54,388,954 of CM061132.1, forward strand.
CAGCACTGGCTTTCAAAATTGCATCACCAGATGCACTTGATTCAACATCATACCCTGAAGCACGCCATTGTGGCAAACCTCCATCCAACACCCAAACCCTATCATGTCCAAATACTCGAAACATCCTGTAGTTAATCAAACAATCTGGAATTATTCCTTCTCAGTAATGAACTAGATAATCCATACATAATAATTAACACAAAAGAAGCTGGTTATTTATAGGATTCAATTTTTCAAGCTTAATGGCTTAAATTTTAAAAAAGCAAAGAAACCACACAAAATAACATAAATACCAATTTGGTTATTTGTGTTATTTTATTTTTAAATGCGATTCTCTATATATGCATGTTGTTCCAAGTAACATTTCTTAATGATAATAAGCTGGAATCTGCTTGGTTTTTTAATGATGATGTTGAGAAAAATACTTTAATGTTGGGATGAGTTTGGTTTCATTTGCAGGGATAACTTATTGATACCTTTTTTCATTCTCTTTAAAAGAATTGATCAAGCAGAAACTCCAGTAGAACCTGATCATCAACATGCAAGAAAGTTGATCTTCTATTAGTCCTCAGGTTGTGCACCATGTTTGTTGCATTATGTATCAACATGATTTGTATGGAGCAAGGACTCAGAATTTGAGTTGATTTGCTGCAAGTAATTTAAATCTCTGTGGCATCAATATCAAGGGTTCATTTACGATATACAAAGCTCAATATCATCCAAATTACTATTCGAAAATGGTGATACAATTATTTTTAATAGTAATTGCATCGAGGTTATGATATATATTACAAAATAGCCAGAGCCCAGGAGCGATTTCCAGGAGGATTTGATTTGCGAGTGCACATTGGAGATACAATATGTTCTCTTCCCAATTTTTTTGTCTTCTGTTCTCATCTCAAGATGATTTAAAGCATATGATTCTTTTAATATATTACTAGCAAAAGTGACAGTCTCAAATATTCATCCATGTTCATTCATTTACAGTTTGTTAGCAATTGGTTCTATTTTTCATTTGGATTTCACTAATCACATGAAGGTATCCCAATGCACTCTCTGCATATGTGAATCATAACAAATCATTTAAGTTTGAGAATTGTCTGATGTAGTTTTTAATAATAGTTATCAAACGTTTTGAAGACATTTCTCTTCTTTTGTTTGCAACTATCTCTTCCCTGCAGGAAAGGTTCATTTCCCTCTTACTGTTCTTCCTTTCATATGTTCTCTATCATTTTTTCGCTTTTCATTAGACACTATCATCTGACAATTTTGTCGTTTTATATTATGTTCCTAATTTCCTTTTTACATTGCACTTTTTTATTTTTCCTATCATTTTCATTACATTTTCCTTCCCAGCAAGGAATGTTTCATGAGAGGGCTGTAGATCACTATGTGACATGCACATATAGCTTTTAAGTATGGGAAATCTTCAATTATTTGACTATTAATGAGAAATCTCGCTATACAATTCTGCTTCAGCATCCATTCCTGTCCGCCTTTAAAGTAAAGAACCAACAACTTCTCATCTCCACTCTTCATATGATCACGAGTAATTGCTGACTCCATGGGCAGAAATTCTTGAATATTAATTTTAAAGTGCATCTCATCAATAGTCTTTTGACAGTATTTAAAAATGGTATAATTTCTTGGAGTATCTGAAATTGACAGTCATTGGTTGAAGATGGCAGTGGCGATGCAAAACGAAGGTATAAAGCCTTTACAAAGCTAATTGGTTAAGGTTCTTTGGTCTTATGCAGTAAGCAGATACTCTAGCTGGGGACTGAATGATCACATTCATTTGTTCTTAAGATGTAAAGTTTTTTATGCTTTATCATTAGTTAATATATTAAAATGTATGCAAGTGCCAGTGTCATTTAACTTCTTTTATTCTTCATGCTTATCAGATTCCTCACCAAATTCTTTTTCTTCTTTGGATTTTAATCATTGCTTCTTGACTGTTTTTATATGATCCCAAATAAATTTTGCTTATGAGATTGGTGGAAGTTTCTCTAACATGATTGATGCTAACTATAATGTAATGGTTCGAAACTGAAAATTTTTGCCCACATCATGTGCTCTTATTGCTTTTCTTTTTCATCTTGATATTATGACTCTTAGTGTCATATAACACACATGTTTAAGCACAAAGAAAACCTGAAAATTCTAGCAAAAACCTTGGAATGTAACCATATATTCATCCATTTGAATTCAAGAAAAATGAATCTAGATAACTAATGTTCAAAACATATTGTACATATTACCATAAACCACATCATGTTAAAAAAACCAATGTGAGTTCCGATGGAAACAATATCCAAGTGATTTACAATAGAAGCAAAATACTATGGCATTTCATTTGTCAAACAAGAATTTCAATATGAAATGCACAGATAAATGTTGCTATTTGTGCAAAAAAACCTGTGATTTCTTTGAGGTTACTAACATTGTGCACATTGCAGATTGTAGGCACTCCTAACTACATATGCCCAGAGATTCTAGCAGACATACCATAAGGTTACAATCAAACATACCATATGGCAGCAAGCTTGAGAGATACTCAAGCTTGAGTTTCCTGATTTACTTCGTATCTCAAATTATACATGTACTAATGCCGTTGTCCTAAATTACTCGTGACATGAAGAGATTAATCACAAGCATGCTAAGAAAGAATCCAGATCATATACCGACTGTAAGTACTAAAGCATCCATTTTATTTAAAGGCCCCATCGTACCTTGCATACTAACGTTAGTTGTTCCTTTCATCATAGGCGACAGAATTATTGAGGGACACTCACTTGCAAATATCTTGAAACATTCTTCTTTTGACTAGCCCAATAATGGCGAGCTTGAGAGAACTGGCATTACCTACAAACACACTAGAGAAGCTTGAAGAAGAAAATTCTAAAGAGGCATTCAGAGTCACTTCTTGAACTGTGTACACAGCTATTGCAACAAGAGAGGCTTGAAGAACTTGCAGGTGTTTTAAGGCCCCTTGGGGAAGAGGCAATATCATCAAGAGAAACTGCAATATGGCTCATGTCTGTATTTTTGTCCTCATGTCTGTTTGGGTGTTTTCAAGTTTATTCTAGCAGCGTCTGTAGAATTGGTGAATATATAATGTTGTAAGTTGTGTATGATATTCACTAAGCATATCTACCTTATTTTCTTTATGTTTATGTCCTAAATTACTAAGTAACATAAGGTCCATGCTTTGCCACGATAAAGCGCATCACATTGCAAATAATAACACGTTTTTCTCATTGGATGTAGAGTTTATGGAACGTAAAAATGTAAAAAATTGCAGCTAATTATACTTCGGTTTCAGAATTGCATTGATTAACTAACCATTGCTTACACATTGTTTTATAATACAATGGTGATATTGACAGCGTGGTGCCGACATCATCCACCAAGTACTTCATAGAAAGCATGCATCTACCAATTCAAAACTCTTCATACTTTTTCCATTCCACGTGCACTGTGCACGAGTTATTTACGCGCCCGCGCAGAAGGCGCCCGCTAAATTTTTGTTCGCGTAAATTTTGGAGGGGGACATAATTTTTGTGGCGAACAAAAATTATGAGTGGATATCTTAAATGAACAGTGCCCGTGGGCACGGGTTCGTGTCGAATGTGCCCCCGTCGAAGCTAAATTTTTGTCCATTTATATTTTGGAGGGAAAATAATTTTTGGGGAGAAAAAGATTTTGAGGGGATATCTTAAATGAACCGTGCCCGAGAGAATGGGCCCGCATTAAAGGCGCCCGCCTGCTAAATTGTTTATGCTAATTTGTTGATCCACGCCGAAGGCGCCCGCTTGCTAAATTTTTATGCTAATTTGTTGTTCCGCGTCGAAGGCGCCCGCGCCCGCTAAATTTTTGTTCACTTAAATTTTTAAGGGGGAAATAATTATTGAGGGGGAAATAATTATTGAGGGGATATCTTAAATGAACCGTGCCCGCGGGCACGGTTCCACGTCGAAGGCACCCCGTCGAAGCTAAAATTTTGTCCATTTAAATTTTGGAGGGGAAATAATTTTTGGGGAGAACAAAGATTTTGAGGGGATATCTTAAATGAACCGTGCTCAAGAGAACAGACCTGCACCGAATTTGTTGTTCTGCACTGAAGGCGCCCGTGCCACTAAATATTTTTACGATAATTTGTTGTTTCACACAATTTTGACTATAGAAATAATTTTTTTGGGGAACAAAAATTTCACGGAGGAAAATCTTAAATGCACCGTGCCCGCGGGCACGGGTTATGACTAGTATATATATCTATATTATAAAACAGGGATGTTATCATGGGTTTTTGGATAAGAGATATTGGATAAGAGTTGAGAAATTGGGATAAGAGAATGTGCTTAATACAATTTAGATAAGAGAAGTTGGTTAAGATAAGAGAAATTGAATAAGAGAAATTGGGAGAAGAGAAATTGAATTAAAGTGTTGTGTAATTTGGAGGGAAGGGTTGATGGATGTTTTTGAATTTGAAAAAACAATGTAATAATTGGGAGAAGTTGTATCTTGGGGGGAAACTCAAAATTACACAAAATTTGGGGGGAAACTCTAAACGCAACCCTCCATCTTATCTATTTCCCACTCACCCAAACCCCATCCATCTCCACTGCCATGACCCCGACCCCTTACCCCTCAGCCCCCCTACGCAGCCGTCAGCTCACGGCCTTCCCTCTCCCCTAAGCTCACGTCGCCGGCCTCAACCTCTTCGTCATCCGTCACTCCCCCTCCGCCCCCTGCTCATCGCCCTGCCCTCCACCACATCCACCTGCGCTCAAAGAAGTGGCGGCCCTCCCCTGCCTATCTCCCTCCCCTGAGCTCCGAGGAATTGCTGTCGGAGCTTACGATCAACTTAAAGCCGCTCATAACGGAGATCACGATCATCGCCGGGAGTTGGTAAGGCATGAATGAGGTGTTTGCTACTTCTGTTTGCTACTTTGTGTAATTTGTGTAATTTTGATTTATTCTGGGTATTTTGTGTAATTTTGTGTAAAACGGAGAAGCAAACAATTTTGTTACAACTTATCGCCATTCTGTTACCCAGAATAAAATGCAAGCTTGAGTTTTTAATGAAGATTATCGCCATTCTGGGTTGGAGAAGCAATTAAGCAAGCTTTTTAATGGCGATTCTGAGTTTTTAATGTTACCCATTGGTAACAGAATTAAGCAAGCCATTAAGCAATTAAGTAAACAATTTTGGTAACAGAATGGCGATTCTGAGTTTTTAATGTTTTTAATCTTCATTATTGTTTTTAATCTGTTTGCTAACAGAATGGCGATTCAAGCAATTAAAAATCGTCATTCAAGCAAATGTTGCTAACAGAATGGCGTAACATTAAAAACAGAAGTAGCAAACAGAATGGCGATAATTTTGTAACAAAATTGTTTTTAATTTTGTAATTAAGCAAACAAAATTGTTTTTAATCTTCATTATGTTACCCATTGGTAACAGAATCGCCAAGCTTGAGTTTTTAATCAAGCAATTTTAAGTTGGAGAAGCAAACAATTTTGTATCTTCTTATCTTCAAGCAAACAATTTTGTTACAATCTTGGAGAAGCAAACAAAATTACACAAAATTACACAAAATTGTTTTATTCTGGGTATTTTGCTTGAAGAAACATTGAAATTAAGCTTGCATTTTAAGTTGGGGAACAACAAATTAGCGTATGTGTTATGTGATTTTCATGGATCTTCAACCTTTCTCCTTTTTCTCTGCACAACAGACTCATCAAGCAAATCTCTTTCACACAAAAACTCCCTCTCTCACATCCATCGGAGGGCTGTAGCAGGATTTTGGGCTTTAGATAGTAAATGTGCAATTGCTGATTTAACTGGAAACCATCCGTCGGTAGAGTAGCATCCACTACAAAATCAGGTCAATATGTTACTTTTGATTCATCTGGGAGTAGTATCATGTTATATATTTCAGCTTGAAATGAGTAAGAATGTTGTTATAATGTTTTATCCGTGTTATTTATTTTGGGTCCGTTTTGTTGCTAAAGTTTGTTCAGTGTCTAGATGGGATTTGTTATCATTGTGTAGTAATCATAGTACATGGTCATGTGGTTCTTTTATCCGACCCCCCCAAAAGCTTGAATGTGATGTTGATGTTTATAGGTACAATAACTAGAGTGTATGCCATGATCTCCAGTAGGATTCCTTTGTCTATGCTATTTCTTTTTCTTTCAATTTATTTGTGTCATGACCCGCTTCCCTAAAATGGAGGCGAGACGTGAAAAGGTCCGCACGAGAGTGGAGCTGTGAAGCCACAAACCCGATAAGCGTCCACAATACATAAACAGGTCCCTGTAACCACAACAGAATAACAATAATAACACAAGGAGAGACTGAAATAAAATTCATCATCTCACAAATTGTCCAACATCAAAATAAGTCCAACATCCAGAAAAGCCACCAGGCTAAAAGAAAAGAGTCTAAAGGCCCAGAACAAGGCCAACAAAAGCAACGACATCAACAAAGTATAGGTGCTACGCACCGATAACAAAACAGCTGTCTAACAAAAGTAAAGCACAACGAAGACACTAGGACTGGTCCCTAGTGTCCACGTACTCCCCGTCAAACACAAGCTCGGGCTCGGCGTCAGCAAACACCTCGTCCTCAACAAGGTACTCAGGCTCAGGATCTAACATGTGTCACCCAAAAGAGTAAAGGGGCACATGTCAGCAAGTCTAAAAGACTTGGGCAAGGAAACCGAAAGTAAGGCAACTAGCAACCTAGCAGTTCAGTATGATGCATGGCATGGCAGTTATAACATGAGTGCACAATTTAAAACATGGCAAGACAATTTGTACAAGAGAACAATCATCGGTCAAGGCAAGACAAGACAAGAGTAGCCACGCTACTATCAATCTCAATCAATTCACTAGTCACGTTGTTTTGTAGATTGTTTACGCCTTACAGCTGAATGGTTCCACATTCGCTGATTGGCCGCTTAACAACTACCCCACCCCAAAGAGTTTACGCCTTACAACTGCAGTTGTTGATCAAACAGACTCCCAGTTGAATGGCCGCTTAACCCTCACCCCTTATACCCACACGTAATGGAGCCTAGGGTCCCCGCACAATGAACTCAGCTAGTGAGCCTGGGGTTGCCCCGCACATTGAGCTCGCATTCTTAAACATTTGGCGTAGGGGTGCACCTAGCCGGAAACACGCAATTCGGGCATTGGCTATCAACCAACACATGGCCCGCTTCTGGAACACGAGCCAGGAACACAAGCATTCGTAGCAAAGCTACGCAATCACAGAAACACTTAAAGAATGCAATGACATGACAATTAATTTGCGTACCGTTAATGGAAAGTAAACATGACATGGTAATTGTGCAACATGCTATATGTCGGAATTAGCTTCGTTGTCAAGCTAGTCCCTCAATTTGCGCCTAGGCGAGTATCATTTCGTCGCCTAGCCTCTTTTACGCCTACTATAAGAAAATGGCCTAAAACATGGCCCAAACCCTAAGTGGCAAGTTTCACTTGCCTAGCACCGGGGATGACGACTACTTCGTCACACGGACGCCAATCTACGAGGAAATCGCTGTTTTGGGGGAACAATCATCAAACAACATGAAATTATATTAGGGTTTCGTAAAATTATAAATAAGTTATGAAAACAACGGTAGAACGATTTCTTACCGAGAGAAGGCGGAAGAAACACTCCGGAGAATCCTAGGTTCAGATCTGGAAGCAAATGGAGAAGTTTGGGAAAACTAGGGTTTTGGGGGATTTGGGGATTTGATGGATTTTGGTGAGATTTTGGGGAAGATGAGAGGTAGATGGAGTGAATGGATGGTTTGGATGATGGATTTAGGGCTTGGAATGAAGAAATGGAGCTTGGAGGAAGATGTGGGCTGAAGGGGGAGATTTTAGGGTTTTGGGTCGTGTTGGAGAAGAAGAAGTCGTTTGGGTTGGGTTTAAATAGGATGGGCTGGCGGCTGACCAGAAATTAGGGTTTCAACACTAGTTAGTCGGTCAAAGAGCAACCACTGACCGACTAGTTTGGCAACTAGTCGGTCGGTCGTCCAATGCAGACCGACTAAGTGCAAACAGTAACTCCTGAACGAAAATAGGATTCTAGAGTTAGTCGGTCCATGAACAAGTACTGACCGACTAGTTTGGCATCTAGTCGGTCGATGAACGTTCTTAGACCGACTAAGAGTAACCAGTAGCTGATACAAAAATAAGATGATGAGTTAGTCGGTTCAAGAAGCATTGCTGACCGACTAGTTTGCAACCTAGTCGGTCAACCAACGTTCTTAGACCGACTAACGATAAACAGTAACTCCTGAGAAATTTAGAAAGCTAACTAGTCGGTCCAAGAAGGATTGCCGACCGACTGGATCGTCATCTAGTCGGTCGGTGGCCCTTCTCATACCGGCTAATGAGCACCAAAAGTTCCGATACGGAGCGCGGGGCCCCGGGATCGATTCCTAAGACTCCTAGGCTTGATCTAATAGTTAGATACGACCGTTATGAAGCCCGTCACGAATGACATACTTCGAAATCGACGATCCTAAGGAAGAAACGAGAAAATACGACGAATCGATCGAAAATGAAAGCTACGGAGACGAAAAAACCACACATGAGGAGAAAATCCACCAAAACATATATTATATTATATTAAATCCAGATACAAGAAAAGCAGTCGTTACATCCTCCCCAACTTAAGAAAAATTCCGTCCTCGGAATTTCCGAATACTCACGAGTCCGGAAACAAAAGTGGGAAACGCTCTCGCATCTCATCCTCATTCTCCCAAGTAGACTCTCCAGGTGAACCGTGTCGCCACATCACCCTCACAAGATTGACAATCTTGTTCCGAAGCGATTTCTGACGCATGTCCAGAATCTGCACTGGATGCTGGTCATACGTCATATCGGGGCGAACGGTAATCTCCGAAAAATCCACCGCATGAGACGGATCGCTAATGTATCGACGAAGCTACGACACATGGAAAACATTGTGAACTCCTTCCAAAGATGGTGGCAAGGCCAAGCGATAAGCTACCACGCCAACCCTCTCCAAAACGTCAAACGGTCCAATGTATCGCGGGCTCAACTTTCCACGCTTCCCGAAACGAATCACACCGCGATTCGGGGAAATCTTCAAGAACACATGGTCGCCCGGCTGAAACTCCAAAGGACGACGTTTAGCATCCGCCCAATGATTAAAACGGTCATGAGCAATTCTCAACCTCTCCCGAATATTCCTGACGATCTCCACGGCCTCCACGATCATCTCAGGTCCCAACAACTCCCGATCTCCAACGTCATCCCAACTCAATGGCGATCGACATTTCCTCCCATAAAGAGCGGCGAAAGGCGCCATGCCAATACTCGCCTGGAAGCTGTTGTTGTAGGAAAACTCCACCAAGTGTAGATGGTCCTCCCACGAACCCTTGAAATCCAACATGCACGCCCTCAGCATGTCTTCCAAAATCTGAATCGTCCTCTCGGACTGGCCATCCGTCTGCGGATGGTACGCCGTGCTGAAACTCAGACGCGTACCCAAGCTCTTCTGCAAACTCTGCCAGAACTGAGATGTGAACCTCGTGTCTCTGTCAGACACGATACTCACGGGGACTCCGTGAAGTCGCACAACCTCCTGCACGATTCACGTTACATCACTATCCAAACTAGGAAAAGGACATAAAACGGAGAGTAAAAGTATCTTACCTCCATATATCTCCTCGCTAGCGCCTCAGTGGACTGTCCCACTCGGAATGGAATAAAGTGCGCAGATTTGGTCAATCGATCTATGATCACCCAAATCGCGTCATTCTGCTTCGGACTCCGAGGTAGTCCAGTCACGAAATCCATAGTGATGTGTTGCCATTTCCACTCCGGAATCGGAAGCGGTTGTAGCAACCCGGCCGAACGCTGATGCTCCGCCTTCACTTGCTGGCAAACCAAGCACTTGGCTACACTCCGAGCCACACTCCTCTTCATACCATGCCATCAATAATTCAGACGAAGATCCTGGTACATCTTGGTGCCACCAGGATGCACAGAATACGGCGAACTGTGTGCCTCCACCATCAGCTCCTCTCTGATATCCCCAGCTGGCACACACAACCTGGCTCCAAACCTCAGCGAGCCATCCTCATGAATCAAAAAGTCAGTCCGCAGACCAGCTTCCACCTGCTCCCGAATCCTCACCAGCTTCGGATCCTCAGCCTGGCCAGCCTTAATCCGATCCACGATCGTCGACTGTACCTGCATGTACATCAACGAAGAAGCCTCTCCAGGAAGAACAATCTCCACGCCAGACTCACAAAAATCCTGCTGCAATCTCCACTGCGAGGTCAAAATCATCACCGCTGGAAGCCTACTCAAAGCATCTGGAACCACATTCACCTTGCCAGGGTGAAACTGCAAATCAATCTCATAATCCGCCATAAGCTCCAACCATCGACGATGTCGCATGTTAAGCTCCTTCTGAGTGAAAATGTACTTCAAGCTTTTGTGATCGGTGAAAATCTTCACTTTCTCACTCAGCAAGAAGTGCCTCCAAATCTTAAGAGCAAACACAACGGCAGCCAACTCCAAATCATGCGTCGGGTAATTCTTCTCATGAACCTTAAGCTGACGAGACGCATACGCCACAACATGCCCATGCTGATGCAACACACAACCGAGACCCTTGCCAGAAGCATCGCAAAAGATCTCAAATCCACCGCTGCGATCAGGCACGACAAGAATAGGAGCAGTCGTCAACCTCTCCTTCAGAGTACCAAAAGCACTCTCACAATCACCCGACCAAACATAAGCAACATCCTTCCGCGTCAACCTGGTCATCGGCTCAGCAATACGAGAAAATTCCTTAATGAATCGCCGATAATAACCAGCAAGTCCAAGAAAGCTCCGAATCTCAGACGCTGACGACGGAACAGGCCACTCCCTGATGGCCCGAATCTTCTCGGGATCCACTGAGATACCATCTCCAGTCACCACATGCCCGAGAAAAGCAACTCGATCCAGCCAAAACTCGCACTTCGAAAACTTAGCATACAACCGATGCTTCCTCAAAATCTCCAACACCGTCCTTAAGTGCGAGGCATGCTCTTCCTCCGACTTCGAATAGATCAGAATGTCGTCAATAAAGATAACGACAAACTTATCCAAAAAGTCGTAGAAAATCAGGTTCATCAGATTCATGAAAACTGCGGGCGCGTTAGTTACGCCGAAAGGCATAACCACAAACTCATAGTGTCCATACTTCGTCCTGAACGCTGTCTTCGGAACATCTCCCTTCTTAACCTTCAACTGATGGTAACCACTCCTCAAATCCAATTTTGAAAACACCCTTGAACCTCCAAGCTGATCAAAAATATCATCGATGCGAGGCAACGTGTATTTATTCTTAATGGTCACCGCATTCAACTCCCGATAGTCCACGCACATGCGACGCGAACCATCCTTCTTCTTAACCAGCAACACCGGTGCTCCCCACGGAGACACGCTAGGATTAATATAACCCTTCAGCAAGAGCTCATCCAACTGCTTCCGCAACTCCTCCAATTCTGCAGGTGCCATACGATACGGCGCCTTCGAAATCGGCTGCGCACCTGGAACGAGATCAATAGAAAATTCCAGAGCCCGATCAGGCGGCAAACCAGACATCTCCTCGGGGAAGACGTCACCAAAATCACGCACCACAGCTGGCCACTCCAGCTCCATCTGCATAGCCACAGCCTCCACCGGCCTGGCCCGAAATCTGACAGGACCAAGCGAACTGCTACCACGACTGAACTCAAATACCGGGTGTCCGGGAATCTCGAACACCACCTTCTTCCTCCGACAGTCGATCGTAGCATAGAAGCTCGCAAGCCAGTCCATCCCAAGAACTGCATCATAGTTGATGATCTCGTGGACAATGAAATCAGCAAAAAGCTCGTGTCCACAGACCACCAACGAGCAAGAATTGCAACCATGATGCACCGAGACCACACCATTCCCTGTAACGATATTCCAACTCTTGGGGAGAGGGGACGTCGACAAGGAATGCCTCTCCACGAAGCTCTGAGAAATAATGCACATCGATGCACCGGAGTAAAAGAGGACTCGTGCAGGAAATGTGCACACCAAAACCACACCTAAGAATCAATTAACAATCAAACCCTATTCTAGCAAACAACCATGTTCAAGCAAACAACACAATCAAACATTCAAAACCAGCTAGGAAAGTTACAGCTAGATTGAGGATTACCTGCGATAACCTCATCTACAGCCTCGCTCTCCGCAGCGGTCATCAGAAAAGCCTGCCTCCTCGGCGGAACAGCCTGTCGAAAAGCCTGCCCCTGCGGAACAAGAGCTGCTCCACGACCAGCAGGAACAGACGCTCGCTGCTGCAACGGCTGAGCTGCAACAGGAGCCCTCCGCAGCTGATTCGCATGCCGACAATCCTTCGCGACATGGGAAGCATCACTGCAAATCAGGCACTGGCCCAAAACCTTCCGACACTGATCCTTGACGTGGCCAGGCCTGCCGCAGAAATGGCAAAGCTTCAGAATAGGCCCTCCTGGCCTCTTAAACTGAGCGGACTGATTAGGCCTGAATCCAGGTCTAACCACAGCTCTCGCCTGCTCCACAGGCCTCTTCCCAGCGCCAACAACAGACCCTCTCCTCTGGTTCACGAGTAGCTCCTGCCTCTTGGCAGCGACCAGAACCTTCTGATAAGACTCCCGGTCAGAAGAGGTCACAAAACTCTGGAGCTCCGAAGCAAGCCCCTGCAGGAACCTCTGAGCTCTCTCCTCAGCGTCCTGCACCATCTTCGGTGCAAACCGACTCAGCCTCATGAACTCTTGGTGATACATGTCCACCGACGAGTTCCCTTGCTTCAAATCGATAAAACGCTGTAGCATCTCTTCCCTGGCAGCTTTCGGGAAGAACTCACCATCAAATCTAGCCTTGAAGGTAGCCCAAGCAATCGGCTCCACCAACAACTTCTCTTCCGCATCCCACCAATTCCTGGCGTTATCCTTGAGCTGCCTCTTCGCCAAATCAACCCATCCAGCCGGGGTGATCTTGGCCATCTTCAGATTGTCATCGATGTTCCGAATCCATTCATCGGCAGCCAGAGGACCCTCAAAACCATCAAAATATGCGGGACCCAGCTCCCGAAATTGCTTCGCTCCTGGCTCAGAGCGAGGGGCATCCGGAAGAGCCCGGGCAGCTCGAGCAAGTGGAGCATTCTGGACTTGCAGAAGCACGCCCTGCTGCACTTGCATCATCTGGAGCATCATCCACATCATCTCACCGCTGGTGGGTTTCCGCTCAGGCTCCTCATCATGAGGGAGCGCACCACTGCCCCCACCACGGGTGAAACGCCTTCCTGCCATCTAATGACACAGAGAACGAATCAGATTAGACTCATAGCTTATGACTCGGACGTCGAACTCAATTTATTGGACATTCTAATATTATTATCGCTATTCAAAAAATCGCAGTTACAGAAGGACCTGCATGGGCCACCACTAAAACCTGTCACGACCCGCTTCCCTAAAATGGAGGCGAGACGTGAAAAGGTCCGCACGAGAGTGGAGCTGTGAAGCCCCAAACCCGATAAGCGTCCACAATACATAAACAGGTCCCTGTAACCACAACAGAATAACAATAATAACACAAGGAGAGACTGAAATAAAATTCATCATCTCACAAATTGTCCAACATCAAAATAAGTCCAACATCCAGAAAAGCCACCAGGCTAAAAGAAAAGAGTCTAAAGGCCCAGAACAAGGCCAACAAAAGCAACGACATCAACAAAGTATAGGTGCTACGCACCGATAACAAAACAGCTGTCTAACAAAAGTAAAGCACAACGAAGACACTAGGACTGGTCCCCAGTGTCCACGTACTCCCCGTCAAACACAAGCTCGGGCTCGGCGTCAGCAAACACCTCGTCCTCAACAAGGTACTCAGGCTCAGGATCTAACATGTGTCACCCAAAAGAGTAAAGGGGCACATGTCAGCAAGTCTAAAAGACTTGGGCAAGGAAACCGAAAGTAAGGCAACTAGCAACCTAGCAGTTCAGTATGATGCATGGCATGGAAGTTATAACATGAGTGCACAATTTAAAGCATGGCAAGACAATTTGTACAAGAGAACAATCATCGGTCAAGGCAAGACAAGACAAGAGTAGCCACGCTACTATCAATCTCAATCAATTCACTAGTCACGTTGTTTATAGATTGTTTACGCCTTACAGCTGAATGGTTCCACATTCGCTGATTGGCCGCTTAACAACTACCCCACCCCAAAGAGTTTACGCCTTACAACTGCAGTTGTTGATCAAACAGACTCCCAGTTGAATGGCCGCTTAACCCTCACCCCTTATACCCACACGTAATGGAGCCTAGGGTCCCCGCACAATGAACTCAGCTAGTGAGCCTGGGGTTGCCCCGCACATTGAGCTCGCATTCTTAAACATTTGGCGTAGGGGTGCACCTAGCCGGAAACACGCAATTCGGGCATTGGCTATCAACCAACACATGGCCCGCTTCTGGAACACGAGCCAGGAACACAAGCATTCGTAGCAAAGCTACGCAATCACAGAAACACTTAAAGAATGCAATGACATGACAATTAATTTGCGTACCGTTAATGGAAAGTAAACATGACATGGTAATTGTGCAACATGCTATATGTCGGAATTAGCTTCGTTGTCAAGCTAGTCCCTCAATTTGCGCCTAGGCGAGTATCATTTCGTCGCCTAGCCTCTTTTACGAAAATGGCCTAAAACATGGCCCAAACCCTAAGTGGCAAGTTTCACTTGCCTAGCACCGGGGATGACGACTACTTCGTCACACGGACGCCAATCTACGAGGAAATCGCTGTTTTGGGGGAACAATCATCAAACAACATGAAATTATATTAGGGTTTCATAAAATTATAAATAAGTTATGAAAACAACGGTAGAACGATTTCTTACCGAGAGAAGGCGGAAGAAACACTCCGGAGAATCCTAGGTTCAGATCTGGAAGCAAATGGAGAAGTTTGGGAAAACTAGGGTTTTGGGGGATTTGGGGATTTGATGGATTTTGGTGAGATTTTGGGGAAGATGAGAGGTAGATGGAGTGAATGGATGGTTTGGATGATGGATTTAGGGCTTGGAATGAAGAAATGGAGCTTGGAGGAAGATGTGGGCTGAAGGGGGAGATTTTAGGGTTTTGGGTCGTGTTGGAGAAGAAGAAGTCGTTTGGGTTGGGCTTAAATAGGATGGGCTGGCGGCTGCCCAGAAATTAGGGTTTCAACACTAGTTAGTCGGTCAAAGAGCAACCACTGACCGACTAGTTTGGCAACTAGTCGGTCGGTCGTCCAATGCAGACCGACTAAGTGCAAACAGTAACTCCTGAACGAAAATAGGATTCTAGAGTTAGTCGGTCCATGAACAAGTACTGACCGACTAGTTTGGCATCTAGTCGGTCGATGAACGTTCTTAGACCGACTAAGAGTAACCAGTAGCTGATACAAAAATAAGATGATGAGTTAGTCGGTTCAAGAAGCATTGCTGACCGACTAGTTTGCAACCTAGTCGGTCAACCAACGTTCTTAGACCGACTAACGATAAACAGTAACTCTTGAGAAATTTAGAAAGCTAACTAGTCGGTCCAAGAAGGATTGCCGACCGACTGGATCATCATCTAGTCGGTCGGTGGCCCTTCTCATACCGGCTAATGAGCACCAAAAGTTCCGATACGGAGCGCGGGGCCCCGGGATCGATTCCTAAGACTCCTAGGCTTGATCTAATAGTTAGATACGACCGTTATGAAGCCCGTCACGAATGACATACTTCGAAATCGACGATCCTAAGGAAGAAACGAGAAAATACGACGAATCGATCGAAAATGAAAGCTACGGAGACGAAAAAACCACACATGAGGAGAAAATCCACCAAAACATATATTATATTATATTAAATCCAGATACAAGAAAAGCAGTCGTTACAATTTGGGTCGCCAATTTTTTAATAGAAATAATTCATGTCAGTTAGAAAGCTATTTTTGTGTTGTTTTACATGTTTTTTGCCCATCTTTTCTGTGTTTCAGAGGAAATTATCGACGTTGCAGCCATTGCTTATTCATGAACAAGTGGGTATCATGGATCTTCTGTTTGTTACCTGCTAGAGATTCTCTCTCTATCTCTAATGAGCAGTTGTTGTTTTCAGTTTACTTTTTTTACAGTCAAGCATCTCTCTCTAATGAAAATGATTTACATGAAAATTTACAGTCAAGCATCCCTTTCTCACATCAAGCATCTCTCTCTCACATCAAGCATCTCTCTCTAATGAACAAGTAAGTATCATGGATCTTCTTTTCTGTTTGTTACCTGTGTGTGTAAATTTTCAGGCATAACAAGTTATACACCCTGTGATGTGTAGATTGATATCAAGTTAGACAACCAGATGTGCCTCTAACAATATGGCATACATGTTTTCCCTAACAATGCATCCGCAAAGCAAGGAAGAGGAAACTAGACTAGCAATAAAAAGCACTGCCTGTGATTGATCCTGTCGCTTCTATGTAGCGAGGTGCTAACATGTTTAGAGGAAGACTGTAGGATTTCATATACAAATAATAGTAATGACGACACATTGATGCAAGATGATAGGACAATATGTCGCGAGGTACTATTTCCCAGGGATGTTGCTTTTAGATTAGACGATAGTACAATATGAAGTGAGGGAGAAGAAATGCTTGAAGAATGTAATTAATTAATTAATTAATTAATTTCGTTATCAAACAAAAATGGCAATAACCTATTAAATGTCCATTCTGAGATGTATATTATCAAACAAAAATGGCAATAACCTATTAAATGTCTCTCAGATGTATATATAGGCTTTTGGAAATCATTTATCGCGAGCTAAAGAATCCTGTTAACTTTCTATATTTATGCTAGAGAATCCTGGCAATAACAACTCTAACCAGTTGCCATGATTAATTACTATCTCTATTTATGCATGCATCGACATGTTGTCTTCAATATATATTTATTTCTCTCTTTTCAATCCCTCCAGCTTCCATATATCTTCTATATACATATGCATGTACTGGATTACGGCTGGTATATCATTTGAATTTTCTTAATCTTCATTTCAGTGCTTGGAGCTCACAATCCCAGTTCGGTGGGAATGAGATGAATTTCATATTACATTTGTTTGCTACTACATTTTGTTAGCTACTTCAAGGTGTTTGCTACTACATTTGCTAAATATTTGCTCACAATTATCGCCATTCTGTTTGCTACTTCAAGGTGTTTGCTCACAATCACCATTTGCTACTACAGAATCCCGGCTTCTTACAACATTTGCTTGCTTCTTACTACATTCTGTTTGCCCCTCAACATGTCAGCAGTCAACCCTTCTCCTCCTATGGCTCAAGAGAGAAGAAAAAGAATATCCCCATTGAGGGGTACTTGATTAGCTGTTAGTTTCATTCTCACATCCATCTGTTTTCTTATTCCAGAACACAGGTTAGAGTTTTACTTCGAAATTAATGATATAATGGAATTTTATGTGCGGCTTCTTTTACTTTTGCATGCTATTTTGGAGATTTGAGGGATATCCATGTGAGAATATTGACATTGTGTGCTAGAAAATTGCTCCATTTGGGTATATAGGCCTTGATTTGCTCGATGTCGCTTTTGATTAGTAGAACTGAAATGGGTAAAGCGTACTAATATTCAGTTGAATTTCTTCTTAGATAGGTGATGGTGAGAGTGAAGATGCTCAAATCTTGGCAATTTTTTTCTTTAGCCTTTTTCCCTCTCTGTATTATATATGTGTATTGAACTTTTTATCAAGAATGCTGCCATACTTTGTAAATCATGTGTTATGAAAAAAAATGCAGAACAACTTGATGACTGACATTTGGTTCACTGGTAACCAGAATTTAAGATGCACATTGTTCCCTTCAATTGGTTGTCCCCCGATGTCGGCCAAATGTCTCTAGCAAAGCCTCTGAGAGAAATGTTGTATGTTATGTATCTATGGTGAAACTAAGGATTGAATAGTTCAATCATTAGGTTTCAGATTTGTTTTGCAATTTCTTTTACAAATATGCATATAATATATCATATGGAAACAAATATTATGGTTTATTACGATGAACAGAAACTAGCATTAAAAGGCTCAAAGCAATTGCAAATTAGATGGGAATGGGGCTAATTCATGTCTTTGCTCACTCTCTAATTCATGTCTTTGCTCTTTAAAGTTGTTGTTTTTATTTTTGATTATTTATCAAATAAAATAGTATTTAAGTTAAATAGTTTCACAAAGAAAGAGAGAGATGTAGAGAAAATGGTTTATTGATATATGATCATTTTATTGTTTGGATCAGTTGAGGTCGTAGGTAACATTTATTGAATCAGATCATCTCATCGTGTTTTAAACGATTATTGAGTAATTTTTTAAAGATCAGTAAATGGTGATTATTATCTTTTCTTATTTTGAGGTTCATTGAATCTGAGCTTTGGATGCTTGCTTCTTATATTACCAATCATGATTTTGTTGATAGATTTGGGTTCCATTTCATTTGATATTTTAATTTTTTGCCAGTTTGGTTGGTCGTTTCTCTACTTCAATGGCTGATAGTTCGGATTGGTGGCTTAATGTTTAAATATGAAGTTAAAATTTTTATTCTGATTATCTGTGGAGCTTCATTTTTTCAGCATTGGGTTTGGCCTACTGTTGTACGTTAAAATTAGATTGTCATATTATTGAGTGCTATATGCTAAACTCTTATTTTTTGCTTTGTTGAAAAGTTGTAATGTTGGGTAGAATCATCAATGGCTTCAATTTGATTCAGATAGCAACCTGGCATATATAATCACAAGTTGCAATTGCAAAAATTAGTTTTTTGGTTCTCTCGAGTACATTGGAAATTACTATGTAAGCACAAGTAGAAATGTGTGGAGTGAACTAATGTGAACATATGAAACTATTGTGCTTCCAGTGGTTAAACGGAGGTCTAAATTAGCATAGGAGCTGGTACTTACTTCTACTTACTTCTACTGAGTTATGTGTTTGATTTACATTCATAAACACTTGAGTACTTCTTTTGTTAATTAATTTGATTGCGTTGAATTACAGATGCATCTAGCTTCACATTGTTCATATCTGATGAACTGTGTAAATATGGCTAAATGCATACTTTGTTAAGAGTTGTAGACATCAGCATGAAGCCTTTATTTGTCACTGTTGTCATCCAAGAAATCTCAATTAAAATGCTTTCGGGAAATTTGTCACCCATAATCTCTCTATCTTTTTGAAGACATGTGATTATTCCTTTTATATTTCTCCTTGCACATATAAAGTGTTCTTTCCCCCTCTCCACAAATTAATAGACAACTTTGGAAAATTTTGAACCCATTTTGAGGGAGAACATTCAAAAGTTAATGCATGTTCGAGAAATTGTTTCTCGCCTTCATATGGATTTTTCTGTAACATGCCCCTTGATTTTTCGTTTGTAGATATGGTGATTCTGTTCCAAAACCACGTGCTCATATAGAAAATCTTCTTAGTGAGTTGTTTAAATGTAAGCTAATGTTTTTATCAAATGGGATTT
Organism: Scilla litardierei; assembly: GCA_030789695.1. NCBI lineage: Eukaryota > Viridiplantae > Streptophyta > Magnoliopsida > Asparagales > Asparagaceae > Scilla > Scilla litardierei. Next base: position 54,408,552 of record CM061132.1, read on the forward strand.
CTGCATATACAGAATGTAAGTTTATATTTGATATCAATATGAGCATGTTTCACCAGAATGTAAGTTTATGTATATGAGCATACGTTTCTGCATGTAAGTTTATGCACGTTTCTGTATATCAGCATCACGGTTCTGTATATTTGATATCAAGGGGTCAGTGAATGGTGATTATTTTTGTTTATTATTTTGAGATTCATTGAATATGATCTTTGGATGCTTGCTTCTTATTACCAATCATGGTTTTGTTTGGATTCCTTTTTTGCTATTTTATTTTTTTTCCAGTTTAGTTGGGTTTTTCCCTGCTTTGATGGCTGATAGCTTGGAATGGTGGCCTAATGTATAAATATGAAGCTAAAAAATTGATTGTGATTATTTGTGGAGCTTCAATTTTTTAGCATTAGTTTTGGCATGCTGTTGTATGTTAAAATTAGATTATCAGATTATTGATTGTTATCTGCTAAATTCTTATTTTTTTCTTTGTTAAAACGTTGTAATTTTGGCTATCATCATCAATGGCTACAATTTGATTTAGATGGTAACAGGTTGCTTCAGCTGGCATATATAATCACAAGTTGCATTTGCAAACATTTATGTGCTTCTTTTGTTAATTAATTGGATTGTGTTGAATTATAAAGGCACCTAGCATCACATTCTGCATATTTGATAAAATGTGTAAATAGGACTAAATGCATATTTTGTTAAGAGTTGTAGACATCAGCATATTTTGTTTCTTGCCTTTCATATCTTTCATATGGATTATTATGTAACATGATCCCTTGATTTTTTGTTTGCAGATATGGTAATTTCTTTTATAGCTTGGGATGCTATCGTTGAATTTAATTGGTGTCAAAAAGAAACAACATGAACAATATGAAAGTGTTATGTTGCTGGGGAATGCTACATGGATATGTGTGGTGTGATGTCATTGTATGTGAGAGTGCTTTGATGTTGTATGTGAAAAAACGATAGAAACAACAAGAACAATGTGAAAGTGTTATGCCGATGTATGTGAGGTGTGATATGCTGATGTGGATTAAGAAGAGAGTTGCTGGCAAGGTGCCTTTGCTTGGTGGAACTCCTGATTCTGATGTTAGTATCTGAGACTGGATTTGAGCTAAATTTGACATTAGTAACTGCAATATTTGTATTGTTAATTGTATATAGATGTAATTTTGTAGTGGCTATAAGGTGTGTAACACGTATTCAAATTAATTATAAGATGAACATTTCATGGATTTTGCTAGCTTAATATGAACATTTCTACTGTTTAGTTTTGTTTTATTTTGGTTTTTGCTGCATTTTTTCACTTTTTCCCTTCTTTATATTTTTAGATCTCCTCCAAGTTTGCATGTTTTGTGTATTGATTTCTACTTGAAGAGGCAGTGGTTAAATTATTATCATTTATTTTATTGAAATTTTTGCTATCATTTTATGTGACGTAATAGGGGATTTTGTGACACAATAATGTCAACACAAGCGTTAAGAATATCACATGAAGCTTCTGTTGAGAATTTATTCCACGAATTTTTACATTCATATGATAAACTAACATAAAATGCCAACACAAGCACATTGATTCAATCTGATATAGAAGTAGCCAGAGTGACGCCCATGATCATGCACACTGGACCATAAGTATGATGAACAGTATAGTCGTAGGAAAAATTTTTGATAATAAAACATCTAGGGTGAACACTAACAAATTTTTGAGCAAAACAATTTTAAAAACCTTGAACTAAATTCTCTATGGAAACTCAAATTTGGGGGGGGGGGGGACTGAATCTGAAGTGAATTAAAGTTTGGGGATGAATATTTTAAAAGAACAGTGGAACTAAATTTTGGGAGGGCTAAAAATTTTGGGTGAATTAAAAAACAATAGTTGCACCGTCATTATTGTTTTTTGTTAAAAATAAGGGAATCCAAGATTTTATGGGGTGCAATAGTTTAAATAAACTGTGCCTGAATCTTGAGTGAACTAAATTGTGATGGAACTAAAATTTTTGGGAAACTAAATTTTGAGGGAGACCTAAAATTTTTAGAGGAATTAAATAACAATTATTGCACTTTACTTATTATTGTTCGTTTAAAATTAGGGGATCTAATATTTTGAGGTGGTATAGTTCAAATTTTGAGTGGATTTTGTGAAAATTTTAGTGGAAAAACTTAAGGGGGGGAAGTGTCTTGGAAATCAAAACTTTGAAATTAGAAGTGTCTTGGAAAAGATTGTGGAGATTAAATTTAGGGGGAGTGCATTGGAAACCTAATCTTTGAAATTAGAAGTGCCTTGGAAAATATTGTGGAGATTAAATTTGGGTGAGATAGTACCTTGGGAACCTAAACTTTAAAATTAAAAGTGCCTTGAGAAAGATTGTGGAGAAGCATGATCCATTAAATTAAACAAACTAAAAAAATTAGCGTAAAAATACCCTGAGATTTGTTGTTACGCGCTCGCGTCGAAATTTTTTACGCTAATTTGTTGTTCCATGCCGAAGGCGCCCGCGCCAAATTTGTTGTTCAACGCCGAATTTGTTGTACTGCACCGAAAATTTAGAGTAAAATAATTTAGCGGAACAACAAATTAGCGTAAAAATACCATTAGGTTTGTTGTTCCATGCGAGCTCCTTTAGCGGAACAACAAATTAGCGTAAAAATACCATGAGGTTTGTTGTTCCAGCGCGGGCACCGAAGGCGCCCCCCGGCTAAATTTTTTATGCTACTTTGTTGTTCCGCACCGAAGGCGCCCATGCCAAATTTGTTGTTCCGCGCCGAAGTCACTCGCGCAGAATTTGTTGCTCCACGCCGATGGCGCCTGTGCTGAATTTTGTTGTTTCACGCCGAAGTCACCCACGCTGAATTTGTTCTGCGTCGAATTTGTTGTTCCACGCCAAAGGCGCCCGTGGAAAATTTGTTGTTTTGCGCCGAAGACGCACACGTCGTAGGTGCCTGTAATGACCACTTTTCGTCGTACGTTGTTCGTGCACGTGCTTTTGGCCGTGCGTGTGTTTGTTTTAGACCTTGTTTGTTTGTGAACACTTTCGTGTGATATGCCGTTGTGAACGTCTCTGAGAGTATTAAATAGTGGCACTAATTTGGAACGACGTTTCTTGAGTCATTTTCCCACAATTTAATCTTACTCGATGAGACGTGGCGATTCTCACTTTTGCCGGGAGACGTTTCTATTTTTGGTTTCGTCGTCCGACGTCGAAATTGAGATCCGTCTTCTTAGTTAGCTCACTTTCATCATCACGATCACCCCGATATTTATTTTATAATTTTTGGAGTTTATTTTACCACTTTTATATTTTTAACAAGTTTTATAATATTTTTAATAATTAATTTTTATATTAAATTCGGCCAAAGAAAATTTATTTGAGTTTTAAACGTTTTAAAGAATTTTTGAGCCAATTTCCAGCTCATTTGGACCAAGTCAAATCCTTGTGTGAGTTGGAGAAGTTTAGATTTAAATTTTAAATATTTTTAAACTCCTAATCTCATTAGGATTAGCCCTAGACCTAGTCAACCCATCTACACTATATAAAAACCTTTAGGAAGACCTATCTGCGTAAGAAAATAACCCTAGCCACTTCCAAAACCCAAATTTGACGTTGCGACGAAGCAGCCCCGCACGACCGATGTTTCCCCTCCATTTCCCTCGGTCTGACCGAGGCCCTCGCCCGCACAAGCGCCCGCTCCGCACCCAGTCGCTTCCCCGCTCCATTGCAACCCCCGCAGCCACAGCGCCCGACCGACGCTGTCCCCCGCTCCGACCGAAGCAAAGCCCCGCACCCAAGGCCCACATCGCACCCGCAGCTGCACAAGCCCGTTCCCCCGCACCGACCGAGCCAAGCCCCCGCATTTGGCTGAGTACGACCGAGAGTCACTCGTCGCAACCCCGCACCCGTCGCACCACTTGCCTCCGTGGGCCCCCCAAGTTCTCCAGAGGTATTGTGGGTCCCCAAAGGTCCCTAGGACTACTGTGGGCCCCACCTAGGTGCTTGCTCTTTGAGGATTCGCAGTGTACGACGTTGCGACACGTCGTAGCCCGTCGTCGCACGTGCTAGCTTTGGAATCTGGAACCGTCGCTTCGGTTGATGCTCTGAACTTTCCAACGAGGAAACTATATTGGAATCAGGACTTGGAGCGCGTTCTCTTATTCCAACCCCCGGCGTCGCTACCCGACGCCGGTGTAGCTTTCGCGTCGTGTTGAGGTAACGCTTTGCACCCCTAGGACCCCCAACCCAATGCATGCTAATCAAGATTAAAATCAGTATTTTCAAAGTATTTTAAATGTTTTAAATTCACTAATCAAGATTAATAATATGGACTTTAGGCCGGTGGACTTGTGCACGTAGGATAATTGTGATTTTTGGACTCATTGGACGGTGTGCTTAGACGTCGTACTTGCAGGCAAGTGAAACTTGCCAACTCTTGTTTAGGGCCATGTTTTTAGGCCACTTCCTTTCTTTCAGCGTAAAAGAGACTAGTCAGTGAAATGATAGCTGGCTAGAGGCCTACTTGATCTAGTTTGACAACGAAACTAGATCTGTCACCTAATTGATCTAGCTTGACAACGAAGCTAGGTCCAACCCTTAAACTTGTTGTTCATGCATACTAAACTGTCACGTTTACTCTCCTTACCCGTATGCTTTACTACTTTCCATGTCATCCATGCATTGAATGTCGCATTAGTAGCACACGCTACATACTTGTACTTGCTTGTCCCGGGCTAGGTGCACCCCTATGCCATACTTGTTAAAAACACTTCCTGGCTCGTGACCCAGAAGCGAGCATTCCCGTTCGGGGGTAAGGCCCTGGCTCGATACACGTGGAGGGGTAGGGTTGAGCGACCACTCAGCGTAGAAGTGTGCCCGTACAGCCTCTTCAGCTGTAAGGCGTGAACTCTGTGCACGAGGTGCTTACTTTTCTTGTCTTGTACTTGTCTTGTGAATGATTCATGAAATACTTGTTATCCATGCCATGTTTAAATGCCATGCTCGTACTTTACTTTACTTTACCTTACCTGTTGCACTCATTACTTTAACTGCCATGTCATTGCATCATGCTAGAACTGCTAGGTTGCTTTACTTTTACCTACTTTCAGTTTCCTTGCACAAGTTTCTTGTAGACTTGCTGACATGTGCCCTTGCTCTTTTGGGTGTCACATGTTAGATCGGAGCCAGAGACCGTTGCTGTGTACGTGATGTGTTGCTGACGCTGAGCCTGAGTCCATGTCTTCCTAGGAGGAGTTTAGTGGATGTCAGTGATCTTTCTTGGTGACTTTGCTGAGCTTCCTTTTGTTTTAGGTTTGTTGTTAGTTATTGGTGCGTAGCACCGTCGTTTGTACTTTGTACTTTTGTTGGCCATGTTTGGGCCTTTAGTCTCTTTTTCTTTTAGCCTGGTGGCTTTTCTGCGATGTTGGAATTTATATTTATGGATATTCTGAGATTATTCTTTTGTCTCATTTCATTATTATTATCTTGTTTCGCTTGCGTTGCAAGGACCTGCAGTTTTAAATTTGATTGACACTTATCGGACTTGCAGCTTTGTAGCTTCAAGTCTGAGCGGACCTTCTCACGCTTCGCCTCCATATTTTTGGGAAGCGGGGCGTGACAGGTTTTGTTGGTGGCCCATGTAGGTCCAGTCTCGCAATTGCGAATTAACGAAACAACGATAATAACGGAATGTCCATTAAATAAATTGCAACATCCGAGTCATAAGCCCTGAGTCTAGTCGTTTTCTTACGACACTAGGTGGTAAGAAGACTTAGTTAGACGTCTGTGCTTGCTAGTTAGAGGCCCCTGATTGATAGTTAGGCTCTCTGTCAGCAATTGATCGCCGTAGGAGTTACCTTAGTGGTCCTTGCCTAACCCTGACCATATTAGACTTCTAGATTTTCCTTCGGTCGTTCGCTTTTGGGTTCATCGATTTCGGACCAAGCTGAACGCATTTCTTTACCGTCTAACCTTTAAAAGTCTTAGCGCTTAGTTTTTAATCTTTAGTTGGTCGACCGTAGGAGTTTCCGTAGACTCTTCTGATTCATATCCTAGGCGTATGAATGTTTTGATCTCCGACCAATTTCCTTGCCTCGATTCACGAGATCGCCTCATGACGATCGTCGTCCATTTTCGAACCTCTCCATTACGAACCTTGAAACTCTTGAAAGTATTTTTGAACCCCTCCTTTCCGAAGTTTAACCTTGTTCCAAATCTTAATATATATGTACTTATACTTCATCCTCCTTCGTTGATTTAAAATTTTAAAAACTTTTGTCAGAAATTTTGAACTCTAGCTTATAATATGTTTCCAGCTTATATCTTTCATACTTATGTAAATGCGTTGCCCCTTCATATATTAATTTTATTCTGGACCGTACTTTTGCTTTGCCCAATTCGATTTATAAGTTTCCTTCTTATTTGTGTTATACGAATGATGCGTCGTGCTTACTTTAATATACTTTCAAGACACATGGAATTTCAGCTTTCAGCAAGTTGGACTTTGCTCGTCGTTTTCGCTACTTCAGATTTTTGCAAAATTACTATTTTCATAGCCTCTTCCTGCTTTAGACCCTCCCTGATTTGATTTTAAAGATTTGCTATTCGATCTTGATAATTCTTATGCTAAGTTACTATTATTTTCTTTCCGCTCACCATACACGCTTTTAGAAAAATTTCTAAACCAAATTGAATTTCAATTATTTTTATATCCGTGCCAGACTTGTTGTGCTCGTATATTAAGAACCTTGTGTAAATCAGTCTTTCATTTTCGACAAACCCTGGTTCTCTAAAAGTAGTTTCAATTGATTATTTTAAATTTTCCATAGCCTAAAAGTTTTGAAAGCATTTAATATGAGTTTAAATTCTTCCGTTACTTGATTTCATTCTTTGACTTTCAAAAACTTTTGACAACATTGTATTAAATTACTAACGTATACGATTTCTAAAACCTCGTCCTTAATATTCGTGTAAATGATTTTACTTCCTTTTACATTGATTTTATATAAACCAATAAAACATTTTCTCTTATTATGAATATTCGACTCAAACTTATTTCAACTCGCTTTATCGATCTTCAAATATTTTATACAGATGAGGAATTCCAATTTTTTTGAAGTACAACAGTTTTCAATTTTGCGTATTTTAGCTCATGCTATTTACCCGATTTTCTTTTTCCCCTCCTATATAAGCATCACTACATCTCCCTTTTCCCTCAACCTAAACATCACCATTGAGTCAATGTTTCGTCTAACCAAGCTGTCTCCTTGTATTCGTCCTATCTGAACTCGTGCTTATCGATCCTTCCCTCGTCACGCTCTCGACCTCTCTTTATTGCTTAGGCCTTAGGGTCCTTCAATGTCTGTGTCAACCCTTAATTGTTAGTAGGCCCTTGGACCTTGTGAGGTAGTCGTAGTGCACGTACCTAAGTTGTGTACGTGGGCTTGAATGAGTGTACCCCCCATAGTATATTGATGCGTGCCTATTGTGTGGTATACATATATATATACTCGGAGTTATTCGTGATAGTATGAAGTTGTTGTGTGTTAGTAGTTATAGATTTTTGGGTGGATAGCTATACTATACTAGGGATGCCTGTGTATATAAGAGTTAGCGTTGAAATATCTAAGTTGTGTATGTAGTAAGAGATACTTATAATGGTTGAAATAATTTGATTTGGCGAAGCTATGTGTATGATAGGTGTGATAATAATAAATGTACGTATAGTTAAGAGAGTAGGCCTATTGAGTGACCTATATACTAGTACGAGTGAGTTTGTGCTCGTAGGTAGATATATATGGTGCTTATATGTAAGTAGTTATGTTTTGTTGCCTGAGTATATATGTGATATACATATGGTAGAAGGATTATAATCTTGATTGATGTTGCTTGCTCTTACGGGATGTTGCATGCGTGCATACCGTGAAGTATACGCGACTATTGCACATCTTAATTATGACTGTGTGGATGTGTTGGTATACTAATTATAGGTAGTAAGCTATGGTGTGAATATATATGTTACATGCGTGTGACTATACGATGAATACGTATGCATGTATCAGGGAGTGTATTATAAATATACGTGTGCGGATGTCTGTGAGTATTGCCTGACTAAAGATTAAGTGTGATTGATCTATGAAATGTATACGGTTGTATTGGTAGATGTATATATAGGGGAGTGGTATTGGTATAGGTATGAATGTCGTGTTACGTATATAGAATATCTTGATATGTGTATTGAGTCTCACTCAAGCTTGAGTGAGTATACTCTAAGTATATTGAATGTATGATTGTAGTTGAATATAGCAATGCTTGATGTATGTATAGTGACAGAAGTGTTTGTGCCTGGTTGAGTTACGCACATGATTGTGGGTCGCTACGCCAGTATATAGTTATAGGTGTTGGACTTGTGGTATAGTTAATTACTAAGGACTTGCCCGTGTGAACATTTGTGTACTAGCTAAACTAGGTGTGTAGATGTACTAGTAATGTAATGGTATGATTGGTATGCGTAAATGAAATGTTAGCGTGTATGGGTGTGCACCATGCACGGGTAAGTATGTGCTTAGTTATAGGCATTGATGACTATGATATATGTGGCGTGTCGTAAATACAGTTATAGGACCGTACGTGATGTGAATATACGGTGAACTATTTGCATGTATTTGAATGACTATGTATTGTGAAACTATAGTAGTGGTGAATATATATATATATATGGGTAAAGGGATCCTAAGGTGCCTCCTTAGATTCAATCTAAGGAGGCGCCCCCATTTCCCCCCATCTCACACATTTTTTTTGAAATTTTTTTTCATGGGTTTATTGTTCACCTTATGGATGATCAACATACCAAATTTCAAGGGATTTCAATACTTTTTGAGCCCCCATCTATCCCTTGCAACTTTGTGGGGTTTTCAGCACGTTTTTAGACCGTTGAAATTGTAAGGGGTAGATGGTGGCTCAAAAAGTATTGGAATCCCTTGAAATTTGGTATGTTGATCATCCATGATGTGAACAACAACCCCATGAAATTTTTTTTCCAAAAAAATTGTAGGAGATGGGGGGAAATGGGGGCGCCTCCTTAGATTTTCATCTAAGGAGGCACCTTAGATCCCCTTTTTCATATATATATATATATATATATATATATATATATATATATATATATATATATATATATATATATATATATTATAAAACAGGGATGTTATCAAGAGAAATTGGATAAGAGTTTTTGTATAAGAGAAATTGGTTATGTTTAGATTTGTATTAGGTGTGTTGATTATAAGAGAAATGTATAAGAGATTTTGGTTAAGAGATTTTGGATAAGAGATTTTGGTTAAGAGATTTTGGATAAGAGATTTTGGTTAAGAGATTTTGGATAAGAGATTTTGGTTATGTGTAATTGGGTGTGTTTTTATGTGTAATTTTTATGTGTAATTGGGTGTGTTGAGAAATTGAGATGAGAAATTGAGATTTTTGAGAAATCAAACTTTCAAAAATTTGTTTTACCTATCTACCATTGGGAGGGAAATGGAATTTGATCACATCAAAGCTGAGGGGGAAATGGATTTGATCACATCATCTACGGTGTATTATTTTTGCGCGCCAAGAGGAAGCAGCTCATCATCTACCTCCTCCATCATCTACCTCCAGCATCCTACCTCCTCAAGGCAGAGCTAGCACCCTCTTCTAACTCCAGCATCGCCATCATCTTCTACCTCCTCCAGCGCACTCTTCTACTTACCCTCTTCTACCTCAGACTCTCTTCTACCTCAGATCACGGGGGAGGAAAGCATATCAAGCACATCAAGCCTTCATCACAGGAGAGCTCAAGCACCCTCTTGGTGAGCTTTGCGAACATGTTTCATTTGATCAAATTTTTTTTTCTGCAATATCATATCAAAAAAAATTGAACTTGGATGGATACATTTGAACTTGGCTTTCTAGCATTGTTTCCAAAAAATTTGAACTTGGATAATCAATTTTTTGATATGAATATGTTTCCTGTGACCAAGTTCTTGAGCTTCAAAAATGTTTTCCCTGAGTAATGTTAATAATTTTTTTTCATAAAAATTCTATTTTTTGAGGTTGTCTGCAATTTAGGACTTCTATTTTTGAAATAGAATGTGTAATTTTTGAAACAGAATATCATATTAAGATATCAAAAATTGAATGTGTAATTTTTGAAAAATAGAAGCAATCCTAAACTTGATATCCAACCTGACTGTTGAGTGAGTGAATGTCCAGGTTAGCATAGAAGCAATGCTAAACTTCATATGGCTGTTGAAAAATTTGCTATGTGTTATCAAAAATATCAAAAAAAATCTTGAGTAATGTGAGTTTGATATCATCCCTGTAAATGTTAATATGTGTTAATATGTGTTTGATATCACATGACACATATTTTATCAAATATTAACACTAAGTTTGACACACAGGACACTAAGTTTGGGTACTTTGCTATTTATCAAACTTAGTGTCATGTGTGTCAAACTTGATATCAAACTTAGTGTCCTGTGTTATAATATAGACACACAGCAAATATCAAACTTAGTGTCCTGTGTGTCAAACTTGATATCAAACTTTTACAGGGATACTTTGCTATTTATCAAAATTTGCTATGTGTTATCAAAAATATCAAAAAAATCTTGAGTAATGTGAGTTTGATATCATCCCTGTAAATGTTAATATGTGTTAATATGTGTTTGATATCACAGGACACATATTTTATCAAATATTAACACTAAGTTTGACACACAGGACACACAGGATACTTTGATAAAATATCACAGGACACATACTTTGCTATTTTGGGTTATAAACACATATTTGATATTTTTGACATGTTAATATGTGTTAATATTTTTGATAAGAGTTTGATATCAAATATATTGACATGTTAATATGTGTTATCAAAAATATATCACTGTAAATTTTTAATGCTAAACTTGAATTATGAAGATTACTCAATTGAATACATAATGATTTGCCCATGAGTTCATTATGTATTGGGTAATCTTCATGTACCCAATTGAATTTTTTACTGAATTCTAAACATTTCACTCCCCCAATTGAATTTTTAACTGACTGTGTAATTTTGTATTCCACACTCCCCTTGCAGATCAACATCTTAGTGAGAGCTTCATCCCTTGGTTAGAGCTTCATCACAGCTTGGTGTTTTGAGTTTGGTTTTTCAGGTATGGAGAAAAATTGATTGAATGTGTAATTTTGTATTGGGCATGGAGAAAAATTGAATGTGTACTTTTGTATTGGACATGTTTTTGGTTATATGAGAAATTGTGTTACATTTTCAATGTGTCCTCTCCTGTATGAGGAATTGGGTAATAACCCAATTTAGAGATATTGGACAAGTTTATAACCCAATATTTGAATTTTTGACTTTTGTAATTTTGTATTGGAATTATCCCAAGTTTATAACCCAAAAATTCAAATATTTTATCAAAAAACAAAAACATGTTATCCAATAGGAAACATAACATATGTTATCAAAAACAATGGGTTATAAACATATGTTATGTCCCAATTCATAGGAAACAACATTGGGTTATAAACATATGTTATCAAATAATATTATCAAAAACAATATTATCCCAAGTTTATAACCCAATACTTGGTCACATAACATATGTTTCCTATGAATATGTCCCAATACAAATATTTGAATTTTTGACTTTTTGATAAAATGTTTTTGCTTCTATGTTTCCTGTGACCAAAGTTTTTTGATAACATTTTGGTTATAACCAAAAACATGTCCCAATTTGAAAATGTTATCCTAATTGATTGTGTACTTTTGTTTATAACCCAATGATAACATATGTTTCCTATGAATTGGGCCATAACCCAATGATAACCCAATGTTGCCCAGTTATAAACATATCATTGGGTTATAAACATATGTTATCATTGGGTTATAAACATTGGGTTATAAACATTTATAACCCAATGATAACCCAATGTTGCTCCTATGAATTGGGACATAACCCAATGTTTTTGCTATCATTGGGTTATAAACATATGTTGCTCCTATGAATATAACCCAATGATAACATATGTTATAACTGAGCAACATATGTTTATAACCCAATGATAACATATGTTTCCTATGAATATGTTTATAACCCAATGTTTCCTATGAATATGTTTATAACCCAATGATAGCAAAAACAATGTTGCTCCTGTGACTAAGTTTATAACCCAAAAATTCAAATATTTTATCAAAAATAAAAAACAATGTTATGTGTCCTGTGACAAAACTTTTGTATTGGGACATATTTGAATTATCCATTAGCAATGTGAGTTTGATATTGGATTGAGGATCATAGAAGCAATGTGAGTTTGATATTTTGAGAATGGTATCAAATTTTGCATGTACTGATTGTCAAACTGATTGTCCTGAGAATGGATAATTCCAAACTCCAATATCAAACTGATTGTCCTGTAATGAATGGATATTTCCAATGGAGTTTATCCTGGAATAAGCAAACATATATTCCATGGATAATCAATGTGAATGACTGGATATTTCACATTATCCATGTACTCAAAATATCTTCAAAAATTTATTGAGAATTATGTTTGGAGTTTGGAATTATCCAATCTCAAAATTTTTGAAGTTAGTTTGAGAATGCATATACTGAGTTTATCCATGGATAAGCAATGTGAATGGATAATTCCAATATCATAAATTTTTGCAGACAAAATGTTAATAATGCTAAACTGATATCCAAACTGAATGGATAAGCAATGTGAATGGATAAAATTTCTGATTCTCAAGTCACTCATATTCTGAGTAATCTTCATAATGTTAATAATGCTAAACTTGATATCCTGAGTAACCAATTGTCCTGAGTAATGTCAATTTTTTTGGGTCCTGTCAACAGAATTGAATGCATATGCAAAATTCTCTACATTGCCAGGACACTTTACATATGCAAAATTCTCTACAGTGTCCTGGCATCATAAGCATTGCCAGGATTTGAAACAAATCATTTTGATAATCTCTTAATTTTTGCATTACAGTGTCCTGTGAAGATTTTTTTTAATTTGAATTTGTTAATTTGTAAATGATAAGAGCTTGCTGATAAGAGCTTGATGATTTTTTAATTTGTTACTGAAAATTTTAATGTTGGATGACAGCTTGATGATTTGCTTCATTTTGGTTATTTTTTTAACAGGACACTTTCATGCAAATTTCCAAAATCCTGTCACAACACTAATCCTGTCATTGCCATGTTATTGCATATGTACTTGACATGCTTCTTATATTTGCTTCACTCATTTTAGGGCTGAATTTATGTGTAATTACACATATAAATTGGGTGTTATGTTTATGTGTAATTGGGTGTTATGTGTAATTGGATAATAGATCATTCTTACATAAATATAATGGATAACCTGAAGTTGCTTATACATGATGAATTGCTTATATAATGGATAACCATAAAAGCAAGTTGCTTGGATAACCATATGTAGAGACTTTTGCATATTCAATGTAGAGAATTTTGCATATCTAGAGAATTTTTTGGGTCCTGTCAATGGCATTTTTTTTGATATGCAAAATTCTCTACATATGCAAAATTTTGATATGCATATGCAAAATTCTCTACAGTGTCCTGGCAATGCATAGGATTTTCAAATCCTGGCAATGTCAAACTTCTCTATGTATTGCAAAATTGGGTTATCAAAAATGATATAAGGAATGTCAATATTCTATTTCATATGTATGGAAAACCAATTGACTATCCTGAGGATTTAAATTGGTTTTGGTGCAATTGGTTCAATTTGTGTAATTTTGATCAATTGGTTTTGGGTAAGAGTTTGAAATTTAGTCTCACATTAGCATTTGGGTAAGAGGTTGAATACATTAAGAAAAAAATGGATGTTATTGCATTGTCCTGTGAATGTTAGGAATGAAGCTTGAAGAATAGAATTATATCTCTAATTCTATTCTAATAGTATTGTCCTGTGAATTCTATTCTATTAGATATATAATTTACACTGGAATTTCTATTAGAACAATTCTATTCTAATAGAGATATAACAATTCTAATATTGAGAAATGAGTTTGAAAATGAAAGCTTGAGTATTGTTTTTTTCATATTCAGAAATTGGATGAGAGCTTGATATGACAGAATATTGGATAAATATTGAAAGAATATTGAGAAATGAGTATTGGATGAGAGCTTGAAATGAGTATTGTTTTTTTCATATTCAGCAATTGTAAGAATATTGGATGAAAGCTTCAATACACCCAATTCTCTATGCAATCTTCACAAAATTTCATTTTGATAAGCACTTCAATTTTTCCCTGAAAGTGTCCTGTGAAGAGCTTGATATGAGCTTGCTGATCCAAATGTTTATTCCAACTTTAACATGTAGAATACAATTTTTCAATTTTTCAAGGCACACTTTTTCAATTTTTCAATGAGCTTGATATGGATGTAAAAAACACAAATGCACACTTTTTCAATTTCAAAACTTTTGATTGCCACCAATGCACACTGTAAATTGAGATAGGCCTGAAATTGGTGTTTTTTTCATGGATGCAATTTCAAAAATTTTGATTGCCTGACAGGATTTTCATTGCACACTTTGTGTTCTTCATTTCTTTTCATAACACATATGATAATACATTGTCCTGTTAACACATATGATAACACATATGGTAACACATGATAATACAAACTTTTTTGATAAACATTGTCCTGTTAACTTGAATCAAATTTATATTATGCAATTTTTTGGTGAACATTGCAATGGGGGTACACAGGATTGACCTAAGCTTTCTTAGTTATAACTTGAATTTTTTGGTGAACCTTGCAATGGGGGTAAACAGGATTGTCCTAAGCTTTCTTAGTTATAACTTAGGCATACATGTGAGAACTTGAATTTCTTAGTTATATGATCAACATTTCTGCCTTTGAATCTCATTGAATCTCAAGTTTCCTAAGCTTTCTTAGTTCTCTCATTGTCCTAAGCTTTTTCATACATGTGATAAAAAATTTCTCATTGAATCTGAAGTTATATGTGATAGCTTTTTTTTCTCATTTGATACTTGATACATGAATTTCTGAGTTATATAGCTTTTTTTCTCAGTTGATACAATGATCAAATTTTGGAATGGAACAAAATTATCTCAATTTTATCAAAATTATCAAAATGATCAAATTATCTCATTGTCCTGTTAATATGTGTTATCCAACTTTTGATAAACATAAATCCAAGTTAATAATGTTCAATTTTTAACATTTTTAACATAAATCCAAGTTAATAAATCCAAGTTAACATTTGTCTGCAATGGGACAATGCATTTTTTTGATAAACATTGTCCTGTTAACATTATAAACATAAATCCAAGTTAACATTATTAACATTTTGATAAACATTATGTCTGCAATTTCATATCAAATTATGTTTATCCAAGTTTATGTATCCTGTGACCAATTTTTTTGATACACATTGTGATAAAGAGAGCTTCAAAAATTAGTGTTAATGTATAAAGTTTGGATATTGTTTCTAGCATTGTTATTGGTTCTAGCAGTTTTTTATTTCATGCACTTTTTAATTGTTAATGCATTGTTAATCTTTCATGCATTGTTATTGTTGGTAAAGAGAGCTTCAAAAATTAGTGTTAATGCATTGTTATTGTTTCATGCAGTTTTTTATTGGTTATATAACCAAGCATTGGTTTTGAACTTGGATATCTGTTAACATATGCACACATACACCAATGAAATTGGAAATCTGTTCAAAAACATACACTAAAAACACAAAAAATAATTTTTGAACTTGGATGTAATTTTCTCCATGTGTGCACACATACACCAATGCACACTTTTTCACTTGAAACTTTAATTTTGAAACATGGATGTAATTTTTGAATGAATATAAGCAAAAAACTGAGAAGCTCACTTTGTTAACTTGAAATTCAAGCTGGAGATAGAAGAATTGAGCATATGTGTACAAAAGAATTGAGCTCTCACAAACTTGGAGATAGAAGTTTGAGGTATATGTATAAATTATACAATTGAGCTCTCACAAGCTTTTTTGACTGTCCAAAAAACTGAGAAGATAGAAGAATGTGTATGTGTATTGAATAAATATTGAATAAATGTGTATGTGTATGTATGATTCTCAATTTAAATCCTGTTTGAATGTTGTGTTTAAATTTACTGATGATTGCAATTCTAATGAATTGCAATTTAAATCCATGTCAACATTCAATCCTGTTCATTGTTGACTTGAAATTCAATTAGAACTCAATTTATGATCCTCAACAGTCAATGATGCAATTAGAAGTTAACATTTTTAGTTATGGGTGTATTCACATTGGCTGAATGAAATTTTTGCTTGATCAAATTACCTTGACGAAAATTCATCAAGAAAAATTTAACCGGATGAAAATTTTTCACATCAAGTTAACACATGAATGTTGGTCTGCAGTAGGGTGTATTCACTGTGATTTTTGTATATGTTGACTGTATTCTAATATCTTGATTTTTAATATCATTCACTGTGATTCTTTTAATGTCATTGGGTGTATTTACTGTCATTTGGCTGAATGATATTACAAAAGTCTATGCTGAAATTTGAATGTATTCAAGGTAACATATAAAAATTTGATTAAAGTTGAATGTTACTCACCAATTTCATTTCTTATCCATTTCCTCATACCAAAAGCTTATTTCAAGTTTCAAACAAATTTCATTTTCTCATCAAGTTTCATCAAGTTTCATTTTCTCATCAAGTTTCATCAAATTTCATTTTCTCATTTTTTCTTCCAGTTTCAAACAAGTTACAGTTGAAAGAGAAAAATTTCAAAGAGCTTGATGTTGTTACCCAGTTACTCATACAAGTTTCAAACAAGTTGAAAGAGAAAAATTTCCAGTTTCAAACAAGTTACAAGTTACTCATATCCTCAATTATTGAAGAGCTTGATGTTGTTAATTTCAAAATGTTGCACCTCAACTCTTATGAAATTTGAGTTTAACATGAAATTAAACTGAACTTTGGTATTTGATGATATAAGAAAAATGTTGACCTTAACATTAAATTATCAAATGAAATTTGAGTTATTGAACTTGAAATTGAATTTAATTTTGAACTTGAATTTTTCTAATGACCAAATTCAAACTTGAGTATTCAAATTTTTCTCATGCAGTATACTCTTCTGAAATTTGAGTTATTGATATGGAATTTGAGTACTCATATTCTGAAATTTTCAAATTTCTGAAGAGTATACTTTGGGAATATTTCTCATGTAATTTGCAATTCTAAAATTTCTGATGATATGGAATTTGTGCATTTGACATTGAAGTTCAATAACTACTCAAATTCTGAAATTCTCAATTAGAAACTGGGAGTGTTCATTCTCAAAATGAACATATTCACCCAATTCCAAATTGGGAGTATTTTAATTGAACATCTACCATATTCTCAAAATGAACATCTAATATACGCTAATAATGTATTTTAATTGTAATTAGTTTGGGCTTAATTTGGATAGGGCTTTAGCTCGACGCAGTAGGAGAGAACGAGAACGAGAACAAGAACAACGTAACATGTCTCACGCTCTGCCTTCTGACGGTGTACTTGATATACCTCACATAACACCAGCCATAACAACTTCTCCGGTTGAACAAGAACATGCTGTATCATCCTCGCGTAACGATATGATTTCCGGGCAAGTTCCTGGACCATCTGTCAGGTCATTATCAACCCGACTGTACATAAAACCTTTTCACCAAGCCATGTATTTTAGTAGTGTTTATTTTTGTGTTTAAATTTGGATAGGGCTTTAGCTCAACGCAAAAGGAGAGAACGAGAACAGGAACAACGAAACATATCTCACGCTCTGCCTTCTGACGGTGTCCTTGATATACCTCACATAACACCAGCCGTGACAACTTCTCCGGTTGAACAAGAAGATGCTGTCTCGGCCTCGCGTAACGATATGATTTTTGGACAAGTTCCTGGACCATCTGTCAGGTCATTATTAACCCGACTGTACATAAAACCTTTTCACCAAGCCATGTATTGTAGTTGTGTTTATTTTTCTGTTTAAATTTGTATAGGGCTTTAGCTCAACGAAAAAGGAGAGAACGAGAACAGGAACAACGAAACATATCTCACGCTCTGCCTTCTGACGGTGTCCTTGATATACCTCACATAACACCAGCTGTGACAACTTCTCCGGTTGAACAAGAAGATGCTGTCTCGGCCTCGCGTAACGATATGATTTCTGGACAAGTTCCTGGACCATCTGTCAGGTCTTTATCAACCCGACTGTACATAAAACCTTTTCACCAAGCCATGTATTGTAGTTGTGTTTATTTTTCTGTTTAAATTTGTATAGGGCTTTAGCTCAACGAAAAAGGAGAGAACAAGAACAGGAACAACGAAACATATCTCATGCTCTGCTTTCTGACGGTGTCCTTGATATACCTTACATAACACCAGCCGTGACAACTTCTCCGGTTGAACAAGAAGATGCTGTCTCGGCCTCGCGTAACGATATGATTTCTGGACAAGTTCCTGGACCATCTGTCAGGTCATTATCAACCCGACTGTACATAAAACCTTTTCACCAAGCCATGTATTGTAGTTGTGTTTATTTTTCTGTTTAAATTTGTATAGGGCTTTAGCTCAACGAAAAAGGAGAGAACGAGAACAGGAACAACGAAACATATCTCACGCTCTGCCTTCTGACGGTGTCCTTGATATACCTCACATAACACCAGCCGTGACAACTTCTCCGGTTGAACAAGAAGATGCTGTCTCGGCCTCGCGTAACGATATGATTTCTGGACAAGTTCCTGGACCATCTGTCAGGTCATTATTAACCCGACTGTACATAAAACCTTTTCACCAAGCCATGTATTGTAGTTGTGTTTATTTTTCTGTTTAAATTTGTATAGGGCATTAGCTCAACGCAAAAGGAGAGAACGAGAACAAATACAAGCAAGCACATCTCGATATATGACTCCTACCAGTGTACTCGACATGCCTCAAAGCACATATGCAGTACCAACTTCTCCCGTTGAACATGTAGATGAGGTCTCAACCTCGCACAACGCTACGATATGTGCTGAAGATGATGAACCATATGCCAGGTTATTATTCATAAGAGCTCCTCTGCTTTAATGTAACTTAATTTTATTTAATTATTATGGTTTTATTTTGGCTAGGTGTTTAGCTCAATGTCAAAGGAGAGAACGAGAAAAAGCTCAACGAAACATATCTCGATATATGACTCCTATCTGTATACCTCAAATAACACATGTATTAACAACTTCTCCAGTTGAACACGAAGACGCTGGCTCATCCTCGATCTTCCGATGTCGGTTAACTCAGCATGGCTCTGGTCCACCAACTCTGGTTGATTTTGGTCGGCACCATCTTGGATTAATGAACATTCCATGCCCTCATTGTTCAGCCTTACACTGGTTGGATGAACAGTTGTCGAAGTCAACTTTGAGAACACATCTTTTTGGAACATGTTGTTTGCAAGGAAAAGTAAAATTGCCGAAACTTAATGAACCCCCTCCATCACTTAGAGAATTATATGATGGTGACAGTGAGGCATCAAAATCATTTCGAATGTATACTCGGGAGTATAATGCAGCTAATGCATTTACTAGCCTTGGTGTGACAATGGATCAAAGATTGATTGCTGGCAGGGGCCCGAACATATTTACAATTCATGGAGAATTACGCCATCGAACAGGATCACTTCTGCCCCAACCGGATCAAACAGCAAGTTATTGTCAACTTTACATATATGATCCGGATTCTGCTATGGAGTTCCGAAGTAATAGAAATCCACATTTGAGCAAGGATGTCTTAAAAATTATTCAAAATTGTTTATCGGGCATAAATCCATTCATCAAACTATATTGTCAGGCGTATTCTGTTTTATCTCAAGCAGATTCATGTGGACATGATCTTCCTGTATATCTGCATTACAATTCAAACAAGGATCGTCGCCGTTATAACCTCCCAACCGTAGATGAGATTGCGGTTATTTTACCTGGCGATGGCTATCGACCTTCCGGGATGCGAGATATAGTTTTACATCTTCGAGGAAATCATCAATTAATGCAAATCAATGAGACTCATCCTGCATACTTACCATTACACTACGTCTTATTATTTCCTGATGGTCAGCTTGGATGGGAACCTGAGTTGAAGCAGTGGGATCCAGTTCAAAACATAGCATCAAGTAGACGCCTGACGATGTGTGAGTTTTATAGCTACCGTCTGTTTGAAAGACAGAACGAGTATTCTTCAATTTTGAGAGCGGGAAAGTTATTCCAGGAGTTCATAGTTGATGCTTGGGCAGCAATTGAGCAACATCGTTTGACATTCATCAAACTTAATCAACGAAAACTCCGCTCAGAGCTCTATCAGGGTCTTGCAGATATCGATGCATATGCCAGATGCGACCAAATTGGACAGCGCATGATACTTCCTTCATCTTTCACTGGCAGTGCACGTCACATGTTTGAAATATTTCAAGACTCAATGGCTATCACACGTTATAACCAGCACCCGGATATTTTTCTTACCATGACTGCAAATCCAAAGTGGCCAGAAATTACTTCGGCTCTACTGCCCAATCAAAAGGCTACCGACCGTCCAGATTTAGTCGCACGTGTATTTGAGTTAAAAAGAAAGGCTTTGATGAAGGAGATTGATGGCAATAATGTATTTGGAAAGAAAGTAGCACATGTATTTACAATTGAATTTCAGAAACGGGGTCTTCCACATATGCATGCTCTTTTCTTTCTTCGTGGACCCGATAAGATTCATACATGTGATCAAGTGGATAGAATTGTATGTGCTGAATTTCCTGATCCTGCTCAAGATCCTGCATTATTCGATACTGTGTCAAAATGTATGGTACATGGACCATGTGGTGCTCGGAATCCAAATGCCTCATGCATGGAAAATGGTAAGTGTACTAAGAAATACCCTCGAAATTATGCAGATGCAACAACCTTGGATCGTGATGGATATCCTATTTACCGTCGTCGTAGTAATGGGCATCTATATACTGTAAGGGGGCATCAGGTTGATAACCGCGATGTTGTGCCGCACAACAGGTATCTCTCAAGGCGCTTTAACTGCCATATTAATGTCGAAGTTTGTGCCGGGGTAAGATGTGTGAAGTACATTCATAAGTATATTTATAAAGGTCATGATCGGACCACAATGGTATTGGGCGCAGTAAATGAGATCCAACAATACCTTGATGCAAGATATATTGGACCACCTGAGGCTGCCTGGCGAATATTCGAGCATCCTTTGCATCAAGAGATTCCGTCAGTTCAAAGATTGATACTTCATTTACCAGGGCAACACCGTGTTATTTTTGATCCAGATGAAGATGTAGATGCAATAAGGTCTAGGGCTGAAAATGATAAGACAACTTTGACTGAGTTTTTTACATGTTGTGCTTTACATGAGTCTGCGCATGATCTCACATATCAAGAATTTCCCCAAAAGTTTGTGTGGCATTCGTCAACAAAGGTCTGGACTCCAAGACAATCTGGATATGCCATTGGCAGAATGTATTTTGCCTCCCCTAATTCTGGTGAGAGATTTTATCTACGGTTGTTACTAACAGTTGTTAAAGGGCCAACATCGTGGGAAAATTTACGCACATTCAATTCGATCGAGTACCCTACATTCAAAGCAACATGTATTGCAAGAGGTCTTCTTGAAGATGATTCCGAGTGGAGACAATGTCTTGCCGAGGCTTCAATTATGAAAACAGGATATCAATTACGAAGACTGTTTTGTATTATTCTTATCGAATGTGTGCCGATCGACCCCCTTGCATTATGGAATGAATTTTCAATGCACATTTGCGATGATCTTCCACATAAATTGCAAACTTTATTTGCAATTTCTACCCCAACTCAAGGCCAACTTGAAGATTATGGATTATTCCTTATCAATGAATTGCTTGAGGAGTACGGTAAGTGTCTATCCGACTTTCCACCAATGCCACTTTCTGCTGGAGATTGGAATGAAATTGTTGGCAATAGATTGTTGCATGAACATCAGGAACTTATAAATAAAGCGAAACAATTGGATGCACAAAAAGACATTGATTGTCTCAATGATGCACAACGCAATGCTTATTCAGCAATTACTTCATCAGTATTTGAAAATAAAGGTACTACATTCTTCTTGAGCGGTGGTGCTGGAACTGGAAAGACTTTTTTGTACAATGCAATATCAACAATGTTGCGTAGTCTTGGAAATATAGTTATCACCGTCGCGTCTTCCGGTATTGCATCATTACTACTTAGCGAAGGTCGGACTGCACATTCCACATTTCGTATCCCGTTAGATGTGCATGATACTTCAATTTGTAATTTTAGCAAGCAATCCATGCAAGCTCAATTATTCAGAAAAGCAAAACTTATAATATGGGATGAAGTACCTATGCAACATCGGCACTGTGTTGAGGCAGTGGATCGATCGTTACAAGATATGTGTGATAACCCCAGAGCATTTGGTGGTATTACTGTTGTTCTTGGTGGGGATTTCCGACAAATGTTGCCCGTCATACCAAAGGGGGTTCGAGAAGAAATTGTTGGTGCCTCATTGAGACGATCTTTATTATGGTGCTCTGTACAAGTTTTGATCTTGGATCAAAATATGCGGTTAAATAACTCATCTGTTGAGAATGCAAATTTTGCAAAATTTATTTTGGAGGTATTTTATTTCATGCCTAATTTAATTTTACTTACTATTTTTATCTTAGCCATTCCTTCACTAAAATTATATCTATATGTATTAGGTTGGGACAAATCCTACAGAAGTGGTAGAACTTCCTTCTAACATATTCAGGTGCAAGGATTTAAACGAGTTAATACTTCGAATTTATCCGCAGCTTGATATTGAGGGTGCCGTGACTCCGGCATACCTTACTGAACGAATAATTCTTTCTGCACGGAATGATGATGTTACTTTTATAAATGCTGCTGCATTAAACATTTTTCCGGGACAGAAGATTACGTATCAAGCTGCAGACAGTTTTTCTGAAAATGATGAAACCGATCCAACCATTATGAATAGATATCCAACTGAGTACATAAACTCTTTGGATCCTCCTGGGTTGCCACAATTTACACTTGAGCTTAAGGTTGGTTGTCCTATTATTTTATTACGAAATATTGCACCAAAAGACGGGCTCTGCAATGGCACTCGATTGATGGTTGTCAGATGTGCATCACGTGTCATTGAAGCTCAAATTTTAAATGGGGATAAAGCCGGTTGTTTTGTGTTTATTCCAAGAATATCTTTGTCACCATCGGCTACAGAATTACCTTTTCATATGACAAGAAGGCAGTTTCCTGTCCGTGTGACATATGCTATGACGATTAATAAAGCCCAAGGACAATCTGTAAAATTCGTTGGAGTTGATTTGCGGACCCCAGTTTTCAGTCATGGACATCTTTATGTTGCACTTTCAAGGTGCACATCTTTTGATCGTGTATGTGTCCTTCTTCAGCCCAACATAAATAACACAGTAAACATCGTTTACCCAGAAGTTCTGCTATGATTTCCAATGTATGATAAAAATTGTATGTAAGTTTTTTAACTCTCTTTCTTTACATTGTTTTATTTATATTATTTGTTTAAATGATCTTTTAAAAAATTATTATCGATTGTTGTCTAACATGCAGGTATAGCATTATCATACATTACCAAGCTTTAAAATGTGGACCCACATTACCATATATGGCAGGGTAAGAAATTTTTTCCTTTACTACATTTCATTGCATGACTTAATTGTTTTCGGTATGCATTGTTTGATAAAATTATGGTTTGTATTTTTATATAGATAGATGATGATGCAGATTTGGCAAAAACTGTAAGTTTCTTATCATAATTCTACATTATATTTTTAATATACTATGTTTGCATTAACATTTTTCTTTTCACAGGTTCTGTTACTTCAAAACAATCACATAAATGTCAGGCTAAGGGGTTATATCGGATTTTGTTTTGATAAGGTATGCATACCGTTACAAACATTCCCATTTTGAAATTAAAAATTAGTGACTGTTTATTATTATTATTATTTCCAGCAAATTGCTAAAAGAACTTTACAAGCAACGGCGACGAGTCACATTGAAGACAAAGCAATCTTCTTTTCCGAGGTAATATAAAAATCTTAGATTTTGTTTTTCAAAATATCCTCTTCATTGACCATCCAAATACCTTTTTTGTTATAGAAGTGGAAGATGGTTCTTGCCGAGCTTGCTTGGTTCCAGAAAGCACGACATCCACCACTCCAACGAAAAAAGGTAAATAAATGTATAAATTTAAAATTTTCCATATTTTCAAATATATATTAATTTTTCTAGGAATTTTATGTTCTTAATTTATCTAGGTTATTGCTCATCCCATTAACTCTCCACTTTGGATTGAGCTTGACACATCATCTTTTTATAATGTGATGATGAAAAGGTTTTCTGCTTAAACACGATGAAGGTAATAAAAGTTCGTTGTACAAAGTAATTAGATATTTCTTCGTTTCTAATTTTTCTATTCTAAGCTATGATTTTATTTTTAATTTTCAGGACACACGGCCCTAGCTTCAGATGTAAATTTTGTTGGTTTTAAATGCCGGTGTGAGAGATGGTGTTTTTGAAATTGGACTGCATGGTTGTTCAATCCAAAATGTATTTTTGTGTATATTTGTTCATAGTTAAGGGTTTTTTCTTTTGGCATATAGTTTAGGTTGTGTGATAGTATTATAAGTCGATGTAAAAATATGTTGTCTTAAGTACTATTTTGGTTGAAACTATGATTTGGGAAAAACTCCCTTCAAAATATCCATGCAAAAAGTTTGTGCGGTCTTTTGGATTTTTATTTCCTTCTTTGATTCATTTGGGAAGTTATGCCGATCTAATTTTTGTGGATTTTAGTGTCCGTATTTTTTGTTGGTTTTGTTGGTTCATTTGCAGGTTTACAAGGAGACTTTGTGAATTTTATTTGAGTTGTTGGGTTTTCCCATGCGAGGTCCCCCGAGCCGTTGGGTTTTCCCATGCGAGGTCCCCCGAGCCCTTGGGTTTCTTCATTTGCAGGTTTATAAGGAGACTTTGTGAATTTTATTCAATTTGTAATTTTTTGGTTCCAAATATTCACAGATACATCAACCCATACATTGATATGATTAGCATTTTGATAATGATATCATGTTATTATCCATTAAGTCACAGATACACATATGGATTATCCAGTAATTCACATATCCATGTTGTAGCAACATTTTGCGTTTTATCAATCATCTTCCTCACTCGGTTGTTTCAGATTTTTGCAAGGTGGCAAGGTGTGCTCTTCAATCATTCAAGTTGGTGATTTGAACAGTTAACTGG
The DNA here is from genome assembly GCA_030789695.1 of Scilla litardierei. Lineage (NCBI taxonomy): Eukaryota > Viridiplantae > Streptophyta > Magnoliopsida > Asparagales > Asparagaceae > Scilla > Scilla litardierei. Next base: position 54,433,966 of record CM061132.1, read on the forward strand.
GATATTCAACAGGTGAGAGATATTAATCAAGGTCATTTTGTGTTTCACCCATAGTCATGAGGGATATGTGAACTTGAGTGTAAAAGTGTTATATGTGAACTTTTGAATGAAGACAGAAATTTGTTATTTATCATTCACTTTTGTTATTTAACAGTGTTATATATGTTATATGTGAACATCTTGAGTTTTATCATGTACTGGGATATTCAACAGTGTTATATGTGAACATCTTGAGTTTTATCATTCACTTTTGTTATTTAAATGAGGTGTTAACACATATGGGTTTTGATACAGGATCCTCTCCCATATCCTGTGAAACAAAATTGAACTCATTTTGTTATTTAAATGAGGTGTTAACACATATGGATATCATTCAATTTTAAGACAGGTTATCCTCTGAAAAATTTTGTTATTTAAATGAGATATGGGTGAAACAAAAGTGAATGTGTATCTGTCTTCATTTTGAACTCAAAAATGAGATATCTGTGTTCATTTTGTTATTTAAATGAGATATCCTCTAAAAACTTTTGTTATTCAATTTTGAACTCACTTTTGTTTCACACATATCTCATTTTTGTTATTTAACACTTTTGAGATACGCATAAATTTCTGAGGATATCTCATTTAAATTTTTGTTATGAATTGAATAACATTCACTTTAAATAAGGAAGACAGAATATCCTCATTTAAAATGTTGAGATATCTCATGACAGAGGATATCTCATTTTTGTGTATCTCATTTTAAATTTTGAGATAAGGAACACATTTATGTGTATCTCATGACAGAGGATATCTCATTTTTAACACTTTTGTTATGAATTTTGAGATATCCTTACTTAAATTTTTGTTATTTCTGATTTTTGAGGATATTCTCATTTTTGTTATTGGTCATGAGGATATCCTGTAAATTTCTGTCTTCATTTATCTCAAAAATTTCTTTCTTGATTTCCTATAAATCATGAATGTTAAATTTTGAATGATGAACTGAATTTTGATATTCTATCTCAAATTTTTGAATGATGAATGATGAATGTTAAATTTTGATATTCTGTCTCAAGAGTGTTAACACATATCCTGAAATACTTACATCTACATCAATGTTCAGTAATACTTACATCTACTTTCACAATTCAAGCATAAATGATTATGATGGTAGCTTTATCATATACATAAAAAATCCATATGTAAGTACCTATCTATCACATTGGAACTTGGTTAGTTGGTCTTTTGGCCACGTCTAAGCCATTAGCATTAGCGATTGCAAGGAAAATGTAGCAGATCATTCAAAATTTGCTATATTAACATGATTGAATTTTACCACAGTAATGAGAAATCAAAATTAAATCTATGTTCATTGCACCAATGTTAGATTCAATTCATATAATTTATGTATATGATCCTGTTATCTGTTATTGACAAACATGCACATGTATGAGAAGCTATGTGGATTCAGAACCAACTCAAGGAGAAACAACGTTCAAATAGTGGGAAGGTTATAGGATATCATGATATGACATGGGAAGGTAGGCCAAATGACATTATTCACTTGGCAATGTTTTAGTTGAGCAGTGAATATTTCTGCTCAATAAATATAACAAAGTATCAAATCATTAAGCAAAGTTCCAGTTTATTGTTTATTGTTGAGCATATATCTATGTTATTGGAGTTTTAGTTGAGCATATATCTTTCTTATTGTAGTTTTAGTTGAGCATATATCCATTCATGCTCAATGTTTCAGCTTCATCATGGATTTGAGTTATTGATATGGAAAACAGGGATCATTTGATAATTTGATAATTTGAATGCCCATGAGTTCATTTGCATTTGAAATGATAATTTGATAATTTGAGATTTTCAAATTTTTGCCAATGATTTGAATACTCAAGTCAGAAATTTCTCATGAGTTGATGTGATAATTTGAGAAATCAAGTAGGCATGATTATCAAAATTTGAGAAATCAACTTTGAGGGTTCAATTTGACTGCCAATGATTTTTGCCAAATTATCACAAGTTGAGGGTTCAAAATTTGAATGCCTATGATTTTTGCCAATGGGAGTCTGATAATCATGAGAAATTTGATAATTTGAATACTCAAGTCTGAAAATGGCAATGATTGAGAAATTTAATTTGACTGCCATTCTTTCCATTAGCCCAAATGTGATGTTTATATTTTTGTCCAAATTAGCTCAAATTAGTCAGGGTTCAACTTAGTTCAATTTTTGTCCATGTGATGTTTATATTTTTGAGTTTATATTTTTGAATATTTTTAAATTGAACCCTGCCTGTTGATGTTTATATTTTTGATGTTTATATTTCAGTCAGGCTGCATGAAGTGATATTGGAATCATTGTTAACCTGAAGTGGAATTGTTTAACAGTATTTTTGAATATTTCATATGCTTCAATTTTAGTCCATGTGATGTTTATATTTTTGAGTTTTCAAACTATAATTTAACTGTTGGGTGTAATTTTCAGAGTAGTTGGGTGTAATTTCATTAAGCTTTCATGTTTAATATTTTGCATGTTTTGTTTTGAATTTTTTTCCTGAAGTTGATAACAGTCATATAACTTTCAATATGGCATGAAAACCAACATTCATATAACATTCATATAATTGTCTATTAGTTTTATGAATAGGTGGTTATGAATGATTTTGGTGGTTATTTTGCATATCATGTGAATTGCTCCTCATACTTTTGTCCCCTCTACCTCCATCTTTTAAGAAATGAGATGTTTGCAAAATATGAATGGTTATATGACTGTTAATCAAAATGTGACTGTTAATCAACAACTTCATATTTTAAGAAATGGTTATGTGAATACACCCAATATAAACTGATTGTCAATTTGTGAATACACCCATATGAGCAAGCATGGAAACAGTGCAGTATTCAACTTGGTTATGTGAATACACCCATATCTTGCAGTCAACTTTCATTATGAGGAACATGTTAGTCAATTTGTGAATTTGCAACATGAAAACAGTATATAGAATTGGTTATATGTGCAACAATTCTATATGTCCTGATAACAAGGATATATGTCCTGATAACAATGAGCAACAGTTTATTTGATAATTTGGCCATGTTTAGCAAAAGGATATATGTCCTGATAGCAAATGAATTGAGCAACAATGAATTAAATGAAATTGTTGGCCATGTTTTTTTATAACATTCCTGTTGCTCATATTCAGAATGTTGGTTTGCAAAAAAACATGGCCACCAATTTCTTTTTATATAAACAGAATGCTCATTTCCAAATAACATGGCCAAAAATATTCACATGACATATTACTTGATGAAATTGAGTGATAATAGTTGCAAGTTTTCAGTCAATTCAGTATTCATTTCTCTCAATTCTCAATGTTCAATTATGTATTATGTGAATTATGTATCAGTATTCAATTCTCCTCATACTTCATTCGCATTCATTCACTCAGTTTTGCATTATGTATTTAAACTATTCTCTTACTTCTCTCAATTTGATGCAAGACTTTAATTTGATGCATATGAGAAGACTTTAATTTGATGCATGCTATGATAAAGGCAGATTTTTAGTTTCCAATTGGGAGATTTAAATAGTTTCAGTTTTTTTAAATGACCTAAATCTTTAACCCATAAATAGTTTCAGCTTTTTTATCCTGTTAACAAGTTTTTTGGGTATGTCAATTAGAAACTCTAATCTTTAATTTTTGTTCATGGGTATGTTCATGTTCTAAATTTTCTAATTGCAATGTTTGTACCAGCAGTTAGCCTGTGATTGTAGGTATTCATTTTGAATAATTGTTGGTACAATAGGATAAGTGCTGGTATTCATGTTTGTACCCATGAACAAATTCAAATTGCTGATAGAAGCAATTGTTTGGATAACTGCAAAATAGGATAATTGTTCATGAAGCAATTGTTTGGATAACTGCAAACATGTTTGTATCCATGTTTGTACCATTTAAATTGTTGGTATCCAAATTGCTTCATTTTGAATAGGATAATTGTTTGGTATCCAAAATTATAACTGCTTCAAATTTGAATTGCTTCATTTTGTTATCCAAATTGTTTGGTATCAGCAGAATAGGATAAGTGCTGGTACAAACAATTGTTTGGTATCCAAATTGTTTGGTATCCAATTTGAATTCATTTTGAATAGGATAATTGCTTCATTTTAAATTGTTGGTATCCAAAATGAAGCAATTTGATAGGATAATTGTTTGGATAACTGCAAACATGAATAACTGCAAACATGAATAACTATAAACATGAAGCAATTGTTTGGATAACTGCAAAATAGGATAATTGTTCAAACATGTTTGTATCCTATTGTACCAGCACTTATCTTATTCAAACTGCTGATAGAAGCAATTATTCTAAAAAATAGGATAAGTGATGGTACATAATGAAGCAATACCAACAATGTTTTTACCAGCAGTTGCCTTCAAGCAGTTAGCAATTTGTTCATGGGTATGTTCATGTCCTATTCATGTGTGTGTTTTTTTTCACTTTTTATGTCCCAAAAATTTCTGCCAAAATTTTAATTTCAAGTACTTTTATGTATCAGAAAATCCAATTCTGTTTTACTTATAATCAACCTGTGTCTATATTATTGTTTATCCAATTCTGTTTTGCTCCTAGAAGGAATTGAATGAATTTAGATTTATAGAAGAAGAAGGTGGAGTGTGTGTGTTTTGATCAACCTGTGTATTTTGATCAATCTATATTATTGTGTCTATATTACATGTTTTATGTTCTCTCTTTTTTCAACCTGTGTATTTTGATCTTTGCTAGAAGTGGAGTGTGTGTGAAAATATTGAGGGAGTAGCTACCTGGCGTTTACCTAATTTATTCAACCCATGGTCTCCCATCTTTTTTGTTTGATGTACTTCATCTTTTGACATATATTTTGAGATATAGTCAACGTTCTATCTGCACTCATTTATACCTAAACCTTTGACATGTATCACAATAATTGGCATTACTTTTATGCACCGTTATAATATAGTGTAGCCTTTAATGAGCATATTTATGTTAGTTATTAGACTTTACTTAATTAAAGCATTAAGATTGTATGCTAAGGGTTCTTAAAATGACATCGCATGTCACTAACTCATTATTTCCTTTCATGATGTTATCACATTTACCTTTCTATTACACTCACAATACTGCTGACAATTGATGTCCATCGATCCTTCAGATACCCCTCAGCGGGCTTCCATGTAGAGGAGGATCTCATGATTTCCCACATAGAAGACCGCTCACTGAAGTGCAATGTTTTGGAACAAAGGAGACAAGTTACAGAGACAAATGAGGATGGGGAGTCAGATGTGACTGACACTGAAGCTACAGAGACAAACTCAAGGCCTTAAGTGGTTCAATCTCAGCTTGGGCCTCAAGTAGTTCAAGTTCAGACATTGACCATGTAGACGTATAAAGGAGTGGATTTTATAATTCTGGAGTGATGACCCTGACTGTATCTTTATTCTGAGGCATGAGAATGAAAACTATTTCTCTTTTGGTTTATTATGTAATAATTCTTGCTGATACATTTTGAAACGAGTAGTCCCCTTGTGTGGATCTTATTTTTTCAGTTTTTTGAGAGTTTCTTTTCTTCGTCCCTCTTTGTCTTCTTGAGCATTGAAATGAAATGTTTTCTTGAGTATTCAAAATGTTGATCAATAAAATGTTGAGCCATACTGAGTTGAGCTCAATCTTGACCACATTATCATAATCCTTTACATTTTCTCTGTTAAAAAAGAACATCAAGTTCATCTACGGCATCAGTTGTCAACATTTTCCCAACCATTAGAAGGCAGATTGCGTAGAATCACAAGCCAAGTCAAATAATCTGCACCGAAGGCGTCTGCGCCGAATTTGTTCTTCCGCGCTGAAGGTGCATGCGCCGATTTCATTGTTCCACGCTGAATGCGTCCGGGTCGCTAAATATTTTTACGCTAATTTGTTGTTCCGCGCAATTTTGACCGTGGAAATAATTTTTTGGGGAACATAGATTTTGCGGGGGAAAATCATAATTGAACCGTGCCCGCGGGCACGGGGTATGACTAGTATATATATATATATATATATATATATATATATATATATATATATATATATATAGTGAAATTTGATTTAATAATGGTATGGTGTGACTATATGTGCTGAGACGTTGGTATTGGATGAATATTAGAGGGTAGTATACCCTTGATGTTTGTGCATAGGTAGCTATCTATACGTAGATCAATGATTGTATTTGCTAGTATGAGATCATACCTATATGAGTATCTGAAATATTGTTTTGTGATTAGGAAGGTAGCAGTTATATAAGGGATGTATGTTTATATACCTGATTGAAATACATGTATGAAGTTGACGGACTATAATAGGTATTAATGTATAACGTACGTGAATGTATATATATACATGTTGGTAGTGTTAATGTTTGACTACCTAGTGCATATATAAGCACTTGTAATGACTATACCTGGTTGAATTATTATATGACTTGATTGGGGTAGTTACTAGAGCGACTAGCTATATTAGAAAGTCCGAGGACGGACTTTATTCTAAGGTGGGGAGGATGTAACGACCACTTTTCGTCGTACGTTGTTCGTGCACGTGCTTTTGGCCGTGCATGTGTTTGTTTTAGACCTTGTTTGTTTGTGAACACTTTCGTGTGATATGCCGTTGTGAACGTCTCTGAGAGTATTAAATAGTGGCACTAATTTGGAACGACGTTTCTTGAGTCGTTTTCCCACAATTTAATCTTACTCGATGAGACGTGGCGATTCTCACTTTTGACGGGAGACGTTTCTATTTTTGGTTTCGTCGTCCGACGTCGAAATTGAGATCCGTCTTCTTAGTTAGCTCACTTTCGTCATCACAATCACCCCGATATTTATTTTATAATTTTTGGAGTTTATTTGACCACTTTTATATTTTTAACAAGTTTTATAATATTTTTAATAATGTTATGAATGAGGGAGGCCTTTGGCCTCCCCTCCTTCATTACCCATTCATTAGGCCCCCATTACTTAGAGTAATGGGGACCATTGGTCTCCTAGAGGCTTTTGGCCTCCCCACTATGAGATATATAAATAGAGCACCATGGCTCTTAGCTATGGTGACTTATTCTTAGCAATGAAATTCTCTCTCGCTCTCTCTCTTGAGTTCATTATCATATAACACGTTATCAGCACGTGTCTTCTACAAATTTTGAGCCACTAAAATAATTCCAAATCCCCTCTAAATCAACCTCCTACGCGAAGGAATCTAATTATTGTTGCGGCGATCCATTGCGGTCTTTCGTTGCGGCGTTTTCTAGGCGTTTGGGAGCGGGATTTCTATCTACGGATTAATCTTATTACGATCGTCCATAGATCTTTGATCTAAAGGTAACTTTTTCGATCCCGGAGATACTTACACAATATTATTAGCTATAATTTTACATAGCTTTTCTTGAGGCATATAACGTTTTCGTAAAATACCGAGAATAGACAGTTGTCTAAGACACAAAATGTTTGTTAATCTCTGTCATAGTCCTTAAATCTTGAATTTATTTGTGAAGAACTGAATTCATTCGATGATTTGGATTTATTAATCATGTGATTAGTTTTGTAGTGATTTAAGCTTTGTATTACCAGGTCTGCTTGAAAATTAATAATTTTGATCAATCAACCATGAAATTAGAGTAGATGGGAATCCTACTTCCATCTAGATTGGCGTTTCTTTTATTACAAAAAGAAAGAAAGACAGATATTTGATTGAATAGAACTAAACCGTGAGTGTAATTGAAATCATCAATATAAATTCGGATAATCCCCCCCATACGGTATGACCAGTGTGCCACCAAACATGCATGTAGTCTTGTATTAGCAGAAACTACACGTGAACAGAGGATGCGATGATGCTGTCCCTATGCAAATATAATAGGGATAGTTTCTATCACTGTTACTATATAGATATGATTTCTATTAATATCAATATCATATTTCAAAGAATGTTTAACATCATACACACTTGACCCCTTGCATGATTATTAAACAACTTTTTATGTTATATGCCTCTGTCCCCTCCGCCCTAAACGCCGGGGGGCTCCTTCTGCTTCCGGTCAGTGGGAGGAATAGATGGAACATCTTGATGTTTTGCCTTTGGTAATGTATACTTAGCTAATAAGCCCAGACGGGATTAAGAGTCAGGCAGTTTACCTAATCCTTTGATTCTATAAGTGGATTTGGACCATCACTTCTATCCCATCGTCTATATCATGAGTACCCACAGTGTGGTATAACATGAGTCACCAAAATCTCTATTTGCCAGCTATGTATGGGTATGTCCATTTATAGCTGATAAAAGTCTAAATACAGCTATCCAATTAATTTTACAAATAAATCAGATTTACACCACTAGATAATCTGAAAGATACCTCCATGCACTGGAATCCATAACGTGTAGAACATTCTGTAATACACGTTATCGGGGGCAGTTGTGTATACTCATAGCACCTCTGTTGCCCACTTGTGCCTATCAATAACTAAATAAATTAATTGGGCCTGCAGCCCCAATTACTTAACGGTTATTATTTTTGCCCACTAAATAATGGCCTGAAGCCAATTACTTAAAAGGGACTATCCTCTATGTTAATAATTTCTATAGTCCATGTTGACAACTTTATTTAAACATCGCTTTTGCAAATTATTATCTATGGTTTACTAGGATTCTATTTTTCAAAATATAACTATCTTAAAGATCCTGAGACCGCTCTGCCGTTAGTCAACTAACCTAACGGTGTATGACGTTTCCACGTGGTCTACGAGATAATTATATTTTCTAGTTTCCTTTACAAATATGTTTTGTTTGAGATATATGCGTGGTTGTTCACTTTTATGCCCGTAGCATATTTAGAACTGCGTGGATGTTTAAATCAGTAAAAATGTGTTTTTCGGGATCGGCCATTGTATACCTATTTACTTTCCTTGCACTTTTATTTTCTTTTGAGAGAATTTGTAAGTGAGGAAATTTGTATTTTAAAGCCAAAGCTCGATGCAACAGCACATAGAATTGATGAAAACTCCTTCAATGGATCATGATGTCGGTCAATGTGCTTGGCTAAGTTTGCTGGACCAACCTAGCTTGACTGGGTAACAAGTGGTCCTGGCTTAGTCAATTCCCTGGCCGCGTCCGCTGGACCGCGACGTGAACGGCAATAGCGAAAGCAAAACCGTCGTCGACGACTGTGCTATATATGTCCAGTACCTCTCCAGTACGTACGTAATATAATGATGTTTCTCCTGTTATTTCCTCTGCAGGGGAAATTAGGAGGGGAGAGGTTGCTGGTCTGAGCTCATTATCCTGTGGTTGGATCATTTTTATATATCCATGAATCTTCATATTATGGGGAAATTTTTATTTTAAACCTGGCCGGCGTCCTCTTTTCAAATGAGGTACAGCCAATTCTGCTGCCGGTGGATTGCATCCATCTTTGGGAATGTCAATCCTAGCCGGCGTGTTGGCAGCAGGGACGTGTGAACGAACAATCTTCTGGTTGTCCGCAATTTTATCCGTCAATTGATGTACTTTAGTCTGAATGTGAAGGATCTTCTGGATCTCAACGTCACACAGAAAAAGTATGCGGATCATAACGAGATGAGGACTTATGTGTCCCCTGATATGGTCTCAGAAGCTTCAGGCTTCTTTAGACTGCGTGCCTATTACAATGAGACTTTACTCATCAAATTCACATTTATCAAGACTTGGTGGTAAACCATAAGAAAGCGGCATCAGCAATAAGATATGGCCACAAGCGGGCCGTATCGTGATAAGCGATGCGGAGTGCAGCTTGTTGGTCCCTAAATATCAACAGGCAACTGGAATCTAACAATGGACATGAAATCCATTGGAGTCTCTTTACCAGAGACTTTGATAACCCATTCTGAGTATGAACATGCTACAGGATGTTCAATTTCAATGCCAGTTGCTTGGCAGAAGTCTTGAATGATATGAGTGGTGAATTCACCCTTATTATTAGCTTTGAGAAAGCTATGTTGCGAGTGAATATGAAGGTACACAGAAAACCATCTAGTCGATGCATATATCAGTACAGTAATGAAGTACCAAAAATGGTCCATTTGCGGGGTGAATAGGCCCGCAAAAGGTCACCATGTATTCTCTCAATGAAGCCAGGAGACTCTAAACCCACTTTCAGGAGGGAAGGTCTCTCTCTAAGTTTTCCCTTATGACAAAGGGGGACAAGGAAACTCAACCTTTTGAAGAATCTTCAGGTTCTCCAATGGATTCATTTGATGATGCGTCCATCATCGCTGATCCAGGATGACCAAGTCTATTTTTGCCAGAGTTAAAACCTATGGCAATGAAAGGCACTTCTGGTGCTTAGTCAAGTTGGCTTTCTATAGGATGAATATCTGTAATTATAGGGGCCCGACGGGGGTCCAATGAAATCGTAAGTAGATGGTCTTCTGGACATTTTCTTGACGAGTTACAAATTGATATTCAATAAATATTATCCACAATTTTCAAGTTATTTTCTATAAAAGAAATATCCTTGAAAAGTGGAGATTTCCTATATGTTTATAAGGAGAATTTGCATCTTATAGTCTCGTTGTATGTGGGAGCAATATCAATGCTACGCCAGTGCAACGAGGCACTGTCCACAATATTCCATACTTCATCTATAAGTAAAACGAAATTTTATTTAAGTCAATGAAAAAGACATTCAAAATAAAAGTTTGTACTTAAGCAAATTAAAGATGAAGCAACATTGAATTTTAACCCATTCATTAGGCCCCCATTACTTAGAGTAATGGGGACCCTTGGTCTCCTAGAGGCTTTTGGCCTCCCCACTATGAGATATATAAATAGAGCACCATGGCTCTTAGCTATGGTGACTTATTCTTAGCAATGAAATTCTCTCTCTCTCTCTCTCTCTCTCTCTCTCTCTTGAGTTCATTATCATATAACAAATAATTAATTTTTATATTAAATTCGGCCAAAGAAAATTTATTTGAGTTTTAAACGTTTTAAAGAATTTTTGAGCCAATTTCCAGCTCATTTGGACCAAGTCAAATCCTTGGGTGAGTTGGAGAAGTTTAGATTTAAATTTTAAATATTTTTAAACTCCTAATCTCATTAGGATTAGCCCTAGACCTAGTCAACCCATCTACACTATATAAACAACCTTTAGGAAGACCTATTTTCGCAAGAAAATAACCCTAGCCACTTCCAAAACCCAAATTTGACGTTGCGACGAATCGTCGCAACGTTGCGACGAAGCAGCCCCGCACGACCGACGTTTCCTCTCCATTTCCCTCGGTCTGACCGAGGCCCTCGCCCGCACAAGCGCCCGCTCCGCACCCAGTCGCTTCCCCGCTCCATTGCAACCCCCGCAGCCACAGCGCCCGACCGGCGCTGTCCCCCGCTCCGACCGAAGCAAAGCCCAGCATCCAAGGCCCGCACCGCACCCGCAGCTGCACAAGCCCGTTCCCCCGCACCGACCGAGCCAAGCCCCCGCATTTGGCTGAGTACGACCGAGAGTCACTCATCGCAACCCCGCACCCGTCGCACCACTTGCCTCCGTGGGCCCCCCAAGTTCTCCAGAGGTATTGTGGGTCCCCCAAAGGTCCCTAGGACTACTGTGGGCCCCACCTAGGTGCTTGCTCTTTGAGGATTCGCCGTGTACGACGTTGCGACACGTCGTAGCCCGTCGTCGCACGTGCTAGCTTTGGAATCTGGAACCGTCGCTCTGGCTGATGCTCTGAACTTTCCAGCGAGGAAACTATATTGGAATCAGGACTTGGAGCGCGTTCTCTTATTCCAACCCCTGGCGTCGCTACCCGACGCCGGTGTAGCTTTCGCGTCGTGTTGAGGTAACACTTTGCACCCCTAGGACCCCCAACCCAATGCATGCTAATCAAGATTAAAATCAGTATTTTCAAAGTATTTTAAATGTTTTAAATTCACTAATCAAGATTAATAATATGGACTTTAGGCCGGTGGACTTGTGCACGTAGGATAATTGTGATTTTTGGACTCATTGGACGGTGTGCTTAGACGTCGTACTTGCAGGCAAGTGAAACTTGCCAAAACTTGTGTAGGGCCATGTTTTTAGGCCACTTCCTTGCTTTCAGCATAAAAGAGACTAGTCAGTGAAATGATAGCTGGCTAGACGCCTACTTGATCTAGTTTGACAACGAAACTAGATCCGTCACCTAATTGATCTAGCTTGACAACGAAGCTAGGTCCAACCCTTAAACTTGTTGTTCATGCATACTAAACTGTCACGTTTACTTTCCTTACCCGTACGCTTTACTACTTTCCATGTCATCCATGCATTGAATGTCGCATTAGTAGCACACGCTACATACTTGTACTTGCTTGTCCCGGGCTAGGTGCACCCCTATGCCATACTTGTTAAAAACACTTCCTGGCTCGTGACCCAAAAGCGAGCATTCCCGTTCGGGGGTAAGGCCCTGGCTCGATACACGTGGAGGGGTAGGGTTGAGCGACCACTCAGCGTAGAAGTGTGCCCGTACAGCCTCTTCAGCTGTAAGGCGTGAACTCTGTGCACGAGGTGCTTACTTTTCTTGTCTTGTACTTGTCTTGTGAATGATTCATGAAATACTTGTTATCCATGCCATGTTTAAATGCCATGCTCGTACTTTACTTTACTTTACCTTACCTGTTGCACTCATTACTTTAACTGCCATGTCATTGCATCATGCTAGAACTGCTAGGTTGCTTTACTTTTACCTACTTTCAGTTTCCTTGCACAAGTTTCTTGTAGACTTGCTGACATGTGCCCTTGCTCTTTTGGGTGTCACATGTTAGATCGGAGCCAGAGACCGTTGCTGTGTACGTGATGTGTTGCTGACGCTGAGCCTGAGTCCATGTCTTCCTAGGAGGAGTTTAGTGGATGTCAGTGATCTTTCTTGGTGACTTTGCTGAGCTTCCTTTTGTTTTAGGTTTGTTGTTAGTTATTGGTGCGTAGCACCGTCGTTTGTACTTTGTACTTTTGTTGGCCATGTTTGGGCCTTTAGTCTCTTTTTCTTTTAGCCTGGTGGCTTTTCTGCGATGTTGGAATTTATATTTATGGATATTCTGAGATTATTCTTTTGTCTCATTTCATTATTATTATCTTGTTTCGCTCGCGTTGCAAGGACCTGCAGTTTTAAATTTGATTGACGCTTATCGGACTTGCAGCTTTGTAGCTTCAAGTCTGAGCGGACCTTCTCACGCTTCGCCTCCATATTTTTGGGAAGCGGGGCGTGACAGTGCCCATGCAGCGAAATATTTTTACGCTAATTTATTGTTCTGTTAAATTTTGTCTGTGGAAATAATTTTCCAGGGAACAAAGATTTCGCTGGGGTAATCTTAAATGAACCGTGCCCGCGGGCACGGGCTATGACTAGTATATATATATAATAGATATCACAAGAGTACAAGTCAAATAAACATCTGTAGTGCCCTGGGAAGCTACTGCACATGTACTAGAGGGGGGGGTGAATAGTACTTTTAAATAATAGGGAGAGTTATTCCTAATTATCGTGCAATTAACAAACAACAATGCGGAATAACAACGATCAACAAGAATAAATGCAAACGCAAACAAATGGTTTAATGGGTTCGGATCCACCCAAGTCTCCCCAACTTGTTCCCGGTGATCCTACGTCCCAACCACCCGGATCCCTTCCGGATACCTGAGTTAGAAACCCTAACTCAAGATTTCCACTATGCCCACTTGCGAAAACCTCACAAGTGCAATCGACCTACAATCGATATCCGTGATTCCCACAACCCGGGATCACGCAAACTCTCACAACCGAGAGTATACAATTCAAATATAACAGAAATGAAATGCTTACCAACAAAATACCTATGCCTTGAGATTTCTTACCAAATTAGGGCAAAGAGGATTTTGATGGAGGAAGAGTCACCAAACCCTAGCTTCAAGAAGATGACCAGCAATGGAAGCCTAGGGTGGAGATGGTGACTTAGAATCAAGCTTCTAGCTTGAATGGCTCATAATGGAGAGAATCTCTCTTGAGGATATAGGACTCAAGAACTTGAGGGAGAGATTCTTGTGAGAAGAGAGAGCTTGGAAATAGAGTTGATAGCTCTTCTCTTTTGATCTGAAAATATCTCCAATATGTTGCTTAACCCCTTCAAGAAATGAATCAGGATTCTATTTATAGGGGCAAGGAAAAACGAGGTCAAAAAGATCCCAACTGCTCTATTCTGAACCAGACTAGTCGGTCAAAGAAGGATCACTGACCGACTAGTTCATCAACTAGTCGGTCGGTGATACAACGTAGACCGACTAACGGTTGAACAGCCAAAAGGTGAAGTTCCAGGCAAAGACAACTAGTCGGTCTAAGAAGACTTGCCGACCGACTAGTTTCCCAACTAGTCGGTCGGTGAATGATCTTTGACCGACTAACGTCGAAATAGGATAGGTTGACTTCAAGATGACTTAGTCGGTTTAAGAACAAATGCTGACCGACTAGTTTCTCAACTAGTCGGTCGGTAAACGTTCTTTGACCGACTAACTCGAAACAGTAGCTCAGGCTGAAAATGAGTGAACACAACTAGTCGGTCTAAGAAGGATTACTGACAGACTAAATCGTCATCTAGTCGGTCGGTGACTCTTCTTTGACCGACTAACTGTAGTCATAGAAAGAGCTGAATTAGAGAAGGCAAACTAGTCGGTTCAAGTAGAGTTGCCAACCGACTAGATCGTCATCTAGTCGGTTGGTGACTCTTCATGAACCAACTAACATGCACTCGAAGCCGAGGGAAGAAGCGATAGGCTTCGGGAAAGTTTCTAATGGCTTCTAAGAATATCCTAGCTCTAAGATATGAGCGAAATGAAGATTATAAAGTAAGTCCTACTCAAGGCTTAACATTCTAATCTATGAAACTAGAAGACTATAAAATAAACCTTACGAGCCGTCTTCAAAGCTTCAATCTTCATTCCTCTTGACTTCAATATTGCTCCTCGAGCTTCACCGAAGCTCCAGGCATACGATCACGCGTATTGAGAAGTCTTGAGACGTCGCTTTTGTTGTACGTGGTATTTTGGCGACGATCTCCATAACTGCGCTCACAAATTGTTAGTTCATGATATATTTATGTTTGCTCATCATCCAAAACCAAATCCGGGGAGTCCAATACTCAACAACATCAACATGTCCAACAAAATATATCAAGATCAAAAAAAATAAGCTACATCATGATCTCAAAAAATATCATCATATATCATCATACATCATCACAACAGAAGAAAATATCCATCATCATACAAACATTGAAGAACCACTCAACCCAACCAAAACAGACCAAAAAAATACTATGTCTTCGGGTGAGTGAACAAAAGGAAACAGCTGCAACATCAGTCAACGTGAATGACAGTAGGGTCTGAGGGACGACCAGATGAGCGGAACATCAGCCTAGCAGAGCGACGAGTAGGATAAGCTGGAGTCTTCCTCTTGGAATACGAAGCACGCACGGCAGAGGATTCCGCACGAGCATGAACAGGAGTCTGGCCAACGGGGGTCTGGATCACAGAAGCCACATGCACAAATCCTGGAGGAGGAGGAACACCAACAGGGCCAATATCCTCAGATTTAGAAAATAGAGCCTGAAGCTCGGCAGGAATGGGAAATCCATGAAGCATGAGATATTTGTACTGCAACTCGAGAAAAAGATTGAGCTTCTCATCCATAGTGGCAGCAAGCTTCTCGAGAGAAGTGACACGGTCACACAATCTACTGAGAAGAAAATCCTCAAGGGGTTCTGACGGAGGAGTACGAGGAGGATGATCAGCCGGCTGAGAAGTGTGTTCAGCAACATTCTCCCGGGGAACAGGGTCACTAACAGTGATATGTAAGAATTCCCCAGACGAGGGAGGAGAAGAGGGTACCAGATCAGCGGGTTGAGGAGAGGGTACCGGATCATTAAGGAAGTCGAAAGATCCCTTAGGAAATAGATGATCAGATGGATCCATGAACCCGATCGACAGAAAAACTAGGTCACGAGGCAATGAGAGAAACACACGAAGAATTGATCCAAAAAAATGACAAACGGGGGAATCGAAGTCTGAGCGGCGCACTCGACAAACGACGAGACAACGGGGACGAAGAGCACCGGAGAAGCGATCGCCTGTGGGTTCGAAGCGGGAAGACGAACGTTTTCAATCGGAGGAGAGACAAAACGTGGGTCGATATGAACTGTCTCGATGATTATAAGAAAGGGGCGAATTAATCTGGGCCGTTGGATCAAAGAATCGATGGCTCAGATCGAAGCAGTGAACCGCTACAATAGGAGACAGTCGACTGATGAACAAAAGTCAGTCGACTGGCTGAAGTAATAAGAAATAAACTTAGGGTGATAGACAGTCGACTAGTGAGTAACATACAGTCGCCTGTCCGAGAGACAGTCGACTGCATTATACACATCAGTCGACTGACTGAGAATCAATAAAATTGATGAAAAAGACAGAGATTACTGACGAAATATGACAGAAATGACCGACGCCTGATGACTAAACTGCAGTCACCTGTTGATCTAACAGTCGATTGTAAAATTGTCATCAGTCGTCTATGCGAAAGATACAAGTTTCTGACATAGAAGATAGAGTAGGGCAGTCGACTGTCGAAGGAAAAACAGTCGTCTGTCCTGGTCCAAAAATACACAATGAGATAAAAATCCAGAGGATATGAACACTCACCCTAGGACCTATACTCTAAACATAAACTCATCATAAAATCAACATCAAATTATAAATCGTTGATAAAACAAATCTCTTAAAACAATCTGAAAAACTCATGTAATCTCAGAAGTCTCAATTGCCTTTCTCAAGACACATATATGAAATAACAAATGAAGAGAGGCAACATGATGATGTGAGCTCAAAAAGTGTTATAACAAGTATGTTGAGCTCCTAAATTTTAGATTCACCTATAATTCCTAATTCTCCACGCAACCTCACAAATGAATCTTCTTTAGGAGGTTTTGTGAAGATGTCGGCAATTTGTTTTTAGGTTTCAATGTACTCTAAGATGATGTCCTTCTTAGCTACATGATCATTGATAAAATAGTGTCTCGCATCTATGTGTTTGGTACGGGAATGATGTAGTGGGTTCTTGAAAAGACATATTGAACTTTGGTTATCAACCATGATAGGGCAAGTATCACAATTGACACCATAGTCACTAATAGTGTGTCTCATCCAAAGGACTTCTGCACATGCAGGACCCACGGTAATATATTCTGCTTCAGTCTTGGACAATGATACCAAGTTCTGTTTCTTGAAAAATCAAGAAACTAAGGAATTTCCTAGAAAATGTCAAGTTCCACTAGTACTTTTCCTATCGGTTTTGCATCCGGTAAAGTCGGCATCACTATATGAGATTAACTCATATGTGCTAGATTTAGGATAAGTAACCCATAATCTAGTGACTGATTGAGATAATGAAATATTCGTTTAACCGCAATCAAGTGTGACTCCTTAGGTCTAGCTTGATATCTAGCACACAAGCATACAGAAAACATGATATCGGGCCTACTAGGGGTTAAATAAAGTAAGCTATCGATCATACCTCGATATAGAACGTCTACATCTTTTCCGTTCTTATCCTTGTGTAGATGGGTTGTCGTACTCATAGGAGTTCTTCAGCTTGAAGACGATTCCATCCTGAATCGCTTAATAAGCTCCCCTGTGTACTTTGTTTGATGTATGAAAGTTCCATCCTTCATTTGTCGAATTTGCAGTCCAAGAAAGTAATTGAGCTCTCCCATGTGGCTGATCTCGAATTCATCCTTCATAGACTTAGAAAATTCTTGACAAAGATTAAAGTTAGTAGAGCCAAATATTATATCGTCTACGTACACTTGAATCAAGAGCATGCCATTTTCATAATCTTTAATGAAAAGTGTTGAATCAACTTCTCCCATTTTAAAACCTAAGTCCAAAAGAAAGGTCTTGAGTCGATCATACCAAGCTCTAGGAGCTTGTCTCAACCCATACAATGCTTTCTTAAGTTGGAAAACATGATTTGGAAATTTTTCATGAATGAAACCGGGAGGTTGAGAAACATATACTTCTTCATTGACACTCCCATTTAAAAATGCACTTTTAACATCCATTTGAAATAGTTTAAAATTCTTATGAGATGTAAAAGATAAAAGCAATCTAATAGCTTCTAATCTAGCTACGGGGGCAAAGGATTCTTTGAAATCGATAACTTCCTCTTGCCGGTAGCCTTGAGCTACTAACCTTGCTTTGTTCCTTGTGATTACCTCGTTTTCATCGGTCTTGTTCTTGAAGATTGACTGCTCCTTATTTTACACCTTTTTTCTGCATGTTTTCATGTCATTTCGATCGTCCATATTGCATTTTCCACGATTATTCGACGATATCTTATTGCTTTTCACTATTTCTTGTTTTTGTCGTATTTCATGAGATATGGAGCGATTTGGAGCGAATATGAGATCAAAGGACTTTCACCCATATCAGAGCATCACCTACAGCTTATTTGAGGAGTTAGCAGCACTAGAGGATGAGTGGAAGAGGAATGAATTCGATAGAATCGACGAGGAGGCGAAGAGGAGAAGAAAAGAGCCCAGAGATAGCTCACTCGGTCGAACAGCCAGTTCACTCGGTCGAGTGAATAGATGTACTCGACCGAGTGAAACAGATACGCACAACAAATTTTCAAAGTTCACTCGGCCGAACAAGAAAGTTCACTCGGCCGAGTGAGAAAGCTCACTCGCCCGAGTGGTACATGGATTTTCTTTCGAGAAGCGGCCAAGTTACTGGAAATTCTGAGAAGACCCACTCGGCCGAGCAAGATTGCTCACTCGGCCAAGTGAAGAAGCCCACTCGCCCGAGTCAGTCAGAGCGACAGACCCCTAAATTTCCCAGACTCTCTGTCTTTTATTGGGTCTGTCACTCGGCCGATGACGCAGTCCGACTGCTACACAAATTGGGATTTCTGGGCTTTGCAGGGGCAAATCTGTCAGGACTTTTTGGATGAATTTGGCTTGTATTTAAACCTAGTTTTATTCCTAGTTTTAGAAGAGACTTCTATTATTTTTTTGACGGCTATTCCTTTTGTAAATCTCAGCTGGAGATCACAGATGACAATTTTGGTTTGTTCTTTCTTGCCAGAACTCTTATTTTTATGAATTGTTTCTTCTCTACAATGAATTGTGCTATGAATTTGTTCGCTATTTCTGAGATTTCCATGAAGATTTGTGAGTAGTTTCGCCGTTCTAGGGCATATGGATGAATCCTATGGACCCGATCTTTGAATTGTGATGAATGAATTGAATTGTTGCGAGGATTGAAGAAATGTTAGGTTGTGATTAATTTATTACGAGTAGCTAGGAATTTCCATCGATTGTGATTTGCAAGAGATTGGATTCCAATTGATGGGAAGGCCTAGATATTCGATTTAGGTTTATAATCGAGATTATCTAGATTTGGTTTGCAAGAGATTGGACCAAGGCTAGGATTTTTATTATGAATCTATACTAATATTCGTTCACAAGAGATTGGGCGAATGCGAACTATCATAACCTAGGTCGTAGATCGAGTTTGCACGAGAGTGGGCTCGAGTTGCGATTGGACGATGATGTCGATCTTCACGCTAGTGGCTTAGGTTAGTGTTTGCACCAGAGTGGGCCCTAATCTAGGTGGCTATAGACTGGCAATAGCACGAGAGCGTGAGCTTAGTTCTACATTAAGTTGCGACTAGTTCACCTATATTCAAGCTTTGCAACTTTGATATTCATGACCCACAAGGATAAGAGACGGTCCGTAGTGGGGATTTCCTATCCCTAAACGCTTTATTATATTGAATTCTATTTTCTACTTGAACGATTATGACATTACTATCAAGACTATTCTTATTCCATCGATAGCTAGGTGATCAAAGTAGGATGCTGTCAATTGTCCTCCCTGAGTTCGATACCCGCTCGCCACTACACCGTGCGCTTACGGTAAAACTACAGTCTTTTCAGGGTGTATATCCGTGCGCGATCAAGTTTTTGGCGCCGTTGTCGGGGAGGTGACGGTATTTTATTTTCTTTACTTAGTTATTTCTTTTTATTTTTATTATTTTTGCCTTTTTATTCCTCTGTCGTGCTAACAATTCTATCGAGACTCTCTTTTTCTGTGCATATATACGAGATCAAAGGCACATCAAGAAGACATATTATTTGATCCTGAGATCGAGAGTACGGCAAGGAGACTTGGAGCCGAGAGGAGACTTGTTAAAGACGAAGATCATATGACCGCTCCAGAGACACCAGAGGAGTTAGCGACATGCATGGCTAGGCTTGTATCCATCTGAGATAGGCTACGACATAAGACTACTTCTACTACTTCGTCTATTGTGATGCCGGAGTTGGCAGCGGACAGGAACTTCGAGCTTAAAACGGGACTTGTGGTGTTGATGCAACTGATCGCTCCGGAATGTAACCCAGAAGTGCGACCGTGTAGTTTTACCGCAAGCGCACGGTGTAGCGGTGAGCGGGTTATCGAACACAGTGAGGACGAATGAAAGTGCTTGCTCCAATCAACCTGGCTATTTAAGAACAGAAAAGAGAGAATTTGCCTTTGGCGATCCTATCAAAATCGTTTGACAAAGTACGGAAATATCAAATCAAATAAAGAACGTCTAGGGAATGGGGAATCCCCGCTACTCACCGTATCTCGTCAATGTGGTTCATTGGTATAAAAATTGCTAGAATAAAATTTTGGATGAACTAGTTGCAACTGAGTGTAATACCTAGCTCACGCTCTCGCGCTGTTGCCGGTCTATAGCTATCCTAGGGTCGGGTCCAATCTCTTGCAAACCCTAGCCTAGGAAAGCTAGCATTAGGATCAACATCATCGTTCAATTGCACCCCGAGCCCACTCTCGTGAAAACTCGGGCCACGACCTAGGTTGGGATAGTTCCTATCCGTCCAATCTCTTGCAAACGGGTATCGGCACGGAATTGCAACCGGAAACCCTAGTATCGGTCCAATCTCTTGCAAACCGATACTACGGAAATTCGATTCCAACCCAATTCGGATTTCTTGGGTTTCCTATCGAATTGGGATCCAATCTCTTGCAAATCCCAATCGGTATGAATACCTAGCTATCCGTAATAAATCGATCCCAAACTAACCCTAATAGCAATTCTAGCTAAATTTCTAACAATTCATCACAAATCTGAAATTGGGCTCGTAGGGTTCATCCCCACGCCCCAAGACGTGGAGACTACTCACAATTCATAGCACAAACATAAAAATAATCAATGAAATTAACAAGAGAATTCATCACAATATTGAGATAAGCAATAAAAATAGTATTTTTAGAGGAGAGAGACACAAACCAATGGAGTTCTTCAAATAATCCAACAAAAATCAACTTTTGTCTCCTCTCCAATCACAAGAATAAAGCTAAAAAGTTAATCTAAAAAGCTGCAAAAATCTAAGAGAAAAGCTCTATAACCTAGGGTAAAAACAGGGGTTAAATACCCCCCAAAATCGTCCAAAAAACTGTGACCAAAATGCCCCTGCGCAGCCTGAAATCCGCAATTTTCGCTACAGGCAGCGCGTCGCACTCGACCGAGTGACAAAAGTCGCTCGGCCGAGTGAGAAACCCTGTAAATTTCCAGTAAGTCTGGGTCTTCGGGGGTCTTCACTTCGGGAGTCGCTCGGCCGAGTGAGTTGGCGTCACTCGGCCGATGGCTTCTTAGTACTCGGGCGGTCGGCATTTGCCACTCGGCCGAGTGGGTCTTCTGAAGCTCAGGCAGACGAAAAACAGTAAGTTGGCGATTTTTGAATGGCTTCGTCTGGGCGCCACTCGGGCGGACGGGGTCTCGTCACTCGGCCGATGTGGCTTCCGTCGCTCGGTCGAGTGCACACATGAAGCGTGTCCGATCAGGTCGGCCGAGCGGTGTCTCGCTGGTCGGCCGAGTGACTCCTTCACTCGGCCGAGTGGGACACCAAAAATGCCCAAACAGTTTGTTTTGCTTCCTCGTCGCTCCTGCGACGTTCTTTCTTCTTCCGCTCCTCTCCAATGGCAAAATACCCCTCGGGGAGGTCGTCGGTGACACTCTGGAGTAGGCGTATCTCGAGATCACTCCAAATCGCTCCAAATCACCTGAAATTTGACAAAAACAAGAAATCGTGAAAAGCATCGCAATATCGTCGATATATCGTGAAAAACATGATTTGAGCGATCTAAATGGCATGCAAACTTGCGGGAAAAAAGTGTAAAATAGGGAGTGATCAAAATCCCCCAAGCTTACCTCTTACTCGTCCTCGAGGAAGATAAGTAAAAGGCGAACCCGGTGGATTCGGAAAACAAAAACGGCGAAAAACGAAAAATGAAAAACCAAGGAAAACGAAAAACGAAATAAAAACAAAGAAGAAAGAAAGAAGTGAAGAGGGAAGCTGCTAGATCATTTTCTCAGGACGTGGGTTTTGCTTACTCTTATAGCATGCACCGAATGAAAAACACATGTCAAAGAATTTTATTTCGATATCGTAGTAATAGTGCAAATAGAAATAGAAAACCCACGAACAACGATATAATCATGAAAAACGGAATAATTTTAGAATTAGCATCGTCTGAATCATTTAAAGCGGTATACAAATCGCAGATCACACACTTTTCAATTGAGTGCTTTCTATGAGGAGTATAAGAGTATCACGCAATAGAGTAGAAAGAATAGATAAGCATGGATTTCATGAAATGAGTGCTAGGCATAGATTTCTGGACTTCACAAAGCTAAAAATAATCTTACCGAGTATAGAATATTACTTAGCCTATGTTGTCGTGCAACGTCAAGTAGTCACACTCTCACACATCATTGTATTCCCTCCCCCAAGCTTATCTATAAGCGAGGTGGCATAAAAAAAAATTTACATCCCCATCTTCATAAAGCTCCAAAAGTAATGAAAATAAATACGAAAAGAGAGAAGAAGGAGAGAACATGAGATGAGATCTTTTATTGAGGATTTTTCCTCTTTTCTTTTTCTTTTCTTTTTCTATTTCTCTTTTTTTATAACACATATACACAATGATCCCAACTCAGAGAGAAGTAAGAACATACAAGAAAATTTTTTTTTCTCTTTTTTTTTTCTTTTTCTTTCTTTGGTTTTGGGAAATTTGGAGCTAGGAATTAATAGCGGGGGAAATGCCATATAATGGAATCGCTAAGGGGAGATTCACCAATGATTTCAAAATAGAGAAATGATTTTCAAGATTTGTGGAGAAAGAAATAAATATATCTCTCGGTTCACTCTATAGGACGTGCACGACAACTTCAGCAGGGTAATCTAATCTACTCAGTTTCGATCACAAAAAAGCTAAGCTAATCCAGATTTATCATAGCTAACATCATTCAATCATCCTGAAGTGAAATGTACAAATCATGCATATAGAAGTGACATAGGAAAAGAAATCGGTACTCCAGATATAAGCATTCAATGCGTGAATCTTGGTGTGTTTTCTGCGATAGCATACATATGAATATTCAGACTCAGCTAATAATAAAATTTCATCCATTTTCATGTGGACAAAGGTGTGGGTTACTATCTCTAAATGCAAGGCAAATCACAGCATATGATATCAGAAATAAAGTCTAAGACATGACAAATATAGCATGCATATAGAGTAAGCTAACTTCACATCATCATCATCACAGAAAAGTCATCTCTAGCATGCGATGAAAAAGAAATAAAGATAAAGGGGAAAATAAAACTATTTACAATGCAGCACACAGAAAAATAAGAAAAACGTGATGCATGGTAAAATAAAAGAAAAAATGATGAAAATAAGTGTAAAAGCGGAAAATGGCTTGACAAAACTAAAAATAAAGGTGGTAAATCAAAAAGAACGTGAGAACTCACTCCCCCAAGCTAAATGGCACAGTGTCCTCAATGTGCAAAGTGTGGCACACCGAGAGACAAGTAATGTGAGGGGTAAGTGAGGATGCATGCATGATGAAAAAGAAAAGAAAATAAGGAGATGAAAAATATGATGCGGACATGATGCATGCAAATAAAGGAGTGATACAGGTATAAAGGTGTGGCACCAAAAACTCTCCCTCTCTCCCAAAAAAGATATATGAAGATATATATAGAAAATGTGTACCCAAAAACAGTGAGGGAGGGGGGGGGGGGGGGGGGGCAAAATGCATCAGGACCCAGCAGAGACGGGCAGCACAACGGCAAAAAGAATCGATGGCATCAAGGGTGCCTAAGAAGGTGGTGCTGCACGTCCTGAGGCGGAGAAGGAGGTGGTGGTGGAACAGACTGCGGAGAGGGTATGGGTGTGGAAGTGGCAGCAGGCTGAGTGTGTGTAGGAGTGGGGGTGGGGACCTGCTGGGTAGGTGGTGGTACACGGGGGAGACGCTCCAGGATCTGGGTAAGGCAGTAGTGAATATGCGGGAGCAGGTCGAAGCGGCCAGCCATCGCGGTGACGGTGGCGGACAGGGTCCGAAGGTCGTCTCTAATGCCACTCACCGCCCCCTCGAGAGCACGAATGCTCTGAAGTACAGTGTCGGGGGGAGGTGGGGTAGAGCGACGCATCGGTCTGGGCTGTGCAGGTCGGGGCTGGCGTACTCTGGTGGCGTAGGTGACGGGCTCAGCAGGCAAGGGAATGAAAGGTGCTGCGCTCGCAAGTGGGGGCCTGGCCTCAGAGCGAGGCCAGGGCACCGGCTGGTGAGAAGTGGAGGCATCAACAACGAAAGAAGAATACAAAAGTGGCAACGAGGCGGCCAGAGAGGTCGGTGACACAGAAGTGTGGACAGACGCCACGACACTCTCAGAGAATACTGCAGCGGTGGAGACAGAGGCGGAGACCATGGTCTCAACGGTGGTGGCAAAAGAGGGCTCTCCGCACTCAACTATGGTCGGCGGGCGCTCGGGTGGGGCAGAGGAAATGGGCTCGGCAGACAAAGGGCCAGTGGTGGTGGTGGCAGGCGTGGAAGCAGTGGAGGTGGGCTCAGCTAGGGTACTCCCGACACCGACAGCAGTGTGGACAGAGGTGTCAGGAGCAGTAGAAATATCAGGGATAGGCTGAGGGGCCACGGGGTCAACAGGGGCCGTAGGCTCGGTAGGTGCAACAGGGTCTGCGGGGGCAGCGTGGGCAGCGTGAGCCTGCTCGGCCTCCTCGGCCTCGAGCACGTATGCGGCTGGGATCAGAACATCCATCGCAGGGAGCCAGTCCACATGGGCCAGTGCAATCTGAGTCCTAGCTGGGCTCGGAAGAATCATGTAATCGGCACCGTAAGGGCCGTGCAGCCAGACCCAGTGTCGCTCACCGTGCGGACGCAGCATCTTCATCCGGGCCATAACATCAATGGACAGTGAAGTGGGACCCGGTGCTCGTCGCAGGTCATCGGGAAAATCCTCGCCGGTCATAAGGGCGAGCAAGGTGATCAGGCCGCCGTAGCATATCGGTGAGCGAGCGCCCACCGATACGATGATGCGGTCCAAAAACCAAGCCGCGACATCAATCACGACGGCGGGGACCAACTCATCGCCCCCCTAGATGGAGCTCTGGGCCGTGTCATCGCGTAGAGCATATAAAGCTCCGGCGTGGACATCGTACCCGGCTCATATCTCGCCAAAAAGGTCGTCGCCATAAGGCGCTGAGCTATACGGAGGCATGGATGGACAATGGCCGAGGCCTTGGCCCTACGAGGGTCAAAGGCAGCGTGAAGACCCGTAATCCGAGCCCAGAAGGCGCCTGTGTCGAAGGAAGGTGGGGGGATATAGGTGGGGGCGTAACCTCGGTCGGCCCCGGGGACGTCGGGCCACGAGAAGAAAGCTCTCATCATACCGAGAGTGACCTGTCACTCTCGGTCCAAGAACCGAAACGAGCATCCCTTGTCGGTCCGGGTGATCGAACTAAGAACCTCAAGTGTCGGACGGATAAACGTGTCCGCCGACACCTGGAAGAAATCTCGCCAGCCCACGTTGTCGTACAACGTGAGCATCCCCTCGAGTACCCCTAGGCGTCCTAGGTCTGCAAGGTGTGCGAACCTGGAGGGTATGATTGAGCGCTGGGAGATACGCTCGAAAGCGACGCGGTGTGCGTCGTTCCGGAACGTGATCCCCAGCGGCCCGATCAGTGGAGCCGGAGGTGGTGGCTGTGGAGCGGCAGGGAGTGGCTGTGCGGGCTGTGTGGGCTGTGCGGGCTCTGCAGGCTGTGCGGGGTGTGTGGGGCCTGCAGGCCGTGCTGGGTGAACGGAGTGTGGTGGAGAAGGTGGAGGAGAGTCCTCCGCCTCATGGGAGGGGCCGACATCATTCGACCGCTTCCGCTTGGCGGAAGCTCTCCTCGACCGCGGCCGTGTCCGGGGCGGCATATGGGCCCCGAGCGCTCACCAAAAAGCGTGAAAAGTGCGACGTACGTAAAATAAAGGAAAGAATATACCATGACACGCCGCGAGTGCAAATCTATGGAAGCGTGCAAAGACGACGCCTCCACGTAGCCCAAATCAGTCCCTGGAAGCTCCCCTGGGCTCCCCTAAGCTCCCAAAAATAACCTGCGCATGAAATGGAGATATCAGCGAGTAATATTCAAAAATTATGGGGCATTAGGGGTATAATAGATAGAAATGGAAATTAATTTGGGTTTGGGGTTCGTTAGATGCATGGATCCTCGAAAAATACACAAAAGAGGAGAAAACAGGCGAAAATGGGGTTACCGGAGTCGGCCGGAGCAGTGGCCGCCGGCGGCGACTCGGGCGAGGAGCGGCGGTGGCTCGGCCGGTGGTGGGTGGCCGAGCGACGGTGCGGGGTCGACGGTCGGGCGAGCGAGCGAGGGCAGCGGGCGAGGGAGAAGAGGGGTCGGGCCGTTTTGATTTTAACTTTTTTCGAAAAACGAGCACCCAGCGACCCCTTTTATAGCAGAAGTTACGACTCGGCCGAGTGACTAGGTCGCTCGGCCGAGTGAACTTTAAAGAAAAATTCCTCCCCGCTACACTTCGGCCGAGTGGCCTGACCACCCTCGGCCGAGTGGAGTAAGTCCATTCGGCCGAGTGGCTCAAGCTACTCGGCAAGAATCGCCCTAGGAGCGTATCAGTTCTACTCGGCCGAGTGAATATATATACTCGGCCGAGTAGCAGTTATACTGAAATCAAGAAAATAAACAGAGAGTTGGGTACAGCAGACTTCCCTCGTTCGTGAGCGGCTCGGCCGGACGAACTTGTGTGCTCGGCCGAGTGACTAGTATGCTCGGCCGAGTGAGCCTTGTTTTCTGCTGTTTGTCTTCGTTTGGGCTCTAAACTCCGTGTTTCTTCCTCCAGTCGATTTCATCTTCCTCCTAAGCATCGAGCGCCTTCCTGGGGCGCTCCTCGTCGCCTTGTGTATCCTCCTAATGATGGGTACCTCGTTCTCCTCTCCTGTCAGGAAAAATAGGACCCGTTATCACAAAATTTTTGGGCGAACGACTCAAAACACTAAAAATTTCTAAAACAAAAATAAAAGAAAAGTGAAAATAAAGCAATAACCGTCGGGTTGCCTCCCGACAAGCGCTCGTTTAAGGTCGTGAGCTCGACCCCCTATGATTTTCAATTAATGCGGGATGTTTGGTGCATATGGGATGCACCCGTCAAACTTTCCGGGGAGAACGCTTGGATTCGGAAGTTGCGACGGCGTGTTCTCCCTCGGTGGTCTCCCGTCTCGAATAGTGTTGGGGGGAGGCTCCCCCAAGCTAGCATTTGCTCCGGTCCTTGGTTTCACCGGTGACGCCGATTTCTGTATCGGCGGTGCTTTCTTCGGAGACTTTAATTTCGAGAGCTTGCAGAGCTCTCGAATCGTTGCGACATCAGCGTCGCCTTCATCAATCTCAGCGGAGAAGTCAGGGGAATCATTTTTCTTCTCATCTTGGCCTAAATCCGGGCCTTCCTCAAAATCTTCATCGAATAGAGCGCCGATGGAGTGAGGGATCGCCTCCTCGATTACCTCGTCAAGGAGGTCCATGTAGTCAAGCTCCTCGTGGTAAGGCATATGTTTCATTGCCTTAGGAATATGAAGCTCCACCTCGATGTTGCTGACGTTCAATGTTAGGGTACCTTCTCACACGTCGACAATGACACCGGCGGTGGCGAGGAACGGACGTCCAAGTATCAATGACGTATCTCCCTCCTCCTTAACGTCCATGATCACGAAGTCACATGGCAAGCATATGCCCCCCGGGACTTGTAGCGGGATGTCCTCGGCGATTCCTACCGGCCTTGTTATCCGTCCATCGGCTAATTGTATCCGCATGTCGGTAGGTTTCAACTTCGTCCCGGTGTTTAGCCTTAGGAACATGGAGAGAGGCATGAGGCTTACACTAGCCCCTAAATCCACCAATGCCTTTTGTAGAGGGACGCCGCCCAAAGTGCAAGGAATTCGAAAACTCCCCGGGTCTTTGAATTTGGCCGGCTCCTTCTCTCTCTTGGTGAACCAAGAGCCCTCCTCGGCGAGCATAATTTTTTCCTTCCTCTTGCCCCCCGAAATCAAATCCTTTAAAAATTTAGCATATGTGGGGATTTCCACGATGGCGTCGAGGAAAGGAATGTTGAGGCTAACCCCTCTCAGATACTCGAGAAACTTTGCTAGCCTTTTCTCCATTTTTTCCCTAGCAAGCCTCTGGGGAAATGGGACCGGTGGCATGAAGCGCCTCTCCTCAATCAATTGCTCCGCTCTAGATTTCTCCTTTTCGTGCGGCTCTTTCTCCCTCTCAACTTCAACTACCGGCTCGATCGGCTCTACATTCTCCTCCACGGGCTCCTCGGTAGGGATCATGGCGGGGGTGGTATCCTTCCCGCCTCTAGTAGTAACGGCAACCACGGCATTGATGTGGCCGGTGTTGCCCCGTGGGTTTTGCTCGGGTTGAGCCGGTAATTGTTGAGTATTCCGATTGAGCAACGCCAATTGCTCCGATATTTGTGCCACAACGGTTGTAAGGGAGTCTTGGCCCGCCTTCAAGGAAGCATTGACCTTCTTTTGCTCGACCATAAACTCCTCCACTCTAGCTTCGAAGTCGGATCGTTGTTGAGCTTATGGAGGGTTTTGATTTCTCCACCCTTGATTGTATCCGGGCGGCCTATAGGGTTGAACTTGTTTCTTCGGTTGGAAATTTTGTTGTGGAGGCCCCCTCGGTGAATAGTGTTGTTGTTGGGGTGGTGGTGGTGGTTGAGCTTGTTGAGGTGGTTGTTGCGGCGGGTTCAAAGCTCCTTCATTGTTGGCATAAGAGAAACCGGGATGATTTCTTGTGGCCGGATTGGCCCAATATCCTTGATTCCCCGCGACATATTGTACTTGCTCCAAGGATCCCTCTCCTTGCTCTCCTCCCAAATACATGGCTTGAGATAGGTCTTGCCAATCACACATTTGGTTCGTTGGTGCGGAGGTGGAAGGGGTTCCTTGGGGCTCCGTGATAAACTTCTTCAGTCTCTCCACTACCTTGTGGAGAGAATCAAACTTGCTTGTAAGCTCCGCTACGGCCTTAGCCTCATAGATGCTAGTTGGCTTCAAGGAGGACGTAGAGTGTCCTCGCTCGTCGCCCCATTGTTGATTGTTTGAGGCCATCTCCTCAATTAGGGCCGTAGCTTCTTCGGGAGTCTTTGATAAGATAGCACCATTTGCCGCGTCATCAATAATTTGCTTGGTCACCGGTTGGAGACCATTGTAGAAGCTATGAACTAGCTCCCAGTCTTCAATGCTATGGTGCGGGCATTGATGCTGCAGATCCTTGAAACGCTCCCAAGCCTCATAGAGCGTCTCTTGGGGTC
Source organism: Scilla litardierei (assembly GCA_030789695.1). Taxonomy (NCBI): domain Eukaryota; kingdom Viridiplantae; phylum Streptophyta; class Magnoliopsida; order Asparagales; family Asparagaceae; genus Scilla; species Scilla litardierei. Next base: position 54,463,756 of record CM061132.1, read on the forward strand.
CTTGCTTGAAGGACATAAGAGCACTCCGAATCTTTACCGTCTTGGAGGGCGGATAGAACTTGTCAATGAATGCACTCGCCAACTCGTCCCAAGTGGTAAAGACTCCCTCAGCTTGCGTCCTCAACCAATAAAGCGCCTTGTCCTTTAGTGTGAAAGGGAAGAGACGCAGTCTGATGGCATCGATGGAGACCCCCGTCATCTGAAATGTGGCGCACTTTGACAAGAATAGCTGGATGTGGTAGTGGGGATTTTCATGGGCATTCCCATGAAATGGATCCTGCTGCATCAGAACAACTAGTCCAGTTTTCAGCTCAAAGTTCTTGTCAGCCGCCAACTCCGTCATGGCAATGGATGAGGTCGTAGAAGAGGTCTTAGGCCGAAGCCTATCTCGAATAGAAATAATCCTCGCCATTCTTGCCGCTAATTGTTCTGCAGTTTCCGGGTTGGTCATAAACCTCCCTTCCAGATCTTGTCTTCTCTCCGCTCTGATTCTCTGCACAGTACGCTCAATCTCGGGATTAAATAATATAGCTTCAGGATCCACCGTTGATCTCGTGTTCATGCACGGGAAAACAAAGTTTCAAAGAAGTGATTAGCACAATGGAAGGGTTAGGTAAAAAAATAATGAAATAAAAACAAAAAAAAGAAAGAAATAGCTAGGGTGGTAAGATCAAACGCAATCGCCTCCCCGGCAACGGCGCCAAAAACTTGATCGCTCCGGAATGTAACCCAGAAGTGCGACCGTGTAGTTTTACCGCAAGCGCACGGTGTAGCGGCGAGCGGGTTATCGAACACAGGGAGGACGAATGAAAGCGCTTGCTCCAATCAACCTGGCTATTTAAGAACAGAAAAGAGAGAATTTGCCTTTGGCGATACTGTCACAATCGTCAGACAAAGTACGGAAATATCAAATCAAATAAAGAACGTCTAGGGAATGGGGAATCCCCGCTACTCACCGTATCTCGTCAATGTGGTTCATTGGTATAAAAATTGCTAGAATAAAATTTTGGATGAACTAGTTGCAACTGAGTGTAATACCTAGCTCACGCTCACGCGCTGTTACCGGTCTATAGCTATCCTAGGGTCGGGTCCAATCTCTTGCAAACCCTAGCCTAGGAAAGCTAGCATTAGGATCAACATCATCGTTCAATCGCGCCCCGAGCCCACTCTCGTGCAAACTCGGGCCACGGCCTAGGTTGGGATAGTTCCTACCCGTCCAATCTCTTACAAACGGGTATCGGCACAGAATTGCAACCGGAAACCCTAGTATCGGTCCAATCTCTTGCAAACCGATACTACGGAAATTCGATTCCAACCCAATTCGGATTTTTAGGGTTTCCTATCGAATTGGGATCCAATCTCTTGCAAATCCCAATCGGTATGAATACCTAGCTATCCGTAATAAATCGATCCCAAACTAACCTTAATAGCAATTCTAGCTAAATTTCTACCAATTCATCACAAATCTGAAATTGGGCTCGTAGGGTTCATCCCCACGCCCCAAGACGTGGAGACTACTCACAATTCATAGCACAAACACAAAAATAATCAATGAAATTAACAAGAGAATTCATCACAATATTGAGATAAGCAATAAAAATAGTATTTTTAGAGGAGAGAGACACAAACCAATGGAGTTCTTCAAATAATCCAACAAAAATCAACTTTTGTCTCCTCTCCAATCACAAGAATAAAGCTAAAAAGTTAATCTAAAAAGCTGCAAAAATCTAAGAGAAAAGCTCTCTAACCTAGGGTAAAAACAGGGGTTAAATACCCCCCAAAATCGTCCAAAAAACTGTGACCAAAATGCCCCTGCGCAGCCTGAAATCCGCAATTTTCGCTACAGGCAGCGCGTCGCACTCGGCTGAGTGACAAAAGTCGCACGGCCGAGTGAGAAACCCTGTAAATTTCCAGTAAGTCTGGGTCTTCGGGGGTCTTCACTTCGGGAGTCGCTCGGCTGAGTGAGTTGGCGTCACTCGGCCGATGGCTTCTTAGTACTCGGGCGGTCGGCATTTGCCACTCGGCCGAGTGGGTCTTCTGAAGCTCAGGCAGACGAAAAACAGTAAGTTGGCGATTTTTGAATGGCTTCGTCTGGGCGCCACTCGGGCGGACGGGGTCTCGTCACTCGGCCGATGTGGCTTCCGTCGCTCGGCCGAGTGCACACATGAAGCGTGTCCGATCAGGTCGGCCGAGCGGTGTCTCGCTGGTCGGCTGAGTGACTCCTTCACTCGGTCGAGTGGGACACCAAAAATGCCCAAACAGCTTGTTTTGGCTTCCTCGTCGCTCCTGCGACGTTCTTTCTTCTTCCGCTCCTCTCCAATGGCAAAATACCCCTCGGGGAGGTCGTCGGTGACACTCTGGAGTAGGCGTATCTCGAGATCACTCCAAATCGCTCCAAATCACCTGAAATTTGACAAAAACAAGAAATCGTGAAAAGCATCGCAATATCGTCAACATATCGTGAAAAACATGATTTGAGCGATCTAAATGGCATGCAAACATGTGGGAAAAAAGTGTAAAATAGGGAGTGATCAGCAACAAAACCCATTTCTTGGGAACTCCCAAGAGAACCCACACTACCATCTACAATTGTTCTTGTCCAAATGTGCTACTTTTCAGATGCCCGGCGTGCCGGTCGACGCTATTTGACTGCGCCTCTTCCCATTTACTCTTCGAGACAAAGCATTGTATTGGTTGAGGACGCAAGTGGAGGGGATCTTTACCACATGGGATGAGTTGGCGAGCGCATTTGTTAACAAATTCTTCCCACCATCCAAGACCGTCAAGATAAGAAGTGCGCTCGTGTCCTTCAAGCAAGGAGATCATGAAACTCTATTGGAGGCATGGGAGCATTTCAAGGATCTCCAACAGCAATGCCCCCATCACATTATTGAAGCATGGGAACTTGTGCATAGCTTTTACAACGGATTGCAACCGGGCACCAAGCAAATTATCGATGCAACCGCCAATGGAGCTATTTTGTCTAAGACACCGGATGATGTTACGGCCCTACTCGAGGAGATGGCCTCGAATAACCAACAATGGGGCGATGAGAGGGGACATTCTTCGTCATCCTTGAAGCTGACAAGTATTTATGAGGCAAAGGCCGTAGCGGATCTCTTTACGAAGTTTGATTTTCTCCACAAGGTCGTGGAGAGATTGGAGAAGTTGATTAGTGATCCGCATAGAGCCCCTACCGTTTCTACACCAGGAGGAAGCATGAGCGATTGGCAAGACCAAGCTCATGTTATGTATGTTGGAGGAGATCAAGGAGAAGGAGCTACAGAGCAAATTCAATATGTTGTGGGGAACACCGGCTATTGGGCAAACCCGGTTACGTGAAATCACCCGGGATTTTCATTTGCTAATAATGATGGAGCATTGAATCCAGCACCGCAACAACCGCAAGCCCGGCCTCCATAACAACTGCAATATCAACCAAGAGGACCTCAACAACAAAATTTCCAACCGAGGCAACAAGCGGGGCCATATAGACCTCCGGGGTACAATCAAGGGTGGAGAGCACCTAATCCACCACAAGCACTGCCGAGGTCAGACCATGAAGCAAGGGTTGATGAATTCATGGCCGAACAAAAGAAGGTAAATGCTAGATTGACGGCCCAACAAGACTCTCTCAACACCGTCGTGGTAAAATTGTCGGAGCATCTAGCATTGCTCAATAAGAATACTCAACAATTGCCGGCTCAACCGGAACCAAACCTACAGAGCAATACCTGCAACATCAATGCGGTGTTGGCGGTAACTACTAGGGGGGAAGGACACTACTCCCGCCATGGTTCAAACTAAGGAGCCAGGGGAGGAAATTTTGGATGACAAGGAGCCGGTTAATGAGGAGGAGTGCCTAAAAGAGCCAAAAGACAGTGAAAATTCTGAAATCGTAAAGCCACGTGAGGAGTGCAACTATATGCCACTGGTATCCTTCCCACAACGGTTGGCAAGGGCAAAGATTGAGAAGCGGCTCGCCAAATTTCTAGAGTACTTGCGAGGAGTGAGCCTAAACATCCCTTTCTTGGATGCTATTGTAGAAATCCCGTCTTACGCTAAGTTCCCAAAAGATTTGATTGCAGGAAAGAAGCGAAAGGAGAAGATAATGCTTGCCAAGCAAGGTACATGGTTTACCAGAAAGGAGAAGGAGCCTACAAAATTTAAAGATCCTAGAAGCTTCCGCATTCCTTGCACGCTTGGAGGAGTCCCACTACAAAAAGTTTTGGTAGATTTGGGAGCAAGCGTGAGCCTAATGCCCCTAACAATGTTTAAGAAATTGATATGGGGACCGACCTAAAGCCGACGGATATGAGAATACAACTCGCGAACAGTCGGGTCACTAGGCCGGTAGGAATCACGAAGAACATACCGCTCCATGTATCGGGAGGAATTTGCTTGCCGTGCGACTTCGTGGTAATGGATATCAAGGAGGAGGGCTATACATCGCTAATTCTTGGACGCCCCTTCTTGGCCACAGCCGGCGTGATAGTTGACGTGAGAGAGGGAACCTTGTCTTTGAACGTCGGAAACATTGAGGTCGAACTTCACATTCTTAAGGCAATAAAGAACATGCCTTGGACGGAGGACATCGATTACGTGGACCTCCTCGACGAGGTCATTGATGATGCAATGCCATATGCTATCGGCACCTTACACAATGACGGCTTTGAAGAAGGCCAATCTTCTAAGGGCGGAGAAATGTTGGGAGACCCACCGGATCATTCTATGGTTGATAACAAAGATGACGCTGATGTCGCAAGAATTAGATAGCTATGTAAGCTCTCCATTGTGAAAAATGCAAAGAAGGCTCCGCCGGACGAGAAATTATCGTCGTCGGTAAAGAAAAATAACAGAAAAAGCTCAATCTTAGGAGGCTCATCCCCCATTACTACCCATGATGAGGGGGAGCCGAGGAACACCTATGAACAACAATAATTAAATCCAAGTGGCCTTCCCGGCAAATTTGATGCGCGCATCTCACATGCACCGAACATCGAGCATTAAACGAGTATCTTAAGGGGTCGAGCTCAAGACAATAAACGAGCGCTTGTCGGGAGGCAATCCGACGGTTCTATCTTATTTCTAATCGAATTTTTCATTTTATTTTTTAGATCTTTGTTAGTGTTTAGAGTCAAGAGTCGATGAAAATCCTGAGTGGCCTTACCACTTTCAACACTTGAAAAACACTGAGTGGCCTTACCACTCGACCGTGTGGCCATTGTCTACTCGGCCAAATGATATATCTGCTCGGCTGAGTCGTGACTTATGTGGAAATTTTTTGAAAATAATTTAATTGTGCCACTCGGTCGAGTGAACGCGTCACTCAGCCGAGTGACTTATCCTTTATAATCCAAGCGATGCGGGCTCAACTCCCAAAAACCCAAAAAATTCCCAAAATTTCCCCGACCTCTTCGACTTCCCCCTTCGCCCGAGCCAACCCCACCTTCGCTGAGTTGCACCGCCCTTTGCCCGAGTCGCCGCCCAGCGCCGACTGTCGCCGCCGACTCCACAGCGTCGGTGCCGCCCCCCTCTGCCGCCCATCCCCAATTCGTAAGCCCGCGTCGCACCATTTTTCACCATTTTTCACCATTTTTCACCATATATATATATTAATTCAGTCAACCTAAATTCCCTTTCTCACCATTTTTCCAATTCGTAAGCCCAACCTCGCCCCAAATCGAAATTGATATATATATATATATATATATATATATATATATATATATATATATATATATATATATATATATATATATATATATATATATATATATAATCTCTGATCTTACCCCATACTTATTGGCATACATTGCTAATTTGTGAATTTGCGTTTGAGGCTAGCTTGGGGGATATACAATGGCTGATTTGGAATTTTTCGGAGGAGGCGACTCTTCGCACGCATCCACTGCTTCGTGTTCGGGTACACTCGTTCCTTATTTACAGCACTTCGCATTTGGGTGGGCACATTCCGCGGCTCACATGCCGCCTCGCACTAGGTCGCGTATGTGGGTGCCCGCTTCCAAGCAGAAGAGGTCCAGCGATCCTGGCTCCTCTTCTGCTAGGGCGGACTCCCCTCCACCTAGCCCACCACCACCTACACTTCTGCCTCCTATCGCATCTATTCCACCACCGGTACAGCCTGCCCCTGCTTTCGACACGATGGGGGTTACGTTTAGAGATGACGCACACCGTGCCAGATTTGAGCGTATCTCCCATCGCTCGATCGTACCCTCTAGGTTCGCGTACATAGCAGACTTTAAGCGCCTAGGGGTATTTGAGGGGCTACTCCAGTTGTATGAGAACGTGGGGTGGCACGACTTTTTGTCGGTGTCGGCGGACCATCACATCCGTCCGACACTAGAGGTTCTGAGTTCTATTGCTAGGACTCCCGGGGGTTGCTCTTTCTAACTGATGGATTGTGAGTGTGAGATCACTCTTGACATGCTCTGAGCCTACTTTCAGTGGCCCCAGTTCCAGACCCAGACCGAGCCTATAGTCCCACACACATCCCACCGCCGTCATTCGACACATACACCTTCTGGACACGTATCACGGGATCACCCCTCTCCTTTGACCCTAGCCGGTCCAAGGCCTTCGCTATCCTCCACCCATGCCTCTGCATTGCACAGCGCCTTATGGCGACCACTTTCCTAGCGAGGTATGAGCCGGTGATGATGTCGACACCTAAGCTCTACATGCTTTACGCGATGACTCGATCGAGGGCCTTCGAGAGAGGTGGAGACGTTTTACTCCCCGTGATTGAGATTGATATAGCTAGTTGGTACATAAACCGCATCATTATCTCCGTCGACGCTAGGATGCCTATCTGTTGCGGCGGTCTGATTACCCTTCTGGCTCCCTTGTGCGGAGTAGACCTTCCAGCTGGCTTGCTTAGACCACCGGGCCCCACTTCACTTTCCATAGATGTTATGGCCCGGATGAGGATGTTGCGTCCTCATGGACAGCACCACTGGTTATGGCTGCACGGTCCTTTTGGCACTGATTACATAGTTCTCACGAGCCCCGCTTGGACCCATATTGGACCCACAGGTGGGGAGTGGATTCCAACAATGGATCTCCTCATCACAGCTACGTATTTACTAGAGCCTGAGGGTGCTCAGCAGGAGCCCCTACTTCCACCTCTGGACCCGGAGATACCTCAGCCTACACCCGACACCTCTGTCCACACTTCTGTCAGTGTTGGAAGTACACTTACTGAGCCCACCACCATCACCACCTCCACTATGGTGATGTCCATCGACCCCATTTTTGGTGTGAGCCCTGAGCGTCCCACTACCATTATTGAGAGTGGCGAGCCCACTTTTGCCTCTACAGTGGAGACCCTTTCCTCTTTCTTATTCCCGACCCCTGGGGATCATGTTATACACTTCATGGCCTCCCCAGCTATCGACACTTCCGTCTCCACTGCAGCTGTCTTCACCGAGAGTGTCGTGACGTCTGTCTCCATTTTTTGTGTCAGCGACCTCTCTGTCCTCCTCGCCCTCTGTTACAGTTTCAACCTCTGTTACTGCTCCTTCTTCTTCGACCATTCCTATGTCTCAGCCTCCCACAGAGGCTGAGCATCTTTTTGTGAGCACAGCACCATAGCCCCACCATGTTCTTGCACCAGTCATTTACGGTAGCCGTGCGAGGCAGCCCCTTTCCTCACCTATTCGACCCTCTGCTCCACCTCCCCCCGACACCCTAGTTTAGCACCTGCGTGTTCTAGAGGGGGCTGTTAGTGGACTCAGAGGAGATTTCCGGGCTCTCTGCGCTACCGTCAGTGCTGTACAGTCTCGCGTCGTTTTACTTCTTGGCATTTAGGCTTGCCTGAACCAGATTCTTGCGCAACTTTCACACCCGCCACCTGCCACTACACCTACCCCTACCCAGCAGTCACCGCCACTACCACCTCCACCACAGGACGGTGCTGGTGCTCCACCACCCACTTAGGCACACACTGGATGCCTCTCATACTCTTGCTGTTGCTATTCTGGATATCTTCTGCCTGCTGATTTTGCACCCCTCCTCCACACACGTTTTGGTCACTTTTTGATCTTATTTGTCTATATCATTTTGGGAGAGAGGAGGTATTTTTGGGGACACTTATATTGCACCATCTTGATCTCTGCATGCATCACTTGCATATCCATCTCATTTTCTTTTATTTCCATCATGCATGCATCCTCACCCACCCCACCCATATCATATTTCTCGGTGTGCCATACTTAGCACATTGAGGACACTGTGCAGTTTAGCTTGGGAGAGTGAGTGTCTCACGCACTTTTCATTTTCTTCACTTTTACTTTTATTTTCCCACCTTTCTTTGTTTTACACTTATTTTCACCCACTTTTCCATTTTTTTCTCATGCATCACGTTTCCTTTAGTGTGTGCTGCATTTGTACAGTAGTTCTTATTTTTCTTTTATCCTTATTTCCTTTATCCTTTTGCTAGAGATGAATTTTCTGTGATGATGATGACGTAGAATTAGCTTATCTCTATATGTGTATTATCTTGTCATGCCATCATTTTTATTTCAGATAACATATGCCATGCTTGCTATACATTCGAGATAGTAACCCGTACCCTTATTATATGAATGTGAATGCAATTATTCTATTAGCTGAGTCTGATGATTTATATTGTATACTCTTCATAGAAAACACACCAAGCTTCATGCATTGATTGCCTATATTTGGAGTACTGCTGTATTGTCTGATATCACTTCTTATTGCATGAAAATTATACGCTTCACTTTCAGGTTGACTGAATGTATGCTATGATGATATAACTGGATTAGTTTACTTTCTGAGATCAAACTGAGTAGATTACGTTACTCTGCTGAAAGTTGTCTGCTGAAAATTGCATACTTTTCTTTCTCCACATATCTTGAGAACTATTTCTATATTTGGAATCGTTGGTGAATCTCCCTTTAGCTATTCTTACATTGGCATATCCCCCTTGCTATAAAAGTCCATGCTCCAACACCCCAAAATAAAAAAAAATACATGTATATCTCTCTATCTTTTGATTTAGGATCCTTATTGTATATATTGATTGAAAGAAAAAAAGAAAAGGAAAAAAAAGAAAAGAAAAAAAGAGAAATGAAGTACATATATGATCCCATTTCATTTCTTTTTCTTTCTTCCCTCTTTTTCTTTTATTATTTGAGCTTCAAAAATAGGGAAAGTCTTGTTGCTAAATTTGATGCCACCACGCTTATAGATAAGCTTGGGGGAGAGGATCCAATGATGTGTGTGAGAGTGACCACTTGTCTGTGCATGACAACCTAAGCTAGGTAATTTTCTATAATCGGAGAGATTACTAAAAGTATTACGAAGTCCAGGAATTGAAATTAAGCATGCATTTCATGAAAACCACTCCTTTCTATTATTGTTGCTTCATATTGTGTGATACCTCTTCTACTCCAAATAGAAAGCGATCAATTGAAAAGTGTGTGATCTATGATTATTTATATTGCTTTAGATGCTTCAGACGATGCTAATTCTAAAATGATTTCATATTTCATATTGTTTTGATATTTTTGGGCTTCTATATTGAATGCATCCTTATATGATCATGATATCGAGATAAAAATCTTTGGCATGTTTTTATTCACCGTATGCTATTTGAGTAAGCAAGTCCACGTCCTGAGGAAATGATCTTGCACCTCCCTCTTCGTTTTTCTTTTCTATCTTCTTTTTCCTTTTTTCCTTATTTTTACCCTCCGAGCTCGCTTTTTACTCATCTTCCTCGAGGACGAGTAAGAGGTAAGCTTGGGGCATTTTGATCGCTTCTTATTTTACACCTTTTTTCTACATGTTTTCATGTCATTTCAATCGCCCATATTGCATTTTCCACGATTATTCGACGATATCGCATTGCTTTTCACTATTTCTTGTTTTTGTCGTATTTCAAGAGATATGGAGCGATTTGGAGCGAATATGAGATCAAAGGACTTTCACGCATATCGGAGCATCACCCACAGCTTATTTGAGGAGTTAGCAGTGCTAGAGGATGAGTGGAAGTGGAAGGAATTTGATAGAATCGACGAGGAGGCGAGGAGGAGAAGAAAAGAGCCCAGAGACAGCTCACTCGGCCTAACAGCCAGTTCACTAGGCCGAGTGAAGAGCTGTACTCGACCGAGTGAAACGGATACGCACAGTCAATTTTCAAAGTTCACTCGACTGAACAAGGAAGTTCACTCGGCCGAGTGAGAAAGCTCACTCGCCCGATTGGTACAGGGATTTTCTTCCGAGAAGCGGCCAAGTTACTGGAAATCTGAGAAGACCCACTCGGCCGAGCAAGATTGTTCACTCGGCCGAGTGAAGAAGCCCACTCGACCAAGTCAGTCAGAGCGATAGACCCCCAAATTTCTCAGACTATCTGTCTTTTATTGGGTCTGTCACTAGGTCACTCGGCCGAGTGACGGAGTCCGACTGCTACACAAATTGGGATTTCTGGGCTGCGCAGGGGCAAATTTGTTAGGATTTTTTGGACGAATTTGGCTTGTATTTAAACCTAGTTTTATCCCTAGTTTTAGAAGAGACTTCTATTATTTTTTGACGGCTATTCTTTTTGTAAATCTCAGCTGGAGATCACAGACGACAATTTTGGTTTGTTCTTTCTTGCCAAAACTCTTATTTTTATGAATTGTTTCTTCTCTACAATGAATTGTGCTATGAATTTATTCGCTATTTCTGAGATTTCCATGATGATTTGTGAGTATTTTCTTCGTTCTAGGGCATGAGGATGAACCTTATGGACCCGATCTTTGAATTGTGATGAATGAATTGAATTGTTGCTAGGATTGAAGGAAGGTTAGGTTGTGATTAATTTATTACGAGCAGCTAGGAATTTTCATCGATTGGGATTTGCAAGAGATTGGGTTCCAATTAATAGAAAGGCCTAGATATTCAATTTAGGTTTATAATTGAGATTCTCTAGATTTGGTTTGCAAAAAGCTAGGATTTTTATTATGAATATATAGTAATATTCATTTGTAAGAGATTAGGTGAATACGAACTATCATAACCTAGTTCGTAGCTCGAGGTTGCACGAGAGTGGGCTCGAGTTGCGCTTGCAGAAAGAAGCGTTGTCTATTGTCCGACCTTTAACAGCGCTTGCAGAAAGAAGCGATGTCTATTCTTCGACCTTTAACAGCGCTTACAAAAAGAAGCACTGTCTATTATATGTGCCTCTAATTTATAGCACTTATAATTAGCAAGAGCTGTCTAACATGTGCTATTAAAGGTCTTTTTTGTAGTAGTGAGTGGTCCAATAGTTATTAAGTATTCAAATTGTTTATCCTACTATGAATATGATGCATGTGATACTTGTGATGAAAATTTCTGCTAAAAATGTCTGCTGAAAATGTTTGATGAGCACAAATCTTTGCATGGATAGCTAATTGTGATTTTCGATCGGTTGTTTAAGTCCCACATTTTACTTTTCCTGCACTTTTCTTTTCTTTTTGAGAGAAATTGTAGTGAGAAAATTATGTAATGTCCAAGACCGACGCCTACTTTCCTTGGAAACAGAGGCCACACTTGAAGCTGAAGATTTTATAAATGGAACCCACTGGGTTTCCAAATTTCTAATCTCTTTTTTCCCTTTCATTTGTGTAATATAGACTGTAATATGGACTTTGGACTCTATTTTTTATGTGGGACTGGCCGATGCACACAATAGATCTTCATTTAAAAATTGCCTCCACATGAAAATGTTTATTGTATAAAGTATTAATACATGTAAATTTTTGCTCTGCTAGATAAAATGGCCAAAATCACAAGTGTCGATTTCGAAGTGCTGGATGCATCAGGAAGAAATTATCTAAGCTGGCAGCTCAATGTGAAATTTCACGTGCGGGCTAAGTCCCTCATTTCTGGTATGACTAAAGATGAAAATGTAAGCGATATAGAAAAGGTGCAAGCCATTATCTATATTCGTCGCCATGTGGAGAAGATTCTAAAGGCTGAGTACCTTACGGTCGAAGATCCACTGAGCCGTGGACTGCCCTTGAGGATAGATATACACATCAGAAAGATGTTATACTACCAAGGGCACGATATGAGTGGGAGAACCTGAGACTGCAAGACTTCAAGTCTACATATGAGTACAACTCAGCTCTTTTAGCATTATCTCACGCCTGAAGTTACGTGGTGAAAAGGTCGCAGAAGATCGCATGCTGGAAAAGATGTACACATCTTTCCACGAGAAGGATTCGATGCTGATGCAGCAATACCGTGAACGAAAGTTCACCAAGTATTCTGAGCTGCTGTCATGTTTACTTATGGCTGAACAAAACGGAGAGCTTCTCCTCGCCACTCACAATATGCGCCTCCCTAGAACTGCCCCTCATAGAAACTCAAAATGCATCTTCTTCTAAAAAGAAGAGAGACAAAAAAAGAAAGACCACAGAAAGGGGGACAGAACAAAAGGGCTAGAGGCCAAATCCAGCAACGAAGAAATGAAGGGAAACAGAAGTTCACTTGGCGCAGACAAGACAACAACAAAAATAAAGCACCCCCATCCAAGAGGGAATAGGAAGACCGGTGCCATAACTGTGGCATGAAAGGCCACTGGTCTAGAGTATGCAGAACAACGCGTCATCTCTAGGAATTGTATAAAGAGAGCATGAAAAATAAAGCTAAAACAAACCTGGTGACCACAAATTCTCCAGTCAAGTTTACAGCTGACGACTTCGAAATAGACGACCAGCTTGATTAGCCTCTATTTTAATCTTAGCAATTTGTTTTGAGAACATTTTATGTTATGAGAGCATTTGAATTATGTAATTTGTTTTTGAATGAAAAATTAGATTATGTTCCTAAAATACAAATGTTTTATTCATTTTTTATAGATGGATCGTTCTCATGACTGCTTAGTAGATAGTGTTTCAACACATACGATCCTTCAATATAAATGATATTTTCATAGCATTATACCATATAAAATCCATGTAAATACAATTTAAGGGCCATCGAATATAATTGAAGGTTCTGGGAATGCAACTTTGTTGCTCCCAAATGGAACAGAAATTAAAATAAAGGTTGCACTATTCTCTCCAAATTCCAACCGAAACTTACTAAGTTTCATGGATATCCTTTTAAACAGATTCCATTTGGAAACAGCAAATGTAAATGAAAAAGAATTACTATATGTAACGTCTCAAGAAAAAGGAGTAAAATCCATTCTTCAACATTTTGAGAGCCTTTTGTCAAGCCTCTGCCATACAATGATTCGGATAGCGAAAGCTAATTTGACGGAGCACCTGAAGTACCCAACATCAGCCAAGTTTTTACTTTGACATGATAGACTTGGCTACCCTGGATTTGTGATGATGCACTACATCTTATCTCAATCCCACAGGCATAACCTAAAGAACCAGAATATTCTTCAGAAGGGAGAATTCCCTTGCATTCGTTGCTTCAAGGGGAAATTAACAACAAGGCCATCACCACTAAAAGTGGATATCGAATCTCTAAGCTTCCTCGAAAGAATACAAGGAGACATGTAGACCTATCCACCCCTAGTGGGCCATTTCGGTACTTTATGATAATGATTGATGCATCCTTAAAATATTCGTCTGTGTGTCTACTATCGACCTGTAACTTAGCTTTTCCAAAGTTATTGGCACAAATAATAAAGTTGCGACCGCATTTTATAGACAATCAAATATAAAAAATACGTTTGTATAATGCTGAGGAATTTGCCTCCCAGTCATTTCAAGAGTACTGCAAGGCAACATGAATAGAAATTGAACATCCAGTGTAGCATGTTCATACCCAGAATAGGGTGGCAGAGTCACTGATAAAAAGACTCCAATGGATTGCACGTCCATTGTTAATGAAATCCCAGTTGCCGATGGATGCATGGGGACATGCAATTCTGCATGCTGCATTGTTAATAAAAATATGACCGTCTGGAGGTCAGAGTCTCCCTCTAATGCAACTTGTATATGGAGTACCACCAAACATTTCTCATTTGAGAATCTTCTGTTGCGCAGTTTACATCCCCATTGCACCACCACAGAGGACAAAAATGGGTCATCAATGTCACCTAGGTATCTATGTAGGGTTTGACTCACTCTTAATTATAAGATACCTAGAACCCCAAATGGGGGACGCATTTATGGCTTGAAGAATATGAATTTGATGAGACAATTTTCCCCAAAATTGGCCCAGACACTGAGAAATCTGGTGCGAAGCACATCATAACGTGGGATACAAAAAGTTGGACACAATATGATCCGGTAATAAAATAATGAGAAGATGAGATCCTGAAGATCCTCCACATACATGACACTATCCACCGATTACCGGACTCATTTACTGACAACCAAAACATTGTCAAATCACACATCCCTGCTGCAAATACTCCAGCTATGATTGACATCCCTGAGAATGGATGCAATCCACCAGCAGCAGAAGTGGCTGTACCTCAACAGAAAAGAGGCACACTACCAGGCTCCAAGGATAAAGATCCAAGAAAAAGAAAAATATCCGGAGATCTTGGGACGATACCCCCATAGAGAAATGAGCTCATGTCCATACCCTCACCCCTCCCGGAAACCACTGCAGAGAAACTGCTGGGAGAAACTGAAATATCATTAAATTATGTACGTACAGGGGAGGTGTTGGACAGAAAAATTACAGTCATCGACGATGACTTTGCATTTCATATTGCTATTCACGTCGGCAGAAGCGATGATGATCATGATCCACATTCCATTGCTGAATGCAACGTAGAAATGATTGGCCAATGTGAAATCAGGCAATAGAAGCTGAGCTAGTGTCGCTTAAGAAACACAAAGTCTTTGGGCAAATAGTCCAGACACCTACTGGTTCAAACTTGTAGGATACAAATGGGTATTTGTGAGAAAAAGAAATTAAAATAATAAGATTACACGCTACAAAGTAAGGCTTGTAGCGCAGGGGTTTTCTCAAAGACCGGGTATTGACTATGAGGAAACACACTCCCCAGTCATGGATGCGATCACTTTACGATTTCTAATAAGCTTAACAGCAAAGAAAAGTTTAGATATGTAGCTAATGGATGTTGTGACTGCATATCTATACGGTAATCTCGACAAGGAGATACACATGAAACTTCCTGATGGCTTTTCAATGCCTACTGAATTAAAAGATAGACCTTAGGACGTCTATTCTGTTAAGCTTCAAAGATCATTGTATGATCTTAAATAATCGAGAAGGATGTGGTATAATAGACTGAGTGAATTCCTTGTACAAGAAGGATTCAACAATAATGAAGTCTGCCCTTGCATCTTTATAAGAACAAAAAGAAAAGGATTCGTCATAATAGCAGTCTACATAGACGATTTGAACCTCAATGTATCTCCTGAAGAGATCATGGAGATATCTGTAAGCCTGACAAAATAATTTGAAATGAAAGACCTAGGCAAAACGATATTCTGCCTTGGCTTAGAGATTGAATATTTAAACGATAGATTCCTATTACACCAAACCACATATACGAAGAAAATGTTGCAAAGATTTCATATGGACCAATGTCATCCCCTTAGTACACCTATGGTGGTACGATCTCTGGATGCACATAAAGACCCCTTCCGACCGCTGGAAGAGGAGGATGATATACTTGGTCCAGAAGTCCCTTATTTGAGTGCTATTAAAGTACTTCTATATCTAGCCAACTACACGCATCCCGATATAGCGTTCGTAGTAAATTTACTAGCCAGCCTACGCAACGCCACTGGATTGGGGTTAAGCACCTTCTGCACTACCTCCAAGGGTCTATATATTTGGGACTCTTTTACAAAAGTGGATTATCCTCCACACTTGGTTATGCTGATGCAGGTTACATGTCTGATCCCACAATGCAAAGTCACAGACATGGTACATGTTTACATATGGTGGGGCATCCATTTCCTGGAGATTTGTTAAGCAATCCATGACGACGACCTCATCCAATCACTCAGAGATTTACACCATCCATGAAGCAAGTAGAGAATGTGTCTGGCTACGGTCAGTTGTAAATAACATCTTACGGATTGAAGATTGGGGACCTTGAATCTAATACATTATTCAAGGACAACAATGCTTTCATTGCTCAGCTACGAGGTAGATACATTAAAGGCGACAGAACGAAGCATATTTCTCCTAAATTCTTCTGGGTGTATGATCTACAAAGAGATGGCAAAATCGATGTCAGACAAGTACAATAATCTGACAACCTGGTAGACTTGTTCACTAAATCCCTTCCTACTGCTACATTTAGGAAGTTTGTACAGAAAATTGGAATAAGGCACCTAAGAGATCTGAAAGCCTGAGTGCTTGTACAGATCAGGGGGAGTTAGAGAGTGTTTGTACTCTTTTTCCATAACTATGGGTTTTCCCACATGGTTTTCCATAGCTAAAGGTTTTAACGAGGCAAACCTCATCAACTCAGGATCTTTAAGTATCCACCCCATGTAAGACTCCTACTACACTTAGAATCCTGAATTATTCATGAGCAGAGTCCACACCTATGGTTGGATAAGGGAGAGTGTTGTGAATGGATATTACTGAGTTGGTTAAGATCACGACTTATCTTATAGATAAGACTGAATCTATTGTAACTCATCTCTGTACGCTCCCCCTCTACTATAAATAAAGAGCTGGAGGTTCCTCCCCCAGATGATGATTCATAACAATCATACTTATTTTGGATATTGCTATGAAATTTTTTTAGGGAAATAATTAGTATACTCATGAGGCCACACTAAAAATGATAACATTAACCAATGACAATATAAGAAATGAAAATGGAAAAGTTTATAAAAGTTACAATTAACCATTGGTAATATTACACACCGGCTCGAAAAATTGCTTAACCAACTTAATATGTTTTATAAAGGAATTTATGCAAAATATTCTTTAAGCAAAACTTAATTTAGAATTTTTTGCCTTAAGAAAAAATTTACAAAACAATTACATTTAAAAAAGCAATTAAATGATGGCAACGGTAGGTCTTGAACTTGCAACTTCCGAAGTTGAGAAAGTAACCGCACTGAAGTGTGAAGCCAACTGACCAAGTAAACCAATTCGGTGCAGAATCTACAAAGTTTTTATTTATTCTTGCTCTGGGTAGCTGCCAGTGCATGCTCTAGTTATGCCCCTGGATACATTGCCACTAATGTGTTTGGCCTTCTCTTCTTAAAAAACACAGGCCTGGTTGCCAACGCAAGGAGGTAAGTTTCTGTTTTTATTAATTACAAGTTAAGCACACTTCTTCTTTATATTTTTGCAAGCACAAAAAACGCAGCAAATCACTCTGAAATTTTTTTGAGTCTACAGACCTTCAAAGAGAATGCACCAATGCAATTGATACACAACACAATTGATACAGAGACATTGTAGAGTTTGAGAACATGAAATAAACG
This sequence comes from Scilla litardierei, assembly GCA_030789695.1. Taxonomy (NCBI): domain Eukaryota; kingdom Viridiplantae; phylum Streptophyta; class Magnoliopsida; order Asparagales; family Asparagaceae; genus Scilla; species Scilla litardierei. The sequence continues at coordinate 54,481,164 of CM061132.1, forward strand.
CACAAACACAATTGATACACATAGGCCACATCTGCATGTTTGAGAAGCCCACTTATAACATAGGCATCCGATTGACCAATGGTCAGAACTATTGCGGAGCTGTCTACGAGTAGATCGAGAGGACACATCGACACCACAAACTGAGCACTCTGACTTTTTATTAATATTTTGTTGTGTATTACTATTTGTTCCTTGTATTTTTATTTTATATTATTTTTGTGGTTAGATAGCTATGTGGGGTAGTTATGGGATTCTTGCTTCACGGTGTGTGGATTGAGGCAGAGTCCGGCTAGATAGGTTAGTTCAGTCGAGAATGGGAGTTGCGAGTATATAGAGCTTGTGAGCATGGAGCATGAGATTTACGAGTTCTGAGTGTCTGTAGGCGTGTTGAGACTGGTTGATCTATTAGTGGACTTTGGGGGTTGATGGAGTATGTCGAGGTTACATCAGATGTTATTTATGATTGGTTACGCTTTCTGTGATTTTATCTGCCTGTGTGTTGCACATATTTTTTTAATTTTTCGATCACCCTATTCACCCCCTCTAGGGTGTACTCTTCGATCCTACAAGTGGTATCAGAGCCTATTTTGATCAGTTTAGACCTAGAGGTTAGGATTGAGCACACACACACACATAGTCATGGGTATTTCAGATGGTGATTTTGTCGAGGGGCAGTTCGTAGTTAGGCCACCTTTATTTAATGGAACTGATTATGCTTATTGGAAAGCTCGAATGAAATCTATTTAAGTTCTGTTGACTACGATGTTTGCGATATAAATTTGGTTTCACACCTCCTATAGTTAAAATAGAGGGGGTAGATGTTCCTAAGCCTAGAGACAAGTGGGATGCTAATGATAAAAAATATATACTTTCAATGCTAAAGCTATGAATGCTCTTATTTGTGCACCGGATAAAACTGAATATAATCGTGTTTCTCATTATTTTACCGCTAAGGAGATCTGGCATACTCTGGAGGTTACCCATGAAGGAACATCGCAGGTGAAAGAAACCCGCCTCACTTAGCTGAACCATGAGTACGAGTGCTTTAGAATGGAGAATGATGATAAGATCAAGGAGATGTACACAAGATTTAGCGCCATCATCTACAACTTCATGGTTCTTGGGAAATTCTATTCTAATAAAGATTTGTTGAGGAAATTTTTGGGGATACTGCCAAAGAGCTTTAAGGCCAAAGTTACTGCGATCCAGAAATCTAAAGATCTTAGCATATATAGCATGGAGGATCTTAACAAAAACTTGATGACATATGATTTCACATGATAGCGATGACGACGTGGCATTGGTGGTCAAAGGCTTCATGAAATATCTGAAGACTAAACAGGGAAGACAATTTCTTTTAAATAAACATAATGCATCTTGTTCTAAAAATATGATGTGCTTTAGATTTTAGTCCGAAAACGTACCGCAAGTGCACGGTGTCCAAGCTTTGTAATATAGAAAGATATCGATCCCACAGTGAGGCAGTTGATTTATGGTCTTGGGTTTATTCAAAGTCACGAACCAATGTTAGTTGTAGGCGTTACTGAAGGTTGTTACAGATATTCCTTATCTCAAATTAACAATTGAATAAAGGCTAGGGCAATAAGAGTCACCACTATGATCGTCGGATGTTAATGCTAGGTTATAATTTCTACGTTGAACTGGTTTTATAGGAAGAGATTGTGTCATCTAAAATGTGGAATTCATAGCCAACTATCATTGTGCTGTTGAGTATTGGACTTCTCACTACTTGGTGTTAATGATGAGCAAACATAAATACTTGTGACTAATTCTCTATTTGCAGTTAATCCATTGCCTAAGCATATCATGAAGATCAATTTGCAATGGATGACACTCAAAGATCATTGAAGCAAAGGAAGTGGATTGGATGATCATAGATGGTGATTGAATCTCCTAGAAGACTTCAAGCTCATGCATTGGAAAGAAGAGAGTTCTTCAAATGTAATTTTCTTGTTTCTCTTCTAGTATGTAGCTTAGAAGTGGAAATTTGTTGGAGCACACACACATCTTCATTTCAGTCTTAGGAAATCATTAGATCAACTTTCATTAGACTCCAATTCATTTCTATCAAGATTATGCATGTCATGATTTCAATAGTCGACTGCTGACGATTTACAGTCGCCTGTCTCAAAACAGTCGACTGTGTTTTGTTCTATAGTCGCCTGTTATGCACAAACTTTATCAGTCTAGTTTTGGGCTTCTTAGCTTTAACTCATTCAGGCGACTGCTGTCATTTCACATGCGCCTGTCCAAGTGACATTCGACTGTGTTTTGTTAATCAGTCGCCTGTCTATCCTCAGCCCAAATCTATTTCTCAGTTTTGATCTGGCCAGTCGACTATTGTTGTATTTACAGTCGACTGTCCAAAGGCACAGTCGACTGTCAATGCTTCAATAGTTGTCAGTCTTTGAGCCTCTATAAAGACTCAACTCTCTGGAAAATGTCAGGGTTTTTGACAATCGTTTATAGAAGGAATTAAAGTCGCCTGTTGAGTTTACAATCGACTCTCTTCTCTTCATCAGTCGCCTATCCTGTACCCCCAGACTTTTCTATGACTTGCTTCATTTACCCCTATTTCGGTCAGTCACATGTATAACGATTTACAGTCGCATGTTGGTTTTACAGTCGACTGTCTACTCCTTACCAGTCGACTGTCCATGTGGTAAGTTACCGTTATGAATTCTCACCTACCCTCTGTCACTGTGCAGCAGTCGACTGTGTGTTGTTCAATTGTCGACTGTCGCGTGTGCAGATTCTATCCGTTGAGTTTTTCTTCACAGATTTCAAAAGGGTTTTTGGGAATTCGGTTTGAAGGGTTTGAGAAACCTATAAAAGAAGCCTCTACTATTCCACTAAGAGGTTAGACTTTAAAGATTCATTTTGATTATCATTTTCTCAAAGATTCAAGCATTCTTTCTCTCAAGATCAAAGCTCTCAAATCCTAAAGCCCTAGAATTCCAATCTTCAAACTCTTGCTCTCCAACCTAGAACCAAAGAGAAATCTTCTAGGCATTTAGTGCAGTCAAGCGAAAGAGCTTTTCTCTCTTCCAAGAGAGTCTTTCAACACACAACACTCTTCTCCTTCAAGTTCTACTTCAAGGCATAGGTGATTGTAAGTGTTGCTTATTTTCATATTTCATAACGTTCGTTATTTGATTGACTCTTGGGTTGTGAGAGTGGTTTGCTTGCTCCCAAGTTGTGGGAGTCAAGGACATCGAGTGTATTTCGATTTCATTTGTAGGGTTGCTACAAGTGGGGTTTTTAAGGAAAACTCAAGTTATGGTTCTAACTTGAGTATCCGGTAGTATCCGGGTAGAAGGGACGTAGGATTACCAGAAACAAGTCGAAAAGTGACTTGGGTAATCCGAACCTCTGAAACATCCTTGCATTTGCTTTGTTTCTTTTTTGGGGTTCTATTTTATTCCCCATTTATTGTTGGTTAAGAATTTAATTTGGTGTAACAATCTTTTTAAATTGCATAAACACTATTCAACCCCCCTTCTAGTGTTTTTCCTATAGCCAGGGTCCTTACAATTGGTATCAGAGCGCAAGTTTCAAGCTATAGCATCCAACAACAACAACATTTCTCCACCGACTTCGTACAACAATCACGATCGTGATGGAGCATCCATACTATTCGAAGGTCAATCCACGGTGCGTCCTCCGTGTTTCAATGGCACAAACTTCGGCTGTTGGAAATACCAGATGGAGACGTTCCTAAGAAGTGCTTTCCTTTGGAGAACCCTCCACAAGGAATACGTCGAGCCCACCAAAGAAGTTTCAAAAAATGGACACTCTCCGAGAAGTCCACCGAAGTCAACAATGCAAAAGCAATGAACGCTCTTCATTATGCGTTGGACCCGAATAAGTTCAACAAGATATGCACATGTAAGAGTGCATATTAAATTTGGAACCATCTCGTCGTTACCCATGAGGAAACAAACAAGTTAAAACTCTCTAAACTATATGTTGCCGTGGAAAATTTCGATATGTTTCACATGCAGGAAAATGAGAGCATAGCATCGATGTACGGATGTTTTACCGACATCACCAATGAACTGGAAACGCTTGGACAAACCTACACCCAACCAGAGAAGGTGATAAAGATCATAATGGGGATGACTTTCAAATGGGAACGAAGAGCTATCGTCATTGAGGAGGTCAACGACTTGAAGAACTACACTGTCATGAATCTCATAGGTACTCTCATGTCTTACGAAGTAAGACGGGAGAATCGACTAAAGATTCGAGCTATGATGAACCCGTCGGAGGCCAAGAAGAAATCTTTAGCATTCAAGGCTAATTCTTCCGTCCTCCGATAGAGAAGAATTCGAAAATGACATGGACTTAGAGGAAATGGCTCAAATGGCGAAGAAGTTCCAACGCTTCTTTCGCAAATGTAAATTTCCCTCTAAGAATAGATTTGATTCTACTAATAACACGTCCTCTCTTTGCTTTAAGTGTAATAAGCCAGGGCACATCAAGAAGGATTGCCCAATGCTTCGAAACAAAGAGAAGTGGAAGGATTCGAAGTACCACAAGTCTGACAAGAATAAGAAAGATAAGAAGAAATGAGTAGTCGGTACATTCGATAACTCAAGTGGAGACTCATCAAGTGATTCCGATGATGAGAAGGGTGAAAGTGCCCACATGCGTTTCATGGCCCGGGAAGATCCACTCTCTGATGAGAGTGATTCCGACATGGATGAACCCGAGGTAACTATGGATGAATTGCGTATTGCTAATGAAGAACTATTTGCTAAGTATCAATCTTTAATGCTTAGATATACTAGCTTAAAGAAACAATCTGTTAGCAATCCATCCATACCATGCATCATCAACAATGACACCATTGTTGATACACTAACTCTTGAGAAAGCAAATAGGGTTTCTCAAAATGTCACTTTGAGAAATGCAGTGAATACCCTCAAATCTCAAGTAGATCAAGCACATCCTAAGGATAATAGTGATTTAGCTTCACAAAACACTCGATTGGGTTTAGAGAATGATTCTTTTAAAACCCAAGTGCACGAGCTCAAAGCACGGGTGTCCACCTTGGATATCAACATTTCTTTTCTTAAAGAGAAATATGAGCTCATGTCCTCTCGTATTATGAGATTTAATAAGGGGAAATGAAAATTGGACGATTTGCTAGCAAACTAATTTCCGGCCACACATCGTGTTGGTCTTGGTTTTGTGAAAGCAAATGCATCCAATGCTCGCACCTCCTATAGTGATGTCACTATAGAATTTGTGAGGCCATCCTCTGGTGCATCCACAAGTGGTGTCAAAGACATTATATGTAGCAAACCTACCAAGAAAGTCACCACTTCATAATGTCTTCCTTTTGGTAAGAAACCCACTACCGATGGAAACCAAAAGGGAAGTCATGCTTACATGTACACCAACCTTCATCCACGTTGGAAATCTCCTACTTCACAAGTGGATACACATGACACTTTTTATGCTCCACACCCACGGGCACATGCAAATCCATACATGAGAAATACTCATGTACGTGCTCCTACACACTCATATGCTCATACACATCATTCTTACATGTATGCATATCCTCCACATGTCATTCATGCCCCATATGTTTCATACAATATGCATGTTCCTAAGCAAGCATACAACCCACATATGTCTAATGCATATCCTCCTTCTCATTTTTATGCTAGAACTCATGTTCCTAGGATGCGCACACACACACACACACACACACACACACACACACACACACACACACACACACACACACACAAAATATAAATCAACAAATTTTGCATGCAACTAGAAAAAGGACTCCCAAAACATCCACTATTTGGGGTCCTAAGAACACTAGCTCAAATGATAGGAATACATATGTTGATTCATATTTCCATGATATTATTAATAGTGGTAATTATGTTTGGAAGCGGAAGTCCACTTGGACTTGGCTTCCAAAGGGCTAATCCCCTTGGACCCAACAAAAATTGGGTACCATAAGCTTATGGTATATCATTTAGGTACCCAAGAAGAAGAAAGAGAGCAATAAACATCATATAGGCTCTAAAAGGATAGGATGGATAATCGACAGTGGTTGCTCCAAACACATGACGGGAGATCCTTCACTACTCTCCGAAGTGATTAGCATCAAGGATGGTGCAACGGTCACTTTCGGAGGCAATCAAAAGGGAACCATCATTGGAGTAGGTAAAGTCGGTATTTCTTCTAAACCACTCATTACTAGCGTGTATTTAGTTAGTGGTTTATGTCATAACCTTATCTTCATTAGCCAACTTTGTGACAAAGGTTACAAGGTTAACTTTGGAGAGGGTATGTGTGAAATTATTGATTTTGATTCACATGTTTTGTTTACCGGTATTAGGCGTAAGAATATTTATTATTTGAGCTTGCCTAAAACCATAGAACATTGCTTAGTTGCTAATACAGATGAACAACTATTATGGCATCGCCGTTTTGGTCATGTTCATTTCAAGCACTTATATAAGTTAGCTAAGCATGATCTAGTCAAAGGTTTTCCAAAAATTGATTTTAGTAAGAAAAACTTTTGTGATTCTTGTCAAAGAGGTAAACTTAGTAAATCATCTTTCAAGCTTAAAGAAGGCACAACTTCTAAGAGGCCCCTACAATTACTTCATCTAGATTTGTTTGGGCCAACTAGAACCGCTTCTTTAGGTAATGCTCATTATGGATTAATTATCATTGACGATTTCTCAAGATTTACTTGGGTCACATTTTTAACTAATAAAAATGAGGCATTTGAAGAGTTTACCATATTTGCAAAGAATATTCAAAATTTCTAGATTTAATTATTTTATTTGAAATTCAAATTAATTAGGGTTAAGTGGAATATAAAGTGATTAGGGGAAAAAGTGGGTCTAGCAGGGTCCGATAATTATAAGAAAAATACAGGGATGACCGTGTCGACGAGAGGGTCGAGACTAAGATAATCGATCACATACTAGGTTATCAGAAAACGGAACTAAAAATAAAAAGTTCAAACGAAGAAGGTAAAAGTTACGACACCCCTTCAAATAAAGTTGTTTTGTGGGAGAACGACCCATGAAATGACGTTCACAAATAATTCCACAAATAAGTACTCTTTCAGAGGGTCACAAAGACATATCACAGTGCATGTATGGGATACAAGAAGAGGTCAAAATATATACGCGTACAAACAAAAGTACGCATACGAATAACGTACGATCGAAAAGCGACCATGACATCCTACCCAACTTATGAATGATTACGCCCTCGGAATCAACATCAACTACATCTCCAGAAATAAATGCAGGTAGCGCTCCCTCATCTCTTCCTCGCTCTCCCAGGTAGACTCTAATTCGGGTTGAATATTGCTTATTTAACCCCTCATCTAGCAATATTTTGTGTGTAAATGATGCTTAATTGGTCTCTAGTACATTCGTATTTTGAATATCATTATTTATTAGAGAAAACCCATTGATTTGTGCACAAAGTATGAATTCTATTGAGTATTTCTGCTTTCTTATATTTTTCATGGCTTGGTCTCGATCTCACGATTCCAACGACTATTTATTTGTATTTTTCTGAGGTCTGTGCTAATTACTATGAATTTTTGAATGCAGAATACCAATTAAATGGGGAAATACACAAGTAAATACGAAAATACGGCAGCACGAATCTTGGCGGCCACGCGGCAGCATCTCAAGCATCTGCGCCTCATCCTACGGCTTCAGCAAATGCGGGCGACGTGGCAATATAATTGCCGTTGAATCTCGATCCAACGGTCCGAAAGAGCTGCTCTCGATTTCAAATTCCATGCGACGTGGCATCATCTGGCCCGTTGATCTACGATCCGACGGCGCTACCAAGAGGAAGATGCGGCAAAATCGTGGCTGCTGATCGACGATCCAACGGCTTCAAACACGCCCGCATCTGAGTCGTATTCGGCAAGTGCTAGGGACACGTGGCGCGCATCCGTTGAGTTGCCACCTCATCCAATGGCTACCAACGAAGCGGGTGCGTATCGAAGGAATGAAGCGGGCATTGCACGCTTTTTAAAGCGCACGTGGCGTCTCCATGTTCAATCCCGCTTGGATGAGCGGTCCAAATTTGCGTCGGCTTAATGGGTTTGGGTTTGAGCTATTTGGGTGCGGTTTTCGACCTGATAGCAACTTAAAACCCGCAATCTAATTATATAAGGTATTTCTAGGGTTTTTCGGCGTATTGGAGGCTCTAGGAGCCGTATTTCTCCTCTGAAAAATTCTGTAAAATTCCAGAGGCTATTCTTCTTATTTCCAGAGAGTTTTGGTGTCTATAATGGAGATTTGGTGATAAATTCTTAAACTTATACCCCGTATTTGGTGCTTTTCAATTGTATTTTGCTATTAGAATGATGTATTTTGCTATGAAACTTGATTTTTCTTGCACCATGAGTAGCTAAATTCTTATTGTGCATGGTATGGTGTAGTTAGGGGATATGATTTATGTTCGTTTGGTTGAATATTCGTTGTGCTAAATTGTTAACATTGATAAAGTGATAGTCTTTGTTATTAAATCTTCTCTTCATTTTCCAAAAGAACGTGTTAGAGTAGATGATCACCCCACAAGGGTGAGTTTTGATTTCCCCAAAAGGGACTTTCATATCGTATTTAAAAGACTAAAAATTTAGCAACGATCTTATTGAATTTTGTACTTGAACCCCCAAAAGGGTATTTTCCGATGAATTGCTCCCAAAAGGAGAATTCATTGAGTTATATTGGGTATTTTTCGATGAATTGCTCTCAAAAGAGAATTCATTGTGTTATATTCGTCAACCAAATTAATACGACTCATGGACCCTAATGAACCCATACCATGTGCATACGTTTCATCGATATTTTCATAGATGACTTTTCTTTGTTCGCATTGTTCACCACGATCAAACCCATTAAAATCATCGTCACCATAAGTGGTTAGCTTCTTTTCGTTGGATTTCTATTTGATTTAAGCTGTGGTTGCAACAGATTTTCTCCTGAGGATTCGACATCTGGACTCCCAGATTATATTACTTGTACGGACTCTTGCGCTTGAGAGAAGCACTATTTTGGGCCTACCAAGTTTTTGGCACTATTTCAGGGGAGGAATGGTTTGTTACCATGGTTTAGTTCATTCAGAGGACCTTCGGTGAGATCTTTCCACTTTTCTTTGTTCGCATTGTTCACCACGATCAAACCCATTAAAATCATCGTCACCATAAGTGGTTAGCTTCTTTTCGTTGGATTTCTATTTGATTTAAGCTGTGGTTGCAACAGATTTTCTCATGAGGATTCGACATCTGGACTCCCAGATTATATTACTTGTACGGACTCTTGCGCTTGAGAGAAGCACTATTTTGGGCCTACCAAGTTTTTGGCGCCGTTGCCGGGGAGGAATGGTTTGTTACCACGGTTTATTTCATTCAGAGGACCTTCGGTGAGATCTTTCCACTTTACTGTATATAAATTTTTGTTTAATTTTATTGTACATAAACTTTTGTTTATTTATTTTTTTAAAAAATGTAGTATATGAATTTCTATTGCACAAACAATCTGTATGATGGAAAGTACGCTAATGCACACAAACATAGGATGGATAAGCTCAAGATCGTTAATTTTAATCAGACTGATTGTGAAACTTTCTTTCAGGCCTGGAGGAGATTCACAGACATAATATCGAGCTATCCGCAGCATGGGTACACAAATGAAGAGCTTATGGAGTCCTTCCTAGATGGACTACAACCCCAGCTGCAGGAATTCTTGGGAGTCATGACGCCGACAGAGGCGTGACAATACATGGAGCAATATTTTGTGTGTAAATGATGCTTAATTGGTCTCTAGTACATTCGTATTTTGAATATCATTATTTATTAGAGCAAAACCATTGATTTGTGCACAAAGTATGAATTCTATTAAGTATTTCTACTTTCTTATATTTTTCATGGCTTGGTCTCGATCTCACGATTCCAATGACTATTTATTTGTATTTTTCTGAGGTCTGTGCTAATTACTATACATTTTTGAATGCAGAATACCAATTAAATGGGGAAATACACAAGTAAATACGAAAATACGGCAGCACGAATCTTGGCGGCCACGCGGCAGCATCTCGAGCATCTGCGCCTCATCCTACGGCTTCAGCAAATGCGGGCGACGTGGCAATATAATTGCCGTTGGATCTCGATCCAACGGTCCGAAAGAGCTGCTCTCGATTTCAAATTCCATGCGACGTGGCATCATCTGGCCCGTTGATCTACGATCCGACGGCGCTACCAAGAGGAAGATGCGGTAAAATCGTGGCCGCTGATCGACGATCCAACGGCTTCGAACACGCCCGCATCTGAGTCGTATTCGGCGAGTGCTGGGGACACGTGGCGCGCATCCGTTGAGTTGCCGACTCATCCAACGGCTACCAACAAAGAGGGCGCGGATCGAAGGAACGAAGCGGGCATTGCACGCTTTTTAAAGCGCACGTGGCATCTCCATGTTCAATCCCGCTTGGATGAGCGGTCCAAATTTGCGTCGTCTTAATGGGTTTGGGTTTGAGCTATTTGGGTGCGGTTTTCGACCCGATAGCAACTTAAAACCCGCAATCTAATTATATAAGGTATTTCTAGGGTTTTTGGGCGTATTCTGGGCGTATTTAAGGCTCTAGGAGCCATATTTCTCCTCTGAAAAATTATGTAAAATTCCAGAGGCTATTCTTCTTATTTCCAGAGAGTTTTGGTGTCCATATTGGAGATTTGGTGATAAATTCTTAAACTTATACCCCGTAGTTGGTGCTTTTCTATTGTATTTTGCTATTAGAATGATGTATTTTGCTATGAAACTTGATTTTTCTTGCACCATGAGTAGCTAAATTCTTATTGTGCATGGTATGGTATAGTTAGGGGATATGATTTGTGTTCGTTTGGTTGAATATTCGTTGTGTTAAATTGTTAACGTTGATAAAGTTATAGTCTTTGTTATTAAATCTTCTCTTCATTTTCCAAAAGAACGTGTTAGAGTAGATGATCACCCCACAAGGGTGAGTTTTGATTTCCCCAAAAGGGACTTTCATATCGTATTTAAAAGACTAAAACTTTAGCAACGATCTTATTGAATTTTGTGCTTGAACCCCCAAAAGGGTATTTTCCGATGAATTGCTCCCAAAAGGAGAATTCATTGAGTTATATTGGGTATTTTTCGGTGAATTGCACTCAAAAAGAGAATTCATTGTGTTATATTCGTCAACCAAATTAATACGACTCATGGACCCTAATGAACCCATACAATGTGCATACTTTTCATCGATATTTTCATACACGACTTTTCTTTGTTTGCATTGTTCATTACGATCAAACCCATTAATATTATCGTCACCATAAGTGGTTAGCTTCTTTTCGTTGGATTTCTATTTGATTTAAGATGTGGTTGCAACAGATTTTCTCCTGAGGATTTGACATCTGGACTCCCAGATTATATTACTTGTACGGACTCTTGCGCTTGAGAGAAGCACTATTTTGGGCCTACCAGACTCCTCAGGTGAACCATGATGCCACTGCACTCTAACCAGGTCGACGGTCTTATTTCTCAATAGATTCTGCCATCGATCCAGAATCCCAACTGGTTGCTGATCGTAGGTCGGGTCCGTTTAAACCGTGATCTTCGAGAAATCCATTGCATGAGATGGTTCACTGACGTATCGACGTAACTGAGATACGTGAAACACGTCGTGAATTCCCTCTAGTGATGGTGGTAATGCCAATCAGTAAGCCACTACTCCAACTCCCTCTAGGACGTCAAAAGGTCCAATATACCTCGGACTCAGCTTGCCTCTCTTTCCAAATCGAATAACTCCTCGATTCAGAGAGATCTTGAGAAAACCATGGTCTCCAGGCTGAAACTCCAACGGTCTCCGTTTAGCATTTGCCTAATGCTTGAAACGGTCCTGGGCGATCCTCAGATCTCCCTGATGTTCCTCACAACATCCACTGCCTCAACAATCATCTTTGGTCAACAATCATCTCTGGCCCTAACAGCTCCATGTCTCCAATGTCATCCCAACTCAGTGACGATCGACTTTTCTTTCCATAAAGTGCAGCAAAAGGCGCCATGACAATGCTTGCCTGGTAGTTGTTATTATAGGTAAACTCCACATGATGAAGATGATCCTCCCAAGATCCCTTGGAGTCCAACATGCATGCTCTCAGCATGTCCTCCAAAATCTAAATCGTCCTCTCGGACTGGCCATCTGTTTGCAGGTAGTACGCCATACTGAAACTCGGACTCGTACATATACTCTTCTACAGACTCTGCCAAAACTGAGATGTGAATCTTGTGTCTCTGTCCGATACGATACTTATGGGGACTCCGTGAAGTCACACAATCTCTTGCACGATTCACGTTATCTATACTATGTAAAGGAAATAAAAAACGAGAGTAAAAGAATGTACCGCCATGTATCTCCTCACTAGCGTTTCTGTGGACTGTCCCACTCGGAAAGGGATAAAGTGCGTAGATTTGGTCAATCGGTCTACGATTACCCAAACTGCGTCATTTTGCTTCAGACTTCGAGGCAGTCCAAATATGAAATCCATAGTGATGTATTGCCACCTCCACTCCGGAATCGTAAGTGGTTGTATCAACCTTATCGTACACTGATACTCCGCCTTAACCTGCTGGCATACCAAACACTTGACAACGCTTCGTGCCACACTCCGCTTCATGCCATGCCACCAGTAGTTCAGGCGAAGGTCCTTGTACATCTTGGTGCCTCCAGGATGCATAGAATACGGCGAACTATGTGCCTCAACAAGCAACTCCTCTCTAACATCTCCAGTTGGCACACAAACTCTGGCTCCATACCTCAGCGAGCCATCTTCATGAATCAGAAAGTCAGGCTGCAGACCGGCTTTTACCTGCTCATGGATCTTCATCGGCTTCAGATCTCCATCCTGGCCTGCCTTGATACGATCCACGATCGTCGACTGTATCTGCATACACATCAACGACAAAACCTCTCCAGGAAGCACAATCTCAATGCCTAACTCACAGAAGTCCTGCTGCAACCTCCACTGTGAAATCAATATCATAATCGCTGGAAGTCTGCTCAGCACATCAGGAACCACATTCACCTTGCCAGGGTGATACTGCAAGTCGATTTCGTAATCCACCATGAGCTGCAACCATCGATGATGTCACATGTTGAGCTCCTTCTACGTAAAGATGTATTAAAAGCTTTTGTGATCAGTAAAAATCTTCACCTTCTCACTCAATAAGAAATGCCTCCAAATTTTGAGTGCAAATACCCGCAGCCAACTCCAAATCATGCGTCGGGTAGTTCTTCTCATGAGCCTTAAGCTGCCGAGAAGAGTACGCGACCACGTATCTATGCTGATGCAAAATGCAACCGAGACCTTTGCCAGATGCATCGCAAAATATCTCAAAGCCACAAATCCGGTCGTGCACAGCTAGAACAGGTGCTGACGTCAATCTTGCCATCAGAATAGAAAAGGCCTCTTCATAAGCATCGGACCAAATGAATGGTATATCCTTCCTCGTCAGTCTAGTCATCGGCACTGCAATACGAGAGAAATCCTTGATGAAGTGTCGAAAACATCCTGCTAGCCCAAGAAAACTCCAGATCTCTGATGTTATCCGTGGAATCAGCCACTCTCTGATAGCCTTGATCTTCTCTGGATCCATGGATATGCCATCTCCTGACGCCACATGTCCATGGAAGGAAACTCTATCCAGCCAGAACTCGCACTTGGAATACTTCGCATACAAACGATGCTTTCTCAAAATCTCCAAAACTGTCCTCAAGTGCTCAACATGCTCCTCTTCCGACTTCAAATAGATCAAGATGTCGTCAATAAAGATAACGACGAACTTATCTAAGAAGTCGTAGAATATCACGTTCATTAGGTTCATGAAAACTGCGGGTGCATTGGTCACACCGAAAGGCATAACCACGAACTCGTAGTGTCCATACTTCGTTCTGAATGCTGTCTTTTGCACATCTTCCTTCTTCACCCTCAGCTGGTGATATCCACTCTTGAGATCCATTTTAGAGAATACCCTCGATCCTCCAAGCTGATCGAAGATGTCGTCTATACGCGACAATGGATACTTGTTCTTGATGGTGACGACATTCAACTCTCTGTAGTCCACGCACATCCGGCGTGAACCGTCCTTCTTCTTCACTAGCAGAACAGTACTCCCTACTGAGACACACTCGGATGGATATATCCCTTCTGTAAAAGCTCGTTCAACTGTCTACGCAGCTCCTCCAGCTCTGCCGGAGCCATACGGTATGGTGCTTTCGAAATGGGTTGTGCTCCCGGAATAAGATCAATCGAGAACTCAAGAGCTCGATCGGGCGACAGTCCTGACATCTCCCCAGGAAAGAAGTCATCGAAATCTCTCACCACAGCTAGTCTACTCACCTCCATCTGCATAGCTATAAGCTCCACTACTGGATTGGCCCGAAATCTGACAGGCCCAAGCGAACTGCTACCAATGCTGAACTCGAAGGCCGGGTGACCAGGAATCTCAAACACCACCTTCTTTCGTCGGCAGTTGATCGTAGCAAAGAAACAACTAAGCCAATCCATCCAAAGAACGGCATCATAATTGGTAATGTCGTGGATGATAAAATCGGCATAAAGCTCGAGTCCACAGACAACCAAGGGACATGATTGACAACCAATGACACCGAGATCACACCATTCCCTATAGCGATATTCCAACTCTTGGAAAGAGGGGAAGTCGATAGAGAATGCTTGTCCACAAAACTCCTGGATAAGATGCACATGGATGCACCGGAGTTGAAGAGAACCCGAGCAGGACGAGCACAAACAAGAATAACCCCTAACAAACAAACTAGCAATCAAAACCTATTCTAGCAAACAAGATCTAATCTAACATGCAAGATCAACTAATGAAAAGTAAAGACTAGTCTGAGGATTACCTGCAATAACACCATCCTCGGCCTTCGCCTCTATTGCAGTCATCATGAAGCATGCTTCCTAGGCTGAACGGCCTGCTGGAAAGCCTGCTTCTAGGGTATAATAGGCGCTCCACGTCCAGCAACTACTGGTGCTCTCTACGGCTAGTTTGCACTCGGGCAATCCTTCAGAGTATACGAAGCGTCACCAGAAATCAAGCACTGACCCAGAAACCTCCTGTACTGCTCCTTCACATGACCAGTTTTGCCGTAAAAGTTGCACATCTTTTGACTAGGCCCACCTGGCCTCTTAAACTGCACAGACTGATTAGGCTTCATCACAGGCCTAACCACAGCTTTGGCCTGCTCCATAGGTCTCTTCCCTACACTTGAAAACTGCACCTTCCTCTGATTGGCAATCAACTCTTGCCTCTTCGTAGTTATTAGCAACTTCCTATACGAGTCCAGGTCCGAAGAAGACATCAAACTCTGTAGATCCAAGGAAAGACCCAGCAGGAATTGCTGAGCTCGATCCTCAGCGGCTGCACCAAATTCGGCGCAAAGCTGTACAACCTGGTGAACTCCTGGTGGTATTGATCCACCGTCAGACTCCCTTACTTCAAATTGATGAACTGCTGCATCAACTCCCTCCTGGCAGCTCGAGGGAAGAACTCCTCATCAAATCTAGCTTTGAAAGTGGCCCAAGGGATAGGCCTCACCAGCATCTGTTCCTCAGATTCCCACCAACTACGGGCATTGTCCTTCAGCTGCTTCTTCACCAATTCGACCCATCCAACCAGGTCAACCTTTGAATAGGCAGGTTGTCCTCAGCGTTCTTCATCCATTCATCCGTAGCCAAAGTCTCTTCTGAATCAGTGAAGTACGTCGGGCCCAGCTCCCGAAACTGCTTCGCTCCCGACTCGAAACGAGGGGCATTCTGAAACATGCCCTGCTGTACGTGCATCATCTGCTGCATCATCCTCAGCATCTCAGGAATGGTACGATCTCTATCAGCTCCATCAGCTCGTTCACCAACTCTCGATCCACCGCCAGCTCGGGTAATGCGTCTTCCAGCCATCTAAGACGGGAAAACGTTCAGATTAGACTCAATTTATGACTTGAATGTTCCGAATATTTTAATGGATGTTTTTATCATCATTGTTGTTTCGATATTTCACAGGTGCAAATGGACCTGCATGGGCCACCACTAAAACCTGTCACACCCCACTTCCCAAGTATGGAAGGCGAGACGTGAAAAGGTCCGCTCAGACTTGGAGCTGTGAAGCTACAGTCTGATAAGCGTCTATGTATGATACCATTAGCAGATTCTTGCAATGCGACGAAACAACAACAATAATAAATGAAAAGCAGACATAAGATTATCCACTAAACAACATCCAAATATTATCCCAAACATGCAGAGATAGTCATAAAGAAGTACATAGTCTGAACGAATGGCCCAAGCATGGCCAAAGATAAAATAGAGAGTGATAAGGTGCTACGCACCAAATGCCTAACATTAACTACTAAAAGCAACAACAACTAAAAGAAGTCTCCAGCTGAGACTAGGACTGGTCACCGGTATCCTCCAACTCTGCCTCTGCAGGAACCTCAAACTCAACGTCTACGTACTGATCGTCCTCAGCAACAATCTCTGACTCTAAACCTGACATGTGACACCCAAAGAGAAGAGGGCACATGTCAGCAAAAGTCTCCCAAAGGTAAACGGAAGACTTTTGTTTGAAGGAACATATAAACAGTGATGCAACTAGCAGTTTTTACATAATGATATGGCATGGCATTTAAAGAATGCAACAATTAAAATGACATGATGGTAACATGCATGCACGTCGTAGCAGAAACTACGAAACACTATTTCACGAATTCACGAACACTAGCTTATCACTTCGTGCACAGAGTTTCCGTCTTTTGGCTGAAGTGGCTGTATGGGCTCACTTCTACGCTTAAGCGACCGTTTAACCCTACCCCTCCACGTGTATATGGAACGGCATCCATCTTCTAGATCACGAGCCAGGAAGTGTTTTTGGCATAGGGTTGTACCCGATATGCAGGTGCCTAGCCTTTATAGTTAACAATTTATTGTAGCATGTGCTATACAATCATGATAGAGCAAGTTGATGCATGAAATGATATGACAAGATGCATGAACATGTCAATAAGCAGTTAGAAGTGTGTACAGTTAATTTGAAAGTAAACGTGACATGCGGCATGAAATGATAGCATAGCAAGGGTGTCGGATCTAGCTTCGTTGTCAAGCTAGATCAAATAAGGCGTCTAGACGACTATCATTTAATCGCCTAGTCTCTTTACGCTATTTCATAAATTGGCCTAGAACATGTCCTAAACAAACACTAGGCAAGTATCACTTGCCTGAAAGAGATGTTCCACAATCCAAAGATCAAAAGTCCAGATCTACCTATGTGCTCAGTCCAATCCAGCCTACAGTCCCAATTATTAAATCTTGATTATTGAGTTACCAAAGCACTTAAAGTTACAATTTTTAGTCTTGATTAGCATGCAATGTGGGGGGTTCCTACGGTTCGAGATTTACCCTTAGCACGAAGCGAAATCTACACTGATGTCAGGTTGCGACGTCAGGGGTTGGATTCTGGTAGCGCGAAGGATACGACTGGACAGCGATAACGAACGAAGATCAGCCGGGTATCGGCACGATCAGCGAACAGCGACGAGAGAGAGAAGGATAGACGTACGATGTTCTACGGCATCGGGAAGATGCGGACAACGGCACGGGGAGGCGCGAGAGTCGGCGGCCGGCGGCAGGAAGTGGTGGGCCGTGGGTTTATATGGTGAGGGTGGTTGGCAGTTCTTTGTAGAGGATGTGGGATTGCGAGGGGTTTTGGGAGGAGAAAGAAGAGGTGATGCGTGGGGCTTGATGGACGGAGTGGGGGATCGCCGAAGGAGGAGGAGGAGATGCGGCCGTGGGTTTTGGCGGCTGGGCGTGGGTTTTGTGAGGAGGAAGAAACCCAAGCTAGGTTTCGGTTAAAAAGAATGAGAAATGCTATATAGGTGAATAAAAGGGTATGTTTAAGGGAAATGCAAGAGAGAGGAAGGAAGAGAAAGGGTTTACTTAGTGTGTTGAGTAGCCGAGATGAATATTTGGTGATACGTATGAGATTTCTTATTGCTATTTGGGTTAGGAAGTGGGGTGAACCTAAGTTAATTGGAGAGAGAAGACGTGAGAGGGAGGGGGTAGACTTAGGGTGTCATTAGCTAGGGAAAGATTTTAACATGATACGTATTAACCTATAGATTTAATTAGGTTATTTGAAATTCAAATTAATTAGGGCTAAGTGGATTAGAAAGTGATTAGGGGAAAAAGTGGGTCTAGCGGGGTCAGATAATTATAAGAAAAATACCAGGATAACCGTATTGACGAGTGGGTCGAGACTAAGATAATCGGTCACGTGCTAGGTTATTAAAAAACAGAACTAAAAATAAAAAGGTCAAACGACGAAGGTAAAAGTTACGACACCCCTTCAAACAAAATTGTTTTGTGGGAGAATGACCCGTGAAATGACGTTCACAAATAATTCCACAAATAAGTGCTCTTTCAGAGGGTCACAATGACATATAACATTGCACGTTTGGGATACAAGAAGATGTCAAAATAAATACACGTACGAACAAAAGTACGCGCACAAAAAATGTACGATCGAAAAGCGACCGTGACATAATGCATCCAACAATATGTGTAGATGGTTCACTTGCACTAGCTCCAGATTCTTGCACAAAAGAGAAATTGTCAATGTTTACAACAAATGAATCTATAAAATCCATAGCATGTTCAAAATCGGAGTCAAAGCATTTACTCACAAATGTGTCTATCATATGCACTTCTTCTACATCTTCTTACAATCTTGGTACGTTACACGAATTAAAGATATTTAAATCAAGTGTCATGTTACCAAATGAAATTCTTAGTTGGCAATCCCTGCAATTTATTAATGCATTACATGTAGCAAGGAATGGCCTTCCTAAAATAATAGGAGTTGCATGTCAAATTTTGGGTCTTTGAACATCTAGGAATATAAAGTTCACGGGGAAATAAAATGTGTCCACTTGGACACGAACATCTTCAATACACCCCTTTGGAACTTTAATAGACCTATCCGTTAATTGTAAAATAACGGATGTATGTTTCAACTCTCCAAGTCCAAGTTGCATGAAAATAAAATAGGGTAAAATATTTACACTTGACCATAAATTAAGCAATGCTATCTCAATTTTGGTAGTGCCAATTGTGCATGATATAATTGGGGGTCTTGGATCCTCAAACTTGGTAGGCGTGTTTTGGTGAACTATGGAACTAACTTGTTCAGTGTGGAATGCATTCTTTTTAAAATTTAACTTCCTTTTTATAGTACCAAGATCTTTCAAAAAATTTGCATACGTGGGGATTTGGTTAGTAGTATCAAGCAATAGAATATTAATTTGGTAACTTTGAAAGCTTTATCTAATTTTAGATTGATACTTATCTTTCTTTGATGCCTTTATGGGAATGGAGCGGGATGCACATAAGGTTCGGACTCCTTTTCTTGGATAATCAAGTTGCTCTTGTCTTTGCTTGAGTCCTCCTCTTTCTCTTGATTCTCAACTATTTGTTCAATCTCTTGAGATGAAATGTCAGGCTTCTCAATTTTTTTTCCACTCCTAAGAGTGATCACCACTTGACAAGGCTTCATGTTGGTCCCCGATGATGAAGAATTGGTGGCATTGGGATTTAGCAACGGTTGAGCCAGAAGATTTCCCTTGTCAAATTTCGCCGTCAACCTTGATATACTTTCATTCACTTATTGATTTTGGGTTTGCCGAAATTGTTGGAATTGGAGGAAATGTTGACTTAATTATTGAAATGTCTCTTTCACTTGTTGTTATTGTGTGTCATGCCTGTGGTCTTCCTTTCTTCTTTGAGCTCCAACTTGATAATTTTTGTTATTGAATGGTGGTGGTCGATAAGGTGGTGGACCTTGTTGTGTTGTGGCCTTTGAGAACCCAACCCAAGATTTGGGTGATTCTTACAATTTGTATTGTATGCAGTGTGGTTATATCCTTGATAATTGTTAACTTGGCCGACCTCAGTAGGATTTCTCAACATATCTTTCAAATCCGGGAGTGTAGGGCAACCATCCATACTATGTCCCACTTGGTCCAATAAGGCACAATTTTTCTCCGCTTCCACTGCTTTAGACAATTTCAATTTAAGAGCTTGCAACTTCCTTGTGATCAAAGCCTCCATGTTTCCTTTCAAGGAATCCTCTGGCTTCAATGTAAAAGGTAGTACTCGAGATGGTAGGGTAGATGAAATTATATCTCCCCTCTCATAATCGGATGTCATATCCCATGTTTGAGCATATCATCCACTGACTCCAAATATTCTCAAGCCTCATCTGGTTCTTTATCAAAGAATCCTCCATTGCACATCATCTTAACAAATTGTTTCATCTTAGATTATAGCCCATCATAGAAAAATCCAATGATTCTACTCTTATCAAATCATTGCATATGCATGCAAGCAACAACTCATAGAAACGCTCCCAATCTTAGTAGAAAGTTTTATTTCCTTTTTGCGTGAAGTTCATTATTTGCCTCTTCAAGCCTTGAGTCTATGTAATGGAATTTTTTTTAGAAATCAAGCTTGTAATTCTAACCACGAAGATATAGAACCAGGTGGTAAAGCATTCAACCAATTTTTAGCTTTGTCCTTTAAAGAAAATGGAAACAATTTATGGTATATTGTATCGGCACTTTTTTTCCATCAAAGTATGTAACACACACTTCTTCAAATTCTTTAATATGTGTATACATATTTTCTCGCTCTAACCGTTGAAATGAGTGTAAAAGTTGTATCACCTCGGTTTGAAGTTAAAAGAATTAGCATCAACAGGTAGAATGAAACATGAAGATATACTAGATCTTGTTGATCTTAAATCATCTTTCAATTTTCTTCTACTATGTTGTGAACCATTATCTGTATGATTACCATTACCACCATCAATGTTATTATTTTGAAATTCAGCCGTATCAATCACTTTAGACAATCGATGTGTTTTAGTAGTCCTAATCGACATGCACAAGTATAAGCTCAAGATAATTCTCTTTCCAACACTACACTAAGTTTTATGATTTCAAATATTTCTTTACAAAAATTAAAAGAAATTGTATTCATAAGAAGATGGAAATCTCCCAAACAATATTGTCCAACAATGTTAATCGTATAACAAATATTTCCACGTTGTCCCCGGCAACGGCGCCAAAAAATTGCTTGTGCTAATCCCAAGTGGATGATATCGCCAATGTAATATATCCCGATGAGTCCGGGTCAAATCCACAGAGACAAGTACTAGAATACATGTGATGTGATTTCGATAATTGGAACAAAGTCAATTGGAATGAAAACCACATTATGACGGTGAAAGTTGTTGTACAAATGAGTTATATCTATCGTAACCAAACAACTTTAACGCAAGTATTCAATGAGAAAAGTAAGTGTGGGTTGTGACATCAATGGATTAGTTGGTGATCAAGACTTGGACCTCTTTTAAAGTATTCAAATAAATCATTGCTCATTTTTTTGGCTTGCTCAATCCCTTGAAATCGATTAAATCAAGTACTTATCCTCTCAGATCAAACAATTGATAAATCAATGCAAGAATCTTGATCTAGAACATCATCTATTAGATTTTGTAGAGGTTAGTATTGATTTCCCTCTCTTTCAAGCATAAAATCAAACACCATATAGTATCAATTTCCTTTCTCATGGCAATTTCATAGCAATAAGTATGAAAAATCTAAAATAGATGATAATTCCAAGATTGATGAGTAGTAGATGATTCATGTCTTAATCAAAACCAGTCTATATCTGATCACAACCTTGCACTAAATAATTAACTACTCATAAAACACAAATATCAAATACATCAAATAAATTCATATTCATTTGCTCAAATTGGAATGTTGAAAGGGCAAAATGAGACAGAGATCAGAAGTATTTCACCAAATTGATTGCAAATTTGAATTTAAAACAGCTCAAAACCCCAGACAAAGTTGATGCAAATCTAGCTGAGAAAAACTCCACGCCATGCCCTAGCTCCAAGAAGAAGAAAGGAAAAATTGATCCAAAAAACTGAAATCTGTTGCAAATTAATCACATCTCTCTTTTAGATACATTCTTCTCCTTTAGTCTTCACCGTTGAATCCAAATTTAAGTTTTCCCCTGCTTTCCAGATCAATGGTTTGAAGTTAACTTGTCGTGAAATCGAATGAGTCAGCCGCTTTTATCGAAACGACCCAGCGAAATGGTCGTTTTGGCTTGAGTTCTTCACATTCGAAGCGGTCACGACGAACATTTGACGCGACCATTTAGGGTTCCCTGACTTATTGTCTTTTTGATCATTGAATGAGATTTTGACACGACCACGTCATTTTATTGAAACAGCCGCGTCGTTTTACTTCTCATGGTCTCATCATCTTCTTGCTACATGGTTGTTTGGCTGAGTTAATTACAACCGTGTCAATGTCGCTTATGAAGCTTTCAAGGTGCTTTGAGACTCTAGCTATCACACGGTCGTTTGGCAAGATGCTCACGACCATATGCTCTGCTTTGCCAGACTATCTATATTTGGACTTTACGCTACTGTTTGGGGTTGTAACACTTAGTCGTATGGTTCTATACTCATCCCCCTGAGCTTCGAATAAAGTCGAGAAAAATTTCCATAAAATTCCCTAAAAATATCAAACACATGGTTAAGTCTTGAGAAGAGTATTTTAAGCATAAAAATGATTAGATCATAATAAAATATGTTATTCTCAAAATGGACTTAACTGAGCTCGATTATCCACATATTGTGCACAACATCCTATGATTTAAGGGGTTATATATGCAATTGTCATCCATAATCAAAGGGCCCATAAGTGGTGGGGGGAAAAACTATTGAGATTGGAGCTAGGGTGGGTAGGTTAGTACGTATATGGTTCTAGGGGTCAAGAATGATAACATGTGAGGCGACAAAAAGGTGAGAGATTTATAATAAAATTCTAAATCCTAATACAATCATCCTGCTTTCGAGAGGAGAACGAGTTTATTCAGACACTATATTAGAAAGCAATAAAATATTTACACTACTGGGTTAGGATGCACTTGATCAAAAGGATGATCAAGGATCTCCAATGGTGCATGCAGTTGTTCCTCCTGCTTCTTTCATGGCTTTGTCGACTGATTTACTCCATGGATATCATTGTACCCCTGCAACGTAGATCCCATCACCTTTTGAAGGCATCCACATGTAACCTACAGGAGGCGAGCTGTTTTAGTCCAATGAGAAATTTTATTTCCCTCAATGAAATTAATCCAGAGATAATCAACATGTGTAGGAAATTCTAAAGCTGGTTGATGAATGCTCCCTGCAAAAACTCGCTACTCTCATAATGGAATACAATTAAATACTCGTTCTTCTCATTTTGAACATGGTCAGGTACTGGCATAACCAAACATGCCTTTTGATTCATGTATATCTATATTCTGCGGGAGACACATTGCATCAGAGGTGTCTGAATCTAAAAATGAATGAAGTAAAATGTGAGATTCAGAAAAGGAGTGCACATGGTTTAGGAAATATCACTGTATGGTGTTGTGGTGATGTTCAGTCTCTGGTGGAATAGAGAGTGACTATGGCGGTAATAGAGGAGGCGGACATGGTTCGGGCCCACTAAAATCAATCATCGTGTCTATGCTTGAACTCATGTACTCCTCGAGAATGTGCATGTTCATCGTAGCCCCCTCGATGCTCGTGCATGTCTCAAAGTGGGTGACCTGATAAAAGGAAGAGGGTGGCATAGGCTCCTTTATATCGTGCATCTTGCTCTCGTAGATACAAACCTCAAGGAAATTTGAATGGAATTGAGCCAGAAGTCCCTCAATCTTGGCTAACGCCTCATCAAGTTTCCCATTTTCTTCCAATGTGTTGCTCTGGATGACGTCGCCATCATGGTATGTATCGATGGTATCACCTGCAAGTGAGGAGGTAGCCATACTAGAAAATAAATTTTTTTGCTCAAATAGATTATCTTCCGTCGAGCAAGTGGGCAGTGATGCGTTAGGTCAATGAATATCCTCCACTACAGAAGTGGGTTCTCCTCCGCTATACCATGGAAGGGTGGTAGAAGTATACACCTGGTCGAGTGGTCCTTCCATATGCTCTCCCTCCTGCGGTGTAATATCAAAGATCTGACCCCATACATTCTACTTAAGATGCCCTTGTGATTAGAAATGTTGGTGTGCTATTAGGTCAGGATAGGTGTCGATCGAAATGATGGGGGTGACACCAGGTGGTGTGCCTTGGTTTGTAATAAATCTATCCAGCATGCTTTCAAGGCGTGCTTCTTCTTCTGACGAATGCATATATGGTAGAGGTTATTGATGGGAGTGGTCAGGGTAGTTGTTGTAGGTGTATAGATTTGGGTCATTGGGGTTGGTGTTATATTGGCAAAAATCAGTGTAATGCCCCTGAAGGCCGCAAAGACCGCAACTTGTTGCAATCTACAGAAAGCAGTCATTCACTCACATCTAAGCATCATGGTATGCCGAGCTACCAAAAATATACATGTATTTTCCATCTGTCATCCACATTGCAACTCCAAATTCACCTGGCTATACAAAAAGGATAGAAGAAAAATAAAGCAAATGAGTAGTAAGCAACTGGAGAGGGTTAAAATTTTCTTTTTATTTGCGTTGTTTTTTTTTATTTTTTAAACATAAATGTGTAGTCTAAAAAATAAACAATTAAATCAATACCAAGCCAATTGCCTCCACGACAACAACGCCAAAATTTGTTACGTTTTTAATTAACCGCAAGTGTATGGTGTAGTTGTAGATTAGGGGTCGAACACAAAGAGGCAGTGGTTGAGTACCGATTGATTATGGATTTTATTTAGATACATAAATGATCATGGGGAAGATGGAAGTTATCCCAAAATGTAAAAGGAAAGAAATATGCCAAGGGCTAAGCATCACCACTAGTGCAAATTAATCATGGGATTGATTTAGCTTCACATTCTAAGATAGTAAAGTTGTCTATGAGGGTTTAATCTCAATACACGTCCACTTCCCGTCTAACTGAGAGAGCGCACGAGGGGCAAGCCTTGGACCTCTATAGGGACCCCAATATCTTGTCAGAAACCCCCATTCTAGTTGTTCTAATGATTTAGGTTTGATGTCTCGTCAGTACGCAATATTAGATAATCAATCTACCACTAAAGACAAGGAACCGAAACTCTGATTTCTGGTCTGTATTTAGAGTTGCAAATCATCAAGACCCGATTTCTGGTCGGTAGCAAGGGTTATATGATAACCTAGTGATGAGATTGATATAAGCACACATCCAAACTATGTCATAGCAATAATATATTAAAACGATATTTGGGTGATCAACCCATATGAACCATCTACACTAGGGTTCCACCTTGCCCAAGGAAAGAAAATCTACTCGATTAACTTAGGGAAGAATAGCAAACAAATCAAGAGAAAACACATCAAAAATAAGCAAGAAAGAAAATTAAGAACAATGCTAATGAAGAAAAAATAATGCAAAATATTAGCTTACAAATATTAAGAAAAGATAAAAACATAATCTTTAATGCAAAATATTAGCTTACAAATCTCCTGGAGTAGCAGTTCACAAAGGGAAAAGAAAACATAAGAGATGCCTCCAAAAATCATCCACAAGAACCCCTTAAATACCCCACTAAAACCCTAAGCAAATTCGGGTCTGAAATCTGAAAATCGAGGGCACACAGCCATACTAAAAGTGGCACGGCCTGGCAGAAATTCTAGCTTCGCTACCCTGACTTTCAGAAAATCTATAAAATCATCCCGAATTTATAAAATTACAAATAAAAATTCATTAGAATCATCACAACACACTATATAACAGAAATATAGTTTGGGGAGAAACTGCTAGGGAATTGAGAGCAGAAATTCGTCCTTTGCAATGTTGTTGCTTTGTTGCTCTTGAGGATGACACGGTCGTGTTGTCAATTGGCACGGCCGTGCTGCCTTAAGCTCCTAGAGACTCCCATACTTTGCAACTTTAGCATGGCCATGACGACATCTGGCTTAGCCGTGTCTATAGTCAAGCCAAAATGATCTTTTGTTTCTTTTTGGACACGGTCGTGTAGTGAAGCTGCACGGTCGTGCGGCTGATAATCCAACATTTCTCTCTATGCTGATATGGTGGCACAGCCGTGTGTTGACATGCATGGCTGTGCTACCCTTTGTTTTGACCTTCTCTTCTTCCTTTGGCTTCCGATCTTTGTCATTTCTCTTTCGCTTCTTCTCCCATCATCCTTTTTCATTGTTTTACGTGCTTTTGTACCAAAAACACACCAATCAGCCCCAAATCATGAAATGAACGAAAATAAACAGAAATTAGATAGGAGATGCGGATAACACCATAAAAATGCATGGGAAAATTGATGTAAATATGTGTAAAATATACACTTAACAGTCCCCCAGCCTCCACCTGATGGTGGAGAGGAGTGATCGTTCCCCTCATCATTTCATTACCTTATACACTTCACTTAATCACATTGAGGGTAATGTGTTATTCAAGCTTACGGGAGACATTTCACTTTAGTTTTACCCTAGCTTTGGGGAATGCATCATTATTTGATTGTTGTGGTTGTCATTCTTACACTGGTTGTGTTTGCTTGCTTCTCGTCATTGTGATGGTCATGCGACCACTTTTCCCTTTATTTTCCTTTCTTTTATTTTCTTCACTGGTGGAGAGACAACTCCACTCTTCAATTTTTTCCTCCACTTTTTCTTCCACTTTTTCCTTTCATTTATTTCTTCTTTCTTTTCATTTTCATCACATACCACCACTTTTATTTTATTTTTCAAAAGAAAAAAATTGTAAAGTTTGATGACATGAACCCTTTAGGAAAACCACGCTCATATATCGGTTGTATATATACTTAGCTAGCATCATTTATTTTGCATATGCTTTAGAAATCTTTTCGTGGCGTGATTTTTTTTCCGCTCATAACCTCATCGTTTTACTTTTAGCCATCACCCGTGAATTAGAGCAAATTTCCGTTTACCTCCAATAGGATAGATTAGTTTCATATTCAACTCCTAGAATACACAAGTTTAGGTTTTACGAAGTGTGGAGTGTATACCTAAGTTCGATAGGGATTGGCCTCGAATATAGATTGGTTCCCCCTTTAGCATGGTCATTTGACATGTCTTCAAAAAAATGATGAAAGCAATGAATTCAAAAAAATAAAAGAGAGTAAACTTTGAAATAAGTGCACCGTTCTTCATATCCCACCAAGTTACTAGATCTCTATGCCTTAGGAAGCATTAGAGCTCGCGTCGGAAAGTGAGATTTGGGGTAGTGCACTAGATAAGAAATAACTGGTTTTATGATATTCGATAGAGTAGGCCCAAGAGGTCTGTAATGGCCTAATACACTAGACTCGTCTGATTCATGAGTCATTGGCTTAAATCTTGTTACATGAATCGCCTAGGCCCATTTGTTAATAAAAATTTGTGTAATTTCCGATATAAACATGTCTATAACTACGGTTCAGAAGGAACTAACTTGACATAACCAACCCTGGAGAGATTAGGACCCTACGATGCACTCTCAGATTGTTGCCTTCACAAGTGTAGGACGAGGGTTGAATTCCATTAGTCTAATCCCATTGGAGGGGTTTTTACGGATCCAACACTTTTCATGGGGGGTGTGGTGTTAAACTTGACACCATGGTGGAGAGTAGTGTTTAAAACTTATCCTGCGGTAAATTAATGTTATATATGCTTGGAATGAGCCATAACTCCGTTATATATATGATTCATGCATATGCGTGGTTTGAGAGGGTGATCCTTAGACTTTCGTAGCAGATTCCTTCCCATTCTTCAAGTCTTGTCTTGCTCGAGGAAGAGCAAAAGTTAAGCTTAGGGGAATTTGTTGAGTATGTTTTACATGCATTTTCTCACCCATTTCACCCCCGTATTTATTTTCCATCTTTGTTGTGTATCATTCTCGCTCTTTTAGTTGTTATTATCATTTTTATCCACTTTCATGCTTCAGATGTATCTCTTTTATGTTTCAGGGAATTTAAGCTCAAAACGATGCAATTCGATGAAGAAGAGATCAACGGAGAAAAGACAGAGAAGATGAAGAAGGATGGAGGGACATGGGATGCCAAGAAGGAGAAAGACAAGACATTACTACCGTGTTGGTGCACGCATGGCCATGCCATCGTATCATCAAGAGGAGGAGGAGAAGTAGCTTCAGCGGCATGGTTGTATGGCTTTTCAGTACAGTCGTGTCAAAAATAGAAACAGAACGTCTACTGTGCTAGTCTACAGACATGGCCGTGCGACACGGCTTTGTGCCTGGTGATGCATAGAGCTGCCTGGAGGCTTAGATTCTGATCAACACGGACGTGCTACTTTTTGACACGTCCGTGCACAAGATGGCCGCTCTTCTTAGAGTAAGGTTTTTAGGGTCGACACGGCCGTGCTGCTTTTCGACACGGCTGTGACGCTTTTCGACACGGTCGTGCTGCTTTTCGACATGGCCGTGTGCCTTTAAATCTAAATATAGTAAGCTGTAAACGAACTCATTATGTTTTGTTGGGGACTTTATATTTTGGGGTTATTTTTGGAGCTATTTTCCAGCCCCTTTTCATTCTCTTTGGCTCAAGCTTTATAAGGATCTTTAATCCCTCTATTATTGAATGCTTCTACTTTCATTTCTTCTGCGATTGTGATTGTCATTGATATTGCTCTTGTTTTTAATACATTCTATCATTAATCCATAATGCATGCCTTTAGAATATTTTTATTGTTAATCTAATAATGTTTGAGTATTCTCCTTGCCTAGGGCTATGTAGAGCCCTAATGTATGAATTGTGATTGATGGATTGCCCCTAATATTGATCCAATTGGGTCATAGTTAAAGAATGGGTTTGGGTGTGATTTAATTTCAATACTTCCCATTAGTGGGCTAAACAATCATAATCACCAACAAACAATTGGGATTTTGGGTTGATGCCCTATTAGAGGATTAACTGCCTAATGATAGGCACCGACGAACCATCGGGCGTAATCATTAGAACTACCTAAATTGTAGCTATCGATAAACCATTATAGCTTCAATAGGGGTCCAACCCATTCTCTGAATCATCTTTTACAGTTAGACGTCGAGAGGACAAGTATTGGGACTTGACCATCATCGACGATTATAACTCATTGGATCGAGAAGTTAAATCCATCCGGTACATAATCTACAATAGTGGTGATACGCTAGCCCTAGAATTTCTCCATATTTGATATTCCCTTAGTCTGATCACCATCTCTCTTTCAAGACATTAATCATGTAGCAATACAAAACCCGGCATTGCTCCTTGAACAAGCCATCGCCTCCTTGCTACAACACCCGCTTGCTACAACACCCGTATGCTTATGGAACATAATTAAAACATCCACATCATGAACAGCTGTTATCCAGGAGCTATCTACAAACGTCACTTTAACATTCTTTGTATCAGTTTTAAATATGAAAGCACAATATAACTTGTGTTTAGTTTACGATTTTGTTTTCACACCATTAGCTAAATTAACTATAACTCGTGTATATGTGTGATTGTTTACTTCATTTCAGGCTCTGGTAATGTATTTTTATGTGTCTTATTGTCATCACATGCGTCGTCATCAATATTAAATTTATTTTTCGAATCATTTACATTTGTTATTTCGTCTTCATTTTCAATAATATTTGAAATTTTAGTTGGAGTTTCATCAAATGTCACATGCATAGATTCTTCAATGGCTAATGTTCTCTTATTATAAGCTTTACTTCTAAAAGAATACCAAACAAAATTTGCTAAGACTTAGAATTTATAAAATTTTTAGTATTCTGGAAAATGTGCTAGGGCTTAATTTTTTTTAAAATTTCACAATTTCACCTTGCCCAATGTGATTAGATATCCTAGCTATATATATTTGCACTATTTACTCTTACAGTCTTGCAAGAAGGAGATAATAGAAATATCAAGCAGGAATGCTTGGAGACTAGAGTTGGTCTATAGGATCAAACTAGGATAAATCGTTCTGTTTTGTAATTGATCACATTACCAATTTATTTAATATAGATCTCTTGATATTGAAGTACCATGTTTTAATTTATATGACAATTATACTACAATTTGGCTGCTTTACTTTTTTGTAATAATTGTTATTGTCTAGTGTATAAGAATCAATCCATAAGGATTCAATAGATCTAAATTAACTTTTATCATCAAGTCAGCTATCAATTCCTCCTTCATAGGTTTCATGCTGGCTTCTTCTAATGTGGATGCATGCACACAAAGGGAATTTATCTATTTTCACATTTGTATTCTCTAATCTTACATGCACAGGATAATCCATACGTACAAAAAGAGAGATAATCACATAATAAGGCATATGGACCAATCGAATCAGACTGAGCTGACTGTTGTAGAATTATCCTTAGTTCATTCCTTGACAAAAAATTCCCTTAACTCCTTGAATAAGTTTCCATCGAAAGCTATGCTACACGATACTCTTACATTTCTCAATTGAGGCATTAGAGTCTTTATGCTACCAATCAAGCCAAACATGCTCTATTGACCATGGTGTGTCAAAACAACAGAACGATGTAATGAAGTGTCTTTTAAGCTTTGCATGAGCACTATCTGATCTATTGGTTGGTGACATTCTCAAAGTGCATATTGTTATCTGATGTATTTATCCCTTTAAATTTCTCTCCATTGCACTGGAAAGTTGCATGTATTAATCCTTAGTACATGACGACACCAAAAAATTCCAACTTGAATCTATGCTTCTCTTCTCTCCTTAACTTATAAATATTTCTTACAATTTGCCAACAAGTTTATAGATTTGTGCATATACATAACTTCTTTTTCATGGGGATAAATACATTTTTAATGTCATTCATAAGAACCATCTTTCTATCTATCAAAAGTATACAAGGCATCATGTACC
The DNA here is from genome assembly GCA_030789695.1 of Scilla litardierei. NCBI lineage: Eukaryota > Viridiplantae > Streptophyta > Magnoliopsida > Asparagales > Asparagaceae > Scilla > Scilla litardierei. The sequence goes on from CM061132.1 coordinate 54,512,191, forward strand.
ACTTTAGTAGAGTTCTTAAAATGCTCCAAAGCCCATATGTAGCATTCCTCCTTATCGGCATGTATGTAACAAGAGACGTGAGAATTATTCTCAATTGAGGTGACATCAATAATCTTTAATACTGGAAAATGGTATTTGTTGGTCTTATATTTGCAGTCCATGATTAAAACATTTGGAAATGCATGTAATAGCTCCACAGATATAAGATAGGCCTAAAACAAGCTCCTCACTTGTTAAGTTGCTTCATCTGAAGAATGATGTTAAATGTAGTTATTCTTGCTCAAGCTATTCATTAGTTGCTTCATCTATGATCTTTCCAGCCAACTCAGAGATAATATGCTTCTGTCATACATTGTATATGGTTTTAATAACATATAATATTTCTTTGTCCAAACAAACTTTTTGCCATGTCTATCAATGTATCTATTTCTAAACCATGTAATCTACCTGTAAAGGAATGTCCCTCAAGGTTCTTCACAATTAGATGGTCATGCATGTCATATAACACTATTAACATTCACTCATCTCTGATGGCTAACTTCTTACCCTTCAAAGAAAACATACATTCAAACATCTTACTTTCAATTAGCCTATGTCTTTTGTTTCTCATAATTTTTGGAGGTGCCATAATATTTACTACTTTCACAAACAAAATATATAGTTGGCCTTTTCCCATGCTTAGTACTAAAATTCACAGTATGTATCACCTTCATAAGATCATTTGCATCTGGGATGTCGTGAATACATTCAAAAGTGCATCTCGACTTGAAAAGATTATATCGATGGTAAAGTCATAATGAAATCTATAACAAACACTTACCCAATGCTGATGGATATCATATCCTAAATGTAGAAAATACCAACAACAATTGGAACATGTAAAAATATACAAAGGTTTAGTAATGAAGAACATACATCAACCATTTCATACCTTTGTTTGTGGTACTTCGTCAATGTTACCCTCGGTGTAATAAATTTCCTAGTCCATTTGATTAATGTTGATCTTTAAATTTGGGCAAAAACTAAGAAACTCTTCCAAAAATCATAATTTGCAATAAAACTTTTTGATTTATTGACCTACAAATCAAAACATAATTGACATGCAAAAATATTATAAGCAATTTCAAGATAAAAATTCACTTGACCGCTAACCTAATAGACGATTAACTTTCCCCAACTCACAAGATTATAAGTATAATATTACGGTCTGGGTTACAACGATCAACCAGCAAATCAAAAACAAATTGGCATACATACATTTAAAAGCAAGTTCAATTTAGGAATAATTTTCCAATAAATTTCCAATTTTTTTTCAATAAGTACATTCTCAGATCTTGAAGAGTAAACGTTTTTAAAATTGCATTTTGGAAAAACATCATAAAAGGTGTTATAAATCAACATCTGAGGAGAAACCCACACCTCTTTATTTATAGCATATAAGAGAGCGTATATAGATAAGATACATAAGATACGGTCTTATCTATAAGATAAGCGGTGATCCCAACCGACTAACCAACTCGGTATTATCCCTTCACAACACTCCCCCTTATCTAGCCATAGGTGTGGACTCTGCTCATGAATACTTCAGAATTCTGAGTGTAGTAGGAGTCTCACATGAGGTGGATACTTCAGGATCCTGAGTTGGTGAGGTTTGCCTCGGTAAAACCTTTAGCTATGGAAAACCCCATGGGAAAAACCATAGTTAAGAAAAAAGAGTGCAGACACTCTCTAACTCCTCCTGATTTTTTAAGTGACTCTGCTTATGAACACTTCGGAATTCAGAGCGTCACAAAGGGGTGGATACTTCAAGACCCAGAGTTGATGTGATTTGCCTCATTAAAACCTTTGGCTATGGAAAATCCTGTGGGAAAAACCATTGCTAAGGGAAAAGAGTACAAATTCCCTCAACTCCCCCTGATCTGTAAAAGCTCTTAGGCTTTTAGATCTCTTAGGCTTTTCTCATCACTCCTATTGACAACATTCCGAAAATATACACAGATTACAAATATTGTGACCATTAAGCAGCTACTAAATCCAGAAACTCTGGAGGGGTGTGCTGACTTTCGTTGCCTCTGATGTGGTCTTCAGCCTATGTGGTCAGCTCCACAATACCAGCCTCTATCCCAGTCGTCACTGTGATGTGATGTACCACCAGACGCCCTCAAATACGCCATTGGTGTGGTGAGAATCTCGGAATGATAGGATGATTTTTCCTTCATAATTTGCTTTGCAGATCTGCAGTAGATGGCCATCTCACTATGGGTACCTAGTCTGTAATTTCTCAGTATATGGATCAGACATTTGCATAAACATGGAGGATGATACTTTATAATGTAAGCCTAAATTTGTCGACCCTTGGAGGAAGTGCAGAAGATGCTTAGCTCCGGTCTAATGGCCCTTGTTATGTGTCTAACTATCTCTGGCTAATGAGTTTGTTACTGCTATATCGGGGCGCATGCAGTTAGCCAAGAGTGCCTAATTGCACTAAGATAAGGGACTTTAGGACCAATTATATCATCCCCCTCTTCCAGCGATCGGAAGGTGTCTTTTTGTACATCCATAAAGTGTATTACCATAGGTGTAATTTGGATGACAATGGTCCTTGTAATTTCTTCAACACACTTCTGGGCGTATGTAACAAGATTCTATTAAGATAATAAATCTGCGAGCCATGACTTAATTTATTTTTGCAGGTCTTTTATTTCATGTTTAATAGTTCGGCTTGAACAGATATTTCGGTTTTCTCTTCAGGAGATCCGATAAGATGTAAGTTGTTTACAACTATGATCTCAAATCATGTTCTTTGCTTAGATGCAAAGATAATCCTCAGTAGGAATCACTGCTTTGTCAAGTGATTCTCTTGGTTGTAAATTATTTATTATTCTTATTGTTTTTCTTCAATAGAATAGACGTCTCGAAGTCTATTCAGGTATTTAAGGAAATGTGGAAATTATCTTTACCAAGATATCCATAAAGGTATGCTGTCACAACATCCAATATCAGCATATCCAAAATTCTCGTTGCCAAATCGTACGGTATTCGCTTTTGATAACTTAGGAAATATGTTGCATCATTTATTATTCATGCTCATTTTAATTTATTCATTCCCTAGTTTCAGCGAAAATATCCATGGGCTATAGATTGTACCTTATAGCATATGATTTTGTATTTATTTTTTCTTCTGTGTGCAATACTTATTTTACCCACAGATTTGACACCTTTTGGTGTCTGGACTTCAAGTCTGAACATTTCACGTTTCATAAGTGAGTCCAGCTCATCTTTTATTGCCTCATTCCATATTTGGCTAATCTCTACGTTTGAATTTTAGCAACGGAGTATGGAACGATATTTTATAAATATCATCGTTTTTGCGATGTATATGGCAATATGATACGAGAATACATTGTCGACAATTATGTTCTATCTGTCCAACACCTCCCCAGTACATACACCATTTACTTTCATTTCAGTATTTCCCGGTATTTTCTCTGCAGTGGATTCCGGGAAGGGGTGAGGGTGTGGACATGAGCGCATTGTCCTGTGGTAGTATTGTCTCAAGGTCTCCAGGTATTTTTCTTTGCTCTTTGATTTTCATCCTTAGAGCCTGGTGGTCTGCCACTTTTTTGTTGAGGAGCAACCACTTCTGCTGCTGGTGGATTGCATCCATTCTTGGGGATGTCTATCCTAGCTGGAGTATTTGCAGCAGGGATGTGTGATTTGACAATCTTCTTGTTATCAGTAAATGAGTCCGGTAATTGGTGACCAGGGTTCTGAATGTGGAGGATCTTCAGGATCTCATCTTCACATTGTTTTGTTACCGGATCATTGTAGGTCAAACTTTTTGTATCCCACATTATAATTGGCTTCGTACCAGATTTCCAGTATCTGGGCCCATTTTGGGGAAACTCGTCTCATCAAAATCACAATCTTCAAGATGTGCCTTAAATACGTCCCCCGTTTGGGGTTCTAGGTATCTTATAATTGAGGGTGAGTCAAACCCTACATAGATATCTAGGTGACGTTGAGGACCCATTTTTGTCCTTTGTGATGGTGCGATGGGGATTTAAACTACGCGACCGAAGGTTCTCAAGTTAGAAATGTTCGGTGGCATTCCATATGCAAGCTGCATTGGAGACTCTGACCTCCAGATGGTCTTATTTTCATGTACGATGCAGCATGCAAAATTTGCATGTCCCATGCATCCATTGGCAATCGAGATTTCATTAACAATGGTCGTGCAATACATTGGAGTCTATTTATCAGTGACTCTGCCGACCTATTTTGGGTATGAACATGCGGCACTGTATGTTTATTTTCTATTCCTGTTGCTTGGAAGTACTCTTGAAATGACCGGTAGGTAAATTCTCCAACATTAACCAGACTTATTTTCTTTATTTGACTGTCTAGAAAATGTGCCTGTAACATTATTATGTGTGCCAATAGCTTTGGAAAAGCTGAGTTGCGGGTCGATAGTAGACACACATACGAATATTTTGAGGATGCATTTATCAGTACCTTAGAGTATCGAAATAGCCCACTAGGGGGGTGTATTTCTCCACATCAACCTCCTTATTTTCTTTCAAGGAAGCGTTGAGATTCTTTTGTCAGATTTTAATAGAAATGGCCTTGCAATTTGTCTTTCATTATAGCAATGGATGCGAGGGAATTCTCCCACTTGCAATTTGTTTTTCCTTATAGCAAGTGATGCGAGCAAATTCTCCCTTCTGAAGAATCTTCTAGTTCTTCAAGTCATAACCATAGGATAGGGATCAGTGCATCATTACTGATCTAAGGTGGCCATGTCTATCATGCCAAAGTTAAAAAAATGGCTGATGTAGGGGACTTCAGGTGCTCCGTTAAATCCGCTTCCTCTCTCCGAATCTTTGTATGGTAGAGGCCTGTTCAAAAGCTCTCAAAAAGTTCAAGTATGGATTTTACTCCTTTTTCTTGAGACGTTACATACAATATTTTGTTTTTCATTTACATTTGCTGCTTCCAAATGGAATCCGATTAAACGGATGCCCTTAAAACTTAGTAAGTTTCGTTTGGAATTCGGAGAGATTAGTGCGTCCTTTATTTTTGTGTCATTTGGGAGCAATAGTGTCGTGTTTCCAGAACCTTCAATATGGCCTTGATATTGGGCTTTGTATTGAAGGATCGTATGTGTTTATTTACTGTCTATAATTAGTTATGAGAGCAGTTCATATATTAAAAGATGAATCATATATGCACATTTTCAGAGAAACATTTTCATTCAAAATCAAATTACATAATTCAAAAAGCTCTCATAATATGAAATGTTCTTAAAACAAGTAGCTAAATAAAAATAGAAGGCTAATCAAGCAGGTCTTCATTTTCGAAGTCGGCAGCTATAAACTTGACTGGAGCATCAGAGGTCACCATGTTTGTTTCAGCTTTATTTTTCTTGTTTTATTTATACAAATCTTGGAGATGCTGTGGAGTTCGGCACACTCTGGACCAGTGTCCTTTCATGCCACTGCTATGGCACTGGTCTTCCCCAATCCCTCTTGGGTGGGGGTGCATCATTCTTCTTGTTGTCATTTTTGCACTAAGTGAACTTCCGCCTCCCTTCATTTCTTTGTTGCTGAACTTGGCCCCTGGCCCTTTTGTTCTGTCCCCCTTTTCGTGGTCTTTCTTTTCGTTTATTGTCTCTCTTCTTTTTGGAAAAAGAAGATGCATTGTGAGCTTCTGGTAGGGGACAGTGCCATGGGGCGCATGTTGTAAGTGGAGATGAAAAGCTCTTTTTTTAGTTCAGCCATGTATAAACATGACAGCAGCTTAGAATACTTAGTGAATTTGCGTTCACGGTATGCTGCATTAGTATCACATCTTTCTTATGTAAAGACGTGTACCTCTTTTTCAGCATGCGATCTTCTGAGAATTTTTCACCACACAACTTCAGGCATGAGGTGATGCTAAAAAGAGCTGAGTTGTACTCAGCTATGGACTTAAAGTCCTACAGTCTCAAGTTCTCCCACTCGTATCGTTCCCTTGGTAGTATAACATCTTTCTGATGTTTATACATGTCTTCAAGGTAATTCCACAGCTCAAATGGATCTTCGATTGTAAGTTATTCAGCCTTTAGGGTCTTGTCCACATGGCGGAAAATATAAATAATGGCTTGCGCCTTTTCTACATCGCTTACATTTTCATTCTTGGTCACAGTTGAAATGAGGGACTTAGCCCTTAGATGGAACTTCACATCGGGCTGCCAACTCAGATAGTTTCTCCCTGATGTACAACACTTCGAAATCGACACTTGTAATTTTAGCCATTTTGTCTAGCAGAGCAAAAATTTGCATGAATTAATAATTTAATTAATAAACATTTTCATGCGGAGGCAATATTTTTATATGAAGAGCTAATTGCGTGGATCGGCCAATCCCACATAAATACCCACATAAATAAAAAGTCCAAAGTCCATTACAGTACGTATTACATAAATGAAAGTTTAAAAAAGAAATTACAACTTTGGAAAACCCCATGGGTCACATATAAGGTCTTCAGCTTCAATTGTGGCCTCCGTCTCCATCGAAAGTGGTCTTCGGTCTTTGACATTTACATAAATTACTCCCTACAATTTCTCTCAAAAGTAAAAGAAAAGTGCAGGAAATAAAATATGGCACTTAAACAGCCGATCCAAAAACCTCAATTAGCCATCCATGCAAACATTTGTGCTTATCAAACATTTTCAGCAGACATTTTCATCACAGGCATCACATGCATTTATATTTGCAGAAAGGGATAAACAATTTAATTACTTAATAATTATTGGACCACTGGGCTACGTCATACACCGTTAGGTTAGCTGACTAACGGCAGAGCAGACGCATGATCTTCCTAATTATTAAGTTCTAATAGATGCATAACCAAACATAGTTTATCCACAGAATAAGCTAAAATGATGCGAAGCATATATTAATGATCCTACAAAGGGGATCATATAATGCAAAGGTTGTGCCAGTTGGGTTTGTTCAAAAGATTGAAAAAGAGCCCAATATTTGACATGTTCTTAATTAAAGGAAGAAATTTTCCTTTTTAAATTATCTCCAATTTATCTCCAAATGTCCCCAAAAGTCCACTTATTGCCCCATAATTTATCGGGATTTGTCATGAATTTTTAGGCCCCCAATCGCCATTTTTAATTAGTTTTTAGCCCCCAAAGAAGCCTTTTAAAGCTTATTTTCGCCCCTCCACCTTTTTTCAGAGAAACAACTGGCATGCGGGCCGGAAGCCCGCAGTGTGGCTGCGGGCTTCAGGCCCGCAGTCTGGAATTTTTTGTGTGTGTTAATAGTTGGCCTTCAGGCTTAAGGCACACAGTTTGCCTGCGGGCTTCAGGCCCGCAAGGCTTAAAAAGGTTTTTTTTGGGCTTCAAGCCCAAACGAATTTGGGGGGCGGCGGCTAGGGTTTGTCGTCGTCGCCGCCTGTTTGTGCCCTCGGAAAGAGGCGGCCGCCCCGCCGTAGCGAGGACGACAGGGGGGATCTGACGGGGCGCCAATGGCGGCCCCTCCTCGCTTCAGGTGGGGGGAACCGATGGGGTGGCACCCCCCTTCGGGGGGGATCCAATCGGGGCGCCGCCCCCCTCGCTTCAGGCAAGGGGGTCCGATCGGGGCGTCGCCCCACCTTTGGGGGGTGGGGTCCCATGGGGCACCGCCCCTAGCTTCAGGCGGGGGGCATCCGATGGCGACGGGGTGCCACCCCTCCTTCGAGAGTGATTCGATAGCAACGAGGACTAACGGGGGGAAGGCCACCGGCGGGTTTAGGATAGGGTAAAAACTCTATTTTCCTTTTATTTACAGATTTAAAAACATGTTAAAAACATAATTTTTGGACGATTAGCCCTAATTACACTTTGATGTTGCGAGATCTATGGAAAAACTATCATACGTAGTATAAAAATGACATTTTAAGCGAGATTTACCTCTTTATCCGTCCTCCGGATACAGCAACAGTTGAACGAAGCCTACAGGGATGATGACGCTTGTTTGATGAAGCTTGATACCACGCGTGGATCTCCCGCCTTTCTTCGCTTTCGCAACGATCGATTTTGTGTGGAATTTTTGTTTAGAGACACGTGCTGATAACGTGTTCTGAATCACTATCTGGGGAGGAACCCCCAGCTCTTTATTTATAGCATATATGAGAGCTTATACAGATAAGATACATAAGATATGGTCTTATCTATAAGATAAGCCGTGATCCCAATTGACTAACCAACTCGGTATTATCCCTTCACAACAAAAGGAACATTATCTCCAAGTTCATTTTTAATTCCAAAAATGAATTCACAAACATATACTTGACACTTACAAAAATTAGTTTCAGAATTTCATTTTTAGTTCCAAAAATACATTCCAAAAATGAAAGGAACATTAACTCTGAAAGCTTTTATGCATTTTTGGGATTTTTAATTTCCTTCACTATCGCAAAGCGCATATTCATATATATCAATGAATACCTTCAGGATGCACACTTGGAGACTCCTCCATGTGTACAGCAGATGAGTACTGCTAGTCACATTACACATTTCGATAAATATATTACATTTATTAATAAGTTTGTCGTTCCTTTTGATATACCTGTAAAAGATAATGGCATACTTGTGAATGAATATAATGATGTTAGCAAAATGTGCATTGTGCCCATCAGCCATCACAACAGATTGCATATGGGTTTCCTCCACAATTTGCATTGGATGAGCATTGCTAAATACACCTCAACCATTGAGGTGTAAGCAAGCTTTTTTGTCAAAATTGGCAAAATTGTCATATATACAAATCCAATTGGTATATATACAAGGCACGTCTCTCTTTCACTTCCATTTTTTCATACTTTTGAAAAAAAACTTTCATACACCATGGTGATTGAGGTTATTTTTGGAGCTATTTTCCAGCCCTTTTTCATTCTCTTTGGCTCATGTTTTATAAGGATCTTTAATCCCTCTATTATTGAATGCTTCTACTTTCATTTCATTTGTGATTATGATTGTCATTGATATTGCTCTTGTTTTTAATCCATTCTCTCATTAATCAATAATGCATGCTTTTAGAATTTTTTATTGTTAATCCAATAATGTGCGAGTATTCCCATTGCCTAGGGCTAGGTAGAGCCATATTGTATGAATTGTGCTTGATGGATTGCCCCTGATATTGATCCAATTGGGTCATAGTTAAAGAATGGGTTTGGGTGTGATTTAATATCAATCCATCCCATTAGTGGGCTAAACAATCATAATCACCAACAAACAATTGGGGTTTTGGGTTGATGCCCTATTGGAGGATTAACCACCTAATGTTAGGCACTGACAAATGATCACTCCTTATTTTACACTTTTTTACCGCATGTTTGCATGCCATTTAGATCGCCCAAATCATGTTTTTCACGATATATAGACGATATTGCGATGCTTTTCACGATTTGTTGTTTTTGTCGCATTTCAGGTGATTTGGCGCGATTTGGAGTGATCTCGAGATATGCCTACTCCAGACGGTCACCGATGACCTCCCCGAGGGGTATTTTGCTGTTGGAAAGGAGCGGAAGAAGAACGGACGTCGCAGGAGCGACGAGGAGGCCAAAATAAGCAATTTGGGCATGTTTTGTGTCCCACTCGGCCGAGTGAAGGAGTCACTCGGCCGACCAGCGAGACACCGCTCGGCCGACCAGATCAGACACGATTCATATGTGCACTCGGCCGAGCGACGGATACCACATCGGCCGAGTGACGAGACCCCGTCCGCCCGAGTGGCGCCCAGACGAAGCCCTTCAAAAGTCTCCAAGTTACTGTTTTTTCGGCTGCCTGAGCTTCAGAAGACCCACTCGGCCGAGTGGATAATCCCGTCCGCCCGAGTACCATGAAGCCATCGGCCGAGTGACGACAACTCACTCGGCCGAGCCGCCCCCGAAGTGAAGACCCTTGAAGATCGATACTTACTGGAAAATTACAGGGTTTTCACTCGGCCGAGCGACTTTTGTCACTCGGCCGAGTGCGATGCGCTGCCTGTAGCGAAAATTGCGGAAAACAGGCTGCGCATGGGTATTTTGGTCACAGTTTTTGGACGATTTTGGGGGCTATTTAACCCCTGTTTTAACCCTAGTTTTGAGAGCCTCTCTCTTAGATTTTTTGCAGCTTTTTAGATTAGATTTTTAGTTTTATTCTTGTGATTGAAGAGGAGACAAAAGTTGGATTTTTGTTGGATTAATTGAAGAACTCCATTGGTTTGCTTTTCTCTTCTCTAAAAATTCTATTTTTATTGCATACCTCAATATTGTGATGAATTCTATTGCTTAATTCATTGATTATTTTTGTGATCTTGCTATGAATTGTGAGTAGTCGCTACGTCTTGGGGCGTGGGGATGAACCCTACAAGTCCTATTTCATAATTGTGATGAATTGGTAGAAATTTTGCTAGAATTGCTACTAGGGATTAGATTGGGATCAATTTACTACGGACGGCTAGGAATTCACATCGATTGGGATTTGCAAGAGATTGGATCCCAATTCGATAGGAAACCCTAGAAATCCGAATTGGGTTGGAATCGAATTTCCGTAGTATCGGTTTGCAAGAGATTGGACCGATACTAGGGTTTCCGGTTCCAATTCCGCGCCAATAGCCGTTTGCATGAGATTGGACGGGTAGGAACTATCTCAATTTAGGTCGTGAACCGAGTTTGCAAGAGATTGGGCTCGGTGCGCGATTGAACGATGATGTTGATCCTAATGCTAGCTTCCCTAGGCTAGGGTTTGCAAGAGATTGGACCCGAGCCTAGGATGGCTATAGACCGGCAACAGCACGAGAGCGTGAGCTTAGTTCTACATTCAGTTGCAACTAGTTCATCCAAAATCTTATTCTAGCAACTTTGATACCAATGAACCACTTTTACGAAATACGGTGAGTAGCGGGAATTCCCCATTCCCTAGACGTTCTTTATTTGATTTGATATTTCCGTACTTTGTCTGACGATTGTGACAGGATCGCCAAAGGCAAATTTCTCTCTTCTTAAATAGCCAGGTTGATCGGAACAAGCACGGTCATTCGTCCTCCCTGTGTTCGATAACCCGCTCGCTGCTACACCGTGCACTTGCGGTAAAACTACAACCGTTCTTTTGGGTTACGTCCCGGAGCGATCAAGTTTTTGGCGCCGTTGCCGGGGAGGCGATTGCGTTAGATCAAGTTTTTGGCGCCGTTGCCGGGGAGGCGATTGCGTTTGATTTATTCACCCTAGCTATTTATTTATTTTTTTATTATTCTTATTATTTCTATTTCTTTATTTCTACCTAACCCTTCCACGGTACTAATCATTTCTTTGAAACTCTGTCTTCCCTGTGCATGTACACGAGATCTACGGTGGACCCTGAAGCCATATTATTTGATCCCGAGATCGAACGTACCGCGCGGAGACTTAGAGAGGAAAGGAGACAAAATCCAGAAGGGCGGTTTATGACCAACCCGGAAACTGCGGACCAATTAGCGGCAAGGATGGCGAGGATAATTTCTATTCGAGATAGGCTTCGGCCTAAGACCTCTTCTACGACCTCATCCATTGCCGTGCCGGAGTTGGCGGCCGACAAGAACTTCGAGCTAAAGACTGGACTAGTGGTTCTGATGCAGCAGGATCCATTTCATGGGAATGCCCATGAAAATCCTCACTACCACATCCAATTGTTCTTGTCGAAGTGCGCCACATTTCAGATGCCGGGGGTCTCCATCGATGCCATCAGACTGCATCTCTTCCCCTTCACGCTAAAGGACAAGGCACTCTATTGGTTGAGGACGTAGGCTGACGGAGTCTTCACCTCTTGGGACGAGTTGGTAAGTGCATTCATTGACAAGTTCTATCCGCCATCCAAGACGGTGAAGATCCAGAGCGCTCTCATGTCCTTCAAGCAAGGACCTCAAGAGACGCTCTATGAGGCTTGGGAGCGTTTTAAGGATTTGCAGCATCAATGCCCGCATCATAGCATTGAAGATTGGGAGCTAGTTCATAGCTTCTACAACGGTCTCCAACCGGGGACCAAACAAATTATTGATGCCACGGCGAATGGTGCTATCTTGTCAAAGACTCCCGAAGAAGCTATGGCCCTAATTGAGGAGATGGCCTCCAATAATCAACAATGGGGCGATGAGCGAGGACACTCTACGTCCTCCTTGAAGCCGACTAGTATCTATGAGGCGAAGGCCGTAGCGGAGCTTACAAGCAAGTTTGATTCTCTCCACAAGGTAGTGGAGAGACTGGAGAAGTTCATCACGGAGCCCCAAGGAACCCCTTCCACCTCCGCTCCAACGAACCAAATGTGTGATTGGCAAGACCAATCTCAAGCCATGTATGCGGGAGGAGAGCAAGGAGAAGGATCCTTGGAGCAAGTACAATATGTCGCGGGGAACCAAAGATATTGGGCCAATCCGGCCACAAGAAATCATCCCGGATTCTCTTACGCCAACAATGAAGGAGCTTTGAACCCGCCACAACAACCACCTCAACAAGCTCGACCACCACCACCCCAACTACAACACTATCCGCCGAGGGGGCCTCCACAACAAAATTTCCAACCGAAGCAACAAGTTCCACCATATAGGCCACCCGGATACAACCAAGGGTGTAGGAATCAAAATCAAAACCCTCCACAAGCTCAACACCGATCCGACTTCGAAGCTAGAGTGGAGGCGTTTATGGTCGAGCAAAATAAGGTCAATGCTACCTTGAAGGCGGGGCAAGACTCCCTTAATACCGTTGTGGCTCAAATATCGGAGCAATTGGCGTTGCTCAATCGGAACACTCAACGATTGCCGGCGCAACCCGAGCAAAACCCACGGGGCAACACCGGCCACATCAATGCCGTAGTTGCCGTTACCACTAGAGGCGGGAAGGATACCTCCCCCGCTATGATTCCTATCGAGGAGCCCGTGGAGGAAAGCTTGGATCCAATTGAGCCGGTAGTTGAAGATGATAAGGAGAAGGAGCCACAAGAAAAGGAGAAATCTAGAGCGGAGCAATTGATTGAGGAAAGGCGCTTCATGCCATCGGTCCCATTTCCCCAAAGGCTAGCTAGAGCGAAAATGGAGAAAAGGCTAGCAAAGTTTCTCGAGTATCTTAGAGGAGTTAGCCTTAACATTCCCTTCCTCGACGCCATCGTGGAGATTCCCACATATGCCAAATTCTTAAAGGACTTGATTTCGGGGAGAAAGAGGAAGGAGAAGATTATGCTAGCCGAGGAGGGCTCTTGGTTCACCAAGAGAGAGAAGGAGCCGGCCAAATTTAAAGACCCGGGGAGTTTTCGGATTCCTTGCACCTTGGGCGGCGTCCCTCTTCAAAAAGCGTTGGTAGATCTATGGGCTAGTGTGAGCCTCATGCCTCTCTCCATGTTCTTAAGGCTAAACACCGGGACGAAGTTGAAACCTACCGACATGCGGATACAATTGGCCGATGGGCGAATAACAAGGCCGGTAGGGATAGCCGAAGACATCCCGCTACAAGTCCCGGGGGGAATATGCTTGCCATGTGACTTCGTGATCATGGACGTTAAGGAGGAGGGAGATACTTCATTGATACTTGGACGCCCGTTCCTCGCCACCGCCGGAGTGATTGTCGACGTGCGAGAAGGTACCCTAACTTTGAACGTCGGCAAAATCGAGGTGGAGCTTCACATTCCTAAGGCTATGAAACACATTCCTTACCACGAGGAACTTGACTACATGGACCTCCTTGATGAGGTGATAGAAGAGGTGATCCCCCACTCGATTGGCGCTCTTTTCGATGAGGATTTTGATGAAGGCCCGGATATAGGCCAAGATGAGAAGATAGACGATTCCCCCGACCTCTCCGCTGAAAATGATGAAGGCGACGCTGATGTCGCAAGGATTCGAGAGCTCTGCAAGCTCTCGAAACAAAAGTCTCCGAAGAAAGCTCCGCCGCTACAAAAATCGGCGTCACCGGTGAAGCCGTTGACCGGAGCAAATGCTCGCTTGGGGGAGCCTCCCCCCAACACTATTCGAGACGAGAGACCACCGCGGGAGAACACGCCACCGCAACTTCCGAATCCAAGCGTTCTCCCCGGAAAGTTTGATGGGTGCATCTCATATGCACCAAACATCCCACATTAATTGAAAATCATAGGGGGTCGAGCTCACGACCTTAAACGAGCGCTTGTCGGGAGGCAACCCGACGGTTATTGCTTTATTTTTACTTTTTCTTTATTTTTGTTTTAGAAATTTTTAGTGTTTTGAGTCGTTCGCCCAAAAATTTTGTGATAACGGGTCCTATTTTTCTTGACAGGAGAGGATATAGGTAAATCCATCATGAGGAGGAAGAACGAGACGACGAGGAGCACCCCAGGAAGACGCTCGATGCTTAGGAGTAAGATGAAATCGACTGGAGGAAGAAAGACGGAGTTTAGAGCCCAAACGCAGACAAACAGCAGAACACAAGGCTCACTCGGCCGAGTATACTAGTCACTCGGCCGAGTACACAAGTTCGTCCGGCCGAGCCGCTCACGAACGAGGGAAGTCTGCTGTACCCAACTCTCTGTTTATTTTCCTCATTTCAGTATAAATGCTACTCGGCCGAGTATATATTTTCACTCGACCGAGTAAAACGGATACGCTCCTAGGGCGAGTCTTGCCGAGTAGCTTGAGCCACTCGGCCGAATGGACTTACTCCACTCGGCCGAGGCTGGCAAAGCCACTCGGCCGAAGCGTAAGCGGGGAGGATATCACCATTGATCCCACTCAGCCGAGTGACATAGTCACTCGGCGGAGTTGTAACTTTTATTATATAAGGGGCCGAGGGGGGCACGTTTTTCGAAACGCAAAAATTCCCAAACCCGCGACCCTTCAGCTCCCCTCGCCCGACCCTCGCTCGCTCGCGCCCTCACTCGCCCGGTCGACCACCGCCGTGCCGCCGCTCGGCCAGCCACCGCCGGCCGAGCACCGCCGCGCCTCGCCTGAGTCGCCGTCGGCGGCCTGAGCTCTGACCACCTCCGGTATCGCCTATTTCGCCTATTTTTTCCTCTTTTTGTGTGTTTTTCGAGGATCCATGTATTAAACGAACCCCAAACCCTAATCAATTTCCATATCTATCTATTATACCCCTAATGCTCCATAAATTTTGAATATTACCCGCTGATATCTCCATTTCATGCGCAGGTTGTTTTTGGGAGCTTAGGGGAGCCCTGGGGAGCTTCTAGGGACTGATTCGGGCTTCGCGGAGGCGCTGACTTCGCACGCTTCCATTATCTTGCACTCGCGGCGTGTCTGGGTATACTCCTTCCATTCTTTTGCACACGCCGCACTTTTTACACTTTTCGGCGCGCGCTCGGGGCCGATATGCCGCCCCGGACACGGCCGCGGTCGAAGAGAGCTTCCGCCAAGCGGAAGCGGTCGGATGATGCCGGCCCCTCCCACGAGTTGGAGGACTCTCCTCCACCTTCTCCCACACACCCCATCCACCCAGCACAGCCTGCAGGCCCCGCACACCCCGCACAGCCTGCAGCGCCCACACAGCCCGCACAGCCCGCACAGCCACCCCCCGCCGCTCCACAGCCACCACCTCCGGCTCCACTGGTCGGGCCGCTCAGGATTACGTTCCGAGAAGACACACACCGCGCCGTCTTCGAGCGTATCTCCTAGCGCTCGATCGTACCCTCCAGGTTTGCACACCTTGCCGACCTAGGACGCCTGGGGGTACTAGAGGGGATGCTCACGTTGTACGACAACGTGGGCTGGCGAGATTTCTTCCAGGTGTCGACGGACATGTTTACCCGCCCGACACTTGAGATCCTTAGTTCGATCGCCCGGACCGACGAGGGATGCTCATTTCGGTTCATGGACCGGGAGTGCCAGGTCACTCTCGATATGATGAGAGCATTCTTCTCATGGCCCGCTGTCCCCGGAGCCGATCGCGGTTACGGCCCCACCCAATCCCCCCACCTTCCTTTGATGCCGGTGCCTTCTGGGTCCGGATTACGGGTCTTCACGCTGCCTTTGACCCTAGTAGGGCCAAGGCCTCGGCCATTGTCCATCCCTGCCTCCGCATTGCTCAGCGCCTTATGGCGACGACCTTTTTGGCTAGATATGAGCCGGGCACGATGTCTACGCCAGAGCTCTACATGCTCTACGCGATGACACGTCCCAGAGCTCTATCTAGGGATGGCGATGAGCTGGTCCCCGCCGTCGTGATTGATGTCGCGGCTTGGTTTTTGGACCGCATCATTGTATCGGTGGGCGCTCGCTCACCGATATGCTGCGGCGGCCTGATCAACTTGCTTGCACTTATGACCGGCGAGGACTTCCCTGACGACTTGCGACGAGTACCGGGCCCCACTTCTTTGTCGATCGATGTTAAGGCCCGGATGAAGATGCTTCGTCCGCACGGTGAGCGTCACTGGGTCTGGTTGCACGGCCCTTACAGTGCCGATTACATGATTCTTCCGAGCCCAGCTCGGACTCAGATTGCACCAGCCCACGTTGACTGGCTCCCTGCGATGGATATCCTCATCCCCGCTGCTTACGTGCTCGAGGCCGAGGAGGCCGAGCAGGCCCACGCTGCCCACGCTGCCCCCGCAGACCCTGTCGCCCCTGCCGAGCCTGCCGCCCCTGTTGACCATGTGGCCCCTCAGCCTATCCCTGATGTATCTGCTGCTCCTGACACCTCTGTCCCCACCTCTGTCAGTGTCGGGAGTACCTTAGCTGAGCCCACCTCCACCACTCCCGCGGCTGTCACCACCCCCACTGGCCCTCTGTCTGCTGAGCCTGTTTCTTTTGCACCACCCGAGCGCCCGCCGACCGTAGTTGAGTGCGGAGAGCCCTCTGTCTCCAATGCTGCTGTATTCTCCGAGAGTGTCGTGGCGTCTGTCCACACTTCTGTGCCACTGACCTCTCTGGCCGCCTCACTGCATCTTTTATATTCTTCTTTCGTTGCTGCTGCCTCCACTTCTCACCAGTCGGTGCCCCGGCCTCACACTGAGGCCAGGCCCACATTTGCGAGCGCAGCACCTTTCGTTCCCTTCCCTGCTGAGCCCGTCACATACGCGACCCGAGTACGCCAGCCCCGCCCTGCACAGCCCCGACCGGTGCGTCCCTCTGCACCACCTCCCCCCGACACTGTACTTCAGAGCATTCGTGCTCTAGAGGGGGCGGTGAGTGGCCTCAGAGGCGACCTTAGGACTCTGTCCTCCACCGTCTCTGCGATGGCTGGCCTCTTTGACCTGATCCCCCAGATTCACTACTGTCTTACCCAGGTCCTGGAGCGTCTCCCCCGCGTACCACCACCCACCCAGCAGGTTCCCACCCACACTTCCACACACACTCAGCCTGCTACCACTTCCACACCCACACCCGCTCAGCGGCCTGTTCATCCACCACCACTTCCGCCTCAGGACGGAGACGGCGCAACACCACCTTCTTAGGCACCCTTGATGCCATCGATTATTCCTGCCGTTGTGCTGCCCGTTTCTGCTGGGTCCTGTTGCAGTTTTGTCCACCCCCCTCCGCTCACTTATTTCGGGATTCTCATGTCGACCATATATTTATATATCTTTTCTGGGAGAGAGGGAGATTTTTTGGTGACATATCTATATATCTGTATCACTCCATTCCTGCATGCATCATGTCCGCATCATATTTTCATTTCTTCATTTTTCTTTTTATTTTCATTTCTTTTTTTTTTCATCATGCATGCATCCTCACTTGCCCCTCACTTTACTTGTCTCTCGGTGTGCCCCACTCTGCACATTGAGGACACTGTGCCATTTAGCTCGGGGGAGTGAGTTCTCACGTTCTTTTTCGGTTTGCCACCTTTATTTTTAGTTTTTCACACCATTTTTCGCTTTAGCACTTATTTTTCATCATTTTTCTTTTATTTTGCCATGCATCACGTTTTCCTTATTTTTCTGTGTGCTGCATTGTAAATAGTTCTATTTTCCCTTTATCTTTATTTCTTTCTTTTTCATCTCATGCTAGAGATGACTTTTCTGTGATGATGATGACGTGGAGTTAGCTTACTCTATATGCATGCTTTATTTGTCATGTCTTAGATTTTATTTCTGATATCATATGCTATGAATTGCCTTGCATCTAGAGATAGTAACCCACACTTTTTCCACATGAAAATGGACGAAATTTTATTATTAGCTGAGTCTGAATATTCATATGTATGCTATCACAGAAAACACACCAAGATTCACGCATTGAATGCCTATGTCTGGAGTACTGATTTCTTTTCCTATATCACTTCTATATGCATGAATTGTACATTTCACTTCATGATGATTGAATGATGTTAGCTATGATAAATCTGGATTAGTTAGCTTTTTTGTGATCAAAACTGAGTAGATTAGATTACCCTGCTGAAGTTGTCATGCATGTCTTATAGAGTGAACCGAGTGATATATTTATTTCTTTCTCCACAAATCTTGAACATCATTTCTCTACTTTTAAAATCATTGGTGAATCTCCCCCTAGCGATTCTATTATATGGCATTTCCCCCGCTATTAATTCCTAGCTCCAAATTTCTTATTCAGAAAATGATTAAAAAAAGAGAAAATATTCCTGTATATGAGTATCTCTCTTTGAGTTGGGATCGTTGTGTATATATGCTTTTGCATCAAAAAAAAACAAAAAAAAACAAAAAAAAGAGAGAAAAGAGGAAAAATCCTCAATAAAAGATCTCATCTCACTTTCTTTCTTTCTCTTCTCTTTTCATTGCTTTTGGAGCTTTATAGAAATGGGGATGTAAATATTTTTTATGCCACCACGCTTATGGATAAGCTTGGGGGAGGGGATCCATTGATGTGTTAGAGAGTGACTACTTGACGTTGCACGACAACCTAGGCTAAGTAATATTCTATACTCGGTGAGATTATTTCTAGCTTTACGGAATCCAGAAATCTAAGCCTAGCGTTCATTTAATGAAATCCATACTTTTCTATTCTCTCTATTCTATAGCGTGATACTCTTATACTCCTGATAGAAAGCGTTCAATTGAAAAGTGTGTGATCTGTGATTTGTATACCGCTTTAAATGATTCAGACGATGTTAATTATAAAATTATTCCGTTTTTCATGATTATATCGTTGTTCGTGGGTTTTCTATTTCTATTTGCACTATTATACTATGATATCAAAATAAAATTCTCTGACATGTGTTTTTCATTCGGTGCACGCTATATGAGTAAGTGAAACCCACGTCCTGAGAAAATGATCTAGCAGCTTACCTCTTCGCTTCTTTCTTTCTTCTTTATTTCCATTTCGTTCTTCTTCGTTTTTCATTTTTCATTTTTCTTCGCCGTTTTCGTTTTCCGAATCCACCGGGTTCGCCTTTTACTTATCTTCCTCGAGGACGAGTAAGAGGTAAGCTTGGAGGATTTTGATCACTCCTTATTTTACACTTTTTTACCGCATGTTTGCATGCCATTTAGATCGCCCAAATCATGTTTTTCACGATATATCGACGATATTGCGATGCTTTTCACGATTTGTTGTTTTTATCGCATTTTAGGTGATTTGGCGCGATTTGGAGTGATCTCGAGATACGCCTACTCCAGACGGTCACCGATGACCTCCCCGAGGGGTATTTTGCTGTTGGAAAGGAGCGGAAGAAGAACGGACGTCGCAGGAGTGACGAGGAGGCCAAAATAAGCAATTTGGGCATGTTTTGTGTCCCACTCGGCCGAGTGAAGGAGTCACTCGGCCGACCAGCGAGACACCGCTCGGCCGACCAGATCAGACACGATTCATATGTGCACTCGGCCGAGCGACGGATACCACATCGGCCGAGTGACGAGACCCCGTCCGCCCGAGTGGCGCCCAGACAAAGCCCTTCAAAAGTCTCCAAGTTACTGTTTTTTCGGCTGCCTGAGCTTCAGAAGACCCACTCGGCCGAGTGGATAATCCCGTCCGCCCGAGTACCATGAAGCCATCGGTCGAGTGACGACAACTCACTCGGCCGAGCCGCCCCCGAAGTGAAGACCCCTGAAGATCGATTCTTACTGGAAAATTACAGGGTTTTCACTCGGCCGAGCGACTTTTGTCACTCGGCCGAGTGCGATGCGCTGCCTGTAGCGAAAATTGCGGAAAACAGGCTGCGCAGGAGTATTTTGGTCACAGTTTTTGGACGATTTTGGGGGCTATTTAACCCCTGTTTTTACCCTAGTTTTGAGAGCCTCTCTCTTAGATTTTTTGCAGCTTTTTAGATTAGCTTTTTAGTTTTATTCTTGTGATTGAAGAGGAGACAAAAGTTGGATTTTTGTTGGATTAATTGAAGAACTCCATTGGTTTGCTTTTCTCTTCTCTAAAAATTCTATTTTTATTGCATACCTCAATATTGTGATGAATTCTATTGCTTATTTCATTGATTATTTTTGTGATCTTTCTATGAATTGTGAGTAGTCGCCACGTCTTGGGGCGTGGGGATGAACCCTAAAGCCCTATTTCATAATTGTGATGAATTGGTGGAAATTTTGCTAGAATTGCTACTAGGGATTAGATTGGGATCAATTTACTACGGATGGCTAGGAATTCACATCGATTGGGATTTGCAAGAGATTGGATCCCAATTCGATAGGAAACCCTAGAAATCCGAATTGGGTTGGAATCGAATTTCCGTAGTATCGGTTTGCAAGAGATTGGACCGATACTAGGGTTTCCGGTTCCAATTCCGCGCCAATACCCGTTTGCAAGAGATTGGACGGGTAGGAACTATCTCAATTTAGGTCGTGGACCGAGTTTGCAAGAGATTGGGCTCGGTGCGTGATTGAACGATGATGTTGATCCTAATGCTAGCTTCCCTAGGCTAGGGTTTGCAAGAGATTGGACCCGAGCCTAGGATGGCTATAGACCGGCAACAGCACGAGAGCGTGAGCTTAGTTCTACATTCAGTTGCAACTAGTTCATCCAAAATCTTATTCTAGCAACTTTGATACCAATGAACCACTTTTACGAAATACGGTGAGTAGCGGGAATTCCCCATTCCCTAGACGTTCTTTATTTGATTTGATATTTCCGTACTTTGTCTGACGATTGTGACAGGATCGCCAAAGGCAAATTTCTCTCTTCTTAAATAGCCAGGTTGATCGGAACAAGCACGGTCATTCGTCCTCCCTGTGTTCGATAACCCGCTCGCTGCTACACCGTGCACTTGCGGTAAAACTACAACCGTTCTTTTGGGTTACGTCCCGGAGCGATCAACAAACCATCGGGCGTAATCATTAGAACAACCTAAATTGTAGCTATCAATGAACCATCATAGCTCCAATAGGGGTCCAACCCATTCTTCGAGTCATCTATCACAGTTAGACGTCGAGAGGACGAATATTGGGACTTGACCCTCATCGCCGATTATAACTCATCGTATCGACAAGTTAAATCCATCCGGCACATAATCTACAATAGTGGTGATACGCTAGCACTAGCATTTCTCCATATTTGATATTCCCTTAGTCTGATCACCATCTCACTTTCAAGCAATCAATCACGTAGCTATACAAAACCCGACATTGCTCCTTGATCAAGCCATCACCTCCTTATGTTCAACACCCGCTTGCTACAACACCCGTATGCTTATGGAACATAATTAAAACATCCACATCATGAACAGCAGTTATCCAGGAGTTATCTACAAACGTCACTTTAACATTCTTTGGTTCAATGTTAAATATGAAAGCACAATATAACTTGTGTTCAGTTTATCATTTTGTTTTAAAACCATTAGCTATATTAACTATAACTTGTGTATATGTGTGATTGGTTACTTCCTTTCATGCTCTGGTAATGTCTTTTTATGTGTCTTATTGTCATCACATGTGTCATCAGCAATATTCAATTTATTTTTCGAATCATTTACATTTGTTATTTCTTCTTCATTTTCAATAATATTTGAAATTTTAGTTTGAGTTCCATCAAATGTTAGAATCTTCAATGGCTAATGTTCTCTTATTGAAAATTGTATAAGCTTTACCTCTAAAAGAATAACCAACAAAATTTGCTATGACTTAGAATTTATAAATTTTGTAGTATTCTGGAAAATGTGCTCGGGCTTAGATTTTTTTTTAAAATTTCACAAGTTCACCTTCTCCAATGTGATTAGATATCCTAGCTATATATATTTGCACTATTTTCTCTTACAGGTTTGCAAGAAGGAGATAATTGAAATATCAAGCAGGGATGCTTGGAGACTAGAGTAGGTCTATAGGATCGAACTAGGATAAATCGTTCTGTTTTTGCGATTGATCACTTTACTAATTTATTTAATCTAGATTTATTAATATTAAAGTATCGTGTTTTAATTTATATGACCATTATACTACAATTTGGCTGCTTTACTTTTTTGTACTAATTGTTATTGTCTAGTGTATAAGAATCAATCAAAAAGGATTCAATAGATCTAAATTAACCTTTATCCTCAAGTCAGCTATCATTTCCTCCTTTATAGGTTTCATGCTTGCTTCTTCTAATGTGGATGCATGCATGCAAAGGGAATATACCAATTTTCACATTTGTATTCTCTAATCTTGCATGCACAAGATAATCCATACGTACAAAAAGAGAGACAATCACATAATAAGGCATCTGGACCAATCGAATTATCCTGAGCTGACTGTTGTAGAATTACCCTTAGTGCATTCCTTGGCATAAATTCCCTTAACTCCTTGAACCAATTTCCATTGAAAGCTATGCTACACCATACTTTTACATTTCTCAAATGAGGCATTAGAGTCTTTATGCTACTAATCAAGTCAAACATGCACTATTGACCATGGTGTGTCATAACTACAAAACGATGTAATAAAGTGGCTTTTAAGCTTTGCAAAGCACTATTTGCTCTATTGGTTGGTGACATTCTCAAAGTGCATGTTGTTATCTGTGCAAACCCACATGAATTACTCCTTGTACTTGTATTGTCTAATCATGATGTCTTGACATAGCTCAAGGCCTTTGGTTATCCCTTGAAATTTCTCTCCATTGCACTAGAAAGTTGCATGTACTCATCCTTAGTACATGAAGACACCAAACAATTCCAAATAGAATCTATGCTTCTCTTTTCTCCTTAACTTATAGATATTTCTTACAATTTGCCAACACATTTTTAGATAGGTGCCATATACATAACTTCATTTTCACGGGGATAAATACATTGCTAATGGCATTCAAAAGAACTATCTTTCTATCTATCAAAATTATACAAGGCATCATGCACCACTTTAGCAAAGTTCTTAAAATGCTCCAAATCGCATATGTAGTATTCCTCCTTATCGGCAAGTATGTAACAAAAGCCGTGAGAATGTATGCTCAATTGAGGTGACACCAATAATCTTTAATGCTGGAAAATGGTATCTGTTGGTCTTATATTTGCAGTCCATGATTAAAACATTTGGAAATGCATGTAATAGCTATACAGATATAGGATAGGCCTAAAACAAGCTCCTCACATGTTAAGTTGCTTCATCTGAAGAATGATGTTCAATGTAGTTATTCTTGCTCAAGTTATTCATAAGTTGCTTCATCTATGATCTTTCCAGCCATCTCAGAAATAATATGCTTCTGTTGTATGTATGTGGTTTTAATGATGGTTACATTATTCTCCTCCGATTTCTTCAATATTCATATAATACATCTTTGCCTAAACAAACTTTTTGCCATGTCTATCAATGTATCTATGTCTAAACCATGTAACCTACCTGCAAAGGAATGTCCCTCAAGGTTATTCACTGTTAGATGGTCGTGCATGTCATATAACACTGTTAACATTCACTCATCTCTGATGGCTAACTTCTTACCCTTCAAAGAAAACATACATTCAAACATCTTACTTTCAATTAGCATGTGTCTTTTTTATTCATAATTTTTGGAGGTGCCATAATGTTTACTACTTTCACAAACAAAATATATAGTTGACCTTTTCCCATGCTTAGTACTAAAATTCACAGTATGTATCACCATCATTAGATCATTTGCATCTCCGACGTCTTGAATACATTCAAAAATGCATCTCGACTTGAAAAGATTATATCGACTGTAAAGACATTATGAAATCTTTAACAGACACTTACCCAATGCTGATGGATATCATATCCTAAATGTAGAAAATACCAGAAACAATTGGAACATGTTAAAAATTTACAAAGGTTTAGTAATGAAGAACATACATCAACCATGTCATACATTTGCTTGTGGTACTTCGTCAATGTTACCCTCAATGTAATAAAGTTCATTGTCCAGTTGATTAATGTAGATCATTAAATTCTGGAAAAATTGAGAAATTCTTCCAAAAAAATTATAATTTGCAATAAAAATTTGTGATTTATTGACCAACAAATCAAAACATAATTGACATGCAAAAATATTATAAGAAATTTCAAGATAAAAATTCACTTGACTGCTAACTTAATAGACGATTATTTTTCCCCAACTCACAAGATTATGAGTATGATATTATGGTCTGGGTTACAACCCAACTATCGGCCATCAATTAAAAACCAAGCTGGCATACATACATCTAAAAGCAAGTTCAATTTAGGAAGAATTTTCCATTTTTTTCAAAAAATACATTCTGTTGTGAAGGAGAAACAGGTTTTGAGAAGGTTGAGGCTAGGAAACCCCTAGCCTCCTTTATATAGTATTCATATTGGTTACTCATATGGGTGGATACCCAATAGACCCAATGGGTCCTATTCATAACACTTCCCCTTATCCAACCAACGTGGTATACTCGACTTATGAATACTGAATGATTCATTAGTACTAATGAGTATCTTAAAGGGTGGATACTTCTAGATCCAAGCTAGGGATAACTGCCTCGTTAAAAACCCTTAGCTATGGAAAACCCTGTTGAAAAAACCAATAGCGATGGGAAAAGAGTACATCACTCTATAACTTCCCCTGATTTAGGGATGTGTCGAGGGGTGGATACTTCTGGATCCAGAGTCAATGTGGTTGAAACCCTGTGGAAAAAACCACTAGCCAAGGAAAAAGAGTACAATTCTACAGTTGACTCCCCCTTATCTGATCAAGCTTCAGGCTTGCAGATATCCTATATATCTATACATTAATCTCCTATGAGTCTATACATCCATCTCATCTGCAACATTCCGAAAGCAAATGTAAAGTACAAACATCACTCATCTATACAATTTTCACTCATAATAGGGCAGTAGCTGAAACTAAAGGAGCGCTGCAGACTTGGTAGACAGCTCCACGTCTCAATCGTAATTGTCTGCAAGATACTTCAGGACCTGGCTTTGTATGTTCTTAAACTGCTTCTTGGATGATGAGTTTCTCGGGATGGTAGGAGGATGTAGACTAAGGAGGATTCTGTGTAGATCTTCAGGAGATGGACGTCCCTTTTATGCTATTCATCATGATGATCTATAACCTGCATATGCAAATACATTTAACATGGATGATTTTTCCTCGACCGTTGGAGATAGCGTAGAAGCTACATATCTCTGGTCCAGTGGTGCGTTGTAGGCGCTGCATTGTACCTGGCTAATAGTTATACTGCTAACGCTCAAAAGAGACGCATGTAGTTGATCAGGTAAGAGAGTGTTCCAAAGACACTTAAGATACTTCTTGACCTTGTATATACTTCCCCTCTTCCAGCTAACGGAAAGGGGTCTTTTAATGTGTATCCATACAACCAAATATGTGTATTTAGTGGATAATGATTTTCATGTTTCTTCATCAATCGTCATTGTATGAAGTTTTCATCTTCGAGATGATTAATAATAGTTCATCTTCAGGATGATTAATGTCATCTTCAGGATGATAGTTCATCTCCAGGATGATAGTTCATCTTCAGGATGATTAATGTCATCTTCAGGATGACAGTTCATCTCCAAGATGATAGTTCATCTTCAGGATGATTAATGTCATCTTCAGGATGATAGTTCATCTTTATGATGATAATACTTCTTCAGGATGTTGTATTCTGTAAGCCAAGAAATTATTCCTAGTTAGGACTTTCATATCATAACATATCATATTTGATAGATATGCTTTAACAGATATTTCAGTATTTTCTCTTCGGGAGATCCGATAATATTTTGAGTTATTAAAATAATCTCAATTCTTTTAATTTGCTCTCTTAAAAATAATACTAATTTTAAGAGGTGCAAACAACAACCTTTTAGTATGAGTCCTTTAAAGATCTTTGTCTAGGTTGTCTTTTCTTTAATCATATTTTTATTATATGTCCCAGGAAAAAAAGAAAAGTAAAGAAAAATTTTATACATGCAGTTGAAGAAATTTTATATAGGTAATGTTGTCACATCCAATAGCAACATCAACCAAAAAGTCCCTCTTTTTGCCATTTGTTGGGTTACGCCTTGACATAAACCAGTTGATGCATCAGATTCATCTTGTAAGTGACTTCAGCTCATCTTACTTGATTACTTCCTTGTTTGAGCGATTTATACCTCAAAGCTATATCAAATTAAAATACTTATAACTAACGATTTTATTATAATTCTCCTACAATACTCAATTGTCCCACAGGATTTGATATCATTTTTGATATCAGGACTACAGGTCCATACAAGCCATATTTCATAAGTGAGTCCAGCTCACCTTATTATTGCCTCATTCCACATTATTATAATTTGGCCAAATCTCTATGTTTGTTTCAGGCAAAGCAGAGTTGTGGAAACGTATTTTATATTTAACTGGCGAAATGAAATATAAGAGAATTTGTCGACAAAATATGTTCTTTCTTGCCCAAAACTCACCCCGTTCATACTATAATCATTTGATTTATCCTAGAGGTGTCTCCTTCACGACGCGTTAAAGAAGTGAAGGTTATGGGACGGGTAAAAAATATGGACAGATCCAGAATGGGTCCTTAGCAACCAAGTTCCAATAAGGTTCTGGATTTGAGCTCACTTTCTTGTGGTGGTATTGTTTTTTCGGTCTCCAGGAGTATATTTCTCTCTTTGGAGCCTAGTGGTATGTCCTCTCATCTCTTAAGGACATCCACTTCTGCTACTGGTGGATTGCATACATTATATTTGGTATGTCAATACTAGCTGGATTTTTAGCAGCAGGGATGTGAAAGTTTTGACAATATTTAAATTGTCAGTCTGATTATAATCAGATCATATGTATTTACTTTTTAAATGCTCAATTTAAGCTTCAGGCTCATAGATGATTTGAACCAAATAAAGAATTGAAGGATCTTCAAGATCCTTATTATCATCAACACATAATCTATAAGATGTGTACTAATGCTTTACTCATACGAGATTTTGGAATCTATTCATCAAAGTTGGTTAGTCCTGATGAATGTGTTCTATATATGGCATCATGACAGTTTATGTAGTGTTGCTTCAGGAACACATACACAGCGTTGCGGATGTACCGTCTTTAAGATGTGCTCTAAACCCATTCTTAGAAAATGTTTATCTGGAGTTGATCAGACTCATATAAAAAGGTTCTAATGGTTTATGATTTCCCATTTTTATCCAATGTTACCCCCATTTTTAAAAAAATGTGGTTAGATAATGACCATTTTTAGAGGATATATTGATGAGTACACCAAAGGTACATCATCAGTCCTATTAAGGGAGTGGACAAAGCCTAATTATATCTCTTAAATACTCTCAAGAGACCTAAAGGTCATCATTGTCTTTAATGATGATAGTAAGTATATCATCTAATTTATTTTTGAGGATGTTATGAGGGTCAATTTCCACATGAAGTGGAAATGATTTCATAATCTATTAGCCCATTTATATGGGATAAAGAAAATGCACCCATCTGAATAAAAATTGTGTTCTTCAGATATATAGGATTTGTTTAAACAAACATCAATCCTGGGCATCATTTCATTGTTCCTAAGTTAAGACTTGGACGATTTTGAACACTTCAGGTGTTCCAATTTTCCTCTTTTTGAATTTATTTTGAGACAAAACTTCAGGCTTTATTTATTTTGATAGTAACAGACATCCTCTTATTAGAGATTCAGGCTTTCTGAATTAAAAAAACAAAAATCACAGAAAAGATTTTCTAAATGACTTATACTGTAAAATACTTTTTATAAGTATATATAAACACTTAAAACTCACTAAGAAATATGTTATGGCAACAGATTAAAAAATTGTGTTTATAAAATTTATTTGTCCTCTGGGAGTGGCTAATTACACAATAAGTAGGTCGACTTTCGTCGGTTTAGACTAGCAATGTATATATATTTCGATGGCATAAACTAATTACTTTTCATATTGTGAAAGCATTATGAGTACTTATCAGAGCTTCAGGTTCTGAGTTTGTCATTTCCAACTCCGTATCGAGGTATGTAATATTTTCCCTTATTTTATATTTCGTGTCATATTTGGTCCTGAACTTCCCCTGATTTCAATTTTCCTTATTTATAAAGGACAATGAAAATTAGTCTTACCAATAAGACATACGCATAGTTTTGAGCAAATTATTTTATACTTTCACATTCTAATTAGTTAAAGACTTTTAAAATTCTATTTGAACGCTCGAGTATGGCTTCAGGCCATTTTCTTGCGTCGTTCAAAGTTTTGTGGATAGTTAACCATGCTCAAAGGGAACAAATACTTGGTTGCGTAATATATTTCTCATTTATTTATTAAGCCACGACTTCAGGCGTATGCTTATATTCAAGGCTAGATTAAAAAAATCTTTCCTTGTAAAAATAAAGGAGAGTACTCTTTTAAAGAGTTTAGCGGTATTTTGGAAAACTTCTGGTGTCCATATTGGATTATATAGATCATATATCTTATAATATATTTATCGTGAAATGTGCATCTTTTATAAGATAGCAATTATAATTTTCGCATAAACCATCGTATTTATTTTGTTTTGACATTTAATATAATTTGACCTTCAGGTTCAATTCTCAACAAAGATATGATATTTAAACTTGTTGAAATATTATTTGATCTGTTTGTGCCATAATATTTAATCTTAGTATGAGTATTAACATTTAAAATAGTTATACAAGAAAATAGACTAAGTTTTAACATGCAAACAAAATATTAAATAAATTGTGCATTAATCTAGTTGTTCATAAGATGTCGTTGGAATTTTATGACGCATACCCAAAAATTCATGGGAATTTAAACCCAAAAAGGAAAATTTTATGTGTGCGTGGTGGCGGCGGAGGCTTCTTGCCATCCGTGGTATGTGCCGTGTCAGTTAGATTATGTTCAAAAAAATTTAAACTGAACAACATGTCATTCATCGTTAACGACAAATAACTTTTTATCCCCCAAAATATTAATTTTTATTGTAACCCCCCCCAATTACTTTCCTGATGTTTCAAAAAATTTCCAGAAATTTTTCCAAATTTTTAGGATTTTTCTGGAATTTTCTGGGATTTATTCGGTAATTTCTGAATTTACTATATATTAAAATATATATTTTATAAAGATTTCAGAAATTAATTAAAATAATATTAGGCCAGCGGGCTTCGGGCCTGTTAAGCATGTTTCCTCTTTATTTATGTATATTTTTACACTTTGTGTGGGCTGCAGGCCCAACAAAATAAGAGGAATACTAATATTATTTATTAAAAATAAGCTAATTTGTGTCCACGGGCTTCAGGCCCGTTAGGATATTTGTTTATTGATTTTCAAGAAATTTATGGGCTAAGCCAACTCAACAAGCTAAAATTAATTTAAATTTTAATTATATTTCAGTGTGGGCTTCAGGCCCATCAAGAAAAGTGGGGAAACAACTTTAATTTTAATACATTTATATTTGTTTGGTGGGCTTCAGGCCCATTAGGAGGTTCTAACATAATATCAATCAACTAATCTGATTTTTTTATTTATTGGGCTGCTGGCCCTAGAAAAAGGCCCATGAGTGTAAGAATCTGAGAATTATTTTTGTTTGGGCTTCAAGCCCAAAAAAATTTAATTTCTGATTTATTTTATTTTTGTTTATTTTTATTTTATTTCATTTTTAGTTGGGCTTTTAGCCCAACAGCCCAAAATGGGCTTCCCCTAACCCTAACCCTAATATTAGGTTAGGGTTTTAGGGAGGGGGCAGCCGCCGGCGGGCGCGGCCGCCGCACCAGGTGGCGCAGCCGGGGGCCATGCCTGCTGGGCGCGGCATTATTCACCACCGCGCCCGGAGGCGCGACAAGCTTTTTTTCTCCTGCCGGATTTTGCGTCGGATCTGTCGGATCTTTGGCGGGGAGGGGCTATCGTCTTCTGGCCGTTCATGTGTTTATCAGATTTTGATTTTTAAATTATGTGACATCATGAACAAGATTTTACACAAAATGTTTAATAAAATCTACCAAATAACTGATAGATTGCATAAAAATTAAATTTTTAATCAGTTTTGCTTACAAACAATTAAGTTTTTGATCTAATAAGTTAGATCCATGCGTAAACAATCATCTATTTTATTTTAGATCACATAAAAAATTGAATTTTTAATATGTTATCGGATCTAGAAAAACATTTAGGCTTACCCACTAAATCTGTCCGACAGATCAAGTGAAGTTTGATGAGGGATGCCCGAAAAGAAACTTTGCATCGTCTCGCGAAGTTTTACGTCGCGAAAAAATTTGACGGAGCTTCCGTCGGGTGCCTTCCTCTCACGACCCGTCGCTTCTTCCATCGAGCGTGATTGTGCTGATAACGTGTTGTGAAGGAGAAGCAGGTTTTGAGAAGGTTCTGGCTAGGAAACCCCTAGCATTCTTTATATATTATTCATATTGGTTACTCATGTGAGTGGATACCCAATAGGCCCAATAGGTCCTATTCATAACACATTCTCAGATCTTGAAGAGTAAAAGTTTTTAAAATTGGATTTTGGGAAAACATCAAAAAGGAACATTATCTCCAAGTTCAATTTTAATTCCAAAAATAAATTCTCAAACATATACTTGACACTTCCAAAAATTAGTTCCAGAATTTCATTTTTAATTCCAAAAATGAAAGGAACATTAATTCCGAAGCGTTTATGCATTTTTGGAATTTTTATTTTCATCACTGTCCCAAAGCGCATATTCCTATATATCCAAAAATACCTTTGGGATGCACACCTAGAGACTCATGCATGTGTATATCAGATGAGCGCTGCTAGTCACATTACATATTTCGATAAACATATTACATTTATTAATAAGTTTGCCGTTCCTTTGGCCATACGTGTAAAAGATAATGGCATACTTGTAAATAAATATAATGATGTTAGCAAAATGTGCATTGTGCCCATCAGCCATCACAACAAATTGCTTAGGGGTTACCTCCACAATTTGCATTGGATGAGCATTGCTAAATAAATGTCAACAATTGAGGTGTATACACCTCAACTGAGGTGTATGTAAGCTTTTTTGTCAAAAGAGTCAATATTGTCATATATACCAGTTCAATTGTCATATATATAAGTCACATCTCACTTTCTCTTCCATTTGTTGATATTTTTGGCAAAAAAACTTTCATAGGCCACATTGATTGAGGTGTGTATATCATTCTCAATGCTCATGTTGATCTTTGAGAAATAATCTGCTGCTAAATGTTTTTTTAGGCGACATCCATACGTGAACATAAACATATGTATCTTTCTACAGTTCCGTATGGAAGCATGTTTGGTCGGTAGCTCTAAGTCATTCCTTTGTCCCTTCCATACTTGCTATTATAACGTACAAGGAAATAGAATGAAAAGCACGCAAGAAAAGGACCATCTGCAGATCTCACATCACACGAGCGAGAAATGAATGTGACTTGCCATCAATGAATGACCCAACGATGAAACTCATGCTGAATTTGAAAGCAACGGTGTAGTGACAGTAAAAAAACAAGAGCGAATTACCTTCGAATGCCTACAATGACATTTGGTGTAGGGTCTACCGTGGTCCGAATATTTGAAAATAGAGTTGAAAAAAGGTAAGTGTTGTTGAAAGATATGGAGAAGTGTAACCATGGCCATTGGTCATGGTTCTTTATTTATAATTTCATATGGCATTCCAAGAGACTATTAGCATACCAAAGGTCTTCACCATATTAAGAGCGGTGGAGTAATGGAGGGATAATGGTGGGGAAGCCAAAGGCCTCCTCCACTCACAACACTCCTCCTTATTCATCCATTACTTTGGTCTTAGCGTTTAAGGCTAAAAAGGGGGATGTATACTTCTGGATTCTGAGTAATCGTGTTTGCCTGGTTAAAACCTGAGCTGTGGAAAACCCAGTGGGAAAAACCAACAGCTTAAGGGAAAAGAGTGCAACACACAGGTTACTCCCCCTCATCCGTACAAGCTTCAGGCTTGTAGGTCTTTCAGTTATCTCATACCGATTCCTTTTACAAGTTTTACACAAATACATTTTGGTAAAGATTTGGTAAAAAGATCAGCTAAGTTGTTGCATGACTGGATCTGCTGAACTTCAATCTGCTTGTCCTCGTTTAGCTCATGTGTCCAGAAAAACTTGGGAGATATGTGATTCGTCCTGTCGCACTTGATGTAGCCCTTTTGAAGTTGAGCAATGCACGCATCGTTGTATTCAAACAGGACGGTAGGCTCCAAATCACCGGTCTTCAGGCCAGTACATTGAAGAATGTGTTGGACGACGGATCGTAGCCAATAACACTCTCTGCTTGCTTCATGGATCGCAATGAGCTCCGAATGGTTGGATGACATGCTGTTGTGGTTTTCTTTACCGATCTCCAGGAGATGACAGTACCTCCGTAGGTAAAAACAAAACTTGTCTGGGATTTTGCCCTGTGCGGGTCTGAGAGATAACCTGTATCAGCATAACCAAATAAATTGGGGGAGCCACCTCTCTGGTAGTAAAGTCCCAGATCAATTGAACCCTGGAGGTATCGCAGAAGATGCTTTAATCCGTTCCAGTGGCGCTTTGTGGGCGTTGCACTGTGTGTGGCTAGGAGATTAACTGTAAACGCTATATCGGGACGCGTACAGTTAGCCAGATATAGAAGTACTCCAATGGCACTAAGGTAGGGTAATTCAGGACCCAGTATCTCCTCCCCCTCTTACAGAGGCCGGAAGGTGTCCTTATGTACATCTAGTGATCTTACAACCATAGGAGTACCTAAAGGATGACATTTATCCATATGAAACTTGCGTAGAAGTTTCTTTGTATAATTAGATTGGTGTAATAGGATTCCACCTCTTAGGTGTTCTATCTGTAAGTCAAGACAATACTTTGTTTTGCACAGGTCTTTCATTTCAAAAGTATGTTTTAGGCTTTCAGATATCTCATTGATCTCTGCAGGAGATCCTATGAGATTTAAGTCATCTACATATACTGCTATGATGACGAATCCTGTTTCCGTTCTTTTGATAAAGATACACTGGCAGACTTCATTATTCGTGAATCCTTACTATGCAAGGAAATCACTAAGTCTGTTATACCACATCTTGCCCAATTGTTATAGACCATATAATGATCTATGTAGCCTTACAGAGAATACGTCCCGAGGTATCTCTTTCATCTCTGGGGGTAGATTAAACACATCAGGAAGTCTCATATAGATATTTTTATCTATATCGTCATATAGATATGCAGTCACAACGTCCATGAGCTGCATTTCTAGGCTTTCCAGAGAAGTTAGGCTTATTAAAAATCGGAATGTGATCGAATCCATGACCGGGGAATACGTATCTTCGTAATCAATCCCTGGTCTTTAGGAAAAACCCTGGGCTACAAGGCGTGCCTTGTAGCGAACGATCACATTATTTTCGTCTCTTTTTCTTATGAAAACCTACTTATATCCCACAGGCTTTACACCTATTGGTGTTTGGACTACTGGTCCAAAGACTTTGCGTTTCAAGAGTTAGTCCAGCTCTACTCTTATTGCCTCGTCCCACTTTGGCCAATCATCTCTGTGTTTACATTCTGCTAGAGATTGTGGTTCGATGTCATCGTCATATTCAGTGACGTGAACGGTAATATCGAACGCAAAATCGTCGACGACGACTGTGCTATTTCTATCCAGTACTTCTCCAGTACGTAAAAAATTTAATGATGTTTCTCATATTGTTTCCTCTGTCGGAGAAATCAGGAGGGGAGAAGTAGCTGGTCTGAGCTCAGCATCCTGTGGAGGGATAATCTTATCATCTCCAGGAGTCTTCCTCTTTCGAGGAACTTTATCTTTTGAACTTGGTGGGCGTCCTCTTTTCATTTAAGGTACAGCCAATTCTACTGCCGGTGGATTGCATCCATCTATGGGGATGTCAATCCTAGCTGGCGTATTGGCAGCAGGGACGTTTGAACGGACAATCTTCTGGTTGTCCGTGAACTTATCCGGCAAAAGATGTACTGTATTCTGGATGTGAAGGATCTTCAGGATCTCATCTTCACACAGATTAGTACGTGGATCATATAGGGACAAAGACTTCTGGTCTCAACTAATGGTCTCAATAGCTTCTGGCTTCTTAGACTATGTGCCTAGTTTAGGAAAAAATTTCTCATCAAATTCACTGTCAGCAAAAAGTGTGTAACGGCCGCTTTTCGACCGTTCGTATTTTCTGCGCGTACGACTCTTTTCGTGTGCGTATTTATTTTTGGCCTCTTCTTGGATCTGGACTATACGATGTGATATGCCGTTGTGACCGTAAGGAAGAGTAGTTATTTGTGGGATTTTTAGTGAACGTCATTTCACGGGTCGTTCTCCCACAAATCGAGTTTGATTGCAGAGTAGTCGTAGCTTTAGACTTAGTCGTCGAATCTTTTATTTTTTCTGTTCGTTTTTCGTGGACCAAACGCACAATTGACCATTATATCCCTGAACCTCTCTTCGTCACTGTCGTCCCCATAATTTTTTCGTATTTTTCCGACACTCCTAGCCCACCCAAATCACTAATCAAATTCAAAGCCCGATTAGTCTTAACCCAATTTGAAATTCAAATTAACCAAATCTATCTTGGATTCTTACGTATCCCATATGATTCACTGGGCTACCCTCACCTTAGATTACCCTTAAATACACTCTTCCCCTCTCACATTATCTCTCTCTTTTAGTTTAAACCTACCCTCTTCTTATCCCTATTTAGCAAATGATCACATATTAAACAACATCTCCCAAAACCCTTAGGTCTTCACGCATGGGCAGCCGCCCTCCTCCCTACGCGCGTTCTTCTTCCTCCCCTCGCCGCCGGCAAGAGCTCCGGCCACCCAGCACCATACTCCGGTCATCCTCCTCCCCTCTTCTTCATCCTCCTCTCATCTCTTTTCTCCTTCCCCATTGAAACATCCAAGAGAAAACACCATGGCTAAATCTGTTTTTGACAAGCCTTTGCACGCGCTCTCTGGCCACCACGACCACCACCGGCGAGCCCCCGGCCTCCCCTAACCTCCAGCAACTTTTCCACCTCCTTATCCTCAATCTCCACCTCTCCAAGACATCAAAAACCCATTAAAAACACCAAGTAAACACAGCCCAGATCTGCTGTGCGCGATCGCCGGAAAACGGCCGCCGCCGCCGTCGCTCCGGCCACCCCCTCCCACCGTCGCTGCCTCCGCTGAACTCCCCTTTGACCCTCCGATCATCTCCAACTCTCCTTACCCTCTTCCCTCATCTCTATCTCCCTCAAAACGCTTTCAAACACAACCCAAACGACAGTTTTACAGATCTGCGCCACCGCCGGAAAAACTCGTGTCCATCGGCCATCTGGCCACCTATGATGACCACCCTACTGTCGTTGGACTCTTATCGAAACCCCATACCAACTGAAACTTCCCTCACGCTCATAGCCCACCTGTAGCTCCTGAAATTCTCGTCGGAACACGCCGTATCGGCTGTTTTTTCACAGATCTGGAAGCTGAACTTCGCCGCCCGCGTACGATAACCTCTGACTACCCCCAGCGACAACTCCACTGTCATTGGCTTCATCTTGAAGTCCTTTTACTTCTGCCACATCCCATTATCGCTGATCATCGCTGGAATTCTGCTGAGATGCGTGACAACGGACGTTGCATAAATCTGTCCTCTCCGGCTTCTCACGGCCACCCACCGCCGTACGCTCACACCGTCGGCCATCCACCGGGTCGAGCATCTTCCTCTAGTTCTACTTCATCTACTGACAGCCCACTTGGACTCTCAGAGTTCACGTACGTTACCGCAAGCACGTACTTTTAGCCGACGTCGTCATTATCGTGAAGATCCGTTGAGCTACTCGCAACGAGAGGAGAATCGTTGTTAACTCGCTGATTTCGTGCCACCACCCCACTGTCCATAGGTACCTCGCTGCACTAACCGCGGCCGAGGAGTTCCAGACGATGCTGACGTTTCACCGTTCAGACCCGACTTCCGCTTGTTGGACGACATCACGAGGTTGGTTTCCCTAACGAGTAGTAAAACTCAAACCGTAGTTAACCAAAACTTAAACTAAAATTGGTCAACTGTAACTAAATTTATTTTCTGCTCCCTTAAAATGATGTGGAACCGTAGATCGACGATCGAATTTTTGGACTGTGCACATAGGATATAATCGTCGGATAGGCTGAACGGACACTTTGACTTGTGATTGTTAGGGTAGCCACGTCCAACCTAGAAACGAACCTAAATAGGATTTATTAAAATCACGACTTGACACCGTCACCGTGACACTTTTTAGACGGACTACCACGAACGCGACGACTGGATGAGACGCCCTGGACAGACGACACACTCGCCATCACAGGCAAGTGTACCCACTTGCATTTTTGACCGCGTCTTGGTCTTAAATTGTTAGAACTGTTAGACTGTGAGTGTATAGAACCGGACGTGAAATGATAGCATCCGGGTCGCCCTGACGACTTAGACTTGACGATGAAGTCTAAGCTCGACAAACAACTTTTGACACCGTAGGATTATCTTGTGTGTGCGTGCGTGTGGACAACCTAGAATAACTTTCCCTTACACTTGTCATGTCATGTCCCTGTTACACAAAAAGCCTTCGGGCGTTTCAGATGCTTCCCAAGCGGAAGTGATCTCCGTGATACAAAAAGCCTTCGGGTGTTTCAGATGCTTCCCAAGCGGAAGTGATCTCCGTGATACAAAAAGCCTTCGGGCGTTTCAGATGCTTCCCAAGGGGAAGTGATCTCCGTGATACAAAAAGCCTTCGGGCGTTTCAGATGCTTCCCTATCGGAAGTGATCTCCGTGATACAAAAAGCCTGCGGGCGTTTCAGATGCTTCCCAAGCGGAAGTGATCTCCGTGATACAAAAAGCCTTCGGGCGTTTCAGAGGCTTCCCTAGCGGAAGTGATCTCCGTGATACAAAAAGCCTGCGGGCGTTTCAGATGCTTTCCCTAGCGGAAGTGATCTCTGTATTTCTTGTCCTGGGTTCCTGGGTTTGGGGTAGGGTTGAGCGTGCACACGGGGAGAGGGTCTGATCCCCCTCAAACCGTAGGGCGTGAACCCTTCGTGTCTCACGTGTCCTGTCCGTCTTGTCTTGTCTAGTTCCGTCTTGTCCCGTCACCTTTAGGATAGTCCCATAGTCGGTAGTACATGCTACGACTACTGCTTGCTACGTTTTACTTTTCCTGCTGCGTTACTTCCTTCTATTACTTCTCAGTTATAACCCCAGCATGCTATTCAACCAGTAAAATGATGTCTAATAGTTCAGTACACTTGCAGTAGAGTCTGACTTTCTTTTGTAGACTTTACCTGATGTACAGTTTCTTTCATTGGTGCTGTACGTCAGGTGTCGAGCCAGAGTTCGAGGACACGACAGACTTACCGGAGTAAGTGGAGCCCGAGGACGTCAACATAGTACGTGTTGACGAGGATCAGACCTTGAGGACTTTTCGGTCGCCACCTTTCAGAGGTTACTACTTTCAGTTTGCTCTTTCGTTAGTTGTTGCCATGCTTGGGCTTCCCTCTTTTTAGAATTTTGTACTCGCTGGATATTACCTCTTTATATTAATAAATGTAACTTTCTTTCTGTACTTTCTGTTGTTTCGAACTTTATAAATGCAAGAACCTAAAATTTTTAAAATGGTACCCCTACAGACGCTTATTGGGCCCGGGCTTCACAGCTCCGGCCCAAGCGGGCCTTAGTCACGCTTCGCCTCCGTATTTTTGGGAAGCGTGGCGTGACAAAGTGCCTTGAATGCGTCTCCCGTTAGGGGTTCAAGGTATCTGATAATAGAGGGAGAATCAAACCCAATATATATACCTAGAAGACGCTGAGGACCCATTTTGGTCCTCTGAGGTGGTGCAATTGGGACATATACCGCACAACCAAACACTCTCTGAGAGATATCCGAAGGTGCGCCATATGCAAGTTGCATCGAGGATAAAGTATGACCTCCAGAGGGTCTGATCCTAATAAGTGATGCGACATGTAAAATAGCATGCCCCCAAGCATCCACCGGCAACTGGGATTGCATAAGCAATGGACGTGCAATCCATTGGAGTCTCTTTATAAGGGACTCAGCTAATCCGTTCTGGGTGTGAACATGTGCCACAGGATGTTCAACTTCAATACCCGTTGCCCGACAATAGTCTTCGAAGACTTGTGAAGTAAATTCGCCCGCATTATCAAGACGTAGTTTCTTGATAGGGTTATCGGGGAAATGAGCACGCAACCTTATTATTTGTGCCAATAGCTTTGGAAAAGCTAGGTTGTGGGTGGACAAGAGGCACACATAAGACCATTTGGTTGATGCATCAATCAGTACCATGAAGTACCGAAATGGACCACTTGCGGGGTGAATAGGCCTGCAAATATCACCATGAATTCTCTCAAGGAAGCCAGGAGACTCTAATCCCACTTTCAGGAGGGATGGTCTTATTATAAGTTTTCCCTTGAAACAAGGGAGACAAGGAAATTCTCCCTTTTGAAGAATCTTCAGGTTCTTCAATTTGTGTCCACGGGATTCAGTGATGATGCGTCACATCATTGCTATTCCAGGGTGACCAAGTATATTGTGCCAGAGTTGGAACTCTGGTAGTGATTGGTACGTCTGGTGCTCAGTCATATTGGCTTCTATTGGTTGAATGTATGTTTGGTAGAGACCCGACGGGAGTCCCTTGAATCGCTCGCAGATGATCTTCTGGTCATCTTTCTGACGAGTGACATACAGATATTCAACCTTATTTTCATTTCTGGTTTTTAAGTGATATCCGTTTAAACGGAAGTCCTTGAAACTTACGAGATTCCTATTTGATTTAGGAGAGAATAATGCATTATTTATTTGAAGTCTTGTGTAATTTGGGAGCAATATAATTGC
The DNA here is from genome assembly GCA_030789695.1 of Scilla litardierei. NCBI lineage: Eukaryota > Viridiplantae > Streptophyta > Magnoliopsida > Asparagales > Asparagaceae > Scilla > Scilla litardierei. The sequence continues at coordinate 54,551,351 of CM061132.1, forward strand.
TTCACCAGATCCTTCGATTATTTGGGACAGTCCTGACATTGTGATAAAAGGACCGTCATATTTATTTACGCTGTTAAAATAGCAATGATCGCGAAGGATTGTGTGCGTCGAGTCACAGTCCAATAGGCACTCATATTTCATCTATATAAGCAAAAACGAAATTTTATTTGAGTGAAATGTAGACACATTCAAAAATAAAAGTTCGTACTATAGCAAATAAAAGATGAAGATACATCGAATTCTAAATGCATAGATAAAAGATGATGCTCAATCGAGCAAGTCGTCGTTCTCGAAGTCTTTTGCAGTAAACATTGTTGGCGGCTGAACAACCGCCAAGTTTGTTTCAGGTAGAGACTTCTGGCTCACCTGATATAAATCCTGGAGGTAGCGAGGAGTGCGGCAGTTTCTGGACCAATGGCCAGTCATACTGCATCTATGGCATTTATCCTTCCAGTTCTTCTTAGGAAGTGACACTTGCTCGGTGTTCTTTCACTTCCATGTGAAGTTTCGCTTTCCATTATTGTTTTTGTTTGTCTGGGGAGCTGCACCTCTTGGTTGCTTCGTTGCAGCTTTCCCTTTGGTGGTTTTAGCCTTCCTCTTGTTTTTTCACTTCTGGGGAGAAACGTGGTGGGCTTCAGGGATAGGGACAGTGCCAGCTGGACGTAAATTATAAGTGGCAAGCAGTAAGTCTCGATTCTGCTCTGCCCTAAGTTGGCATGAGATCAGATCAGAGAATTTCGTGAAATTGCTTTCACGATACTGCTGCATGAGGATTGCATCTTTCTCGTGAAACGAGGTAAATGTATTTTCCAACATGCGCTGTTCTGTCACTTCTTCACCGCATAACTTCAGGCGTGAGGTGATGTTATGAAGTGCAGAATTATACTCAGCGATGGACTTATAGTCCTGAAGTCTGAGGTTTTCCCACTCATAATTGGCACGCGGTAGTATACCATTAATTTGATGTTTATACTGTGCCTCCAGCGCTGACCACAGGTCCTTTGGGTCCTCAACCATTAAGTATTCAGCCTTTAAGGTCCGCTCTATATGTTTCCTAATGCAGATTATGGCTTTTGCCTTATCTACATCGGATACAGTGGTTGGAGTGCCGCTGCTAGATGCAGCAGAAGCATCGGCCGCTGCTGTGGCCGAGGAAGGAGCCAAAATGGACCCAAGGAGGGCCATCGAACGCAAGTGGAACTTCAGGTCCACTCACCAACTCAGGTAATTCTTCCTTGCAGAGTCAAGGACTTCGAAATCGACGCTTGCCAATTTTGCCATTTATCTACGCAATTTAAAATAAGCATGAATTAATTAAAATTGAAATTCACGCATGACAAATAAAGTAAGCAAAATGTGGGGATCGGCCAGATACCCAAAAATGTACAAAGTCCAAAGTCCGAATATACAGTCCATAAAGAAAAGAAAAATACAACTTGGAAACCCAGAATGGGTCCATATATTTTCCAATGTACAATGCCATCTTCATTTTGTCGGTACGCCAGTCTTTGACAAAAATACATATAATCCTCACATACAAATTCTCTCGAAAAAGAAAATTAAATTGCAAGAAATTTAAAGGGTATCAAATTGGTCGATGCCAAAAATCACATTTTAGCTTACATAAACATCCACCCAGTTTATAAATGCTACATGCACAAAAAAAACAACCACACATGTATATAACAGATGCATATAAAATATGGGAAAATAGACTATAAAATATAATAATCGCTCGGACCACGGGGAGACGTCATACACCGTTAGGTTAGTTTACTAACGGCAGAGCGATCGCAGGATCCTGAAGATAATTATATTTTGAAAAAATCCTAAAATTCCATAATTTAATAATAATTTAATAGTGTTATAAAATTTGCAATATGAAGTGACAAATTCATAACCAAGAAATGATATAGATTAATAATTTAAAGGGGTGGCAGGCCCATAAATATTAATCTGTGTAGTATTTCATTAATAATTGGGCTGCAGGCCCATTTGCCAATAATCAACCAAATGAATATTGCAATAAGAATTAATGTGCTTCAGGCCCGTATTTGGTAGGTAAAAAAAACTATTAAGTAATTGGGGCTGCATGCCCATAGAATTTATTAACAAGGTTACAAATGGGCTGCAGGCCCAACAAAAAGGCTATCTATTTTAAATAAATTAAACAAAATCAACCATTAAGCCCATTTTTGGGTTGTGGAATGTAAATAATCCCAAAACCCTAACTTTGTCCACTCAAATTCCACCCCATCCGTTACTGTTTTCGGCCAGCGCCGGCTGCCAGAAGTCCCCTCCTCGTCGGCCAGGCAAAAGACCCCCCCGCTTGGGGGGCGGTGACAGAACGCCCCCCCCCCCCCCCCCCCCGTCGGGGGGGAGGGGGCGGAGACGCAGAAGACCCCCCCCCCCCCCCCCGCTGGGGGGCGGCGACAGAATGGCCCCCCGTCGGGTGGGGGGGGGCTGCGACGCAGAAGACCCCCCCGCTGGGGGGGCGGCGACAAAACAGCCCCCCCGTCGGGGGGGGGGGCGGTGACACAGAAGACCCCCCCGTTGGGGGGCGACGGCGATAGAACGCCCCCCCCGTCGGGGGAGGTGGGGGCGGCGACAGAACGGCCCCCGTCGGGGGGCGGCGACGCAGAAGACCCCCCGCTGGGGGGGGCAGCGACAGAACGCCCCCCTCGTCGGGGGGGGGGCAGCGACGCAGAAGACCCCCCCTCGCTGGGGGGCGGCGACAGAACGGCCCCCCGCTGTTGGGGGGGCGCAACGAATGCCCCCCCCCCCCCCGTCGGGGGGGGGGCGCGAGAACGGAGACCCCCCCGCTGGGGGGCGACGCCATGAACGCCCCCCCCCCCCCCCCCCGTCGCGGGGGGGGGGGGGGGGGGGGGGGGGCAGTAAGGCCCCCCCAGCCGGGGGGCACCGGAATAGGCCCCCACCCCGTCCGTCACCTGGGGGGAACGGGAGACCCCCGCCGTCGGCGGGGGCAGGGGTAAGAACCCCCTTCTTCGGGGGGGATTAGGGCTGAAATTTTATATATATTTATATATTTTTATTTATTATTTATTGTATTTTATCAAAGCATGATATTGTATTTAGCAGATTTTAAACAAGCCAAAAAGAGGTTGTAAAAATCATGGCTTAAATAAAAATTTGTTTATCTACGTGATCGACAGAAATTACCTCTAGATTGAAAATCTAGGGAAGATCGAAAAAACGCGAAGATCCATAGAGAGAAAATTCCACGCTCCGAAAACGCCCAAGAGATTCCTTGAGCAATGCACGCCCAAGAGGAAATCTGCCACGAACAGCAGCAACCAGAGATTCCTTTGCGCGTAACAAATTAGAGGATGGAGTTTGGAGGGTAGAAAAGCTCAAAAAAGAGGAGCAAAAGTGCTGATAACGTGTTGAAAGATATGGAGAAGTGTAACCATGGCCAATGGCCATGGTTCTTTATTTATAATTTCATATGGCATTCCAAGAGACTCTTAGCATATCAAAGGTCTCCACCACATTAAGAGTGGTGGAGTAATGGGGGGATAATGGTGGGGAGGCCAAAGGCCTCCTCCACTCACAACAAGTGTTAGTATTTTCTTTTCTTGTTTGAAAATTAATGTTGTGATAATGGTGTACGAATGACTGATTTTAATTTATGAACGAAAATAGTTTTGATTTATAGATATTTATAATTTATAATTAACCTTACTTTACAAAATTAATTTTTGTTATGAATCAACTACTTGGAGTGGAGCCCCCAGCTCTTTATTTATAGGCAATATGAGAGAAGACAAATATGTGTTACATTGATATGTGCCTACCTCTAAGGTAGCCCAGAATCTAAACCAACTCCGGTTAATAACCGTTCACAACACTTCCCCTTATCCAGCCATAGGTGTGGACTCTGCTTGTGAATACTTCAGGATTTTGAGCATAGAAGAGTCTCACATGGGGGTGGTACTTCGGGATCCTGAGTTGGTGAGATTTGCCTCGTTAAAACCTTTAGCTATGGAAAACCCTGTGGGAAAAACCATAGTTAAGGGAAAAGAGTACAAACTCTCCCTAAGTCATCCTGATCTGTACAAGCTCTCAAGCTTTCAGATCTCTTAAGCGCCTCATTCCAATCTTCTGTACAAGCTTCCTAAAAGTGGCAGTAGGAAGGGCTTTAGTGAACAAGTCTGCCAAATTGCCACATGATTGCACTTGTCTGATGTCGATCTTGCCATCTCTCTGTAGACTCGTGCGTCCAGAAGAAATTTGGTGAAATGTGCTTGGTTCTGTCGCCTTTGATGAAGCAACATCGTAGCTGAGCTATGCATGCAGCATTGTCCTCGAACATTGTTGAAGGTTCAAGATCTCCAGTCTTTAGTCCGGTAGTTGATAGAATGTGGTGGACAACTGAGCGTAACCATACGCATTCTCTGCTTGCTTCATGGATGGCAATGATCTCTGAGTGATTGGATGAGGTCGTCGTCAAGGTTTGCTTGATAAATCTCCAGGAAATGGTTGTCCCTCCATAAGTAAACACGTACCCAGTCTGTGACTTCGCGTTGTGGGGATCAGACAAGTAACCTGCATCAGCATAACCAGCAAGTGTAGAGGATATTCCATTTTTGTCGAAGAGTCCCAAATCTGTAGACACTTGGAGGTAGCGCAGAAGGTGCTTAACCCCGGTCCAGTGGTGCTGTGTGGGCGCTGTGCTGTATCTAGCTAGCAAATTTACTGCGAACGCTATATCGGGATGTGTGCAGTTTACCAGATATATAAGTGCTCTGATGGCACTTAGATAAGGGACTTTTGTACCAAGTATATCCTCCAGCTCTTCCATCAGCCAGAAGAGGTCTTTATGTGCATCCAGAGATCGTATCACCATAGGTGTACTTAGTGGATGACATTGGTCCATATGGAATCTTTGCAACATTTTCTTTGTGTATGTGGTTTGATATAAAAGTATTCCATCTTTTAGCTGTTCAATCTGTAAGCCAAGGTAGAATTTCGTTTTGCCTAGGTCGTTCATTTCAAATTCTTTTGTTTGGCTTACAGATATCTCAGCGATCTCTACAGGATATCCAATGAGATTCCGATCGTCTACGTAGACAGCAATTATTACGAATTCTTTTCCCGTTGTTCTTATGAAGATACAAGGACATACTTCATTGTTGTTGAATCCTTGTTTAATAAGGAATTCACTGAGTCTGTTATACCACATCCTGTTGGATATGGAAGACGTTAGTATACCCTTGTAGGGGATGTACGAGGGAATACGGACGTCGAACGTCATGTACACGAAGTCGTGTGCAAAGGGAATATGTTCCCTTGCGGAGAGGATCTCTAGATTGATGGGAAAGTCGCATTATATGTGCATAAGTGCATGCGACATATGGCTAATAAAGGGGTAATATCTTAAGCTTATATTGTACCATGCATATGGTACAACTTAAGCTTATAATATGCCATGTACGATGGTACACCTTAGTTAAATTGTTCCAAAGGAACAATTACTCCTAAAATAACTACCTTGGGGGCTATAAATAAGACCCAAGGGTTAGCCATTTTCTTAAACTTTTGCATGGCATTCTTGCATGCATTTCATTCTAGCGAAGCTCTGCCGAAATCCTTCTTCTCTCTTTATCCAAGTTCTTAATCTAAAAGTAGAGATTTAGATTGTGGATTTAGTAGCCTTACTCCGTTCGTGAGAAGACTTGATCCGTCGTGACGAATCCGAAGACGAAGTTCGTAGACTACCGTGCCGCATACGCAAGCGTAAGTCTCAACTTCATTTATCGATCCTAACTCTGTTGTGGCAGGATCTTACATTGGTATCGGAGCCATACGGATTCGCTCCGGTCAAACCGTCGCCCCTTCGAAACTATGAACGAGTCGTTGTCTTTTTCACGAATGGGTATCCTACCATTATGGATATGGTAGGAACGCTTCGTGACGGAGAGAACGCAGCGGTTGTTCTTTTCACGTTAGGGTCTTCTGTCATTATAGATATGACAGGAACTCTCCGTGACGGGAAGAACCGACCGTTCATATCGTCAAACTCGCTCTCTTCATGGATGCTGAGTCTCCATTCATAGGGAATGGGCGCTCTCTTCATGTGGAGCGCGTATTTTACGAATTTTTGAAGAGGGTCATTTTTTGGCACACGGCCATTGGAGGACAACTACTTCCTCGACGAACGGGTGCTTCAACAGAGAAGAAGGTGGTAGTTATTTCCATCGGGGAAGATGAAATTTGGTGCATGTGCACCATGGCCAAATGGGCTATGAAGGCCATGCACCCCCCTCCCCATGCGGAGGGGGTTGGCTACGGCCAATAACCACCACGGCAACCCCCTCCGGCGGGGGTATGCGGCCACCCCATGAAAGGGGGGAGACCGGCCATGGCCAAAGGGCCATGGCCAGTCAAGGCCAATAAGCCATGGCCGGCCGGCCATGGCCGGCCATGGCCAGGGCCAGAGAGCCATGGCCGCGGCCTGGCCAGGCCAGGGCCTGGCCTCCCTGGCCGAGGCCAGGGCAGGAGCCCTGGCCCCGGCCAGGGCCTGGCCGCCCTGGCAGAGGCCAGGGCAGCGCCCTGGCCTCAGGCCAGGGCAGCGCCCTGGCCTCAGGCCAGGGCCTGGCCGCCCTGGCAGAGGCCGGGGCTGGGGCCCTGGCCCCGGCCAGGGCCTGGCCGCCCTGGCAGAGGCCAGGGCCTGGCCGCCCTGGCCGAGGCCAGGGCAGGGGCCCTGGCCCCGGCCAGGGGCCTCTGGCCTAGGCCGGGCCAGGCAGAGGCCTGGCCGGCCTCTGGCCGAGGCCAGGCCAGTGGCCCGATCGGCCCTGGCAGTGGCTAGGGCTGCCGCAAGCCGCCCCTGGCCGGCCAGGGCAGAGGCCCTTGGCCAGCCTCGGCCAGGGCAGGGGCCCTGGCCGGGAGTGAAGAAGACCAAATTTTGGTCGACCAATTTGGGTGTTTTGGTCGACCAATTCGGCAAAAGGCCTTGGTTGAACATGAACGTGCCGACTAGCCCATACGGGGCCAAACGACATTCGTCTGCATCAAAATTCTCTCATACGGGGAGAAACGCCTGGATCCATACGGGAGCCAGCGACGATAGTTTGCAGAAAAATCCCAAAAGGGGGATCCGACCTTGGCACGGCTACGGCTCATTCCCGACAAATGGTCAGGAAGTACCGAATGTTTCACTAAGTATCATAAGGGTACTAAGATGAAATATTCATTTTTTTGAAAAATACGTTTTCATACGTTTTGAAAAATAAGTTTTCAAAAACGCTTTTCCGCTGCAAAGTACTATAAGAGTACTAACATTTGATAAAGTGAGGGAGAAATATTGAAAGTTACTCTAGATGGTGATTGGAAACATAGTGACCTTTCCGATTCTAGAGTAACATCTTCAATATTTTTCGAAAGTAACTTATCAAATTATAAATATCATTACAAGTGGGAGTTGAAATTAGAACTATCCAAATGGGATATTCTAATATCACTTCAAATGGGAATTGTATTTTAAGAATTTTTCAATGCAATTTTTTGATCAAACCTTTGGTTTTTATGTCTTTTGCAGCATTTTAAAAGTAAAATGTCTTCCGCTTCAAAGAATATCGTCGCTGAGTTAAACAGAGGTGAAAAACTCAACGACGATAATTACAACCTTTGGTCCATCAAGATACAATACGTTCTAGAGGAGCAAGAAGTGCTCGAAACTCTAAAGAACGTTATGATTGAACCCGAGTTGGGCACTACGGCCCAACACCGACGAGACAAGGAAGCTTTTGATGCTTGGTCTCGGAAGAACAAGATAGCGCGCATTACGTTATTAAGTAGTATGGCTGATGACATAATGCGCATCTTCCGAGAACATGACCTAGCCATGGACATATGGTCCAAGCTAGAGGAGAAGTTCGGTGGCACATCGGTGTCCAAACTTCGCGCCTTAACTATAAGGTTCGATACATATAAGAAACTTCCAGATCATTCCATGGGGAAACATCTGCGACATATGGCGAACCTTATCTCGGAGTTAAAGGACGCAGGTCATGTGCTCACTGATGAGCAACAAATCCAAGCAGTTATACGTTCCCTACCAAATGGGTGGGATCAAATGAAGATGCATCTCACTCATAATGAGAGCATCAAGACCTTCAGCGACATTTCCAAGCACCTCGAATTAGAGGAAGAGCGGCTTGCGGCTGCCAAGCCAAGTGCAGAAGTGCACATGGTTGCTAAATCCTCACATGGGGGAAAGAAACGGAAAGATCGTTCAAAGTTCACTAATGAACGTAATAAGCAACCTGAGTCTACCAAGAAACCCAAACATAAGGGTGGGCACAAGAAATGGCACAAGAAGAAAGACTTGAAGAGGATCAAGTGCTTCAAGTGCAACAAGCTCGGTCACTATGCTCGTTCGTGTACGAGTGGAGGCGACGAGGTAACTTGTAAATATACTAGTTACATATGTGTTTCTAGTTCAATATTTCTTGTGGAATCTAATCCATTTTGGATAATTGATTCAGGTGCCACCGACCACATAGCAAGGGACAGACGGTCCTTCGTGGAGTATCACCGGATACCCCATGGAACGAAGTGGATCTATGTAGGAAACAACACACGTGTTGAAGTGAAAGGCGTTGGGACTTGCAAGCTAGTCTTGGACAACGGCCGCACTCTCCTACTTCATGATGTCCTCTTCACTCCAGATATTCGAAGGAATATAATTTCTGTGGTTGTATTAATGAGTCTTGGCTATAACTGGTTTTTTCATGATTGTAATGTGGACTTTAGTTGTAATAATACTCTTATTGGTACTGGGTTTGTATTTAAAGGATTTATTGTAATGAGTACAATGTATGATTCCTCATGTAATGAAAATTTCCTTATTGCAAATTCTAAGACTTATGAGTCTGATGTGATTTGTTGGCATGCAAGGCTTGGTCATATTGGACCAACGCGTATGGATAGACTTGCCAAACGTGGCCTTCTATCCAATGTTTCAAAGGTTGAAATGTCGACCTGCGAACATTGCCTTGTGGGGAAATCTTGTCGCAAGCCGTTTGGAACCGGCACAAGGGCCGAGGTTCCATTACAGCTTATCCATTCGGACATATGTGGTCCGATGAATGTCAAGACAAGACGCGGAAAGTCCTATTTCATCACTTTTATTGATGATTTCACCCGATTCGGACATATCTATTTGATATCCCACAAAAGTAAAGCTTTGGCTTGCTTTAAAAACTATATGAGTTTAGTGGAGAATCAATTAGATCGCAAGATTAAGGTTTTGTGAACCGATAGGGGCGGTGAATATCAATCAATAAGTTTTATGGAACTTTGTGATGAAAAAGGCATAGTACATCAGGTAACTATGCCTTATACTCCTCAACAAAACGGTGTTGCAGAAAGGAGAAATAGGACTTTAATGGAAATGGTCCGTTCAATGATGGCGCAAGCTAACTTGCCAATCACCTTTTGGGGTGATGCATTATTGACGGCCGCTTTCATTTTAAACCGCGTACCCTCGAAATCAGTTAGCTCCACTCCTTATGAGTTGTGGAACCAAAGGTCTCCTGACTTAAACATTTTAAAACCTTGGGGTTGTGCATCCTACGCACATATTTCCTCCCATAAGTATGGCACACTTGGGCCAAGGGGAAAGAAATGTATCTTTATACGATACGCAGAAAACTCCAAAGGTTATGTTTTTGTTAGTCAGGAAGACAATGGTGGGTTAATTGAGTTTGAATCGAGAGATGTCACTTTCTTGGAAAACGAGTTTCCAAGACAGGGCGAGATAAGTCAGGACTTATCTCTATTTGAGATTTATGATCAAGAAGGATTACCTCATTCGAGTGGGAGAATTCTTGGTGAAAACGAAAATACGTTTCAACCTTCACCAATGGATTATACGAATGACGATTATCCTATTCCATACGGGAATAATGATCTAAGTGGGAGCAATTCTAACGACATTCCAAGTGGGAGTGATATTAGAATTGATCTAAACTCAAGTCAACAAGGACTTGAAGAATCTCAAATACGACGTAGTAGTCGTACAAGGTTGGCTCCTCTAAGATTTGAGGATGAATTTCCGCAAACCTTTATGACTTTACTACAAGAAGATGACGAGCCTGCTACTTTCAAATATGCCGTATCTTGCACTGCTAAAGACAAATGGATGGAAGCGATGCAAGAGGAGTTAGAATCCATGAAAGTTAACCAAGTCTGGGACTTAGTTGACTTACCCAGAGGACATAGAGCTATTGGGAACAAATGGGTTCTCAAGATCAAGCATAAGGCTTATGGCTCTATTGACAGATATAAAGCTCGCCTTGTCGCGAAAGGTTTTACGCAACAGGAAGGGATAGACTACGAAGAGACCTTCTCACCTATTGTTCGTTTTACCTCCATTCGCCTGATTCTGGCAATGGTAGCTTGCTTAGACCTCGAATTACATCAAATGGATGTAAAGACTGCCTTTCTCAATGGAGAATTGGACGAGGAGATCTATATGGAACAACCAACAGGGTTTGTAAAAGAAGGAAACGAACATAAGGTTTGTAAACTTCTTAAATCCATATATGGTCTTAAACAATCCTCGAGGCAATGGTATATACGATTTCAAGAGGTTGTCTTATCAAATGGATTTTCCATGCTTGATGAAGATAACTGTGTATATATCAAGAGGAATAAGAACAAGTATGTTATTATGTCTCTATATGTAGATGACATTTTAATAGCCGGAAATGACAAGGGCTTTGTGATGGATATCAAGGCTTGGCTTTCATCAGTTTTTGAGATGAAAGACATGGGAGAAGCCGTATATATCCTTGGAGTTAAGATTTCAAGGAATCGTTCGAAGAAACTTCTTTCTCTTTCACAGGAGACTTATATAAAGAAGGTTCTAGAACGTTTTAATATGCAGGACTGCAAGTCCATTGATACTCCAATAAGCAAGTGCGACAATTTATGTCTGAAATCATGTCCGAAGAACCAAAAAGAGAAGGAGATTATGGAAAAAGTTCCATATTCCAGTGCGGTTGGTAGTCTAATGTACGCTATGATGTGTACAAGACATGACATCTGTTTTGCCATTGGAATGGTAAGTCGTTACCAATCCAACCCAGGGCAAGTACACTGGAAAGCGGTTAAGAGGATAATGCGGTATCTCAAAGGAATTGTAGACTTTGCTTTATGCTATCAAGGAGATGCCTTGAGGCTCGAAGGCTACACTGATACTGATTGGGCGGGTGATCTCGATGAGCGACGATCGACCTCAGGATATGTTTTTCTACTCGGATCTGGTGCAATATCCTGGAGTAGCAAGAAACAATCCTGCATCGCACTTTCAACCATGGAAGCCGAGTTTGTAGCATTTAGCATGGCAGTCCAAGAGGCTGTTTGGCTTAGGAAGTTCTTAGACAGGCTAATTAATGCAAATGACTCAGGTGCTGTACCCATACACAGCGACAGTCAAGCATCTATATCCTATGTCAAAGATCCGAAATTCCATTGTAAGACCAAACACATAGATATCCGCTACAAATTTACAAAAGACTATGATAAGACCAAGAAGGTAGACATAAGGTACATATCTACGCATGAGATGATTGCGGATCCGCTTACGAAGGCTATCCCCAGAGATGTGTTTTACAAACACTTATCATCTCAAGGATTGCGTAAGAGCTGAGTTGTACCAATGTAAATTCCCATGTCTGTAAATGATCAAAATTAATAAAAGAATAAGTTCTTTTTCAAACATTGCATATGAATTTCTTAAGAAATGTTTGTGTACATTTTTGAAATCTCAGCTGAATTCTAGTATGTCGGACAGATTGAGGTTGGCTCTCTCACATGAGCAACCGCCTTATTCTATCAGACGGATGGAATAGAGATGAGACCTGTTTGAAGTCAAAATCATCAGACGGATGATTTAAGAGTCATGACTTAAACAAAATGGTCGCATGAAAGATCTACATCATATGAATGCTTACAAAAGATCTAAGAGGATTTTTTGGAAATCATATCTGTCTAAATGCGGGATGTGAGTCCAAAGGACTATTTGAGTAGAATAAGGGACTCAAAGTCAGACATTGTGGTGTCCGATCATCATACTTACAACATCATTGAGACATACACTCCCTGGGAAAGGAGCGATGTTGTAATACGTGTTCATACCACGTATGCATTTCGACCACTGAGTTAGTGGCAATAGTGTTTGCTATTATGTTAGACTCAAAGGCCATATGGGCCTTAACTCTTACCCTCAAGGACTCCAATTGGTTCCTTTAGATTTGACGAGATGATCGCTATTTTAGCGTGTTACTTATGGGCTATGATAATTCGGCTCGGCGGGGCACGTTAGAAAAGCGAGTCTAGTCAAGATCAGAAGGTTCTCAAGAAGAGGAAGATTGATTTCATATTCACATTTGGACTTTAATGATTCAAAGCTGGCCAGCCAATTGTGATCCAGATGGGATTCAATTGTTGAATATAAAGTATAAGAAATGTGAAGAAATAATCTAGGGTAAAGCATGCGTTGAACTACTCAACTTTGCACCTTCGAGGTCGTTGTGTATCTCTAACAAGTGCACAACAATAGACTCTACGCGCATGACGGTCGCACGGTCTATTTCTCGGTATGATAGATGAAAGAACTAAGAGAAAGACGTTCTCTTACAATCCCCTCAAGTGTGAGTGGGAGATGTTGGATATGGAAGACGTTAGTACACCCTTGTAAGGGATGTACGAGGGAATACGGACCTCGAACGTCGCGTACACGAAGTCGTGTGCAAAGGGAATATGTTCCCTTGCGGAGAGGATCTCTAGATTGATGGGAAAGTCGCATTATATGTGCATAAGTGCATGCGACATATGGCTAATAAAGGGGTAATATCTTAAGCTTATATTGTACCATGCATATGGTACAACTTAAGCTTATAATATGCCATGTACGATGGTACACCTTAGTTAAATTGTTTCAAAAGAACAATTACTCCTAAAATAACTACCTTGGGGGCTATAAATAAGACCCAAGGGTTAGCCATTTTCTTACACTTTTGCATGGCATTCTTGCATGCATTTCATTCTAGCGAAGCTCTGCCGAAATCCTTCTTCTCTCTTTATCCAAGTTCTTAATCTAAAAGTAGAGATTTAGATTGTGGATTTAGTAGCCTTACTCCGTTCGTGAGAAGACTCGATCCGTCGTGGCGAATCCGAAGGCGAAGTTCGTAGACTACCGTGCCGCATACGCAAGCGTAAGTCTCAACTTCATTTATCGATCCTAACTCTGTTGTGGCAGGATCCTACACATCCTTCTTGATTGTTTGAGACCATACATTGATCTTTGCATCGTAACAGAGTAGACGTCCCGTGGTCTATCTTTTAGTTCAGTAGGCATTGAAAAGCCATCAGGAAGTTTCATGTATATCTCCTTGTCGATATTACCGTATAGATATGCAGTCACAATATCCATTAGCTGCATATCTAAGCCTTCCTTTACTGTTAAGCTTATCAGGAATCTGAAAGTTATCGCATCCATGACCGGGGAGTATGTTTCATCATAGTCAATACCCGGTCTTTGGGAAAATCCTTGTGCTACAAGTCTAGCTTTGTAGCGTGCGATCTCATAATTTTCATTTCTTTTTCTTACGAATACCCATTTGTATCCCACAGGTTTGACACCAGTAGGTGTCTGGACTATTTGTCCAAAGACTTTACGTTTCTGAAGCGAGTCCAGCTCGGCTTCTATTACCTGATTCCACTTTGGCCAGTCATTTCTACGTTTGCATTCAGCAACGAAATGTGGATCATGATCATCGTCGCTTCCGGCGATGTGAATAGCAATATGAAACGCGAAGTCATTGTCGACGACTGTACTCTTTGTGTCCAATACCTCCCATGTACGTACATAATTTAATGATATTTCAGTTTATCCCGGCAGTTCCTCTGCAGTGGATTTTGGGAGGGGAGAGTGTATGGACACGAGCTCGTTTCTCTGTGGGGGTATCGTCCCAAGGTCTCTGGATATTTTTCTTTTTCTTGGATTTTTATCCTTAGAGCCTGGTGGTCTGCCTCTTTTCTATTGAGGTGCAGCCACTTCTGCTGCTGGTGGATTGCATCCATCCTTTGGGATGTCAATCCTAGCTGGAGTATTTGCAACATGGATGTGTGATTTGACAATCTTCTGGTTGTTAGTAAATGAGTCCGGTAATCTATGAACTGTGTTCTGGATGTGTAAGATCATCAGGATCTCATCATCACATTGTTTTGTTACAGGATCATAGTAGGTCAAGCTTTTTGTATCTCACGTTAACATTTGCTTCGTGCTAGACTTTTCAATGTCTAGGCCCATTTTGGGGAAATATGTCTCATCAAAGTCACAGTCTTCAAAACGTGCCTTAAAAGCGTCCCCCGTTTGGTGTTCTAGGTATCGTATAATGGAGGATGAGTCAAACCCTACAGAAATATATAGGCGACATTGAGGGACCATCTTGGTCCTCTGGGGTGGTGCAATGGGGATATAAACTGCATAGCCGAAGATTCTCAAGTGAGAAATGTTCGACGGCGTTCTATATGCAAGTTGCATTGGAGAGAGACTCTGACCTCCTGAGGGTCTTATTCTTATTAATGATGCAGCATGTAGAATTGCATGTCCCCATGCATCCACCGGCAACTGGGATTTCATTAGCAATGGACGTGCAATCCATTGGAGTCTTTTAATTAGCGACTCAGCTAACCCATTCTGGGTGTGAACATGCGGCATCATATGTTCAATTTCTGTTCCTGCTGCCTGGCAGTATTCTTGAAATGACTGGGAGGTAAATTCCCCTGCATTATCCAGACATATTTTCTTTATTTGGTTGTCTGGAAAATGCGTCCGCAACTTTATAATTTGTGCCAGGAGCTTTGGAAAAGCTAAGTTGCAGGTCGATAGTAGACACACATAAGAATATTTTGAAGATGTATCAATGAGTACCATGAAGTACCTGAAAGGCCCATTATGGGGGTGGATGGGTCCACATATGTCTTCGTGTATTCTTTCGAGGAAGCTTGGAGACTCGATATCCACTTTAAGTGGTGATGGCCTTGTTATTAATTTACGCTTTAAGCAGGGTACACAAGGGAATTCTCCCTTCTAAAGAATCTTCTGGTTCTTCTGGTTATGCCCATGAGATTGTGATAAGATGCGGTGCATCATCACAGATCCAGGGTGGCCAAATCTATCGTGCCAAAGTAAAAATTTGACTGATGTCGGGCACTTCAGGTGCTCCGTCAGGTTTGATTCATCTCTCTGAATTTTTGTATGGTAGAGGCCTGATGAAAGGCTCTCAAAACGTTCAAGTATGGTTTTAACTCTATTTTCTTGAGACGTTACATACAATAATTCATTTTCTTTTACATTTGCTGTTTTCAAGTGGAATCCGTTCAGACGGATATCTTTGAAACTTAGTAAGTTTCGCTTGGAATTCAGAGAGAATATGCATCTTTAATTATGATTTCTGTTCCTTTGGGGAGCAACAAGGTTGCATTTCCAGAACCTTCAATTATATTTGATGGCCCTGAAATTGTATTTATAGGGCTCTTATACGGTATAATGCTATTAAAATAACATTTGTACTGAAGGATCGTATGTGTCGAAGCACTGTCTAACAAGCAGTCATGAGAGCATTCCATTTAAAAAGATGAGTAAAACATTTGCATTCAGAAACTAAATTTTATTCAAAGGAAATCAAATTACATAAAAAGATCTCATAAGATAGATTGTTCTGAAAATAAAATGCTAAGATAAATGTAGTAGGCTAATCAAGCATGTCCTCTGATTCGAAGTCTTTTGCTGTGAACTTGACTGCATTGTTTGCAGCCACCAGATTTGTTTCAGCATTCTTTTTCTTGCTTTGTTTATGCAGCTCCTGGAGATGCAGTGGGATCCTGCACACTCTGGGCCAGTGGCCTTTCATGCTACAGCTGTAGCACTGGTCTTCCCAATCCCTCTTGGGTGGGGTGCATCATTTTTCTTGTTGTCATTTCTGCGCCAGGTGAACTTCCGCTTCCCTTCATTCTTTCGCTGATGTACCTGACCCTTGGCTCTTTTTTGTTGTCCCCCCTTCTGTGGTCTTTCTTTTCTTTTATTATCTCTCTTCTTTTTGAATGAAGAGGTATGGTGAGCTTCTGGTAGAGGGGCAGTGCCAGGAGGGCGCATATTGTGAGTGACGAGAAGAAGCTCTCTGTTTTGTTCGGTCATGAGTAAACATGACAGCAGCTCAGAATACTTGGTGAACTTGCGTTCACGGTATTGATGCATGAGTATCGCATATTTTTCATGGAAAGATGTATTAGTCTTTTCCAGCATGCGATCTTCTGAGACTTCCTCACCACACAACTTCAGGCGTGAGGTGATGCTAGAAAGTGCTGAGTTGTACTCAGCAATGGACTTGAAGTCCTGTAGTCTCAGATTCTCCCACACATATCGTGCCCTTGTGAGTATAACATATCTCTGATATTTATACCTATCCTCAAGGGCGGTCCATAGCTCAAGTGGATCTTCGACCGTAAGGTACTCAGCCTTTAAGGTCTTGTCCACATGACGACGAATATAGATAATGGCTTGCGCCTTTTCTATATCTCCAACATTTTCTTTTTCTGTTACAGCAGCAATGAGGAACTTTGCCCGCTGGTTAAACTTTACATCTAGCTGCCAGCTTAGATAGTTTCTACCTGATGCATCCAGTACTTCGAAATCGACGCTTGCAATTTTAGCCATTTATCTAGCAGAGCACAAATATGGATGAATTAATATTTTAATCAAAGAAACATTTTCATGCGGAGGCAATGTATAATGAAAGGCTAAATGCGTGGATCGGCCAGTCCCACAAAAAAGAGTCCAAAGTCCATACAGTCCATATTACACAATTTAAGGCTTGAAAGGAAAATACAACTTTGGAAATCTCGTGGGTCCCATATAATATCTCCAGCTTCAATTGTGGCCTCCATCTTCATGGAAAGTTGTCTTTTGTCTTTGGCATTTACATAAATTCCTCACTACAATTTATCTCAAAAATAAAAGAAAAGTGCGGGAAATAAAATGTTGGACTTAAACAGCCGATCCAAAAAACACATTTAGCCATTTATGCAGGAATATTATGCTCATCAACATTTTCTTTCACAGACATCACAAGTAGTTATATTCGCATGAGGATAAATAATTTAATCACTTAATACTTATTGGACCACTGGGCAACGTCATACACCGTTAGGTTAGTTAACTAACGGCAGAGCGATCGTAGGATCTTCCTAATTATTAATCTTTAATATAATGCACAACCACGCATAAATTATCCATAAAATAGGCCAGCGATGTAAAGCATGTATAGATGATTTTGCAGAAGAAATCATTTGATACATGGGTTGTAAGAATTTGGGTTTAATCAACGAATTGAAAAAGAGCGCAAATGCGACATTTTTTATGAAAAAGGAAAAAGTTTTCCTTTTAATACATCCCCAATAACCCCCAATAGTTCCCAATAATCCCTTATATGTCCACTTATTGCTCCATAATATACCGCGATTTTTCACGAATTTTTAGGCCCACAAAAGCCCTTATTAATTAATTTACAGACCAAAAAGTTTTTTAAGAATTATTTTTAGCCATCACCCCATTATTATTATTTTTTTCGAAGAAAAAAACTGGCATGCGGGCCTGAAGCCCGCAGTTTGGCTGCGGGCTTCATGCCTGTAGTCAGTAATTTGCTTGCGGGCTTCAGGTCCGTTAGACAGTAATAACTTTTTTTGTATTTGGGCTCAAGGCCCAGTAGGGTTTTGGGGCGGTGGCTAGGGTTAGCCGCTGATGCCCCCTTACTACCGCCGGGCGACGGTGGGAGGGGGTCGGTCGCCCCCCAGCAGGGGGGAGCGACGGCGGGGCGCCGGTCGCCCCCTGCAGGGGGGACGGCGGGCCGTCGACCCCCTGTGGGGGGACGACAGCATGGCACCGGCTGCCCCTGCAGGGGGAGCGGACGGGGCACCGGTCGCCCCCTATAGGGGGTGTGCGGCCATGGACGGTGGGGTGGGCGGGAGATGGCCGGCGGCAAGGCCACTGGCGGGCATGGGGTAGGGTTTACACAAGAAAACCCTAAAAATTTGATTTTTGGGACAAAAAGTTCGTCGTTTTTAGGCGATCTAGCAAATCCCCATATCGATCTTGCGATATCTAGGGTAGTACAATCATACATATGATTAAAAACATCGTTTAAGCGATTTTTACCCATCCGTTCTCTGGATATAGCGACGGTTGAACGAAGCCCTACGCAGATGACGACGCTCGATTGAGGAAGCCTTGCACAGCGCGCGTGGATCTCCCGTGTCCATTCGCCTTTGCAAAGAACGAAAAAAAAATTTTGTGGAAAAGTTTTTAGAAGCTCGTGCTTATAACGTGTTATGAATCAACTACTAG
The DNA here is from genome assembly GCA_030789695.1 of Scilla litardierei. NCBI lineage: Eukaryota > Viridiplantae > Streptophyta > Magnoliopsida > Asparagales > Asparagaceae > Scilla > Scilla litardierei. The sequence continues at coordinate 54,569,787 of CM061132.1, forward strand.
GGGAGGAGCCCCATCTCTTTATTTATAGGCAATAGGGGAGAATACAAATATGTGCTACATTGATATGGGCCTATCTTTAAGATTGCCCAAAATCTAAACCAACTCCGGTTAATAACCGTTCACAACAATTTTCACTTTAATTTTTGTTGGAAAAAATTAAAAAAGAAGCAACAGCATTCACAGCAAATTGATGCGGCTGCTTACATCACAAAACTATCCCAAAAGTATTGTTTTGCGAGCGGATTGAGTCAACACCACTAGCTCTGAAAACTTGGGGACCGTTTGTCTGGGGTTACAAGTGGCTAGGGCTAATGTAGGCTCAAACAATGGTTACCAAATGGATATGTATTGGTTTGGTAGTGAGAATTTAGGGAGGGGGATTTGAGCATTTTGTGTACATTGCTTAGAGGGATTTGTTTGGCAAATGTGCCGACAAACACCTATTTCCAAACGCATCTCAAAACTACAGTTAGGAGATAGCGTTTGGCTAGTTTTGCAGTTTTTAAAGGATGTTTTGCATTTGTATAATCTTGCAACTCCATCATTTCATTATTACTCTTAACTCCGATCTCATTTTACCCCTTTCCTTACAAATTTCTACCCTAATTGTTGATACAAAGAATCTCGAAGGGCCTAGATCCGACAATGGTAGTGAGTTTTAGCAACATGTTAAGCTTGGACATGTCGATTTTGCTGGGCTGGATGTGGAGAACCTTCGCCGCCGCCTGATATAGATAGAACATGCGTCAAAGGAACCAGATGGATGTTGTACCTCCAATTTGCCTTCGTTGCTAAAGTTAGGATCAATTGAGTGAAGGAGGGAGCGTGGCAAGAGATATCCACCGCTAGGGTTTAAAAGGATTTGGAATGCTTGGGGTTGGAGATATAAAATATTTTATTAGTATCGGGGATGGCTTGGGTAGGTCAGCTGGGTTGCTGCTTTGGCTGTGGAGCTGAGCGGGTCGACCCCGGGCGTTGTCTGCATGTGATCGTCAGATTTACCACTAGGTCGACTGATTCCTCCAAGGCAATCTCGTGGGGTCGTCTTCGTTAAATCGAACTATTGGGAAAGCTTGTTGCTTTTTCGCCAGGGGCTGGTCAGGCTTAACCTAGAAGGTCACGTGATCCTCAGAGGATCATGTGTCACTTTGTGGGTCCCATCTGCCCCACTCAGCTGGGCGCTGATCCTAGTGGGCCCCTACAAGAGTATCATCTACACTAATATATTTATTTCACTATGCTATCTCATAGTAGTTAGCTACCAATGTTAAATTACAAAGCCATTTTTATCTGATATTTTAATTGTTTTCTTTAAAACATTAACTAATGAAGAATTGTGTGAAATTAAAGAAAAATAACCTAACTAACATTAACGTAAGGAGATAAAATCTTCCAAATTAAAATTGATGGAGATGGAAAATTATGCTCCTTGTTTCAGGGTGTTTTCTCACTACAAACATTGCAGATGGCTTGTCGAAAGGACGCCGCTAACATGTAGGATATGGCCGACCTTCAGGGTGCCTGTCAAGCTTATTCTGTGAAGAGGGAGCTCAAAGCCAAGCTATAGAGGCAAAGCCGAACCGAGGCCGATCGATTTACTCAGTGATCTGCAACACATGAAGCTCGTCAGGGGGTCGGATCTGGGTTCTAACCAAATCCACTCTGATGATTAAGTCGGTTCGTGACTAAAGAATGCTTGGTGGAACAGATTCCAACATATTGGATGGTCGTTCACTAGTTCTCGGGCAAAGCAATATGGATGAAGAAAGATGTTTGGTGGACCAGATTGAGTGTTTAGGAGTAACTGAGTGTCAGATCTCAAAGATTTGTTCTATCTCTCCTCGTTTGTGGAGTCATTTATAGGCGCTGGTCTCCTTGGGGGCATTCTAGGGGTGCCCAAGCATTGAAGGTGCTTAATTACATTTGACCAGTGTCTCCTGCCTTTGATGGAGGGTCTGACGGTTTAACAAGAATGCCCCCATTAATGTAGGTTGATCGCGCCCCGGATACACACCCGGGACGAGACTCGCTAGCCTTACCGCAAGCGCACGGTGTAGCAACGAGCGGGTATCGAACACGAGAAGGGCAAATGACGGTGTCTTCTTCAATTCACCTGGCTATAAGAACAGTCGAGAAATATTCGTAATAAAGCGGTCACAGTCGTTCAATTGTATAAAGAAAATATCAAATTAATAAGAACGCCTAGGGATAGGGAATCCCCGCTACAAACTGTATCTCGTCGTTGTGATTCGTAGGTTTCACAATTGCTAGACTTGAAATTCAGGTGAACTAGTTGCAACTAAATGTAGAACCAAGCTCACGCTCTCGTGCTATTGCCGGTCTATAGCAAACCTAGGGTAGGGTCCAATCTCTTGCAAACCCTAACCTAGGCAAGCTAGCGTGAAGAACAACATCATCGTTCAATCATATCTCGAGCCCACTCTCGTGCAAACTCGAGCTACGACCTAGGTTGGGATAGTTCCTACCCGTCCAATCTCTTGCAAACGGGTATTGGTATTGAATTGCAATCGAAAACCCTAGTTTCGGTCCAATCTCTTGCAAACCGATTCCAGAGAAACCCAATTGTAACCCAATTCGAATTTCTAGGGCTTCCTATCGAGTTTGGATCCAATCTCTTGCAAATCCCAATCGGTATGAATCCCTAGCTATTCGTATTAAATCAATCCCAAACTAACCCTAATCAATTCTAGCAAGAATTTCACCAATTCATCACAAATTATAAATAGGGTTCGTAGGGTTCATCCCTACGCCCTAAGACAATAAAACTACTCACAATTCATAATGCAAATCATTAGAAATTCAATAATAAAAACAATAGAATTCATTGCAATAGACAATATATCAATAAAAATGAGGTTTTTGATAGAAAGAGAGACAAACCAATGAAGATTTAATAGCATCCAACAAAATAGAACTTTTTATCATTTCCAAAGAACTAAATCTAATCTCCTAAAAAGTAATCAAAAAGGGCTGCCAAAAAATGAGAAAAGCTCTCCAAACTAGGTTAAAAACTGGGTTTAAATACCCCACAAAATCGCCCAAAAAACTGTGACAAAATTGCCCCTGCGCAGCTTGAAAATCGCACTTTACGCTACAGGCAGCGCGGCTCACTCAGCCGAGTGACAAATGTCACTCGGCCGAGTGACGGACCCTGACGGATTCCAGTAAGTCTGGAATTTTGGGGGTCGTCTCCTCGGGAGTCACTCGGCCGAGTGACTTTCTTCACTCGGCCGATGGGATTTCTTCACTGGGCCGAGTCGGAACTCGGGGCTGACTGACGGATTACAGTAACTTGGGAATTTTGGTTGCCGTCGTCTTGATGCCACTCGGGCGAGTGGTGTATCCGTGCTCGGCCGAGTGGTCTGGCGATGCTCGGCCGAGTACACTCTGATATGGAGTCTGTTGTGTGTCTGATCTGGCCTGCCGAGCGGGCTGTCGATGCTCGGCCGAGTGACTCCTTCACTCGGCCGAGTGGCATGCTGAAAATGCCCAATCTTCGTATTTTTGCTTCCTTGTCGCTCCTACGACGTTCTCTCTTCTTCTACTCCTCTCCAATCATAGAATTCCCCTCAAAAGAGTCACGGGTGACACTCCGGAGTGGGTGCATCTCAGAATCACTCGAAATCGCTCCAAATCTCTTGAAATACGACAAAAAAAAGAAATCGTGAAAAGCATCGCAATATTGTCGAATTATCGTGAAAAATGCGATATGGGCGATCTAAATGGCATGCAAACAAGCAGAAAAAAGGTGTAAAATATGGAGTGATCAAAATCCCCCAAGCTTACCTCTTACTCGTCCTCGAGGAAGATGAGTAAAAAGCGAACCCGGTGGATAAAGATAATGAAAACGATGGAAAAAGGGAAAATGAAAAATGGAAAACAAAATAGAAAATGAAGAAGGAAGTTGCTAGATCATTTTTCTCAGGACGTGGGTTTTGCTTACTCATATAGCACGCATCGAATATAAAACACATGACAAAGACTTTTATCTCGATATCATAGTATAATGGTGCATTTGAAATAGAAAACCCAAGAATATCAATATAGCATGAAAAATGGAATAATTCTAGAATTAACATCGTCTGAAGCATCTAAAGCGGTATACAAAATCGTAGATCACACACTTTTCAATTGAATGCTTTCTATAAGGAGTATAAGAGATATCACACAATAGAGTAGTAAGAATAGAAAAGTGTGGTTTTCATGAAATGAATGCTAAGCACAGATTTCTTGATTTCGTGAAACTTTTAGCAATCTCACCGAGTATAAAATATTACTTAGCCTAGGTTGTCATGCACCGTCATGTAGTCACTCTCTCACACATCATTGGATCCCCTCCCCCAAGCTCATCCATAACCGTGGTGGCATAAACAAAACAATATTTACATTTCCCGTTTCTTTTGAAGCTCCAAAAGTAAAAGAAATAAAAATAAAAGCAAAAAGAGGGAAGAAAGAGAGAAAGGGTATGAGATGGGATCTTTTTCGAACTTCTTTTCTCTTTTCTTTCCCCCCGTTTTTTTCTTTTTTTCTTTTTTTTAGAATAACATATATACACAAATGATCCCAAATCAAAAGAGAAGGATATACACGTATTTTTTTCTTTTTGGTTTTGGGGAATTTGGAGCATGGGATATAATAACGGGGGGAAGGCCAATAATAGAATTGCTAAGGGGAGATTCACCAATGAATTTAAAATATAGAAATAATGTTCAAGATATGTGGAGAAAGAAATAAATGTATCTCTTGGTTCACTCTATAGGACGAGCATGACAACTTCAGCAGGGTAATTTAATCTACTCAGTTTAATCTTAAAAAGCAAACTAGTCCAGATTTATCAATGCTAGCAAACATTCAATCAACCTGAAGTGAATCGTACAAATCATGCAATAAGAAGTGATATGAGAAAAGAAAGCAGTACTCCAGATATAAGCAATCAATGCGTGAATCTTGTTGTGTTTTCTACGATAGCATACATATGAATTATCAGACATCAGCTAATAATAGAATTTCATCCATTTTCATACGGAAAAAGAAGTGGGTTACTATTTCTAAATGCAAAGCAGAACATAGCATATGATATCAAAAACAAAAGCTATGACATGACAAAATTAGCATGCATATTGAGAAAAGCTAACACAACGTCATCGTCATCACAGAAAAATCATCTCTAGCAAAAGATGAAAGAAATAAAGATAAAAGAAAACAGAACTATTTACAATGCAGCACACAAAGAAAATAAGAAAAACGCGATGCATGGTAAAGAAAATGAAAAAGTGATGAAAAATGGGTGCAAAAGCGGAAAAAACGTGAAAAAACTAAAAATAAAGGCGATAAAAGCAAAAAGTGTGAGAACTCACTCCCCCAAGCTAAAGTGCACAGTGTCCTCAATGTGCAAAGTGTGGCACACCGAGAGACGTGAAATGGGTGGGGTGGGTGAGGATGCATGCATGATAAAAAAGGAAAAATAAACAGAAAATATGATGCGGATGTGATGCATGCAAAGATCAGAGTGATGCAGATATGTGTCACCAAAAATACTCTCACTCTCTCCAAAAAAGATATAGAATGATATGAGCAAGATAGGGACCAAAACAGTGTGTGGAGGAGGGGGGGCAAAAAAAATATCTCCAGGACCAGCAGAGAATGGGAAGCATAACGACAAAAATATTAATGGCATCAAGAGTGTGCCTAAGCTGGTGGTGCTGTACCATCTCTGTCCTATGGCGGAGGTGGAGGAGGTGGTGGGGGTGGTGGGTGTGGAAGCTACTGGGTGGGTGGTTGGGTGGTGGTGGCAGTCGCGTGAGAATCTGAGTCAGGCAAGCCTGAATACTAGGAAGTAGCTCAACGCGGTGCTGCACGGCGGAGACTGTGGCAGACAGAGTCCTAAGGTCGCCTCTGAGTCCACTCATCGCCCCCTCAAGAGCATGAATGCTCTGAAGTATAGTGTCGGGGGGGAGGTGGTGCAGAGGGACGCACATGTCTAGGCTGTGAAGGACGGGGCTATCTGACACGGGCGGTGTAAATAATCGGGCCAGCATGTATGTGTGTAAAGGTGGTTGTGCTCACTAGTGGATGCCCAGCCTCAGTGTGAGGCTGGGACGTAGGCTGGGATGAGGAGGCAGCAGCAGCAGTGGTGGAAAACAAAATCAGTGACGAGGTAGCAAGAGAGGTCTGTGACGCAGACGTGGGAACAGATGTCACGACACTCTCGGATAGGACGGCTGAGGTGGAGACAGAAAGGTCGACCACTGGGGAGGAAGAGTAAGGACCAAAAGGTGACACCCCAGCGGACAGTAAACTAGACAGGGTCTCCACAACGGCAGAGAAGGAAGACTCGACGCTCTCAAGGATAGTGGGTGGATGCTCGGGAAGAAGTGAGGAAATAGGCTCAACCGAGATATGCACAACAGTGGTGGTGGTGGTGGTAGCCGTGGTGGACATGGTGGACGACTCAGCAATGGTACTCCCGACACTGACAGAAGTGTGGACAGAGGTGTCGGGAGGTGCAGACAGTGCAGGTGCAGGCTGAGGGATCATGGGGTCGACGGGTGCATGGGCTGCCTGCTCAGCATCCTCTGCCTCAAGTACGTATGCAGCGGGGATAAGTAGGTCCATCACTGGGATCCAATCCCCGTGGGCCGGTCCTATGTGTGTCCGAGCGAGGCTCGGAAGAACCATGTAGTCAGCACTAAAGGGAGCATGCAACCACACCCAGTGCCTGAGACCGTGGGGACGAAGCATCTTCATCCGGGCCATAACGTCTATCGAAAGTGTAGTGGGGCCTGGGGGTCGATGCAAGTCGTCAGGTAGGTCCACGCCGGTCATAATGACTAGAAGTGTAATCAGACCGTCGCAACAAATAGGTGAGCGAGCGCTCACCGAAATGATGATGCGGTCCAAGAACCAACTAGCGATATCAATCTCAACGGCGGGGACCAGGTCATCGCTACCCCTATCCAGAACTCTAGGGCGAGTCATCACGTAGAGCATGTAGAGCTCAGGCGTAGACATTGTCCTAGGCTCGTACCTTGCTAAGAAAGTGGTCGCCATGAGGCACTGTGCAATGCAGAGGCATGGGTGCAGGATGGCTGAGGCCTTGGCCCTACTAGGGTCAAAGCCAAGTGGGGATCCCATGATCCGTGTCCAGAATGTGGAGGTGTCGAACAACGGTAGTGGGATGTGCGTGGGTGCGTAGGCTCGGTCGGGGACAGGGACAGCGGGCCACTGGAAGAACGAACGAAGCATGTCGAGAGTGACCTCGCACTCTCGATCCAGCAGGCAGAATGTGCATCCTCCAGGGGTCCGGTCAATCGAGCTCAGGACCTCAAGTGTCGGACGGATGTAAGTATCCGCCGACACAGCAAGAAAATCATGCCATCCCATGTTGTCGTACAACGTGAGAAGCCCCTCGAGTACCCCTAGGTGATCAAGGTCAGCTAAGTGTGCAAACCTAAAAGGTACTATCGAGCGATGGCAGATACGCTCAAACCTGGCGTTGTGTGCGTTGTTTCAAAACGTGATCCCCATCGGCCCGACGGCGGGAGTGGGTGGAGGGACAGGATCGGCTGGGATCGGCTGTGTGGGTGGTGGTGGCGGTGGTAGGCTAGGTGGAGGGGAGTCCTCCCTAGCGTGAGAGGGACCGGCATCATCGGTCTGCCTCCGCTTGGGGGCAGATCCTCGTGTACGCGGCCTAGTGCGCGGCGGCATGTGTGTCGCGAACGTGTCCCAACTCAAGTAAATACGACGGCGTGCTAAATAATGGAACAAATATACCTGAACACGCCGCGAGAGCAATAAGTGATGCGTGCGAAGAGACGACTCCGTCGCAAAGCTAAATGCACGTCCAGAAGCTCCCCAAAGCTCCCCCAAGTTAGCATGCACATCAAATGATCAAATCAGTCGATAATATTCAATATGTATGGGGGAGATGTGGGATAATAGATAGATATGAAAATTAATTTGGGTTAGGGGCTCAACGGGTCTACGGATCAAGAGAAACAAGGAGAAAAATGGGTTTTTGGGGCAAACTGAGGCGATAGGGGGCGGTGGAGGCCGGCAATGGCGAGGTGGAGGGTCGGCAGGTCGACGACGAGGTCGGATCGGCGATCGCCAGCTGGGTCGACTTGATTCGAACGCGGGGGGTACGAAGCAGCGGGCGAGGGAGGAGAAGAGACGAGGGCTCGGGTGAAAATTTGGGGGAATTTGGGTTTTTAGAAAATCATGCACGCCTCTCCGCTTATATATAAATTGTTACGACTCGGCCGAGTGAGAATGTCACTCGGCCAAGTGCGTAAACGAAAAAAATTTCGAAAAATATTGTTCCCACTTACGACTCGGCAGCGTGGCTTTTGTTCACTCGGCCGAAGGGAGAATCTCCGGTCGGCCAAGTGGCACTGCCACTCGGCAATTTTTAGGCTAGGAGGGTATCTGTTTCACTCGACCGAGTGACAAGTCACTCGCCTGAGTGGCAATTAAGACTAAAACTTATAGAAATTGACAGAGAGTTGGTCTACAGAGACTTCCCTGTTTGGTGCTCCACTCGGCCGAGTGGAGTCTTTGCTCGGCCGAGTGGCTTATGCTACTCGGCCGAGTGACGTGCTATTTTCTGCATCTGCACTCTGTTTTCACTCTGCTCTCTGTTTTTCTTCCTCCAGTTGGTTTCTTCCTCTTCCTAAGCCTCGAGCGCATTCCTGGAGCGCTCTTCTTTGCCTCGGTCATCCTCCATATGAGAGATCTCCTTTTCTCCTCTCCTGTCATAAGAATTAAGACCAGTTGTCAAGATTTTTATAGGCAATTGACTCAAAACACTAGCAAAGTCTAAAACAAAAATAAAAACCAAAATAAAAATAATGCAAAAACCATCGGGTTGCCTCCTGACAAGTGCTCGTTTAACGTCTTGAGCTCGACCCCTTTGGATTTTCAAATTAGCGTAGGGATGTTGGGTGCGTATGAGATGCACCCGTCGAATTTGCCAGGAAGACCGCTCGGATTTGGATCGTGGTGGTGTGTGGCCTTCCTCAGTGCCCCTTCATCATGGGAAATGTTGGGGGATGGCTCCCCTAAGCTTGAGCTTGTTCCAGTCTTTGACTTTGCCGGTGACACCGATCTTCGAATCGGTGGAGCTTTCTTTGGATTCTTCAATGTCGAGAGCTTGCAAAGCTATCGTATTCTTGTGACTTCAGCGTCGCCATCATCACCATCCGTGGAGCTATCTGGAGGGTCCTCCAATTTCTCTTCTTCACCCGGAGCTTGGCCTTCTTCGAAGCCATCATCGTGGAGTGCACCGATGGAGTGGGGGATTGCTTCTTCAATGACCTCGTCAAGGAGGTCCACATAATCTAGCTCCTCATAATATGGCATGTGCTTCATAGCCTTTGGTATATGGAGCTCTACTTCAATGTTGCCGACGTTCAAGGTAAGAGTCCCCTCCCGCACATCGACGATTACACCCGCGGTGGCGAGGAATGGGCGTCCAAGTATGAGCGATGTGTCACCCTCTTCCTTGATATCCATTATCACAAAATCACAAGGCAAGCATATGCCTCCCGGAACTTGGAGTGGGATGTTCTCCGCGATCCCAACCGGCCTTGTAATCTGACCGTCTGTGAGTTGAAGCCTCATGTCGGTTGGCTTTAAATCCGTGTCGGTATTCAACTTTTGGAACATGGTGAGAGGCATGAGGCTCACACTAGCGCCCAAATCAACCAATGCTTTTTGTAAGGGGACACCCCCTAGAGTGCAAGGAATCCGGAAGCTCCCTGGATCTTTAAATTTGGCGGGCTCCTTTTCCTTCCTAGTGAACCAAGTTCCTTGTTTCACGAGCATGATCTTCTCTTTCCTTTTCCTTCCCGTAATCAAGTCCTTTAAGAACTTCGCGTAGGATGGGATTTCCACTATGGCATCAAGGAAAGGGATATTGAGGCTCACCCCTCTCAAGTATTCGAGGAACTTGGCTAGCCTCTTCTCGATCTTGGCTCTAGCTACCCGTTGAGCAAAAGGCACCAGTGGCATGAATCGGTGCTCATCAATAGGTTCCTCCACGCTAGATTTTGCTCCTTCTTGCGGCTCCTTCTCTTTTTCCGCCTCAATTGACGGCTCGCTCTCTTCTAGAATCTCCACCACGGGTTCCTTGACTTGAGTCATGACGGGAGTGGTATCCTTCCCACCCCTTGTCGTAACCGCAACAACCGCGTTGATATGGCCGGTGTTGCCCCGTGGAATTGTCTCGGGTTGAGCCAGCAATTGTTGGTTGTTTCTATTGAGCAACGCAAGTTGCTCCCCAATTTCAGTGACGACGGTGGTGAGAGAATCTTGTCCCGCCTTCAACGTGGCGTTAATCTTTCTCTACTCCACCATAAACTCCTCCACCTTAGCTTCAAAATCCGAGCGTGATTGAGCTTACGGAGGGTTGGGATTTCTCCAACCTTGATTATACCCGGGTGGCCTATAAGGTCCCACTTATTGCCTAGGTGGGAAGTTTTGTTGCGGTGGCCCACTTGGTTGATAATTCGGTTGTGGTGGTGGAGCCCGAGCTTGAGGAGGTTGTTGTGGCAGGGGGTTCAAGGCACCATCATTATTAGCATAGGAACAACCCGGATGGTTTCTAGCGGCCGGGTTGGCCCAATATCTGGAATTCCCCGCAACATACTGAATTTGCTCCAAAGCTCCTTCTCCATGCTCTCCTCCTACATACATGGCTTGGGATTGGTCTTGCCAATCGCTCATATGGTTTGTCGGTGCGGATGTAGAAGTAGCTCCATGCGGCTCGGTAATGTATTTCTCCAATCTCTCCACTACCTTGTGGAGAGAGTCAAATTTGCTAGCAAGCTCCGCCACGGCCTTGGCCTCATAAATACTCGTGGGCTTCAAGGAGGATGAAGAATGTCCTCGCTAGTCGCCCCACTGTTGGTTGTTCGAGACCATCTCCTCTAGCAAGGCCGTAGCTTCATCTGGGGGTCTTTGACAAAATGGCTCCATTGGCGATAGCATCAATAATCTGTTTTGTGCCCGGTTGGAGTCCAGTGTAGAAACTGTGGACAAGCTCCCAATCCTCTATGCTGTGATGGGGGCATTGATGCTGCAAGTCCTTGAAGCGCTCCCATGCCTCATAGAGAGTCTCCTGTGGTCCTTGCTTGAAGGACATGAGAGCACTTCTTATCTTCACCGTCTTGGAGGGCGGGTAAAATTTGTCGATGAAGGCACTCGCCAATTCATCCCAAGTGGCGAAGATTCCTTCAGCCTGCGTCCTCAACCAATATTAGGCTTTTTCCTTGAGTGTGAAGGGGAAGAGGCGCAGTCTGATAGCATCTATGGAGACGCCCGGCATTTGGAAGGTGGCACATTTTGATAAAAAGAGCTGGATTTGGTAATGAGGGTTTTCATGGGAATTCCCATAAAAAGGGTCTTGCTGCATCAGAACTACCAATCCAGTCGTCAACTCGAAATTTTTGTCGGCCGCCAACTCCGGCATAGCTATGGACGAGGTCGTGGAGGAAGTCTTAGGCCGAAGCCTATCTCTAATGGAAATGATCCTTGTCATTCACGCCGACAATTCTTCGGCTGTCTCAGGATGGGTCATAAAATTCCCTTCCGTATCGAGTCTCCTCTCCGCTCTGATCCTCCTCAATGTACGTTCGATCTCCGGATCGTATAGTAGTTCTTCGGGGTCCGCTGTGGATCTCGTGTACATGCAAGGAAAAACAGAGTTTCAAAGAAATAGTTAGCACAAAGGAAGGGTAAAATAAAAATAGAAATAATAAAACAAAAAGAAAAATAGCTAGGTAGGTAGAATCAAACACTATCGCCTCCCCGGCAACGGTGCCAAAAACTTGATCGCACCCCGGATACACACCCGGGACGAGGCTCGCTAGTCTTATCGCAAGCGCACGGTGTAGCGGCGAGCAGGTATCGAACACGAGGAGGGCAAATGACGGTGTCTTCTTCAATTCACCTGGCTATAAGAACAGTCGAGAAATATTCGTAATAAAGCGGTCACAGTCGTTCAATTGTATAAAGAAAATATCAAATTAATAAGAATGCCTAGGGATAGGGAATCCCCGCTACAAACCGTATCTCGTCGTTGTGATTCGTAGGTTTCACAATTTCTAGACTTGAAATTCAGGTGAACTAGTTGCAACTAAATGTAGAACCAAGCTCACGCTCTCGCGCTATTGCCGGTCTATAGCAAACCTAGGGTAGGGTCCAATCTCTTGCAAACCCTAACCTAGGCAAGCTAGCATGAAGAACAACATCATCGTTCAATCGTATCTCGAGCCCACTCTCGTGCAAACTCGAGCTACGACCTAGGTTGGGATAGTTCCTACCCGTCCAATCTCTTGCAAACGGGTATTGGTACAGAATTGCAATCGAAAACCCTAGTTTCGGTCCAATATCTTGCACACCGATTCCAGAGAAACCCAATTTTAACCCAATTCGAATTTCTAGGGCTTCCTATCGAGTAGGGATCCAATCTCTTGCAAATCCTAATCGGTATGAATCCCTAGCTATTCGTATTAAATCAATCCCAAACTAACCCTAATCAATTCTAGCAAGAATTTCACCAATTCATCACAAATTAGAAATAGGGTTCGTAGGGTTCATCCCTACGCCCTAAGACGATAAAACTACTCACAATTCATAATGCAAATCATTAGAAATTCAATAATAAAAACAATATAATTCATTGCAATAGACAATATATCAATAAAAATGAGGTTTTAGATAGAAAGAGAGACAAACCAATGAATATTTAATAGCATCCAACAAAATAGAAATTTTTATCTCTCTCCAAAGAACTAAATCTAATCTCCTAAAAAGTAATCAAAAAGGGCTGACAAAAAAATGAGAAAAGCTCTCCAAACTAGGTTAAAAACTGGGGTTAAATACCCCCCAAAATCGCCCAAAAAACTGTGACAAAATTGCCACTACACAGCTTGAAAATCGCGCTTTACGCTACAGGCAGCGCGGCTCACTCGGTCGAGTGACAAATGTCACTCGGCCGAGTGACGAACCCTGATGGATTCCAGTAAGTCTGGACTTTTGGGGGTCGTCTCCTCGAAAGTCATTCGGCCGAGTGACTTTCTTCACTCGGCCGATGGGATTTCTTCACTCGGCCGAGTCGGAACTCAGTGCTGACTGACGGATTACAGTAACTTGGGAATTTTGGTTGTCGTCGTCTTGATGCCACTCGGGCGAGTGGTGTATCCGTTCTCGACCGAGTGGTCTGGCGATGCTCGGCCGAGTACACACTGATATGGAGTCTGTTGCGTGTCTGATCTGGCCAGCCGAGCGGGCTGTCGATGCTCGGCCGAGTGACTCCTTCACTCGGCCGAGTGGCATGCTGAAAATGCCCAATCTTCGTATTTTTGCTTCCTCGTCGCTCCTACGATGTTCTTTCTTCTTCCACTACTCTCCAATCGCAGAATTCCCCTCAAAAGAGTCATGGGTAACACTCCGGAGTGGGTGCATCTCAGAATCACTCCAAATCGCTCCAAATCTCCTGAAATACGACAAAAACAAGAAATCGTGAAAAGCATCGCAATATTGTTGAATAATCGTGAAAAACGTGATATGGGTGATCTAAATGGCATGCAAAAAAGCAGAAAAAAGGTGTAAAATATGGAGTGAACATAGGTAACCGCGCTGGGAGTAGATTAAGGATCCTAATGGTTAAACCGACTGGCGATTTAAATGGAGCGAGGCCCGTTCTCACGTGCATGTACCAGGGCAATTGGGCCAAAGTGATCGGCTCTCCTTGACACTTAGGCCATCGGCCCACTCAGGTGGGTAATTAATTTTGGGCCAGCCTAGTGCTGCGACAATGGCCCCCCATCACCCAAGGTCAACCGTCGTGAGAATCGAGGTCGAACGGTGTGATGTGTATGGGCCAGATCGACAATCGAGACGAACATTTAATGAAGGCCATCAAGGTGCAGAGCACCAAAATTCTCCTGCTAACTGAGCACAGAATTCGGAGAGACACCATCCTGAGATGTCGACATATGCATCAGATAAGAAGGTCGAGTGTGACCTGACGTGAGTGTATCCTCGCATGGGTAGGGATTGTTGTTGGAGAAAAAAAATCTTTTCCCCTCTTCTTAGGAGAATTGTGTCGGTGCCTGAATTTGGTTGTGTTAGCGCAGGTAGCAGCTTTTTCCGTGCATTCTCCATCATCATCACCATCATCTGATCCTAAGACAAGCAAGCTTATGGTTGAGATAGATCGTGCAAAATGAGAGCAGCCTGACAGTAATTCCACATTTGCCCTCGTGTCATACATCACCGACATTTCGATCCTTCAGGCCGGGGATGACCTCTATTTGGTGCCAGCCAACATAAGGGGCATGGTCTTCGTGGTCTCTACTTCCTCGATTCCTAGGGTACAATCCTTGTATCTCCACCCTACTTTGAGGGTTAGGGCTCCTCGTCCCAACGAGAGGATCTGTTTTCCCGACAAGCTTAAGGTCGGGGTGTAAGTGAAATTTTTATTTGTACGGCCTGCATTTCCTCCCCCACCCGTTCATCCTCCATGTCCTTGCATTTCTCGAACTTTCTTTTTGCCAGATTATTCCCAATTCCATTAGTGCCTTGGTTGGATGCATGGTATTGTGCTTACTCAATGGTATAGAGCCGACCATATTGCTTTTTTGTCACTTCTTCCACATAGGCATCCATAAGTCTGGCACGTGGTCTTACATAATGGCCGAGAGGAAGAAGAACCTGGATTTGAGGATTTCGAGCTCTGTCAAAGGCATGAAGGAGAATTACATGTCCGTGATCCTTTTCAAGGAAGCGAACTTTATTACTCATTGGAGGTTCTCGGGGCCGGTGATTTTAGAGAAAAAGAGCCTCACTGATGTTGAAATTGGTGCGGCCAGTAGATTGTTGTGAGTACCATGCTCCAAGCTATCCATTGTTTGCCTTCTATTGGACAAAAATTTGAGGAAGACCGTAAGCACCGAAGGTAAGGCTGATGAGTGTTTATTTTATACCTTTTTCCTTTTGTTTTCATTCACATCTCATGTCACTTCGCCACACTTTCTGCACCATTTCTTTCGCTTTTTGTTCCATTTTACGTTTTGGCCTTGCTCGATATGTTTCAGGTGAAATCATAAATGTTTTGAGCCCAAGAGCATGGATATAGGCTTTGGGAGCCCAAGAGCATGAATTTGTGTACCAGGGGTCAAGCCCAGGTGTACAAGGGTCAAGCCCAGACCAGGGCGGGTAACCAGTCGCACCCAGGTTGAAGCCATGGTGCGCATGAGTCCATTTTATTAGCTTTAGCCCGACTTATACTTGAGTTAGGTTAAGGAAGAGGCTTGGGCTAGCCTCAGTCTATGTTCGAGCTCATGCAATGGTGGTCGGGATCCTGTTTTGGCTTTTCTATGCTTTTGAATGGCTCGATTTTCTCTTCGCATCATATGTGACCAAAATCCTCTTCGCAATTAATTATGACCATCTTAATTCATATGCATCATATGCATGTTCCTCTAATTACTTGGACGAGCATCTCAGCCTGTGTGAGATCCTAAACCCTAACCTTACTACAGGTGGGACTTATAGACTTTGATGACAATGACCGCGAGCAGCATTTGCCATCACTGGTTCGGTATCATAATTACGTGGTCTGTCCCTTGACATAAATAGTGTCGGGACTATCCTTGGCTATGTTAGTGATGAATTCTGCAGTTTTAATCCATTCATCAACACTATGTCGCTGCGAAGCCTAATGTATGGTTGACTTTCAACCCCTAATAGCTACGTGATCGATCAGTGTCATTTGGTCTTAGCTTGTATTTGTTGGATCATAGCCAACATACATCGGCCAAGGATTTCTGCTAAGGACCATACTGATTCTACGACACTAACTCTCCATATACGTGAGTGAGGAATCCTTTCTTGGCCATTACTCCCCACGTATGCTTCACGTGCCACCCAACATAAGACCTTTAAACAAGACCTACTTCTAATTTAGTTCAGATATCGAAGTGACTCAATTCATGCACAGGTTCGTACATTGATCTCAAGTCAAAGGACCAGCTTGCTTATCATCACTTAAGAGTTACCATTGATAGTTTTATATGTGCTATCCATGATGCAGATCTCGTTGGGTCATTAAGTGAACTTATTCTCTAATGAGTAATTGTATCTCATCTCTGATTTCTCCAAATGAAATGTTAATGAGATCATCACTGATGTGTCCATATTTTCCATCTTTTCATAGCATCATTCCATTGCATTTCATATCATATTCGCATCCAAATCCTATATTTTCCTATGATATTACAATTCTAACGCCATATTCGAGTTTCGTAAAGTTTTGTGGATTTTCAGGGATCTCGAAGAGATTTAGGACCCATTTTGGATATGGACACATCTGGCATACCCTGGAGCCCGTTGGCGTAGCTCTACAGGAGTTCGCCGAGTTTTGGAAGCCTATGGGAGGAGTACAGGAGATTTCCAGGAGTGGAAAGAAGCAGACAAGAAGCTGATGAAATCTTCCCAGGTGACTCGACCGAGCAGAGCAGCTGCTCAGTTGAGCTGATGCACGAAGCAGAATTGGGCTGATACGCATGCTGCTCGGACCGAGCAGTATGACGACTCGGTCGAGTAGCCCCACTTCCGAAGCTCAATCGATATCTTGCTCGAGCCGAGCAGGACTCATGTCCCCCGAGTCAGTTGGTTGCTCGACCGAGCAAGGCTGACTCAGGCCAAGCAGACAGAGTGGCATTTTTTGGAGAAATTCGATCCCTGACGTACTCGACCGAGTAGGAAGGCTGCTCGATCGAGCAGCCCGACCGAGCAAGCCTCTGCTCGACCGAGTCACTGACTCGGTCGGCGACAATGAAGGCCATTTTTGGAATTTCTCGCGACCGTCTGATGCGCGCAGAGGAGTGAAGTGTGGATATGGGTATTGCGAAAAGAGGGGAGTTGATTATTTTTCTAATTTTTGAATTACGTTTTGGGAGAGGAGGAGATTAGAAACAATTGTTGTTTGATCTAAACCTATTTCTTGGAGATTATTGAATTATTTTTGGAGATCGGTTGCACTTTACGTTTTAGAATCTTTGGGATTTCTTCGGATTATTATTTACTGTTATTCCTCTTCGTCTTTGGTGCATAAGTTATTCAATCCTTATTCGATTAATTTGCTACGATATTTTCCCTTATAAAAATCACATTTTTATTCGTTAAAATCACCATGTGTGAGTGGTCTCCTCTAGGGTTGATGGGTTAGCCCTAAGACTTTAGAGGGGAGATGTAGATCTGGATCTCTAGGTTGAATTGGGAATAAAGGAGAGTATTTTGGTCGATCCTTCCGAATCTCTATGATAACTCGCACTGAGATCATGCCCACGGTCTGTGGAATTGATGACCTTAAGGAGTATCCTTGGGATTTGAATAGGGAAATCGATGGATCCAACCAAGGCTCGTGACCATGCCCGGCTCGTGCCTTGAGGGGATCCACCGATGAACTATATCGCTACATTGACGGCTATCGCCATTGCGTCAATGAAAGCCACCGAAATACCTCGAAATTCTAACCCACGAAGTGGTATGAATTGAGAGATTAATCCCCTAAACCTAATGCAATGTAGGGATCTCATTCCACTATCGATCCCCGACGGTCTTAGCGGTGATCCCTAAAACCCTAGTTCTCTTTATTATCAAATCAACAACATCATCAAAATCCAACTTTCTCAACCGACAGCTATCTCACTTCGAGATATAAAAATAATCTGAGACCGCAAATACACTATCACCATCCCTGTGAGATCTGACATCTTTTATACTATAATTTGACACCGTCTGCTTGCGGATAGAGCCTGGAATTGTCACCTAGGGGCCATACTACGCCTAGCGACCATGACATCGCTAGGTGGAATTTAGGTGTAGGTTCCGGGTGCGATCAAGTTTTTGGTGCCGTTGCCGGGGAAGGCAATATTGTATCTCAGTTTATTTTTGTTTTGAAGAGTTTGCTAGCAATTCTCACCGTTCCTTATCTTACCACCCTTTTCATTCTTTTAATTATTACCTTGCTACTAATGGTATTTTTCTGGGCTATTTTGGTGCATGAACACTCGCTTTGGGGCATTTAATCAAGAATTATTATTCGACCCTGAGATCGAGAAAACGACAATGGCTCCGAGGGCCTCAAGTAGAAATCAATCTCCCTCTGGTCAGATGGTAGACAATACCACTGTCCCACCTCGCACCGGGTCCATTTGGGGCCATATGAAGCCCACCTTTGAAAATAATTCTTCCATCGTGAGACTGCAACTGGCGGCAACTAGCTTTGAGTTGAAGACGGGGCTTATAAATTTAATGCAGCAGGATCCCTTCCATGGGCATCCTCATGAGAATCCCAACCACCACATCGACACTTTCCTGGCAAAGTGTGATACTTTTAAGGCTAAAGATTAGAGTGATGACGCCATTAATCTGAGGCTTTTCCCATTCACTTTGAACGATAAAGCTTCGTACTTGCTACGGTCCCATCCACCCAACCATTTTACAACATGGGAGAAACTGGAGCTCTCCTTTGTGGACAAATTCTGTCCACCCTCAAAGACGGTACGGTTCCGGGGGGCTATCTCAAATTTCAAACAACTTCCGCAAGAATCTCTTTACGAGGCCTGGGAAAGGTTTAAGGACCTTCAACATCAGTGCCCTCACCACGAGATCCAGTCCTGGGATTTGGTTCAGAGCTTCTATAATAGGCTGCAGCCCAACACCAAAATGATAATTGATGTTGCCGCGCAAGGCGCCCTGGTGGACAAATCAACTGAGAAAGCCATAGACCTGCTTGAGCATATGGCGGTAAACAATCAGCAGTGGAGTGAAGATCAAACCATTGTGACCCGAACCCCGAGGTAAAATATGCCAGCAATCTTGATTCTCACATCGAGACTTTGTGTAAACAGGTGGCCAGAATTGAACAACGTTTGGACTCCATCCCAACAACCACCAGCACCTCTGCTTATCATTCTTCAGAGGAATATGGAGAGCACAATTATGATCCCAATGAGGGACATTATGATGGCGCTAAATCATCTAAATCCGTGCAATATGTCTAAGGAGAGGGGCGCAACCAATGGCAACACACGGTCGCTAGAAATCATCCGGGATTTTCTTACGGGAACCCTAGTGGAGGGCTGCAACCTCCACAGTTTCAAAGACCACCACCACCTCCTCAACAACAACAAGGGCAGCCACAGAATCAACAGCAGAGTGGGTTTAGGCCAGCTGGGCCATATCGACCACCAGGCTACCAGTTCAATCGGCCTACTCAGCAGGGCTATGCACCAAATCCACCTCGATCCAATCTGGAGGCCACATTAGAAACATTTAGGAGTGGGCAGGCTAGGTTCAACCAGGACACATCTGCTCAGTTCAAAAACATAAACACATCACTCAATGAACGGAGGGGCCAGATGTCCCAGCTGTTGAAGAACCAAGGGAGGTTGACTTCGCAACTGGAGCAGAATCCGAGGGCTCAAGCCAACGCCATGGTCTCCGTTACCACACGTGGAGGACGGGCATCTGACCCCGTTATGATTCTAGTTGTGAACAAGGATCAAGCCATAACTGTGGAGGCCATTATTGGCGGTGATAGAGAAGAGGCTACGGAAGAGCCTACAAAGAATGAGTAGAAGGTAGATTCACCATCCACCACACCCACAACAACGCCGTCTCCTAATGATGTCGCAAGGAACAAAGGAAGCCGACCTCCCCCGCCATATCTACAGAGGTTGGCTTTGGCTAAAATGGAGAAGAAGTATTCCAAATTCACCGAGCTTCTGAAGGGCATCCAGCTTAACATCCCATTCATGGATGCCATCACGGATATTTCCATTTATGCAAAGTTCTTAAAGGACCTCATCACTGGGAAGAGAAAGCACGAAGAGATAAAGCTCATGGAGGACTCTACGTCCATTATAAAGAATCATCTCCTGTGGAAGCTACCAGATCCGGGAAGCTTCACGTTTCTATGCTCAATCGGAGGCATGCATATCAATCATGCCCTAATTGACTTGGGAGCAAGCATCAGCTTGATGCCACTTTCCATATTTGAAAGACTGCAAACTGGGAGCGATCTGGAGCCCACGAACATGTCCATATAGCTAGCGGATCATTCGATTACATATCCGGTGGGCATTGCCAGGGACATTATCTTACAGATACCTCCTAGGTTGTGTGTTCCATTTGATTTTGTTATTATGAATATGCCTAAGGGAGGGAGCTCCCAGCTTATACTTGGCTGCCCCTTCATGGCGACGGTCGGTGTCTTTATTGATGTCCGTGAAGGTACTCTCTCGTTGAACGTGGGCAACATTGAAGCCCAATTCAGGCTGTAGAAGCCTATGAGGGAGCATGTTAGTAATGAAGGAGCTAGCTATTTGGAGCTCCTAGAAGATGAGGCTATCGGAGATTATACTTCTGAGGGGGTCATGAAGGACCCGATGAGAACAGGTGTTGACGACAACGATGACCTAGTTTACCACAAAGCGGTTGCCGCCTATATCTGTGTGTTGGATGAGGAGCTCTTGGACCATTCTTTGAACCACGAAAAGACGGAGGTAATCAGTTATGCCACCGAGGAAAAACCTGGACTGGAAGGATGCCAAATACCACCACATAGTATCGTTGGTAAGAATGATGCACGAATCTCGTGCGCACCAAACGACCATTGAAGAACCCAAAGGAGTCGAGCATGGCTCAAAACGAGCGCTTATTAGGAGGCAATCCAATCTTTTATATCTTGAATTCTCTTTTCCAATTTCTTATTTTTACTTTATCTATTTAAGAAAATCAAATAAAAACGATATTTATTTCTCTTAAAAATACAAAAATCATAAAAATTTGATGGGTTCTTCCTTTCTACAGGTTGAACATATAGGGGCATGCAAATCGACATTTTAAATAGAAGAAAGCTGGTGGAGAGCAGCTGATTTGAAGAGCAGAGCAAAGGGGAAGAATCAAATTAGACACAGGTGACTCGACCGGGCAAGGCTTGTGCTTGGTCGAGTAGTGTAGATACGAGAAAATAGAAAGAAAACGTCGCTCTATCACCACGACCCGAGCAACTTGTGCTCGGTCCGAGTAGAAGCTAACTCGACCGAGCAGCCA
Source organism: Scilla litardierei (assembly GCA_030789695.1). Classification (NCBI taxonomy): domain Eukaryota; kingdom Viridiplantae; phylum Streptophyta; class Magnoliopsida; order Asparagales; family Asparagaceae; genus Scilla; species Scilla litardierei. The sequence continues at coordinate 54,590,937 of CM061132.1, forward strand.
CGTGCTCGGTCGAGTAGCACAGGCCTGGGAAAACAAGGGAGAAACAATGTTCTTGCTACACAGCCCGAGTAGAGGTCTGAGTAGCAATCTGCTCGACCGAGCAGTCTATGCTCGGTCGAGTATAAAAGGGAGTGTTCTAAACTTTTTTTGTTGTTGTCCGACTCGACCGAGCAGCAAAAGCTGCTCGGTCGAGTCGATTTATCCTAATCTTTTATAGCGGGCCCTACTTCCAAACGAGTTGGGTTATTAAAACCCAACTCTTTCTCATTTATCCTCATGTTTTCTAACCTAATCAAAATAAATTACCCGAGCAAACCCCCTACACTACTCGATCTACCCCCTGTCGCCGTTCACCCTTCCTCCGCCCGCGCCGCCGCCCATGCCACTGTCCGCGCCGCCCATACGGTCAGCACCCTTTCTGCCCCTCTCTCTCTTTTCCTCTCTCTATCTCTCTGCCCATAATCCCCATTCCCCCTTCAGATTGCCAACGGAGGCCACCAGTGCCACCCATGCCGGCGGCGCCGCCACTCCCCAAACTCCCCGTACCTATTAAAATGCCACCTGACATCCACTCTCCTCCACCCCCTCTCATCATGAATCACCCCCCATTTCCCAGCCGCCGCTGCCCTAGGGCACATCCGACTGCTCGATCGAGCACCCATGGTGCTCGAGTCGACCAAGCAGCTCGCCCCCTTCCCCATCGCGATCGACACAGCTGACCAAGCACATTTGATGCTCGGTCAGGACTTTCCAACGAGCCGATCTGCTCGACCGAGCAGCACATTTGCTCGGTCGAGCAGCCCCAACACAACACACTCTCTCAGCATTTACACTGCTCGACCGAGCAATGCTAGTGCTCGGTCGAGCAGATGCACATATCCCTTATTTTAACTTTCACATACTGACGTTCTACTTGTTTCTATTTAGGGCACTCTTTGCCTACGTCAGAGGACACTTCTGGGATTAGCTTGGGGGAGACTTTTGCTGTGATCGATCTGTTGGTACACTGTTCACCATATTTACCTTTACACCGACGTTTCAGCCTTGCACGATGGTTCACACTAGAGGAGCCACCACACCCGTAGGTCGTGGGAAGAGGAAGGCCACTGCTGTCTCCTCTTCTCGACCCCCATGATGCCCTCGCCATGCCACTACCTCCGAGGAGGAGGAGGAGCATGCGGGCGATCCGTCGTCCACGTCCGACTCTTCTCCCCCTCACACACCCACCACTTCTGCACATACACCCACCACTTCTGCACATACACCCACCACTTTTGCACCTATCCCCACCACTGCACCCACCGTTCCTCCTGCACCTCCTACCGTTCCTGCCACTCTTCTGCCACGTGTGCGGACGTTCGACAACACTTTTCTTGACGACGCAAACTGCGAGCGCTTTTGTCAGGCTCTTACAGCATCGTCTCGTCCCCACACTGTTCATAGACGTCCCAACCCTTCGACCCCTTGGACTCCTGCAAGGAGTCCATTGGCTCTACCACACGATTGGCTTCGAGCGGCTCCTAGCCGTCCATGCCCCCACGTACTCTCACCTCACCCTGGAGGCTTTGGGCTCCATCACCCGCCCGAGGCAGGTGATGGCATCACCTTCTGCCTCATGGATCACGACTTCACGATCACACTCGCCATGATCCACGACCACTTCCACTTCCCAGCCATCCTTGACCCCCGAGACGCCTTCTCCCCAGACTACGACATTGGCACGTTCGATGCTTTAGCTTTCTGGCATCGCATTTCAGGTCTGGACCACCACCGCCCGAGCCAGGCGAAGGCATCGTGCATTGTGCATCCTTACCTTCGCTATGCGCAGAGACACCTTGCCACCACCATCTTTTGCATGCCAGATGTCGGGATTATGTCCTTACCCGAGCTTACCCAACTTATAGGGATGACCAGACCGATGCGCTTCCACCCCGACGGCTCCCCCCGCCCTTTCGTGCTCTCTGACGTAGCCTACCGGCTGTGTCATCCCCTTTGCATACCGCCACCACCCACTACTCCACCGATATCTGCTGTGGAGGATTTTTCACCATCTTTGCACATATGCTTGGTATTGATCTTTACGATGATCTGGTGACCCCTCCTGGCCCCACACGCTTAACTCTAGGGGTGCTTGAGCACATGCATATCATTAGCCTTATGGAGCCAGTAACTGGACCTATCTTGTTGGCACCCACCACACACCCCACCCCGTGCTTCCTGCCCCTCACCTCACCACCATTGCACCTCTCCAGCAGAGCTGGATGATTGACATGGTACACCCACTTCCAGCACTCCACGTACTCGAGCCTCTGGGAGCTCCCGTCGAGGTAGTCGCTGATGACCTGGTTCCTCGCTCCTCTGAGTACGAGGAGCATGACCTGGCGGCCCTTGTGGTTGCACTTCCAGCTTTGCCTGTGCTCCCACCACCCCCAGGAGGTGTTTCTTCTTCCACTTATGTATCCACCACCTCCACCACCATGGAGTCCTCGGGGACTGTCACCACTATTTGCCCCGAGGCTCATCCCACTGTCTCCACCTTACCCGTACCTGAGGGCATTGAGATTTTGTCTGCTCTGAAGCCCGCTGCTTTGGACTTCCCTGAGCACGATCCAGCCACCACCATTCCACTTATTAGGGACCTTATAGCTTCACTGCCCATCTCCTTAGGGCCCCACATTCCACTCGCTGGCACCACTTCATCAGCAGCAGCAGCTATCCTTACCGAGAGCATCTCGACTTCTGTCCACACTTCTGTGTCGACGACTGCTCTACCTCCAGCCACTTCCCTTGCTGAGATCCCATTGAGTTTGCCTTCTCCCACTTTTCAGCCCAGGCACCGTGTACCATATGCACAGGACCGTTTTACGAGAGTGGTGTCTCACGGTTCTCATCCCTCCCTCGACTCCCGTCCCACCGACGGTTGTCTGACTACGTTGAGGTGTCGACTTCTTGCCTTCGGCGGGATTTCGACGCTTTCGTACGCTCGACGGCCACACATCATGTGAGAGTCGAGGCAGACCTGGCCTCCATTATTGACCTTCTTCGGACACGTGGCCCACCGCCCACGATCCTAGCTCCCACCCCTCCACTCGGCCAGCAACTGTGACTATCGTTGCACCACTCAGTGCTCCACACTCTCAGGCTTCTACAGAGCCTTCTTCTTCCACACCTGAGTCGGTCACCACAGTCCAGTCCACTACTGCTCTTGTCCTATATTCACCCCCACATTTTTTGAGCCGTAGCAACAGGACCCACCACCACCTCCAGAGGGTGGTGCCCCTGCTTGATACTGTCCATACCCACTTTTTGCTTCCCTCTTATTATATTGTGCACATCTAGCTGTTTGGGGCCCTGGTCTTACATAACTTGGGGGAGGACCCACCATACATCATTTCTTGCATATGCATCATCTTTTCAGCATTGCATCATATCACGTCTTATTTTCTTCTGTACAATTTTATTTTTCATTCATTTTCTATCCCCCCACCCACACACCCTTTCTAGCATCATCTACCGCATACTAGCATTTTCTCAGCAGTGAGGACACTGGTGGGTTTAGCTTGGGGTATGAGCGCTATCGCTGTATTTTTATTTTATATTTTTCTTCCTTTTTCTGCCTTTTAGTTTACTTTTCCACCTTTTATCTTTTTTCTCATTCAGCATCACGTTTTTCATTTTTTTGCCATGCTTGCATGTCTGTTTTTCATTCTTTTACTTTCTCCACACTTTTTCTCTTTTTCTAAGGTTATTCTGCATGATGCTACTTCTCGTTGCCCTCAGTAGCTTCTAACGGTGCTTATTATTTGATGACATGCTATTTAGGGTAGTTTCAGTTTTACTTTCTATATTCGTGCATATTGTTTTGCTGATCTATCTAAATTTAATGCCTGTTATGAATTGAAAATCAAATCCATGAAATAGTATCTAGTATGCGCTACGTTGGGTAATGCACCTAGGCTCACGCATCATTAGAAAACTTGGAGCATCTGCTTGCAATCTCATTCACTTCTGTTTGCATGCTCGATGTTATTGTGCTTATTACTGTATGCTTTTCAGTATGCATCTAGATGAATGAAAATATACATGCTAGTTATGAGTTTAGTTAGAGTATTATCATACTGAATCGTTGTGCACCTCTGATGAGTGAACCGAGTGATTTATTATTTTCCTTCTCCACATATCTTTATGATTCTCTACATATCAGTTGATTTCACCCCCACAGCTACCCTTACCACATCTTACTTTCCAAAAATCCCAAAAGAAAAAATATAGCTTCTAAATAAAATGAAAAAAAGAAAAAAAGAAAAAAAGGAAAAGAAAGGAAAAAGAAAGAAAAGAAAGAAAGAAAATTGTTTCATATTTCTTTATTAGAAGCTATCAAAAATCTTGGGAAAAGACAAAACTTTTCCATATCCTATTCCTAGATGCGACGCCTGGAGCTAAGCTTGGGGTGAGGGTTAAACCATTTGATCATATGAGTGAGTATACTATTAGAGTGGAGACGGTGCAAAACGGGGTGGGGATTAGATAATGCTTGAACTTTACGAAATATTTTAGTTTCTGGAGATTTTTCATGATTCGAAATGAATATTTGAATAGCACGATTCCTTTCCATTCTTTATTGTATGCTGATGTGATTTCTATATGCTCCACTTGTATCTATTGATTGAAAAGTGGATTGCCAACTCTTTTTATACTAGACTCTATAGATTGCATGAGATTGATATGAGTTGATGGCATTATTTTAGTAGATCCCTATTTTTGTCTTTATTGCATGCTAGACATATGATTAGTAAAACTTGAAAATACCATTAGCATGTGTTTTTACCATTCGAAGCATTATGACATACTGCTGAGGCTTGAGATCTGGTTGAACGATCTTAGCACACTCCATCCATCCCTATTCTCTTTTAGTTTTTATTTTCTTTTGTTTATCTCCCGACTTACCTAGTATTCGTCTTCCTCGAGGACGAGTAAGAGGTAAGCTTGGGGGATTTTGATGTGTCCATATTTTCCATCTTTTCATAGCATCATTCCATTGCATTTCATATCATATTCGCATCCAAATCCCATATTTTTCTACGATATTGCATTTCTAACGCCATATTCGAGTTTCGTAGAGTTTTGTGGATTTTCAGGGATTTGGGAGCGATTCGGGACCTATTTGGGATATAGACACATCCGGTATACCCTGGAGCTCGTTGGTGTATCTCTACAGGAGTTCGCCGAGTTTTGGAAGCCTACGGGAGGAGTAGAGGAGATTTCCAGGAGTGGAAGAGAAGCAGGCAAGAAGCTGATGAACTCTTCCCAGGTGACTCGACCGAGCAGAGCAATTGCTCGATCAAGCTGATGCACGAAGCAGAATTGGGCTGATATGCATGTTGCTCGGACCGAGTAGTATGGTGACTCGGTCGAGCAGCTCACACTTCTGAAAGCTCAATGGATATCTTGCTCGAGCCGAGCAGGACTCATGTCCCCCGAGTCAGTTGGTTACTTGACCGAGCAAGGCTGACTCGGGGCCGAGCAGATAGAGTGGTATTTTTTTGGAGAAATTCAATCCCTGACGTTCTTGACCGAGCAGGAGGACTGCTCGACCGAGCAGCCCGACCGAGCAAGCCTCTGCTCGACCGAGTCACTGACTCGGTCGGCGACAATGAAGGCCACTTTTGGAATTTCTCGCGGCCGTCTGACGCGTGCAGGGGAGTGAAGTGTGGATCTGGGTATTGCAAAAAGAGGGGAGTTGATTATTTTTCTAATCTTTGAATTATATTTTGGGAGAGGAGGAGATAAGAAACAATTGTTGTCAGATCTAAACCTATTTCTTGGAGATTATTGAATTATTTTTAGAGATCGATTGCTCTTTGCGTTTTGGAATCTTTGGGATTTCTTCGGATTATTATTTACTGCTATTCATCCTTATTCGATTAATTTGCGACAATGTTTTCCCATATAAAAATCGCATTTTTATTCGTTAAAATCACCATGTGTGAGTAGTCTCCTCTAGGGTTGATGGGTTAGTGCAACGACTGGTATTCTTGTATCTGGATTTATTATAATATAATATATGTTTTGGTGGATTTTCTCCTTTTGTGTGGTTTTCGTCTCCGTAGCTTTCATTTTCGATCGTTTCGTCGTGTTTTCTCGTTTTTTTTCCTTAAGATCGTCGACTTCGAAGTATGTCATTCGTGACGGGCTTCATAACAGTCATATCTTACTGTTAGATCAAGCCTAGGAGTCTTAGGAATCGATCCCGGAGCTCCGCGCTCCGTATCGGAACTTTTGGTGCTTATTAGCCGGTATAAGAAGGGGCACCGACCGACTAGATGACGATCCAGTCGGTCGGCAATCCTTCTTGGACCGACTAGTTGGCTTTCTAAATTTCTCAGGAGTTACTGTTTATCGTTAGTCGGTCTAAGAACGTTGGTTGACCGACTAGGTTGCAAACTAGTCGGTCAGCAATGCTTCTTTAACCGACTAACTCTTCAACCAATTTTTGGTATCAATACTGTTCACTCTTAGTCGGTCTAAGAACGTTCATCGACCGACTAGATGTTAAACTAGTCGGTTAGCAGTAGTTCATTGACCGACTAAATCAAAACCCTAATTCTGTACAGGAGTTACTGTTTACACTTAGTCGGTCTGCGTTGATCGACCGACCGACTAGTTGCCAAACTAGTCTGTCAGTGGTTGCTCTTTGACCGACTAATCTGTGTTAAAACCCTAATTTCTGGGCAGCCGCCAGCCCATCCTATTTAAACCACTCCCAAACGTTTTCTTCTTCCTCCACTCAACCCAAAACCCTAGTTTCTCCCCCATTGAGCCCCCATCTTCCTCAAACCCTTATTCCTTCATTCCAAGCCCAAGATCCATCATCCAAACCATCCCTCAACACATTCTACCCCTCATCTTCCCCAAAATCTCATCAAATCCCTAAAATCCCCCAAAAACCCTAGTTCTCCAAACTTCTCCATTCGTTTCCAGATCTGGTCCCTAGGTTCTCCGGAGTGTTTCTTCCGCCTCCTCTCGGTAAGAAATCGATCTCTTGATGTTTTCATAACCTATTTGTATTTTTATGAAACCCTAAAGAATGAATGTTGTTTTGATGATTGTTTCCCCATAACAGCGGTTTCCCCGTAGATTAGCATCCGCGAGACGAACCTTCGTGATCGTCATCCCCGGTGCTAGGCAAGTGAAACTTGCCACTTAGGGTTTAGGCCATGTTTTAGGCCATTTGCTTGTTGTAGGCGTAAAAGAGGCTAGGCGACGAAATGATACTCGCCTAGGCGCAAATTTAGGAACTAGCTTGACAACGAAGCTAGATCCGACATATACCATGTTGCACAATTACCATGTCATGTTTAAATTCCATTAACGGTACGCAAATTAATTGTCTTGTCATTGCATTCCTTAAGTATTCCCGTGATTGTGTAGCATCTCTACAATACTTGTGTTTCCTGGCTCGTGACCAGAAGCGAGCATAATGAGTTGCTAACCCCAACGCTCGATATTGAATTGTGAACTTGGAAAACAAGCTCCCGTGCGGGGCAACCCTGTTTCACTTGCTGGGCTTATGTACAGGGACCATGGCTTGTTTACGTGTGGGATGGGGTAAGAGTTAAGCGGTCATTCAACTGGGGGTCTGCCTGATCAGCAACTGCAGTTGTAAGGCGTAAACTCTGGGGTGGGGTAGTGTTTAGTGCCGATCAGCGTGAATGTTGTACAATTCAGCTGAAGGGCGTAAACATCTACAAAACAACGTGAAACGTGAATAGTGAATTGATTGGTTTTTTTAGTAGCTTGGCTACTCTTGTCTCGTCCCGATACTTGTTCTCTTGTACTTACTGTTCACCATGTCTTGCTTGTGCACTCATGTTATAACTACCATGTCATGCATACTAAAACTGCTAGGTTGCTAGTTGCCTTACTTTCAGTTTCCTTGCCCAAGTCTTTTGACTTGCTGACATGTGCCCCTTTACTCTTTTGGGTGACACATGTTAGATTCCGAGCCTGAGTACCTTGTTGAGGACGAGGTGTTTGCTGACGCCGAGCCCGAGCTTGTGTTTGACGGGGAGTACATGGACACTGGGGACCAGTCCTAGTGTCTTCGTTGTGTTTTCCTTTTGTTTAGACTGCTGTTTTGTTGTCGGTGCGTAGCACCTATACTTTGTGGTGTTGTTGCTTTTGTTGGCCTTGTTCTGGGCCTTTAGACTCTTCCTTTTAGCCTGGTGGCTTTTCTGGATGTTGAACTTATTTTCATGTTGGACAATTTATGAGATATGAGAATTTTATTTCTGTCTCTCCTTTTATTATTATTGTTGCTCCGTTTGTGGTTACAGGGACATGCTTATGTTTTATTGACGCTTATCGGGTTTGGGGCTTCACAGCTCCACTCTCGTGTGGACCTTTTCACGTCTCGCCTCCATTTTAGGGAAGCGGGTCGTGACAGGTTTTGTTGGTGGCCCATGCAGGTCCTTCTGTAACTGCGATTTTTGGAATGACGATAATAATATTAGAATGTCCAATAAACTAAGTTCGACGTCCGAGTCATAAGCTATGAGTCTAATCTGCTTCGTTTTCTGTGTCATTAGATGGCAGGAAGGCGATTCACCCGTGGTGGGGGTAGTGGTGCGCTCCCTCATGATGAGGAGCCCGAGCGGGAACCCACCAACGGTGAGATGATGCGGATGATGCTCCAGATGATGCAAGTGCAGCAGGGCGTGCTCCTGCAAGTCCAGAATGCTCCACTTGCTCGAGCTGCCCGGGCTCTTCCGGATGCCCCTCGCTCTGATCCGGGAGCGAAGCAGTTTCGGGAGCTGGGTCCCACATATTTTGATGGGTCTGAGGGTCCTCTGGCTGCCGATGAGTGGATTCGGAACATCGAGGACAATCTGAAGATGGCCAAGATCACCCCGGCTGGATGGGTTGATTTGGCGAAGAGGCAACTCAAGGATAATGCTCGGAACTGGTGGGATGCGGAAGAGAAGATATTGGTGGAGCCGATAGCTTGGGCTACCTTTATGTCCAGGTTTGATGAGGAGTTCTTTCCGAAGGCTGCGAAGAAGGAGATGCTACAGCGCTTCATTGATCTGAAGCAAGGGAGCTTGACGGTGGACCAGTACCACCAAGAGTTCACTAGGCTGAGTCGGTTCGCACCAAAGATGGTGCAGGATGCTGATGAGAGGGCTCAGAGGTTCCTGCAGGGACTTGCTTTGGAGCTCCAGAGTTTTGTGTCTTCCTCCGATCTGGACTCTTATCAGAAGGTTTTGGTCGCTGCCAGGAGGCAGGAGCTGAACCTGAGTCAGAGGAGAGGACATGTTGTTGGCACTGGGAAGAGGCCTATGGAGCAGGCCAGAGCGGTGGTTAGGCCTGGTTTCAAGCCTAATCAGTCCGCTCAGTTTAAGAGGCCAGGAGGGCCTATTCTGAAGACTTGCCATTTCTGCGGCAAGCCTGGCCACATCAAGGATCAGTGTCGGAAGTTTTTGGGCCAGTGTCTGGTTTGTGGTGATGCTTCCCATGTCGCGAAGGATTGTCGGCATGCGGGTCCGCTGCGGAGGCACCTGTTGCAGCGCAGCCGTTACAGCAGCGAGCGTCTGTTCCTGCTGGTCGTGGAGCAGCTCTTGTTCCGCAGAGGCAGGCTTTTCAGCAGGCTGTTCCGCCGAGGAGGCAGGCCTTTCTGATGACCGCTGTGGAGAGCGAGGCTGTGGATGAGGTTATCGCAGGTAATCCTCAATCTAGCTGTTACTTTCCTAGCTGGTTTGATTGTTAGATTGTGTTGTTTGCTTGAACATGGTTGTTTTCTAGACTAGGGTTTGATTGTTAATTGCTTGTTAGGTGTGGTTTTGGTGTGCACATTTCCTGCACGAGTCCTCTTTGACTCTGGTGCATCGATGTGCATTATTTCTTGGAGCTTCGTGGAGATGCATTCCTTGTCAACGTCCCCTCTCCCCAAGAGTTGGAATATCGTTACAGGGAATGGCGTGGTCTCGGTGTATCGTGGTTGCAATTCTTGCTCGTTGGTGGTCTGTGGACATGAGCTTTTCGCTGATTTCATTGTCCACGACATCATTAAATATGATGCAGTTCTTGGGATGGACTGGCTTGCGAGCTTCTATGCTACGATCGACTGTCGGAGAAAGAAGGTGGTGTTTGAGATTCACGGACATCTAGTATTTGAGTTCCGTCGTGGTAGCAGTTCGCTTGGTCCTGTCAGATTTCGGGCCAGGCCGGTGGAGGTTGTGGCTATGCAGATGGAGTTGGAGTGCCCACCTGTGGTGCGTGATTTTGGCGACGTCTTCCCCGAGGAGATGTCTGGTTTGCCACCTGATCGAGCTTTGGAATTTTCTATCGATCTTGTTCCAGGTGCGCAGCCGATTTCGAAGGCGCCGTATCGTATGGCACCTGCAGAATTGGAAGAGTTGCGGAAGCAGTTGGATGAGCTCTTGCAGAAGGGTTATATCAATCCCAGTGTGTCTCTGTGGGGAGCACCGGTGCTGCTGGTGAAGAAGAAGTATGGTTCGCGTCGCATGTGCGTGGACTATCGGGAGTTGAATGCGGTGACCATCAAGAATAAATACCCGTTGCCTTGCATCGATGATATTTTTGATCAACTTGGAGGTTCGAGGGTGTTTTCTAAATTGGATTTGCGGAGTGGTTACCATCAGTTGAAGATGAAGAAGGGAGATGTTCCGAAGACAGCGTTCAGGACGAAGTATGGACACTATGAGTTTGTGGTTATGCCTTTCGGCGTAACTAACGCGCCCGCAGTTTTCATGAATCTGATGAACCTGATTTTCTACAACTTTTTAGATAAGTTTGTCGTTATCTTTATTGACGACATTCTGATCTATTCGAAGTCGGAGGAAGAGCATGCCTCGCACTTGAGGATGATATTGGAGATTCTGAGGAAGCATCGGTTGTATGCTAAGTTTTCGAAGTGCGAGTTTTGGCTGGATAGAGTTGCTTTTCTCGGGCATGTGGTTACTGGAGATGGTATTTCAGTGGATCCCGAGAAGATTAGGGCCATCAGGGAGTGGCATGTTCCGTCGTCTGCGTCTGAGATTCGGAGTTTCCTTGGACTTGCTGGTTATTATCGGCGATTCATTAAGGACTTTTCCCGTATTGCTGAGCCGATGACCAGGTTGACGCGGAAGGATGTGCCTTTTGTTTGGTCGGGTGATTGTGAGAGTGATTTTGGTATTCTGAAGGAGAGGTTGACGACTGCCCCTATTCTTGTTGTGCCTGATCGCAGCGGTGGATTTGAGATCTTTTGCGATGCTTCTGGCAAGGGTCTCGGTTGCGTGTTGCATCAGCACGGACATGTTGTGGCATATGCTTCTCGTCAGCTTAAGGTTCATGAGAAGAATTACCCGACGCATGATTTGGAGTTGGCTGCCGTTGTGTTTGCTCTTAAGATTTGGAGGCACTTCCTGCTGAGTGAGAAAGTGAAGATTTTCACCGATCACAAAAGCTTGAAGTATATTTTTACTCAGAAGGAGCTCAACATGCGACAGCGTCGATGGTTGGAGCTCATGGCAGATTATGAGATTGATTTGCAGTTTCACCCTGGCAAGGTGAATGTGGTTCCTGATGCGCTGAGTAGGCTTCCAGCGGTGATGATTTTGAACTCGCAGTGGAGATTGCAGCAGGATTTCTGCGAGTCTGGCGTTGAGATTGTTCTTCATGGGGAGGCTTCTTCGTTGATGTACATGCAGGTACAGTCGACGATCGTGGATCGGATTAAGGCTGGCCAGGCTGAGGATCCGAAGCTGGTGAAGATTCGGGAGCAGGTGGAAGCCGGTCTGCAGACTGACTTTTTGGTTCATGAGGATGGCTCGCTAAGGTTTGGAGCCAGGTTGTGTGTGCCAGCTGGGGATATTAGAGAGGATTTGATGGTGGAGGCACACAGTTCGCTGTATTCTGTGCATCCTGGTGGCACCAAGATGTACCAGGATCTTCGTCTGAATTATTGGTGGCATGGTATGAAGAGGAGTGTGGCTCGGAGTGTAACCAAGTGCTTGGTTTGTCAGCAAGTGAAGGCGGAGCATCAGCGTGCGGCTGGGTTGCTACAACCGCTTCCGATTCCGGAGTGGAAATGGCAACACATCACTATGGATTTCGTGACTGGACTACCTCGGAGTCCGAAGCAGAATGACGCGATTTGGGTGATCGTAGATCGATTGACCAAATCCGCGCACTTTATTCCATTCCGAGTGGGACAGTCCACTAAGGCGCTAGCAAGGAGATACATGGAGGAGGTCGTGCGACTTCATGGAGTCTCCGTGAGTATCGTGTCGGACAGAGACACGAGGTTCACATCTCAGTTCTGGCAGAGTTTGCAGAAGAGCTTGGGTACGCGTCTGAGTTTCAGCACGGCGTACCATCCGCAGACGGATGGCCAGTCCGAGAGGACGATTCAGATTTTGGAAGACATGCTGAGGGCGTGCATGTTGGATTTCAAGGGTTCGTGGGAGGACCATCTGCATTTGGTGGAGTTCTCTTACAACAACAGCTTCCAGGCGTCTATTGGCATGGCGCCATTCGTCGCTCTTTATGGGAGGAAATGTCGATCACCATTGAGTTGGGATGACGTTGGTGATCGGGAGTTGTTGGGACCTGAGATGATCGCGGAGGCCGTGGATATCGTCAGGAATATTCAGGAGAGATTGAGGGTTGCTCAGGACCGTTTTAAGCATTGGGCGGATGCTAAACGTCGTCCTTTGGAGTTTCAGCCGGGCGACCTTGTGTTCTTGAAGATTTCCCCGAATCGTGGTGTGATTCGTTTTGGGAAGCGAGGGAAGTTGAGCCCGCGATACATTGGACCGTTTGACATTTTGGAGAGGGTTGGCGAGGTAGCTTATCGCTTGGCCTTGCCGCCATCTTTGGAAGGAGTTCACAATGTTTTCCATGTGTCGCAGCTTCGTCGATACATTAGCGATCCGTCTAATGTTGTGGATTTTTCGGAGATTACCGTTCGCCCAGATTTGACGTATGACCAGTATCCAGTGCAGATTCTGGACAGGCGTCAGAAATCGCTTCGGAACAAGATTGTCAACCTTGTGAGAGTGATGTGGCGACACGGCTCACCTGGAGAGTCCACTTGGGAGAATGAGGATGAGATGCGAGAGCGTTTCCCACTTTTGTTTCCGGACACGTGAGTGTTTGGAAATTCCGAGGACGGAATTTTTCTTAAGTTGTGGAGGATGTAACGACTGGTTTCCTTGTATCTAGATTTATTATAATATAATATATGTTTTGGTGGATTTTCTCCTTTTGTGTGGTTTTCGTCTCCATAGCTTTCATTTTCGATCGTTTCGTCGTGTTTTCTCGTTTTTTTTCCTTAGGATCGTCGACTTCGAAGTATGTCATTCGTGACGGGCTTCATAACAGTCATATCTTACTATTAGATCAAGCCTAGGAGTCTTAGGAATCGATCCCGGAGCTCCGCGCTCCGTATCGGAACTTTTGGTGCTTATTAGCCGGTATAAGAAGGGGCACCGACCGACTAGATGACGATCCAGTCGGTCGGCAATCCTTCTTGGACCGACTAGTTGGCTTTCTAAATTTCTCAGGAGTTACTGTTTATCGTTAGTCGGTCTAAGAATGTTGGTTGACCGACTAGGTTGCAAACTAGTCGGTCAGCAATGCTTCTTTAACCGACTAACTCTTCAACAAATTTTTGGTATCAATACTGTTCACTCTTAGTCGGTCTAAGAACGTTCATCGACCGACTAGATGTTAAACTAGTCGGTCAGCAGTTGTTCATTGACCGACTAAATCAAAACCCTAATTCTGTACAAGAGTTACTGTTTACACTTAGTCGGTCTGCGTTGGTCGACCGACCGACTAGTTGCCAAACTAGTCTGTCAGTGGTTGCTCTTTGACCGACTAATCTGTGTTAAAACCCTAATTTCTGGGCAGCCGCCAGCCCATCCTATTTAAACCCCTCCCAAACGGTTTCTTCTTCCTCCACTCGACCCAAAACCCTAGTTTCTCCCCCATTGAGCCCCCATCTTCCTCAAACCCTTATCCCTTCATTCCAAGCCCAAGATCCATCATCCAAACCATCCCTCAACACATTCTACCCCTCATCTTCACCAAAATCTCATCAAATCCCCAAAATCCCCCAAAAACCCTAGTTCTCCAAACTTCTCCATTCGTTTCCAGATCTGGTCCCTAGGTTCTCCGGAGTGTTTCTTCCGCCTCCTCTCGGTAAGAAATCGATCTCTTGATGTTTTCATAACCTATTTGTATTTTTATGAAAACCTAATGAATGAATGTTGTTTTGATGATTGTTTCCCCATAACAGCGATTTCCCCGTAGATTAGCATCCGCGAGACGAACCTTTGTGATCGTCATCCCCGGTGCTAGGCAAGTGAAACTTGCCACTTAGGGTTTAGGCCATGTTTTAGGCCATTTGCTTGTTGTAGGCGTAAAAGAGGCTAGGCGACGAAATGATACTCGCCTAGGCACAAATTTAGGAACTAGCTTGACAACGAAGCTAGATCCGACATATACCATGTTGCACAATTACCATGTCATGTTTAAATTCCATTAACGGTACACAAATTAATTGTCATGTCATTGCATTCCTTAAGTATTCCCGTGATTGCGTAGCATCGCTACAATACTTGTGTTTCCTGGCTCGTGACCAGAAGCGAGCATAATGAGTTGCTAACCCCAACGCTCGATATTGAATTGTGAACTTGGAAAACAAGCTCCCGTGCGGGGCAACCCTGGCTCACTTGCTGGGCTCATGTACAGGGACCCTGGCTTGTTTACGTGTTGGATGGGGTAAGAGTTAAGCGGTCATTCAACTGGGGGTCTGCCTGATCAGCAACTGCAGTTGTAAGGCGTAAACTCTGGGGTGGGGTAGTGTTTAGTGCCGATCAGCGTGAATGTTGTACAATTCAGCTGAAGGGCGTAATCATCTACAAAACAACGTGAAACGTGAATAGTGAATTGATTGGTTTTGTTAGTAGCTTGGCTACTCTTGTCTCGTCCCGATACTTGTTCTCTTGTACTTACTGTTCACCATGTCTTGCTTATGCACTCATGTTATAACTGCCATGTCATGCATACTAAAACTACTAGGTTGCTAGTTGCCTTACTTTCAGTTTCCTTGCCCAAGTCTTTTGACTTGCTGACATGTGTTTTTTACTCTTTTGGGTGACACATGTTAGATTCCGAGCCTGAGTACCTTGTTGAGGACGAGGTGTTTGCTGACGCCGAGCCCGAGCTTGTGTTTGACGGGGAGTACGTGGACACTGAGGACCAGTCCTAGTGTCTTCGTTGTGTTTTCCTTTTGTTTAGACTGCTGTTTTGTTGTCGGTGCGTAGCACCTATACTTTGTGGTGTTGTTGCTTTTGTTGGCCTTGTTCTGGGCCTTTAGACTCTTCCTTTTAGCCTGGTGGCTTTTCTGGATGTTGAACTTATTTTCATGTTGGACAATTTATGAGATATGAGAATTTTATTTCTGTCTCTCCTTTTATTATTATTGTTGCTCCGTTTGTGGTTACAGGGACCTGCTTATGTTTTATTGACGCTTATCGGGTTTAGGGCTTAACAGCTCCACTCTCGTGCGGACCTTTTCACGTCTCGCCTCCATTTTAGGGAAGCGGGTCGTGACAGTTAGCCCTAAGACTTTAGGGAGGATATGTAGATCTGGATCTCTAGGTTGAATTGGGAATAAAGGGGAGTATTTCGGTCGATCCTTCCGAATCTCTAGGATAACTCGCACTGAGATCATGCCCACGGTCTATGGAATTGATGAACTTAAGGAGTATCCTTGGGATTTGAATAGGAAAATCGATGGATCCAACCAAGGCTCGTGACCATGCCCGGCTCGTGCCTTGTAGGGATCCACCGACGAACTATATCCATTGACGGCTACCGCCATTGCGTCAATGAGAGCCACTGAAATACCTCGAAATTCTAACCCACGAGAGTGGTATGAATTGAGAGATTAATCCCCTAAACTTAATGCAACGTAGGGATCCCATTCCACCATCGATCCCCGACGGTCTTAGCGATGATCCCTAAAACCCTAGTTCTCTTTATTATCAAATCAACAACAACATCAAAACCCAACTTTCTCAACCGACAGCTATCTCAGTTCGAGATATAAAAATAATCTGAGACTGCAAATACACCGTCCCTGTCCCTGTAGGATCTGACATCTTTTATATTATAATTTGACACCATTCGCTTGCAGATAGATCTCGAAATTGACACATAGGGGCCATACTATGCCGAGCGACCGTGACACCGCTAGGTGGAATTTATGTGTAGGCTTCGGGTGCGATCAATCACCACAAACACTTGGTGAAAACAGAGCACCCAATAGTCTATCTGGTGCATTGATGTCCTTTCTTGATGCATCTTTGACTGCGAACAGTTTTAGACTTATGCTACAAACAATCGAAACAATTCTCTTTGTCGTGATCCTTATCTTTATACATGATCGACCTCAGATCAAGCCTCAAGACTTTATCTAAGTATAAAATGCAGACAAACATTTATAATCATACTCAAATAAATAGTACAAAATAGCATACTCTCATTTTGAACAAGATGTCCCAATCATAAATAATTGGCTTTGAGTGCATACATTTCACAACACATGCCACGTCACACGTCTGAATCTGGCCTCCAGCTCATGCTAAGCCCAAGGCACTGTTGAGAACAAAGGTCGCCACGTCCGAATCTGGCATCTAGCTCATGCTAGGCCAAGGCACTATTGAGACCCAAGGTCTCCATGTCCGAATCTTGCATCTAGCACATGCTGGGGCCAAGGCACTGTTGAGACCCAAGGTACCAACTCAACTCTTTGGAATTCGACCCAAGGTCATGCCATGTCTGAATCTTACCTCCAGCTCACATTGGGACTACGACACTATCGAGAGACACATGGTCCCAACGTAGACCTCTGGCATTTGACCCTGGGTCATGTCACATCCGAATCTAGCCTCCAGCTTATGCTAGTGCCAATCTGCTGGTGAGACCCCATGGTCCTAGCACTGACTACTAGCACTCAACCTTGGTCATGCCACGTCTAAATCAAATGCCTTGCCCAGGTCGTGGCCCACTGTTGGCGAGACCCCAGGGTCCAAACTCAGACGTCTGGCACTTGACCCTGATCGTGCCATGTCCAAATCAAATACCTTGCCCAGGCTGGGGCACACTATTAGCGAGACCCAGGGTCACACCACTAACCTTTGGCACTCGACCCACATCGTACCACATCCAAATCTATTGTCTTACCTAGGCTGCACCCACTGCTAGTGAGACCCTAGGGTTCCAACATCGAACTCTGGCACTCTAGACAGGTCGTGCCACATCTAAATCAAACGCATTTCCCAGGCTGGGGCACACTACTGGCGAGACCCTAGGGTCCCAATACCGACCCCTAGCACTTGACCCAGGTTATGTGACGTCCAAATTAAGACCCCCTATCCAGACTAAGGGTAACTTGTTGTCGAGAACACAATGTCCCAGAGCTAACCACTGTCACTTGACAAAGGTCGTGCCGCATCCAAATCAGACGTCTAACTAAGTTGGGCCTATGCCAATTGCAACTCCAAGATCCATCTCTAACTCACCCAAGTTGACTCACTGGTCTGACCAATGGCTTAGCCTCCCCCTTGCTCAAGGGATTAAGGGGGACAGCACATACTCAGCAATGCATGTTGGCAAATACGATAGGACTCCAGCATTAGTCTTTTGAGCTTGAATTTGAGATCGGTAATTTTTCCAAAAACTACTTCCTCTTTTCATTTCGACAAAGTGTTCCATATAAAAAAATTGGCCGACAAGTGTGGCATATAAAGACAAAAACAAAAGGGAAAGTCTAGCTACACATTCTGCCCAAGTTGCTGGGTGCCTTGTCTTGCAAAACAGAGTCAATAGGCACTTCAATGGTTATGATGGAAGGCTCAACAGATGTGATGAAAGGCCCAGCAGTGGTGGAGACCCACCTGTTGACAAAGGAATAGAAGATGAGATATCCAGTAATGATAAAAGGTCAATATGTTTAGGGTCAACCTCCTTGAGTGAAGCCCTTACAAATTGGATCCCCTCAGCATAAGAGCGGTTCACTCGGAGTTCTTTATCTACCCGCTTGGTTTGGAACTCCAAGCATAGTTTCCTTTCCACCTAAAGAATTACGGTAGTTTTCACCTCCTGCTATCAAAAAGTCCACTGAGACATCACCAACTTGTCCTCAAGGAGACCTGACCTCCATACTCCTGCTCAAGATGGATGAAAGCTTTGAGAAACTTGTTATTCTTCTCTTTGGGCTCAGCTGTTTTCTCCTTGGACCGTTGCAACTAAGCCTATGTCTCTTAGAGATTGGAATCCAAGGAGTGGGCTAGCTCAACCTGACTTATCTCCTCGACCTTCATTGACTGTGTTCTTTGTAGCTCCACTACTTGCTTCTCTAACTCCACCATAACAGAGTGTGTTTGTGTGCAAAGCATCTTGATATCCACTTTCTTCCTTTCGAGCTCATCACCTATGGACTGAACATGGGCACGGATCATCTTGGCCTCTGCACTTTGTCCCTCCAGTTCCTTTTCGGCAGAGTGGACTTGTGCGTGGAGAACATCGACCTCCACTTCCACTGTAGCCCACACCGACATCGGATGGATTTCTTGCTCAAGGACTTGGCCATGCATTATCCCCCTATAATAACTATGGTAAATATAGCCCACCTCCTCTTAAAAATACATGAAAGTGAAATAAGGTCAAGTCCTGAGCCTGGCCATACTTACCTGGCTCACCTAAGACAAAGACCTAAGAAACTCATTCCTATGGATATCTACGATGCCTCATTTGCTTCTTGTCTCCTTGACCATGAGAGAGAGCAAGGGGTGGTCTTTACTCCTCTGAATCATCAGCACTACCAAAGCCAGTCGCCAATTCTACCTCAATTGAAGTTGAACTCGGGGAAGGCCAGTACCCTATATGGTGGGAACTTCCTCGGTTCCCTTCATTCGTAGCTCAATAGCCCCAATAAGAGCTGACCCCCCGTAATGTTCGGGCTCATATTTCCCCAGAGGTACACTCTCTTCATGCAGTAGCTGGGTTGCCACATTCTCATTTTCCTTCCTCTTCCCCCTTAGAAGGAGGGAAGAACCGTCACCATCATCTTGTCCTTTGGTTCAATGTAGCTTGGCAAAAGAGATCTCATGGTATTGCTCATACATTCAGGAGTTGAGGTGGAGCCTTCGTAAATGTCGAATGCAAGGCCGACAAAGATTCCCTTCGCTAGGGACGCTGAGCTCTATCCAGTCATCTGCCTTTAGAGACTGGGCACTCATGGTTTTGACTTGGAGGAAGGCACGTCCTTCGTCTTCTTTCTTTTACCCGCGTGATCGATGGTCAGGACACCCCCTTCTCATTCTGACCGGGGGGGACTCGCATCTGTAAAGGGAAGAATTTAGTGACCTAGCAAAGTTTTTAAACTAGTGACCCCTAAGTTGTTACTCAATTGGGATGGGGGAGCCTCATTGAGCTCCACGTCTTGATCGACGGTCATGGAATGTATCACACAGATTACTTCCTCAGATAACATTTCCTTGCACAACATGTTGACAGAGGGTCGGATTGCCAACCAAAAACAACAATCCATCTCGTGCATCCTTGACGCACCCGTAACTACACCTAGGTTCCACCTGGCGATGTCACGATCGTTAGGCATGGTATGGCCCCTAGGCTACAATTCCGGGCTAAATCCGCAAGCGGACGGTGTCGAGTTATAGTATAAAAGATGTCGAATCCCACAGGGATGGTGATAGTGTCAATGAATTCTCAGTTTATTTCTAAGTCTTGAAGTGAGATAGCTATTGGGGTAAAAGATTTGGTTTGGGTGTTGTTGTTGTAATACTAATAAAAAGGGACTAGGGCGTTAGGGATCACCACTAGGATCGTTGGAGGTCGATGTTGGAATAGGATCCTTGCATTACATTAGGGCTAGGGGATTAATCCCCCAATTCATACCACGCTCGTGGGTTAGAATTGCTGAGTATTTCAGAGGCTCTTGTTGACGCAATAGCGGTAGCCGTCAACGGTAGCGGTATAATTCGTCGATGGATCCCCTCAAGGCACGAGCCGGGCATGGTCACGAACCTTGGTTGGATCCACAGATTTCCCTATTCGAATCCCTAGATACCCCTTAAGCAAATCAATTCCACAGACCGTGGGCATGATCTCAGTTTGGGTTATCTAAGGATTCGGTAGGATCTACTGAAATATTACCTTAAGTCCCAAATTCAATGTAGGGATCCAGATCTACATTTTCCCCCTAGGATCCTAGGGCTAACCCATCAACCCTAGAATAATCTACTCACACATGGCAATAATAGCGAATAAAATCATTGATTCCAAAGAAAGAGACATCATAGAAATCAAAATAATCCAAGTAGAAGACTTACATCGGGCAATGGCAGAGAATTGCAATTTATAGATCTGGAAAACAATTTCAGATTTCGAACGCAGGAACAAACAAGACACAATAATCTCCAAGTATTTGATCCAAAATTTGCTTACAAAAATAAATCTCCAAAAAATCCCTACAACAATTGCCTAAGCTCCCTCTTTAGAACTGTTCAAAAATGCCTAATGAAAGTCACCTAAGCTCCCTTTCTAGAACTGTTCAAATACGCCTAATGAAAGTCGACCCCCAGTCGCTCGCACAGCTCCCAGCTTCAGTGCTCAGAATCGTGCGCATCGCGGCCTCAGAATTATTTCCAAAAATGGCCCCGGAATTGCCGACCGAGTAAGTGACTTGGTCGAGCAATGTGCTGCTCGTTCAGTGGCTCGGCCCGAGCAGATGAGCTTCTCGACCGAGCACTATAGGAAATGGAAAAGATTCAAAGTTGCTGCTCTACCTACCCAGACCGAGTAAGCTCTGCTCGGTCTGAGTAAGGGTCGACTCGGTCAGATGCTCGGGCCGCGTCATGGTTTAGGCTACTCGACCGAGCAGATAAGCTGCTCGGTCCGAGTCAACCCGTATCAGCTCTCTTCTCAATTTGAAGTTACTCGGTCGAGCAGCTGAGCTGCTCGGACCGAGTATTTTCTGGGAAACTCTGCAGAGGGCTCCTGGGGCTCTCTCTCTCTCTCTCTCTCTCTCTCTCTCTCTCTCTCTCTCTCTCTCTCTCTCTGCTCTCTCTCTTCTCCTCCAATGTCTCCAGAAGTGTGGCAAACTCCTCCAGAGCCTCGCCAATGAGCTCACGAGCATGTCAGATGTGTCCATACCCGAGTGGGGTCCCAAATCGCTCCAAAAGCCCTCAAAACTCAAAAAACCCTACGAAACTCGAATACATCGTCAGAAATGCAATATCGTAGTAAAATGTGGGATGTGGATGCGAAAATGGTATGAGATGCAATGAAATGATGATATGAAAATAGGAGAAAATATGGACACATTAAAATCCCCCAAGCTTACCTCTTACTCGTCCTCAAGGAAGACGAATAATCGGTACGCCGGGAGGAAAACAAAAATGGAAAGAAATGAAAAAACAAAAAGAGAAGCGATAGGAGAGTGCTAAGGATGATCGATTAGATCTCAGGCCTAGATAGTATATCACGATGCTCTGAATGATAAACATAC
Organism: Scilla litardierei; assembly: GCA_030789695.1. Taxonomy (NCBI): domain Eukaryota; kingdom Viridiplantae; phylum Streptophyta; class Magnoliopsida; order Asparagales; family Asparagaceae; genus Scilla; species Scilla litardierei. The sequence goes on from CM061132.1 coordinate 54,612,544, forward strand.
AAGCTATTGGCAATTCTAGCTTTACGAATCATATGAATAGCATGCAGTGCAGGCAAATAATATGGATATACTAAAATAACGCCATCAAATCATATCAATCTCATGCAATCACTAGAGTCTAGTATAAAGAAGTTGGCAACGCCCTTTTCAATCACAGATACACAAGGAGCATAAAGAAATCACGCAGCATGCAATAGAGAATAGAAAAAGATCACGCTATTTAGATATTCATTTTGATATATGAAAAAAACCCAAAACTAAAGCAATTCATAAAGTTTGGGTGTTATTAAATCTCTCCGTTATGCACCATCTCCACTCTAATGTCATGCTCACTCATGTGATCAGTTGGTTTACCCCCCAAGCTTAGCTTGAGGCGTCACATCAAGGAAAATGATATAAAATTTTTATTTTTCTTTCCAGAATAAAAGATAGCTTCTAATGAAATGATATAGAACAGTAATTATTCATTTTCTTTCTTTTTCTTTCCTTTTTCACAAATGAATATATACACATTTTTTTCTTCTCTTTTTTTTCCATTAGAAGCTATACTTTTCTTTATGGGTATGGGAAGTGAGATGCGGTAAAGATAGCTATGGGGGTGTAACCAACTGATATGTAGAGATATAAATAGAAATGTGGAGAAAGAAAAATAGTAGGACTCTCGGTTCACTCATAAAAGGGAGCACAACGGTTTGATAAAATAAAACCTTAACTAAACTCATAGGTAGCATAGATATTTTCACTTCTCTAAATGAATACTAAAAAAGGCATGCAGTAGTAATCACAATATCAGCAGGCATGCAATCAAAAGTGAATAAGATAAAAACAGATACTCCATATGTTCTAGTGATGCGTGAACCTAGGTTCGTTTCCCAACATAGATGAGACTATATACTAATTCATGCATTCGACTTTCAATTCATTTTACGCATTAAATCAGATAGATCATCAATAGAAATGCACACATATAGATAGTAAAACTGAAATTCACCCAAATAGCATGTCAACAAAAATGAGCATCGCAAAAGACTAATAAGGACATGAGAGATATCATCATGCGGACCATCCTTAGCAAATAAACAAAAAGAAGCGGAGAAAAAGGGAAAATAAAGAAAAACAGATGCATGCATGGTGAAAATAGAAAATATGATGCAAAATGAGAAAAAAGAAAATGACGTGAAAAACGTTGGAAAAATGAACTAAAGACTGAAATAAGGAGAGAAAATGTAAAAGAAAAAATCAAAAATAAAGCGGTAGCGCTCATCCCCCAAGCTAAACCTAGCAGTGTCCTCACTACTAAGAAATAGCTCGTGCGCGGGAGATGATGCTAAAGGGGTGCGGTGGGTGGGGGAATAAAATAAACAAAACTATGAAGAAAAGAGAAATAAAAACATGATATGATGCAATACATGATGAAATATGATGCATGGGTGGCTCCTCCCCCAAGCTATGTAAGTGTAGGGCCCCGAAGAGACAGATGGGCACCAAAAATATAGGGGAGGCAAAAGTGGGTATGAACTACATCAAGCAGAGGCACCACCCTCTGGGGGTGGTGATGTGTCCCTCTGCTGTGGACCCAGAGTGCTGGGTGGAATGTCCGACTGGAACTCGTGGGGTGGGCTGGCGGTGATATCGACGGTGGCAGTGGAGGGCTCAGCAGAATGTAAAACCAGGGCAGAAAGTGGATCTACTGTGACAGATGACTCAAAAGTGGTAGAAACAGGCTCTGCAGAAGCCTGAGGAAGTGAAGCACTGAGTGGTGCAGAGTGGGTCATAGTGTCCGTCCTGGGAGGCGTAGCTGGTGCAAGGATAACAGTAGGTGGGCCACGGTGATGAAGCATGTCTATGATAGAGGTAAGATTCGACTCGACTCTGGATCTGTGTGTCGCCGTCGCGAGTAAAAAGACATCGAAATACCGCCATAAGCGGGAAGTCAACTCCTTTAACGTGGTCAAGCGAGCGTCGGAAGTACGAGAGTCGGGTGGAGAGTGAGGAAAGTGCCTTTGAGACACCACTCTCATGAATCGGCCATGTGCAACTGATGCACGGTGCCTAGCATGGAAGGTAGGAGAGGGTGAGCTCATAAGTAGCTCAGAGACGGCTGAAGAAAGAGCTGTAGCCGACACAGAAGTGTAGACAGACGTCGACACGCTCTCGGTAAAAATGGCAACTGATGCGGAGGGAGTGGTGCCAGAAAGTGGAATGTGTGGACCTAAAGAGATAGGAACTGATGCTATAAGGTCCGAAAGAGGTGGGAGGGTGGGGGTAGGATCATGGATGGGAGAGTCAAGATCTATGGGTGCGTCAGTAAAAGGTATATCGGTGCCCTCCGACACCGATACAGATGCAGAAGAAATCTGATTCTTGGGGCAGGAGGTGAAGACAGACCTCGAGGACTCGGCGGAGGCAAATATGGCGGATACAATGGTGGTGGAAGGAGTGGCTCCAAAAACAGATGGGTGGGCTGGTGGGACAGGGAGGCCGACAACTAATGCAGCTTTGTCAAGCAGCTCGAACACCGGGGAGCGGGAGACCGGGTCGTCGGCAGGTGCCTCGATCGGTGCTCTGGGGGGCTCGAGAACGTGGATGGAAGGGAGTGGGAAGACCTGAGGAATCATCCAGTCAAACTGGACGGTGGGGATGTGCATCAGGTGAGGGGTGGGTAGAACCATGCGACGAGTATGGGTGGTGCCTACTAGATACAGCCAGTGACGATCATCGTGTGTTTGGATAATGTGCATATGCTCGAGCACGCCAATGGTCAAGCGTGTCGGGCCAGCGGGGTGGTGAAGGTCAGCAGGAATATGAATATCTAGCATCCTAGCAAAAATAGTGAAGAAGCCACCGCAACAAATGTCTGTGTCGTGGTAGCTGATGGATGTCTGGTAAAGCCGGTGACACAGCCCGTGGGTTGCGTCAGAGAGCATGAATAGTCGCAGAGAGCCGTCAGGGTGCAATTGAAGAGGCCGGGTCATACCCATAAGATGGGTAAGCTCAGGGAGGGACTTGGCCCCAACCTCAGGTCTGCAGAAAAGGGTGGAAGCTAGGTGCCACTGAGCGTAGCGAAGGCATGGGTGTAAAATGCATGATGCCTTCGCCTGGCTAGGGCGATACTGTGGAAGGCCAGAAATACGCTCCCAAAACTTTCGAGAGTCAAAAGAGTGAACGTCAAATGTGGGCAAAAAGGCCGCTCTGGCCTCAGGTACATCAGTGAAGTGAAAATACTCCCAGATCATAGCAAATGTGAAAGTGCAGTCGTGATCCAGGAGGCGAAAGGTAATGCTGTCACCTGCCGGGGTGAGAGCAATGGAGCAGAGACCCTCGAGTGCTATGTGGGTGTAGGTCGGAGCGTTCACATCGAGGAAACGGTCAAAACCAATCGCTCGGTACAAGTGGTGAACTCTCTGTAGGAGTCCCAGGGATTTAAGTACAGGCACGTCTATGAACACGATAGGAACGAGACGACGCTGGGAGAGCCTGAAAAAGTGCTACCGGTGTGCGGGGTCTCGGAACGTGATGCCATATTCAGGAGACGTGCGGGTATGTCATCCCTGGTGGGTGCGGGGTGTGGGGGTAATGAGGTAGAGACGGTGGAGGCAACGGTAATGGGGATAGGATCTGTGGGGGGATAACGGCGGATGTGAAAGATGTGGTGGTGGTGGGGATGGTGGTGGTCGGAGCTGTGGTAGACGGTGTGGTAGTGGTAGTGGCGGAAGTGGTGGTAAGGCAGGCACGACGTGGGGGTCGAGAAGAGGAGGCGTCAGACGACGGCTTCTTCCCGCGAACGGGGGGTGTGGTAGCTCCGCGTGTGCGAACCATCGTGTTGTGAGCAGTATGAAGATACTGTAGGAAAATAGAGGAGGGAACGAGTTTACCGTTAGTGCGATGGATACAAATGATGCGAGTGCCTAAACGATCCCCCAAGCTAGTCCACAAAGCTGCTACTGATGTAAGTAGAGAGTACCGGAGGCGGCGGCGCAGACGGCGGCGGCGGCGACGGCGGTGCCGGAGGGGGAAAACGACGGAGGGCGGGGGATTGAATGAGTAGGTGGGGGTAGGTGAATGAGCTCAGGGAGGGGGGAATTAGTGATAAAAAATTTTAGGTTAAATTTTTTTTAACTGCGGTAATAAATAGTCGGGTTTCGGGTTTGGAAGTAAAGACCCAACTCGACTCGGTACGAGCAGCTAAGCTGCTCGACCGAGTCAATGCAAAATACTCCCTTGTCTGCTCGACCAAGAAGTTTGTTGCTCGTTCCGAGTCATTGCCTACTCGGGCTGAGCCAATAATATTCTTTCCGGGTTGGTAGCGTGTTTTTTTCTCCTCAACTTCGAAAGCATGTAGTACTCGACCGAGTAATGCATTGCTCGGACCGAGTCGATTTCTACTCGGGCCGAGCCAATAATATTCTGGTCGGGTTGGCAGAGTGACGTTTTCTCCCCTAATTCAAAAGCCTGTAGTACTCGACCGAGCAGTGTGATTTTCGGACGGAGTCGATTTCTACTCGGACCGAGCAGGAAGCTGCTCGGGCCACGCAGAGATGGCCATATATCCTTCCTGTTTCCGTGTCTGCACTACTCGACTGAGCAGTGAAGTCTCCTGTGTCTCCTGTCCCTCTTCATTTTCTTTAGTTTTCTCCCCAAATCTTCGAATTTGTTGCTCTCCTCCGGCTTCCTTCCATTTATGATGTCGATATGTATACCCCCAATTGTCAATCCTACACAAAAGACGAACTCATCAAATTTTTGTGATTTTTATAGTTTTGTCTAAAAATATAAAATAAAAGCAAAAATAAGAAACTAAGAAAGAAAATCCAAAATCTAAGGAATTGGGTTGCCTCCCAATAAGCGCTTGTTTTCAGTTGTGAGCTCGACTCCCTCAAATATATCAATGCTCATTTGGTGCCTGCGGTGGTCGCGCGTCAATCTTTGTGATGGTGCGATCCGGCGGCATTTGATTTCCGCCTACTTCAAGATTCTCCTCCATGTAGCATATAGTCTCATGTCCTTGATGATTTTGATGAACGACGTAGCAACTCCTCATCCAATACTTGGATGTACACGGTGACCGCTTTGTTGTAGGTTGGGTCGTCATCGTCGTCGATGCTTGTCTTCATTGGGTCCTTCATGACCCCCTCAGAAGTAAAATCTTCAATTGCTTCCTCCTCAAGAAGCTCCAAATAACTGGCCCCTTCTATATGGGCTCGCTCTCTCATCGGCTTTTGTATCCAGAACACAGCTTCAATATCCCCCACGTTGAGAGAGAGAGTCCCTTCCCGGACATCGATAAGAACACCGGCCATCGCCATGAAGGGGCGGCCGAGTATGAGTTTGGAGCTCCCTCCCTCAGGCATATCCATGATGATGAAGTGGACTGGAACACATAGTACTCGAGGTATTTGGAGGATGACGTCCCTCGCTATTCCCACCGGGTAGGTGATAGAATGATCGACGAGCTGGATGGAAATGCTCGTCGGTTCTAGCTCACTTCCCGTCTGAAGTCTCTTGAAGATGGAGAGGGGCATCAAACTGATGCTAGCCCCCAAGTCAATCAACGCCCTGCTGATGGGCATCCCTCCAATAGAACATGGCGCGGTAAAGCTCCTCGGATCCGACAGCTTCCGGGGAGGTGATTTATGATAACGGAGGTGGAATCCTCCAATAGCTTGATTTCTTCAGGCCTCCTCTTTCCCGTGATGAGATCCTTCAGAAATTTTGCGTAGATCGGGATCTCTGTGATTGCGTCCATGAAAGGGATGTTCAGCTGGATTTCCTTTAATAACTCCATGAACTTGGAGTATTTCTTTTACAATTTGGCAAGGGCTAGCCTCTGTGGGTATAGAGGGGGAGGTCAGGAAACTTTACTCTTGGATGCATCGACGGGAGGCGACGCCGTAGTAGGTATGATGGGAGGGGCATTCGCTTTCTCCTCAATAATGATTGGCCCTTCAGTGGCCTCAACTCTTTTGCCGTCATCGACAGCTTCTTAAATGTTGACTTTCTCCTTGTTTAGCACCGGGACCATGATGGGGTCAGTCAACCGTCCACCACGTGTGGTCACTGAAACCTAGGCATTTGCTTGGGCTCTTGGGTTCGTCTCCGACTGCGAGAGCAACCTTCCCTGATTCTTCAGAAGTTGCGACATTTGCCCCCTCAGTTCATCGAGTGAAGAATTTATATTTTTGAATTGGTTCGATGTGTACTGATTAAAGCGGATCTGGCCGCTCATGAAAGTCTCCAGTGTGGCTTCAAGATTGGACTTGGGTGGACTTAACGCATAATTCTGCTGATGCGACTGGTTGAACTGATACCCCGACTGCCTGTAAGGCCCAGCTGGCCTAAAGACGCCCTGCTGCTGGTTCTGCTGCTGCTGCTGAGGAGGGGGTGGAGGCCTCTGAAATTGCAGAGGTTGCAGCCCTCCACTTGGGTTTCCTTAGGAGAACCCCGGGTGATTCCTGGCAGCTGGATGTTGTCACTGATTCCGTCCCTCACCTTGGATGTATTGCACGGTCTAAGAAGTATCAGCACCATCGTAGTAGGCCTCACTAGGGATATATCCCGGATCTACATATTCTTCCGCAGGATGATACGATGTACTGGGCGAAGCAGGGATGGAGTCTAGATGCTGCTCAATGCGGGCCACTTGTTTGTACAAGGTCTCGAGTGAGAATCCAAGTGGCTAGCGGCCTTGAACTTGGGAGTCCGGGTCACAACGGTCCGTTCATCGCTCCATTGCTGAGTGTTGGCCGCCATGTTCTCCAACAAATCAATAGCCTCCTCAGGAGACTTATCAAGTAAGGCGCCCTGCGCCGCAGCATCGATGATCATCTTGGTGCTAGGCTGGAGCCGGTTGTAGAAGCTCTGCACCAAATCCCATGACTCGATCCCATGGTGAGGAAACTGATGTTGGAGGTCCATGAACCTCTCCCATGCCTCGTAAAGTGACTCCTGTGGGAGCTGCTTGAAGTTAGAAATAGCTCCGCGGATCTGGACTGTCTTCGATGGTGGATAAAACTTATCCACAAATGCAAGCGCAAGCTTCTCCCAGGTGGTGAAGTGGTTGGGAGGTGATCACTACTTATTTTACACCTTTTTTCCGCATGTTTGCATGCCATTTAGATCGCCCAAATCATGTTTTTCACGATATATCGACGATATTGCGATGCTTTTCATGCTTTGTTGTTTTTGTCGCATTTCAGGTGATTTGGCGCGATTTGGAGTGATCATGAGATGTGCTCACGATAGACGGCCACCGACGACCTCCCCGAGGGGTATTTTGCTGTTGGAGAGGAGCGGAAGAAGAATGGACGTCGCAGGAGCGACGAGGAGGCCAAAACAATCAGTTTGGGCATTTTTTGTGTCCCACTCGGCCGAGTGGAGGAGCCACTCGGCCGACCAGCGAGACACTGCTCGGCCGACCCGTTCAGACACGATTTCCATGTGTACTCGGCCGAGCGACGGAGACCACATCGGCCGAGTGACGATACCACGTCCGCCCGAGTGGCGCCCAGACGAAGCCCCTCCAGAATATCGAAGTTACTGTTTTTCGGCCATCTGAGCTTCAGAAGACCCACTCGGCCGAGTGGATTATTACGTCCGCACGAGTGCCTTGAAGCCATCGGCCGAGTGACGACAACTCACTCGGCCGAGCCGCCCCCGAACTGAAGACCCCTGAAGCCCCCGACTTACTGGAAAAATGACAGGGTTTTCACTCGGCCGAGCGACTTTTGTCACTCGGCCGAGTGCGATGCGCTGCCTGTAGCGAAATTTGCGGAAAACAGGCTGTGCAGGGGCATTTTGGTCAGGATTTTTAGACGATTTTTGGGGCTATTTAAGCTTTGTTTTTACCCTAGTTTAGGGATCCATCTCTCAGATTTTTTGCAGCTTTTTGGAGTTTACTTTTTAGCTTTATTAATTGTGATTGGAGAGGAGAAAAACTTGGATTTTTGTTGGATTAATTGAAGATCTACATTGGTTTGCATTGTTCTTCCCCAAAAACTCTATTTTTATTGTTTATATCATTGTTGTGATGAATTCCATTGCCTATTTCATTGATTATTTTTGTGCTATTGCTATGATTTGTGAGTAGTCTCCACGTCTCGGGGCGTGGGGATGAACCCTACAAACCCTATTTCCTATTTGTGTTGAATTGGTGGAAATTGAGCTAGGATTGTTATTAGGGATTAGATTGGGATCGAATTACTACGGATAGCTAGGTATTTATATCAATTGGGATTTGCAAGAGATTGGAACCCAATCTGATAGGAAGCCCTAGAAATCCGAATTGGGTTGGAGTCGGATTTCCGAAGTATCGGTTTGCAAGAGATTGGACCGATACTAGGACCTCCGGTTGCGATTCCGTGCTGATACCCATTTGCAAGAGATTGGACGGGTAGGAACTATCCCAATTTAGATTGTGGACCGGGTTTGCAAGAGATTGGGCTCGGTGCGCAATTGAACGATGATGTTGATCCTAATGCTAGCTTCCCTAGGCTAGGGTTTGCAAGAGATTGGACCCAAGCCTAGGATAGCTATAGACCGGCAACAGCGCGAGAGCGTGAGCTTGGTTCCACATTTAGTTGCAACTAGTTCATCCAAATTCTCATACTAGCGATTTCGATACCGGCGAACCACACTTATGAAATACGGTGAGTAGTGGGGATTCCCCTTTCCCTAGACGTTCTTTATTTGATTTGATATTTCGCAAATTTGTCTGACGATTGTGACAGGATCGCCCAAGGCAATTATCTCTCTCTGTTCATAAATAGCCAGGTGGATCAGGAGCAAGCACGGTCATTCGTCCTCCCTGTGTTCGATACCCGCTCGCCGCTATACCGTGCGCTTGCGGTAAAACTACAACCGTCGCCTCGGGACGTGTATCCGGGGTGCGATCAAGTTTTTGGCGCCGTTGCCGGGGAGGCGATTGCGTTTGATTCTTTTTCACCCTAGCTATTCTTCTTCTTTTTATTATTATCATTATTTTTATTTCTTATTTCTTGCCTAACCCTTCCACGGTATTAATCATTTCTTTGAAACTCTGTTTCCCCTGTGCATGTACACGAGATCTACGGCGGACCCAGAAGGCTTATTATTTGATCCCGAGATCGAACGTACCGCGCGGAGACTTAGAGCGGAAAAGAGACAAGATCCGGAAGGGAGGTATATGACCAACCGGGAAACTCCTGAAGAATTGGCGGCAAGGATGGCAAGGATAATCTCTATTCGAGAGAGGCTTCGGCCTAAGACTTCTTCTACCACCTCGTCCATTGCCATGCCGGGGTTGGCGGCCGACAAGAACTTCGAGCTAAAGACTGGATTGGTGGTGTTGATGCAACAAGACCCGTTTCATGGGAACGCACATGAGAACCCCCACTACCACATCCAACTATTCTTGTCAAAGTGCGCCACATTTCAGATGCCAGGGGTCTCCGACGACGCTATCAGACTGCGCCTCTTCCCCTTCACGCTTAAGGACAAGGCACTCTATTGGTTGAGGACGCAAGCTGACGGAGTCTTCACTACTTGGGACGAGTTGGCGAGCGCATTTATTGACAAATTCTATCCGCCATCCAAGACGGTGAAGATCCGGAGCGCTCTAATGTCCTTCAAGCAAGGACCACAGGAGACGCTCTATGAAGCTTGGGAGCGATTTAAGGATTTACAGCACCAATGCCCGCACCACAGTATAGAGGACTGTGAGCTAGTTCATAGCTTCTACAACGGTCTCCAACCGGGGACCAAACAAATTATTGATGCCGTGGCAAATGGTGCAATCTTGTCAAAGACTCCCGAGGAAGCTACGGCCCTAATTGAGGAGATGGCCTCAAATAACCAACAATGGGGCGATGAGCGAGGACACTCCACATCCTCCTTAAAGCTAACTAGCATCTACGAGGCGAAGGCCGTAGCAGAGCTCACGAGCAAATTTGATTCTCTCCACAAGGTGGTGGAGAGATTGGAGAAATATATCACGGAACCCCAAGGAAGCCCATCCACCTCCGCACCGATCAACCAAATGTGTGATTGGCAAGACCAATCTCAAGTCATGTACTCGGGAGGAGAGCAAGGAGAAGGATCCTTGGAGCAAATACAATATGTTGCGGGGAACCAAGGGTATTGGTCCAATCCGGCCGCAATAAATCATCCGGGATTCTTCTACGCCAACAATGAAGGAGCCTTGAACCCGCCACAACCACCGCCTCAACAAGCTCGACCACCACCACCCCAACAACAAAACTATCCACCGAGGGGGCCTCCGCAACAAAACTTTCCACCGAAGCAACAAGTCCCACCGTATAGGCCTCCCGGATACAACCAAGGGTGGAGGAATCAAAATCAAAACCCTCCACAAGCTCCTCAACGAACCGACTTCGAATCTAGAGTGAAGGCGTTCATGGTCGAGCAAAATAAGGTGAATGCTACTTTGAAGGCGGGGCAAGAATCTCTCAATACCGTAGTGGCTCAAATATCGGAGCAATTAGCGTTGCTCAACCGGAACACTCAAAGATTACCGGCGCAACCGGAGCAAAACCCATGGGGCAACACGGGCCACATCAACGCCGTAGTTGCCGTCACTACTAGAGGCGGGAAGGACACCACCCCCGCCATGATTCCTATTGAGGAGGCCGTGGAGGAAAGTTTGGAGCCGGTTGAGCCGATAGTCGAGATTGAAAAGGAGAAGGAGCCACGAGACAAGGAGAAATCTAGGGCGGAGCAATTAATTGAGGAGAGGCGCTTCATGCCACCGGTCCCATTCCCCCAAAGACTAGCGAAAGCGAAAATGGAAAAAAGGCTAGCGAAATTCCTCGAGTATCTAAGGGGAGTTAGCCTCAATATTCCCTTCCTCGACGCCATCGTCGAGATCCCAACGTATGCTAAATTCTTGAAGGACTTGATTTCGGGGAGGAAAAGGAAGGAGAAGATAATGCTAGCCGAGGAGGGCTCTTGGTTCACCAAGAGAGAGAAGGAGCCGGCAAAATTTAAGGATCCGGGGAGTTTTCGGATTCCTTGCACCTTGGGCGGCGTGCCTCTTCAAAAGGCGTTGGTCGATCTTGGGGCTAGCGTGAGTCTCATGCCCCTCTCCATGTTCTTAAAGCTTAACACCGGGACAAAGTTGAAGCCCACCGACATGCGCATTCAATTAGCCGATGGCCGGATAACAAGGCCGGTGGGGATTGCCGAGGACATCCCACTTCAAGTCCCGGGTGGGATATGCTTACCATGTGACTTCGTCATCATGGACATTAAGGAGGAGGGAGACACCTCATTGATACTTGGACGCCCCTTCCTCGCCACCGCCGGAGTCATCGTCGACGTGCGCGAAGGTACACTTACTTTAAACGTCGGCAACATCGAGGTGGAGCTCCACATTCCTAAGGCAATGAAACACATGCCTCACCACGAGGAGCTCGATTACATGGACCTCCTTGATGAGGTGATAGAGGAGGCGATTCCTCATTCAATTGGTGCCCTCTTTGATGAAGAACTTGATGAAGGCCCGGATTTAGGCCAAGATGAAAAGATTGAAGACGATTCCCCCGACTTCTCCGCTGATGAAGATGAAGGCGACGCTGATGTCGCGAGGATTCGAGAGCTCTGCAAGCTCTCAAAATTAAAGTCTCCAAAGAAAGCCCCGCCGGCACGGAAATCGGCATCGCCGGTTAAGCCGTTGACCGGGGCAAATGCTAGCTTGGGGGAGCCTCCCCCCAACACCATTCGGGACAAGAGACCTCCGAGGGAGACCGCTACGCCGCCACATCCAAATCCAAGCGCGCTCCCCGGGAAGTTTGACGGGTGCATCTCATATGCACCAAACATCCCGCATTGATTGAAAACTATAGGGGGTCGAGCTCACGACCTAAAACGAGCGCTTGTCGGGAGGCAACCCGACGGTTTTTGCTTTATTTTTTTTTATCTTTTTCTTTATTTTCGTTTAGAAATTTTTAGTATTTTGAGTCACCCGACCAAAAATTTTGTGATAACGGGTCCTATTTTTCTTGACAGGAGAGAAGATAGGTAGATCATCATGAGGAGGATGAACGAGACGATGAGGAGTGCCCCAAGAAGGCGTTCGACGCTTAGGAGGAGCATGAAATCGACTGGAGAGGGAAAGACGGAGTTTAGAGCCCAAACGAAGACAAACAGCAGAATACAAGGCTCACTCGGCCGAGTATACTAGTCACTCGGCCGAGTCCAGAAGTTCGTCCGGCCGAGCCGCTCACGAACGAGGGAATTCTGCTGTACCCAACTCTCTGTTTATTTTCTCGATTTCGATATAACTGCTACTCGGCCGAGTACATATATTCACTCGGCCGAGTAAAACGGATACCCTCCTAGGGCGAGTCTTGCCGAGTAGCTTGAGTCACTCGGCCGAATGGACTTACTCCACTCGGCCGAGGCTGGCAAAGCCACTCGGCCGAAGCGATATCGGGGAGAAAATTTCTATTGCCTCGCTCGGCCGAGTGACCACGTCACTCGGCCGAGTCGTAACTTTCTATTATATAAGTGACGAAGGGGCGCGGATTTCGAAATCTAAATTCCCAAATCCGCCCGCGCCCCTTCGCCTACCCTCGCCCGATTCCCCTTCGCCCAACCCTCACTCGCCCAACCACGCCCGCGCGCGCCGCCGCTCGGCCAGCCACCGCCGGCCGACCGACGCCGCGCCCCGCCCGAGTCGCCGCCGGCGACCTCGTCTTCGATCGCCTCCGGTATAGCTCGATTTGCCCATTTTCTTCTCTTTTTGCGTAGTTTTCGAGGATCCATGTATTAATCGAACCCCTAACCCGAATCAATTCCCATATCTATCTGTTATACCCCTATTGCTCCATACATTTTGATTATTACTCGCTGATATCGCTTTTCCATGCGCAGGGTGCTTTTTGGAGCTTAGGGGAGCTCAGGGGAGCTTCTACGGGCTATTTTGGATTTCGTGGAGGCGCGGACTTCGCACGCTTCCACCGCTTAGCACTCGCGGCGTGTTTTGGTACACTCTTTCCACTCTTTTTGCACACGCTGCACTTTTTCACTTTTCGGCGCGCTCGGGGCCGATATGCCTTCCCGGACACGGCCTCGGACGAGGAGACCTTCCGCTAAGCGGAAGAGGTCGGATGACGCCGGCCCCGCCCACGAGGCGGAAGAGTCTCCTCCTCCTTCCCCCGCACACCCCGCACAGCCTGCAGGCCCCGCACACCCCGCACAGCCTGCAGCGCACCCACAGCCCGCACAGCCTCTCCCTGCCGATCCACAGCCACCACCACCGGCCCCACTGGTCGGGCCGCTCGGGATTACGTTCCGAGACGACGCACACCGTGCCGTCTTCGAGCGTATCTCCCAGCGCTCGATCGTACCCTCCAGGTTCGCACACCTCGTTGACCTAGGACGCCTGGGGGTACTTGAGGGGATACTCACGTTGTACGACAACGTGGGTTGGCGCGACTTCCTTCAGGTGTCGGCGGATACTTTTACCCGCCCGACACTTGAGGTTTTGAGTTCGATCGCCCAGACCGATGAGGGATGCTCATTCCGGTTCATGGATCGAGAGTGCCAGGTCACTCTCGATATGATGAGAGCATTTTTCTCTTGGCCCGCCGTCCCCGGTGCCAATCGCGGTTACGGCCCCACACATATCCCTCCACCCTCTTTCGACGCCGGTGCCTTCTGGGCACGTATCACGGGTCTCCACGCCGCCTTTGACCCTAGTAGGGCCAAGGCCTCAGCCATCGTACATCCCTGCCTTCGCATTGCTCAGCGCCTTATGGCGACGACATTTTTGGCCAGATATGAGCCGGGCACGATGTCTACGCCAGAGCTTAACATGCTCTATGCGATGACCCGTCCCAGAGCTCTATCTAGGGATGGAGATGAGCTTGTCCCCGCCGTCGTGATCGATATCGCGGCATGGTACTTAGACCGCATCATTGTATCGGTGGGCGCCCGCTCACCGATATGCTGCGGCGGCCTGATTACCCTGCTGGCTCTTATGACCGGCGAGGACTTCCCCGACGACCTGCGGCGAGTATCGGGCCCCACCTCTTTGTCGATAGACGTTATGGCCCGGATGAAGATGCTTCGTCCGCATGGTGAGCGTCACTGGGTCTGGTTGCACGGCCCCTATGGGGCCGATTACATGATTCTCCCGAGCCCTGCTCGGACTCTGATTGCACCAGCCCACGTTGACTGGATTCCGGCGGCGGATGTCCTCATCCCCGCTGCGTACGTGCTCGAGGCCGCGGAGGCCGAGCAGGCCCACACTGCCCACGCTGCCCAGGCTGCTCCCGCAGACCCTGCTGCACACCCTGCCGAGCCTGCTGCCCACCCCGTCGACCCTGCGGCCTCTCAGCCTGTTCCTGACGTTTCCACTGCTCTTGACACTTCTGTCCCCACCTCTGCCTGTGTCGAGAGTACTTTTGCTGAGCCCACTTCCACCACTGTCACCACTTCCGAGGCTGTCCCCACCACTCCCGCTACCACCTCCGGCCCTCTGTCCGTGGAGCCTCTTTGCTCCGCTCTCCCCCAGCGCCCGCAGACCTTTGTTGAGAGTGGAGAGCCCTCGTTCGCCGCGGTCGTGGAGACCATGGCTAGCATGATCTCCGCTGGGATTGCGCCTTTTGGTCCACACACTTCCGCCCCAGCGGGAGATTCCTCTCCCTCCACAGCTGCCGTATTCTCCGAGAGCGTCGTGGCGTCTGTCCACACTTCTGGGCCACTGACCTCTCTTGCCGCCTCGTAGCCGCTTTTGTACTCTTCTTTCGCTGCCGCTGCCTCCACTTCCCACCGCCCGTCCCGACCTCACACTGAGGCCCGGCCCACATTTCCAGGCGCGGCACCTTTTGTCCCCTTCCCTGCTGAGCCCGTTACATACTCCACTCGCGTACGCCAGCCTCGCCATGCGCAGCCCCGACAGGTGCGTCCCTCTGCATCACCCCCGCCCGAAACTGTACTGCAGAGCATACGTGCTCTTGAGTTGGCGGTGAGTGGTCTTAGAGGAGACCTTAGGACCCTGTCCGCCACCGTCTCCGCGATGGCTGGACGCTTTGACCTGATCCCTCACATCCACTACTGCCTGACACAGATCTTAGAGCGTCTTCCGCGCGTACCCCCGCCCACCCAGCAGGTTCCCACACACCCTCCCACACACACTAGACCTGCTTCCACTTCCACTTTCACGCCCACCCCAGCTCAGCAGCCTGTCCAGCCTACACCACCACCACCTCCGCCTCAGGACGGAGACGGCGCGACACCGCTTTCTTAGGCACTCTTGATGCCTTGATCCATTCCTGCCGTTGTGCTGCCCGTCTCTGCTGGGTCCTGATGCACTTTTGTACACCCCCCCTCCCCTCACTTATTTTGGGATTATATTTTCGATCATATCTATTTGTGCTTATCGTATCATATCTACTTGGGATTCTCATTTTGATCACATCTATATATATCTTTTTGGGAGAGAGGGAGAGTTTTTTTTGGTGCCTCATTTATTTTCATATCACTCCTATCTGTGCATGCATCATTTCCGCATCATATTTTCATTTCCTTTTTTTTCCTTTCATTACCTTTTTTTTTCTTCCCATCATGCATGCATCCTCACTTGCCCCTCACATTACTTCTCTCTCTGTGTGCCACACTTTGCACACTGAGGACACTGTGCCGTTTAGCTTGGGGGAGTGAGTTCTCACTTTCTTTTTTCGATTTGCCACCTTTATTTTCAGTTTTTCACACCGCTTTTCACTTTTGCACTCATTTTTCATTATTTTTCTTTTATTTTGCCATGCATCACGTTTTCCTTACTTTCCTGTGTGCCGCATTGCATAGTTCTATTTTCCTTTTATCTTTACTTCCTTCTTTTTCATCTCATGCTAGAGATGAATTTTCTGTGATGATGTCCACGTGGAGTTAGCTTATTCTATATGCATGCTATATTTGTCGTGTCTTAGACTTCACTTCTGATATCATATGCTATGACTTGCTTTGCATTTAGGAGTAGTAACCCACATTTTTTTCCCTCATGAAAATGGATGAAATTTTATTATTAGCTGAGCCTGAATATTCATATGTATGCTATCACAGAAAACACACCAAGATTCACGCATTGAATGCCTATGTCTGGAGTACTGACTTCTTTTCCTTTATCACTTCTATATGCATGAATTGTACACTTCACTTCCGGATGATTGAATGATGACTAGCTAAGATATATCTGGATTAGTTAGCTTTTTTGTGATCGAAACTGAGTAGATTAGATTACCCCGCTGAAGTTGTCGTGCATGTCTTATAGAGTGAGCCGAGAGTTATATTTATTTCTTTCTCCACAAATCTTGAACATCATTTCTCTACTTTTAAAGATCATTGGTGAATCTCCCCTTAGTGACTCTATTTTATGGCATTTCCCCCGCTATTAATTCCTAGCTCCAAACCTCTCATTATTAAAAATAATAATAATAATAATAATAATAAGAGGGGAGAACATTCTTGTATATCATTATCTCTCTTTGAGTTGGGATCATTGTATATATTTTATATAAAAAAAAGAGAGAAAAGAGGAAAAATCCTCAATAAAAGATCCCATCTCGCTTACTTTCTTTCTTCTTTCTCTTCTTTACCTTTGGAGCTATATAAAAACGGGGATGTAAATATTTTTGTGCCACCACGCTTTTAGATAAGCTTGGGGGAGGGGATCCATTGATGTGTGTGAGAGTGACTACTTGACATTGCACGACAACCTAGGCTAAGTAATATTTTATACTCGGTGAGATTGTTTCTAGCTTTACGAAATCCAGAAATCTAAGCCTAGCATTCATTTCATGAAATCCATACTTTTCTATTCTCTCTATTCCATGATGTGATACTCTTACACTCCAGATAGAAAGCGTTTAATTGAAAAGTGTGTGATCTGAGATTTGTATACCGCTTTAGATGATTCAGGCGATGTTAATTTTAAAATTATTCCGTTTTTTCATGATTATACCATCGTTCG
The DNA here is from genome assembly GCA_030789695.1 of Scilla litardierei. Classification (NCBI taxonomy): domain Eukaryota; kingdom Viridiplantae; phylum Streptophyta; class Magnoliopsida; order Asparagales; family Asparagaceae; genus Scilla; species Scilla litardierei. The sequence continues at coordinate 54,629,510 of CM061132.1, forward strand.
TGGGTTTTCTATTTTCTACTTGCACTATTATACTATGATGTCAAAATGAGGTTCTTTGACATGTATTTCTCGCTCGATGCATGCTATAAGAGTAAGTGAAACCCGCGTCCTGAGAAAATGATCTAGCATCCTATCTTTCTTTCTTTCTTTCTTTATTTTCGTTTGGTTTTCATTCTTCTTCGTTTTTCATTTTTTTCGTTTTTTTCGTCGTTTTCGTATTCCGAATCCACCGGGTTCGCCTTTTACTTATCTTCCTCGAGGACGAGTAAGAGGCAAGCTTGGGGGATTTTGATCACTCCTTATTTTACACCTTTTTTCCGCATGTTTGCATGCCATTTAGATCGCCCAAATCATGTTTTTCACGATATATCGACGATATTGCGATGCTTTTCACACTTTGTTGTTTTTGTCGCATTTCAGGTGATTTGGCGCGATTTGGAGTGATCATGAGATGCGCTCACGATAGACGGCCACCGACGACCTCCCCGAGGGGTATTTTGCTGTTGGAGAGGAGCGGAAGAAGAATGGACGTCGCAGGAGCGACGAGGAGGCCAAAACAATCAGTTTGGGCATTTTTTGTGTCCCACTCGGCCGAGTGGAGGAGCCACTCGGCCGACCAGCGAGACACTGCTCGGCCGACCCGTTCAGACACGATTTCCATGTGTACTCGGCCGAGCGACGGAGACCACATCGACCGAGTGACGATACCACGTCCGCCCGAGTGGCGCCCAGACGAAGCCCCTCCAGAATATCGAAGTTACTGTTTTTCGGCCATCTGAGCTTCAGAAGACCCACTCGGCCGAGTGGATTATTACGTCCGCCCGAGTGCCTTGAAGCCATCGGCCGAGTGACGACAACTCACTCGGCCGAGCCGCCCCCGAACTGAAGACCCCTGAAGCCCCCGACTTACTGGAAAAATGACAGGGTTTTCACTCGGCCGAGCGACTTTTGTCACTCGGCCGAGTGCGATGCGCTGCCTGTAGCGAAATTTGCGGAAAACAGGCTGTGCAGGGGCATTTTGGTCAGGATTTTTAGACGATTTTTGGGGCTATTTAAGCTCTGTTTTTACCCTAGTTTAGGGAGCCATCTCTCAGATTTTTTGCAGCTTTTTGGAGTTTACTTTTTAGCTTTATTAATTGTGATTGGAGAGGAGAAAAACTTGGATTTTTGTTGGATTAATTGAAGATCTACATTGGTTTGCATTGTTCTTCCCCAAAAACTCTATTTTTATTGTTTATATCATTGTTGTGATGAATTCCATTGCCTATTTCATTGATTATTTTTGTGCTTTTGCTATGATTTGTGAGTAGTCTCCACGTCTCGGGGCGTGGGGATGAACCCTACAAACCCTATTTCCTATTTGTGTTGAATTGGTGGAAATTGAGCTAGGATTGTTATTAGGGATTAGATTGGGATCGAATTACTACGGATAGCTAGGTATTTATATCAATTGGGATTTGCAAGAGATTGGATCCCAATCTGATAGGAAGCCCTAGAAATCCGAATTGGGTTGGAGTCGGATTTCCGAAGTATCGGTTTGCAAGAGATTGGACCGATACTAGGACCTCCGGTTGCGATTCCGTGCCGATACCCGTTTGCAAGAGATTGGACGGGTAGGAACTATCCCAATTTAGATTGTGGACCGGGTTTGCAAGAGATTGGGCTCGGTGCGCAATTGAACGATGATGTTGATCCTAATGCTAGCTTCCCTAGGCTAGGGTTTGCAAGAGATTGGACCCAAGCCTAGGATAGCTATAGACCGGCAACAGCGCGAGAGCGTGAGCTTGGTTCCACATTTAGTTGCAACTAGTTCATCCAAATTCTCATACTAGCGATTTCGATACCGGCGAACCACACTTATGAAATACGGTGAGTAGTGGGGATTCCCCTTTCCCTAGACGTTCTTTATTTGATTTGATATTTCGCAAATTTGTCTGACGATTGTGACAGGATCGCCCAAGGCAATTATCTCTCTCTGTTCATAAATAGCCAGGTGGATCAGGAGCAAGCACGGTCATTCGTCCTCCCTGTGTTCGATACCCGCTCGCCGCTATACCGTGCGCTTGCGGTAAAACTACAACCGTCGCCTCGGGACGTGTATCCGGGGTGCGATCAGGAGGGTGGGCCCGGAGCCAATAGGAGGCTTTAGCTCTTAAGGTGAACGGGAAAAGTCACAGCTTCACAGCGTCATCACTAACGTCCTTCGCCTTGAATGTATCACACTTCGCCAAGAAGGTGTCAATGTGATGGTTGGGATTTTCATGCGGGTGCCCATGGAAGTGATCCTGCAGCATCAGATTAATCAACCCCGTCTTGAGCTCGAAGCTCGCTGCTGCTAGTTTCGGTCTGAGGATGGAGGAATTATTCCCAAAAGTTGGTTTCATGTGGTCCCTAATGGACCCCGTGCGAGGAGGAGGAGGATTGTTTTCCACCATATGAGCGGAGGGAGATGAACTTCTGCTAGAGGCTCTCAAGGCCCTGGCTGTCTTCTCAATCTCATGATCGAATAATAATTCTCTAGTAGACCCCTTGTAGCGAGTGCTCATGCACCAACAAAGCTCAGAAAGTTACCGTAAGTAGCACCGAAATAAATAAAAAGAATAAAAATGATGGAAGGGTGAGAAATGATTAGAATGCTAGCAGACTTCACAAAATAAAAACAAACTGAGATAGATGCTATCGTCGTCCCCGGCAACGGCACCAAAAACTTGACGCCCCTGTAACCTACACCTAGGTTCCACCTGGCAGTGTCACGATCGCCAAGCATGGTATGGCCCCTAGGCTTCAATTCCGGGATCAATCCACAAGCGGATGGTGTCGAGTTATAGTATAAAAGATGTCAAATCCCACAGGGACGGTGATAGTGTCAATGAATTCTCAATTTATTTCTAAGTCTTGAAGTGAGATAGCTATCGGGGTAAAAGATTTGGTTTGGGTGTTGATGTTGTAATACTAATAAAAAGGGACTAGGGCATTAGGGATCACCACTAGGATCGTTGGGGGTCGACGTTGGGATAAGATCATTGCATTGCATTAGGGCTAGGGGATTAATCCCTCAATTCATACCACTCTCGTGGGTTAGAATTGCGGGGTATTTCCATGGCTCTTGTTAACGCAATGGCGGTAGCCGCCAACGGTAGCGGTGTAGTTCGTCGATGGATCCCCTCAAGGCACGAGCCAGGCATGGTCACGAGCCTTGGTTGGATCCACCAATTTTCCTATTCAAATCTCTAGATACCCCTTAAGCACATCAATTCCACAGACCGTGGGCATGATCTCAATACGGGTTATTTAAGGATTCGGTAGGATCTACCGAAATACTACTGTAAGTCCCAAATTCAATGTAGGGATCCAGATCTACATTTTTCCCGAGGATCCTAGGGCTAACCCATCAACCCTAGAATAATCTACTCACACATGGAGATAATAGCGAATAAAATCATTGATTCCACAGAAAGAGACATCATAGAAATAAAAATAATCCAAGTAGAAGACTTACAATGGTCAATGGCAGAGAATTGCAATTTATAGATCTGGAAAAAAATTTTAGATTTCGAACGCAGGAACAAATAAGACACAATAATCTCCAAGTATTTGACCCAAAATTTGCTTACAAAAATAAATCTCCAAAAATCCCTACAAAAATCGCCTAAGCTCCCTCTCTAGAACTGTTCAAAAACGCCTAATGAAAGTTGCCTAAGCTCCCTCTCTAGAACTATTCAAAAACGCCTAATGAATGTTGCCCCCCAGTCGCTCGCACAGCTCCCAGCTTCAGTGCTCAGAATAGCACACATCGCAGCCTCAGAATTCTTTCCAAAAATGGCCCCAGAATTTCTGACCGAGTTGGTGACTCGGTCGAGCAATGCGCTGCTCGTTCAGTGGCTCGGCCCGAGCAGAGGAGCTGCTTGACCGAGCACTACAGGAAATAGAAAAGATTCAAAGTTGTCGCTCTGCCTACCCGGATCGAGTAAGCTCTGCTCGGTCCGAGTTGGGGTTGACTCGGTCAGATGCTCAGGCCGCGTCGTGGTTTAGGCGACTCGACCAAGCAGATGAGCTGCTCGGTCCGAGTCAGCCCGTATCAGCTCTCCTCTCAATTTGAGTTACTCGATCGAGCCGCTGAGCTGCTCGGACCGAGTATTTTCTGGGAAACTCTACAGAGGGCTCCTGGGGCTCTCTCTCTCTCTCTCTCTCTCTCTCTCTCTCTCTCTCTCTCTCTCTCTCTCTCTCTCTCTCTCTCTCTCTCCCCCCCCCCCCCCCCTCCTCCTCCTCCTCCAATGTATCCAGAAGTGTGGCGAACTCCTCCAGGCCTTGCCAATGAGCTCACGAGCATGTCGGATGTGTCCATACCCGAGTGGGGTCCCAAATCGCTCCAAAAGCCCTGAAATCTCATAAAACACTACGAAACACGAATATATCGTCAAAAATGAAATATCGTAGTAAAATGTGGGATTTGGATGCGAAAATGGTATGAGATGCTATGAAATGATGATATGAAAATAGTAGAAAATATGAAAACATCAATCCTACCCCTACAATGGATGGCATCGGGCTCCCATTTTCACGGCCACCTTGACAAGTGCAAGACCCATTCATCAAGGACATCGAGGCACCCCTTGAAACTATCCCAATCACCAATGACCCAAAACTGCCTCTCTTTTCAGTACTTATGGGATAAATGTGTGTCGTCGAAAATCTTGGAAATATGGGGTCGACATCTGAGATGGTACCAGGTGGCCGTACTCCTCTTCATCTCAAACACCGTAAGATCATCATTTAGCCAATCATGTCCATTGAAGGTGAATATGGCAGTTGAAGGAATTAGAGCCATTAAGATGTGTGGCACCAGTTGGCATGGCGCCAAGTGAAAAAGGCACAGGAATCATTGCACCAGAAGATTGAGTGGAAGACGAAACCCTGCTTTCAGATGCATGATGCTCAGCTTGACAACCCCAAAAGGGGTGTAGTTGAGAGTCCCGTTCAAATCTATAGGAAACTTTATGCCAACCAAAGCGGGAAGCCCATACTTCTTCCAAACAAGCTCTTAATCCATTGCATTCTCCCGAGTCTAAAGCCATTCATCTCCAATCTGCGACATTGGTTCTCATCTATTTCTCCTCACTACTGTGGAGATTAGACATTCTGATGGCATCAACAGCATCCAGATCCGAGCAGTCAGCACCCAACATGACTTCAACCAAGAAGCAAGAGCAAGAGAATGGGAAGGGGAATCATAAAAAGGTGATCTTATTTTCCCAACGAGAATGCCAAATGCAGCAAAATTTAAGTATTCTTGAGCCCAACAGCAAAGAAAATGCTACGGTTTTCTAAATAAAGTGTGGCAACCCTGCCTTGGATGCAAAAGAAGGGATGCAAGCACATCCGTCCGATCCCTTCATAGTAGAATCAATCCGAACCATTTCGGACCCGTAATTGAACAAATGCATTCGTGTCATAAATGCTCACAAGTCAATTCTTGACGCGTGGCAAATGCATGAGCTCGAAAAAGCTACTTCACCTCTTTAGGTTCCAGGAGAGGAAACAGTCATTCGGACTCATCACTTTGAACGTAGAGGATACGTACACGTCAACATGAAATGATTTGGTCAGCATCCATAGGTGTCACTTTGTCGACCTAGGGGCAACGTTAGCCCGACCAAGCAAGGTTAACTAAAGTATTGTGCCTTTTTAGTCTCTTCTCCAGATTCGTCTCAAAGCCTCTCCATACTCGGCCACGGGGGAAGTACTGTTAAGGCAAAATACGAGGGGTTATTGTATTTGACACTTAAGAAGGATCCCACCAGCAAGGGGCCCAACTGAGCTGGATAGATGAGGACCGCTAAGTCTCACGTGTGCCCATGCATGTCACATGGCCTCTCGATACGAGACAAACCAGACCTCGACACTGGTCGACATAGTCCCTCAATAGCACAACTCGACAATGACGACCCCACATGCTCAGCCCATTAAACTTTGCAACTAGAGCACTGGCCTGCATGTTACGATCAACCCTGCAATCAATGGCAGCGTGCTATTAGGCGGATGTGAAGCCTCTTTTCTTCCTGAGCCGTTAGTAGTGGGGCCGCCCAACGTACGTAACAGTAATCTTTATCAAGAAAATCGTGTGACATGTCTCGTCCAACAACGTGTAGTTGGGTTTATCAGGGACGACGTGCACCTGCTTTGTCTGGTGGTGCATAGTCACCTTTGACATAGGACAGATACGGTGATCACTCTATGTCCCGATGGGACCACTGACGGGTTTGTTACTGTTACAACCTCAAGATCAGCCTAGACGATCCAGGCCCACTTGTTCAAGGCCCGAGTCTTGGCCCGCCGAATCTACTTAATGAAGTCAAGTTTGCCAAAGCTTGCCTAGGTCCAAGGAAGCTCGCCAAGTGGAACGATAAGCTCACCACCAGAATCAGAAGAGTACTCCAGCAGATCACACAAGTCTACGCTAGCTCGACCCAGAGCAACTTGCCTTACAGAAAGATCACCCAGACGTCGCTCCCCTCCCCAGTTCGCCCAAGGAGGAAGACGACACGACACTAGTTGTTTCACTACAGACAAGTCTGACAAAAGTGCACCTGGTTGCTTCACCGCCTGACCACCTGTCGAAAGCACACCTAGCCATTTCGTCGCCAGACAGCCTGACAAAATCACATCTGACATTAAGGGCTTTGACGACCTGATAAAAGTGCGCCTGACACATTCGGCTCTGACATCCTCAGCTGAACCCCCGACACTACCAGCTCAGCTAAAGTAATCGACTCCAGCAGCCTATAAATACCCCCTCTCCTCCAACAAGAAGGGGGCTGGCTAATCTATAAGAATTCCTAAGACATCTACTTATACGCAAGGTCGAATTTCTTCCACATATTCGTGCCTTCTACCTTAGTCCACCACGCAAGTGCTGATCTACCACTGAGATCGCTCTTCGTGTCCGACATCCTTTCTTCAATCATCAACTGACTTTAGCATCGGAGAGGCTATGGGCTGGCAACCAGCCCTGCCTTTCTGACGAGGTGTTCTCCCTGCAGGTAGTTCTCTTCTGCTATAGATAGTCGAGGCAACCTTGGGCTTCCAACTCCATTTAGACGGTCGACTTACTCTGATTGAAGGGAGATCTTGGGCTTTCCATCTGCAAAGAGCCTTCCAATCGTGATTAGCTTCATCTAACCCCCACAACTTGTCATCATTGTACCTGTGATTCTCATTTTAATACAAATTTAGTGTTAGCAGATTTACCCCCAAAACATTCGACGCCGTTTATGGGAATCAAGGGTTACACCCATGGCAGACCCCACACAAAGTCACCACAGTCACCATAGAGGTAAACATCCAATGCTCGAGGAGGTTCCCTCTCCAAGAAGGCCCCCGTAAGAGATGTGCCCCCTGAGGGGCCAGACACTAGCATAGAATCTGCAGCCTGTGGCGTTTATCAAAGCTTCGAGATCTTCGACAAAGTGATGAAGGACATGGCTACGGAAAAATCTGTGAGGCAGCCTCAATCATCAGGCCCCTCCAGACCAATTACCATAAGGCGGAACCTCCTCCCTGAGTTTGAGGAAGAAGCGATCGCTCGAAGGAGGTGCTTTGACAAAGAGGAGTTATCCGCTCTACAGAAGCTCCTCGATGATGATGAGGTGGCCGCTAGGCAGAGACGGTTTGACGAGGAGGAGGTCGTGATAAAGAGACAGCTGGACGAAGAAGCAGCTATCTGACAGCGACGGTACATTGTCGTCGCAAGGGAGAGGATCCATCAGAGGATCTTGAGAACCCTACCCGTCGATCAAGATAGTGCGGAAGCACATACCATAGTAATAAGTTGCAGAGAGTCGCTCTCGCAGGAGGTCACCAATGCCTAGGCAAAAAGAGCACCCCTAAATACCGAAGCCCCCCATAGGCTGAGCGCATCTCTCCACGGCACAATGACCGGCAAGGGCAGAGCCGCGAGCGGAGCCCACCCCCAGGGCATCTAAAAGGGAATCCCTTGAGCTCTAAGGTGGCTCATCCGGGGCCCAAGGTGGCCAAGACATCGCATGAAGATTTCCAGCACCGACAATATCCCAAAGAAGCCAACCCGCTTACGCGAAGGGTAATCTCAACACCGATACCGCATAGGTTCAAGCTACCCTAGCTTGTATTGTATGATGGCTCGGGCGATCCACTCGAACACGTGGAGCGCTTTAGGGGGGGTGATGGAGATCCAAGTAGCGGACGACGAGCTTCTATGTCGTGCCTTTCCGACGACGCTACAGAAGCCTGCCTCGGAATGTTACAATAACTTAATGGATAGATCGATTGAATTCTTTGGCGATCTGTCCTACAAGTTTCGTATGAAATTCCAAGCAGGACAAAGAAGGAAGAAAGCTCCTGATTATCTGTTTACGATAGTCCAGGAGGAAGGCAAAACCCTCCGGAGGTTCCAGCGATGTTTCAATAAGGAGCATCTTAGTGTGACAAGGTGTGGAGATGAGCTCGCCATGTCAGCCTTCAAGAAAGGGCTCACCAACCACAGTCTTCACATATCCCTCCTCCACGACCCCCTAGTGGACCTTGATGCTCTCTTCTCCAGAGCGGACAAGTTCATGTTCAGTGAGGAGTCGTTGTGAGAGAGGAAAGCTGCTACCCTGTCGAGAACCTCAAAGCTGAGCCCTGGCCGCTGCATAGGCTGAGGCAGGATGACCACCCATGAGGGTGAAATCAAGACCGATTTCGAGGGCGCGACCAGGGCGGACCCTGAGGACAGGATCACCCCGAACCTCTAAGGGGGTTCCACGCTCGTAGGAACCCCACTCCGAGGAACGGACATAAGAGAGCACTAGAGGAGGTACAATACACAAGGCTCAACGCCCCACTGGCCGAAGTGATGGCAGCGGCTAAGACGGTCGGTTTTCTCAATGACCATCCCCTGGAGATGAAGGGGAGGCCAACCATGCGTAATGCACATAAGTATTATCGGTACCATCGCGATCATGGACACAACACCGACAATTGCTTCGCTCTGAAGAGAGACATAGAATGGCTGATCAAGGGTGGCCACCTTCAGAGGTTCACTAACCAAGAATGCCAGGGGCAAGAAGGGCGAACTCCAGGAGAACTTGTTCGACAGGCCCTGGCACGCAACGTCGAATTAGCCGCCCATCCTATCACCGGTCCGATAATGTGCATTGATGTGATACGCAACAGGCCAGCCTCGGGCGAAACCTCATCATCATTGAGGGAGAATTATGTGAGGCAGGTCATGGTGGCAAGCATTGGTTAAGGGGCGAAGCGTAGAAAGGCAGCCCCGCCCCCCATCTCCTTCTCTGACAAAGACCTAGATGGGGTCGACCTGCCACCTGACGATGCCAACGTCATTGAGGCACTTGATGTGTCATTTTATTCCATATTTCATCTATATGATTACATGTCAAAATGATTGCTCAATTACACATTTCATATGCTTTTACGCTCATTATTGGAACTATTGTACTTTAACAGCATTTGGTTGCATTTCAGGGAATATCGAGCGATTTGGAGTATATTGGAGGAGAGAGCACGTGCTTCGACACCAAAACTCCTGAGGCGCCGTGTTCGGTGACTCAAAGCTGCTGGGGAGCAAGGAAGGGGCAAGAGAAAAGGGACGAGGAAGAGGATGTAGGATCCTGTCAAAACAACGACATTAGGATCGAATAACATAGACTTATGCTTGCGTACGCGGCACCGAAATCTCTGAACTTCACCCTCGGATTCGCCACAACGATCGGTACTTCGTTGATTCGAAGTGAATATTGCGTATTTAACCCCCTAATTAGCCCTATTTTGTGCCTACATGATGCTTAATTGTTCTCTAATGCATTCGTATTTTTCTCATCATCATTTATTAGAGAAATTACTCTATTTGTGCACAAAACATGAATTCTATTGAGTATTTCTGCATTTTTATATTTTTCATGGCAAGGTCTTGATCTCACGATTCCAACGACTATTTATTTGTATTTTTTTGAGATCTGTGCTAATTACTATGTATTTTTGAATGCAGAATACCATTTAAATACAAAAATACGCTCGAAAATACGATTATACGGCCGCTGCCCAATCATCGCTTGACACGTGGCGCGATCTCAGTCATTCCCGCTCAGATCAGGCGGCTGAAGTTAAGGGGCGACATGGCTAATTCGTAACCGTTGGATTTCGAATCCGACGGCTTCCATCGACGAAGCGTATGCGGGCGACGTGGGCGTTTTATAAGCGTCCGATGGTGATCCGACGCTCGAGATTGAAGCGGATGTAAGCGGGCGACGTGGCCATTTCTTGAGCGTTCGATTCAGATCGAACGGCGCACAAGCCGCCCGCTCGAACTCGAATGATCAGCGACGCGGAGAGAATTAGGGGCGACGTGGCGGACTTTAAACCGCCAGATGCGAATCCAACGGTCATGAGCGGCTCTCAGCAGAACGGCGACGCGGCATAGTCTGGGCCATCCGATGGAGATCCAACGGCCAGAAGCTCTCTGAGTTCGATCCGAACTCAAGAACGAAGCAGCGAGAATTCGCAATCCGCCATTGCCACGTGGCACGCCCACAAGCGATCGCGCCAAGATCGGACGGCCAGAATTCAACCCGCTGCGTGGGTTTGGGTTTTGGCGTATTGGATAGCAGGTTTTCGAACCCGTTAAGCCCCAAACCCGCAAGGCTATTATAAAAGCGTATTTCTAGGGTTTTTGGGGAAATTCTGGCGTATTTTGGGACTTTTGGAGCGGCTACTGTGCGTATTTCTCCAGGGGAAAATTCTGAAAAATTCCAGAGGCTATTCTTCCTATTCTAAAGGAGTTTTGGGTTCTAAAGTGGAGATTTGGTGATAAATTCTTGAACTTATACCCCGTATTTGGTGTATTTCATTGTATTTGGCTAGTATAACGATGTATTTTGCTATCAAATCTGATTTTTATTGCACCATGCGTGGCTAATCTCCTTGTGCTATGGTTTTGATGTAATTAGGAGTATTTAGTTGATGAATTTCATGTCTTTAGCCCTCTTTTCATGTCAAAATCTCTCGTAACATTGATTTCTACAACGTATTTGTTGGGTATTTGCTTATTGTCGATATTATTTACATCCCGTATGGCTAGGCCCTGACAAGGCTAGCCAATTTATGTTCACTAATCTGAACTTATTATTGCTTTTATCGTTTAATGAAATCAATGTTGCTAGTGATACGTATACGGCCACTTTGACTAGTTTTCATCGTTTCATCTTCTGACGTCTTCGTGCCCTGACCGGACGAAGCGTTGAGTGATATAAAAGACATGATATTTCAGCGATTATTAACTCCTAATGAACTCACAACCGTAGCACATCCACTTCATATGTGTTGGTGTTGACGTAGTTAGGGTGTCGTGATTATTGATTTCTATATCTTTTCGTCCTATTTTAATTGTATAATTCTTTGGCACGTTTCTATATGCTTGATCGCCATACTTTCCGACGTTCTCGTGCCCTGACCGGACGAAATGTTGAGTTATAGAAAAGGTATTGATATTCATTGATTGCACACACCCTAACGAAATCAAACCCAACACATGATCCCCATACTTGTACCCCTACCAAAGTCACCGTAAATATCGTAGGATTTTCATTTCTTATTCCATACTCTTGATCCTATATCTTCGTGTTTGATAGGTGGTTGGCTAACATCGTATTATTACTCTTTTCAGATTGACGATCGTAGTTTTGCAGGTCAGTTGTCCCGAGGATTCGATACCTGGACTCACCAGGATATTACTTGCACGATCTCCTGCGCTTGGGAGTAGTTCTCACATCATTTGAGACGAGGCATGTTTATGGCGCCGTTGCCGGGGACAACAGTACTTGCAATCTACGATTTCAGTTCATTTGGAGGAACATTCGGTGAGATCCTTCCATCTTATAGTCTAGGATTTTTTTATTTTATTTTTTTGTTTTCTTTTTAAAAAAATGGAGTATATGGAATACATGAAATTCTATTGCACGAACAATTTGTATGATGCAGAATATTATAAGGCACACAAACATAGGATGGAGAAGCTCAAAATCGTTGGTTTTAATCAGACTGAGTGTGAAACTTTCTTTCAGGCCTGGAGGAGGTTCACAGACATAATTTCGAGCTATCCGCAGCATGGGCTTACGAAGAAAGAGCTTATGGAGTCCTTCATAGGTGGACTACGACCACAGCTGCAGGAATTCTTGGGAGTCATGACGCCGACAGAGGCGTGGAATTATATGGAGTCTTTGCAAGAGTACGAAGAAATCATGAAAGAGACTTCAGAGTGCGATTCAACGGAGCCTTCAAGCCTTGATTCAGAGGAGCAAAGTGTAGACGTACCTTTGCACCACTTGAAAGAGGAAGTTCAATTGCTCATTCAGACACAGGATGCCACATCCCATCAATTCCAAGAAAACTTCCTTGCTCGGAGTCTGTAAATTCAGCAATCAATTGAAAATCTTACGCTGATTTCCACTTGCTTAGAAGAATATAAATCGTTTGAAATTCAATTTCCAAAATCTAATTTGACTTTATCTTCTATTGCAGGTATATCGAGCGAGCCATGTCACGATGAAGTCACGAATGAAAACATTGACATGGCAGGAAGTGTGTGCAAAGTAGAGGATGAGCGAGCAATTTTGGATGAACAGGAGGAGGAGACGACTAGGGACATTGGTTTAAAGAATATCGCTATGGAGCCCGAACCATTCCCTTCCCCAGTTCTTTCCCAAAATCATTTACCCCTCTCCACATTGATTGAGCATCATACTGAGCGTAGTGCACATTTTTCAGGGAGTTGTCATCACCATGCTCTATTTTACTTCACCTATTTTGATGACTATATTTGGAATGTGTTTATGGCCAAGAATTTTAAAATAAATTGGATTGACGTGACTCATCTCTTGCAGGATACAGGTGACCAGATTATAAAGATGCTGGGAGTTACGTTGCTGGGGTCCAATTTAGCTAAAGGAGGAAGAATAATCACCGAGGAGCGCAAGGAACAAATTGAACAACTTCCTCCACCATTAAAGATTCAGGATCCGCCATTTGAACACGGTGTGTTCTTTCCAGTAGCATAGAATTTTATTTGCTTTCTAGGATGCTTACTTGAATAAACTCGTACCCTCTTCGACATTGAGGACAATGTCCATCTTTAGTTGGGGGGTGTGTATGAGACCTTAGGATTTTTTTTTTCAAAAGCTTGGCATAAGGAAAGAATGACCCACCAAATCTCACCATTTTAAACTCCTTCGTATACCTCAAATGCGGATGATTATGCATAAACTGAGTTCTAGCTAATTGTTTATGGCTTGAATTAATTTTTTTTCCTTCATGAATTACCGTTAATATGCTATTCATGAAAATTTTTCGATTGCCATGATTAATATCTCGAAATAGTTTGAATTTATTTCATGCATGCTGATGAGATGAAAAAGCTTGAGTATACACGATTTTTTTTGAAAAGTCTTCAAGTTGAAGAGGAATTTGGCCTTGGTTATTAATGCTTTGTTTAAAAAAATGATGGGTATTGAGTTGCTTATGAAAAAAAAGAAAAGAAAAGAAAAATGAAGGAAAATGAATGACTAAGTATGTCACTAATAAATAACTTGGTTGGCTCGAGTAGTACAGTCCGAGGGGTCCTTTTTGGCCTAATGCCCTATTATCGTCTGATTTGGGAGCCATTGACAGGAAACTCACTCATTTGATGGAGCGATCCAAGTTATACATTTTTTGTGCAAATGTTGCTTGATGCGCGTTACGCGGAACGAATAAAAGAAAAGAAATGGTGAAAATACTAAGCAACTTCAATACCCATGTCTTGAATGATTATTTTGATAGGCCAATTCCTTGGAAACAAGAAAACTAGAGAAAAACGACGTGTTATACTTTCGCTTGCGCAAAACGATGCTTGTATGTATTTATTCATATTAAATTAGAGAAAATATCATGTGATTGATTTTGTTCATGGATGTGTATATTGATGGTGAAGATCATGTTGGAAAGTGTATTATTGAGCCACGCCATAAGCGATTGATAGAATTATTTTTTATTGATCATCCGTATTTATCGCTCTTTTTGCTAGGGACTAGCAAAACGCTAGTTGGGGGGTGTGATTCGAAGTGAATATTGCGTATTTAACCCCCTAATTAGCCCTATTTTGTGCCTACATGATGCTTAATTGTTCTCTAATGCATTCGTATTTTTCTCATCATCATTTATTAGAGAAATTACTCTATTTGTGCACAAAACATGAATTCTATTGAGTATTTCTGCATTTTTATATTTTTCATGGTAAGGTCTTGATCTCACGATTCCAACGACTATTTATTTGTATTTTTCTGAGATCTGTGCTAATTACTATGTATTTTTGAATGCAGAATACCATTTAAATACAGAAATACGCTCGAAAATACGATTATACGGCCGCTGCCCAATCATCGCTTGACACGTGGCGCGATCTTAGTCGTTCCCGCTCAGATCAGGCGGCTGAAGTTAAGGGGCGACGCGGCTAATTCGTAACCGTTGGATTTCGAATCCGACGGCTTCCATCGACGAAGCGTATGCGGGCGACGTGGGCGTATTGTAAGGGTCCGATGGTGATCCGACGCTCGAGATTGAAGCGGATGTAAGCGGGCGACGTGGCCATTTCTTGAGCGTTCGATTCAGATCGAACGGCGCACAAGCCGCCCGCTCGAACTCGAATGATCAGCGACGCGGAGAGAATTAGGGGCGACGTGGCAGACTTTAAACCGCCGGATGCGAATCCAACGGTCATGAGCGGCTCTCAGCAGAACGACGACGCGGTATAGTCTGGGCCATCTGATGGAGATCCAACGGCCAGAAGCTCTCCGAGTTCGATCCGAACTCAAGAACGAAGCGGCGAGAATTCGCAATCCGCCATTGCCACGTGGCACGCCCACGAGCGATCGCGCCAAGATCGGATGGCCAGAATTCAACCCGCTGCGTGGGTTTGGGTTTTGGCGTATTGGATAGCGGGTTTCGAACCCGTTCAGCCCCAAACCCGCAAGGCTATTATAAAAGCGTATTTCTAGGGTTTTTGGGGAAATTCTGGCGTATTTTGGGACTTTTGGAGCGGCTACTGTGCGTATTTCTCCAGGGGAAAATTCTGAAAAATTCCAGAGGCTATTCTTCCTATTCTAAAGGAGTTTTGGGTTCTAAAGTGGAGATTTGGTGATAAATTCTTGAACTTATACCCCGTATTTGGTGTATTTCATTGTATTTGGCTAGTATAACGATGTATTTTGCTATCAAATCTGATTTTTATTGCACCATGCATGGCTAATCTCCTTGTGCTATGGTTGTGATGTAATTAGGAGTATTTAGTTGATGAATTTCATGTCTTTAGCCCTATTTTCATGTCAAAATCTCTCGTAACATTGATTTCTACAACGTATTTGTTGGGTATTTGCTTATTGTCGATATTATTTACATCCCGTATGGCTAGGCCCTGACAAGGCTAGCCAATTTATGTTCACTAATCTGAACTTATTATTGCTTTTATCGTTTAATGAAATCAATGTTGCTAGTGATACGTATACGGCCACTTTGACTAGTTTTCATCGTTTCATCTTCCGACGTCTTCGTGCCCTGACCGGACGAAGCGTTGAGTTATATAAAAGACATGATATTTCAGCGATTATTAACTCCTAATGAACTCACAACCGTAGCACATCCACTTCATATGTGTTGGTGTTGACGTAGTTAGGGTGTCGTGATTATTGATTTCTATATCTTTTCGCCCTATTTTAATTGTATAATTCTTTGGCACGTTTCTATATGCTTGATCGCCATACTTTCCGACGTTCTCGTGCCCTGACCGGACGAAACGTTGAGTTATAGAAAAGGTATTGATATTCATTGATTGCACACACCCTAACGAAATCAAACCCAACACATGATCCCCATACTTGTACCCCTACCAAAGTCATAGTAAATATCGTAGGATTTTCATTTCTTATTCCATACTCTTGATCCTATATCTTCGTGTTTGATAGGTGGTTGGCTAACATCGTATTATTACTCTTTTCAGATTGACGATCGTAGTTTTGCAGGTCAGTTGTCCTGAGGATTCGATACTTGGACTCACCAGGATATTACTTGCACGATCTCCTGCGCTTGGGAGTAGTTCTCACATCATTTGAGACGAGGCATTCGTCACGGAGGATCGAAGCAGAGTTTCACCGCCAAAATCTCTATTTAGAAGAGGATTTTAATGGAAGGGAGAAGAAGAACATAAGTTGCCTTATGAAAACTTATGGCATGGTTAGATTAGTGTATAATGCATACCCTTGGGTCCTATTTATAGGCTTTAGGGATAGTTATTGTAGGAAGTAACCAATTATAAGCTTATTAGCCTATATTAGCCTTTTTACTTATCCTCTTCTTCATTCACTTATCGAGTGCCTTTATACACTTATAAAGTGACTTTTTCCACTTATCGAGTGGTCCTTTTCACACGAGAAAAGGATCCCTTCGCGAACGCTTTCGTGCACGCGACATCTGAGGTCCGTATACCCACATATATCCCCTCATGGGTGTATTCATGTCGTCCATATCCAACATCTCCCACTCACACTTGAGGGGATTGTAAGGAAACATCTTTCCTTTAACTCTTCTGTTTATCATACCGAGAAATAGGCCGTGTGACCGTCATGCGCATAGAGTCCGCTGTTGTGCACTTGTTAGAGATACACAACACTCCTCGAGGTGCAAAGTTGAGTAGATCAACGCATGCTTTAACCTAGATTATTTCTTCACATTTCTTATACTTTATATTCAACAATTGAATCCCATCTGGATTACAATTGGTTGGCCAGCTTTGAATCTTTAAAGTCCAAATGTGAATATGAAATTAATCTTTCTCTTCTTGCGATCCTTTCGATCTTGACTTGACTTGCTTTTCTAACATGCCCCGCCGGACCGAATTGACCATAGTCCATAAGCAACATGCTAAGATAGCAATCACACGGTCAAATCTAAAGGAACCAATTAGAGTCCATAAGGGTAACGAGTTAAGACCCATGTGGTCTTTGGGTCTCACATAATAGTAAACACAATTACTATTCTAACCCAATGGTCAAAAAAGCATACGTAGTATGAATACGCATTACAACATCACTCCTTTCCCATGGAGCGTATGTCTTAATGATGTTGTAAGGATGATGATCAGACACCACAATGTCTGATTTTGAGTCCCTTTTACTACTCAAATAATCTTCTGGACCCACATCCCGCATAAGACAGATAGGATTTAAGAATCATATAAGATCTTTTTTAAGCATCCATATGATGCAGAGCTTTCATACGACCATTTTGTTTAAGTCATGACTCTAAATCATCCGTCTGTCGATTTTGACTTTAAACAGGTCTCATCTTTATTTTATCCGTCTGATATAATAAAGGCGGTTGCTCATGTGAGAGAGCCAACCTCAATCTGTCCGACAAACTAAAAAAAACATCTGAGATTTAAAATGTACACAAACATTTTCAAGAAAGTCATATGCAATGTTGAAAAGAACTTATTCTTTTATTAAATTTGATCTTTTACCGACATGGAAATTTATTGGTACAACTCAGCTCTTACGCAATCCTTGAGATGATAAGTGTTTGTAAAACACATCTCTGGGGATCGCCTTCGTAAGCGGATCCGCTATCATCTCATGCGTAGATATGTACCATATGTCTACCTTCTTGGTCTTATCATAGTCTTTTGCAAATTTGTAGCGGATATCAATGTGTTTGGTCTTACAATGGAATTTTGGATCTTTGACATATGCTATAGATGCTTGACTGTCACTGTGTATTGGTACAGCACCTGAGTCACTTGCATCAATTAGCCTGTCTAAGAATTTCCTAAGCCAAACAGCCTCTTGGACTGCCATGCTAAATGCTACAAACTCGGCTTCCATAGTTGAAAGTGCGATGCAGGATTGTTTCTTGCTACTCCAGGATATTGCACCAGATCCGAGTAGAAAAACATATCCTGAGGTCGATCGTCGCTCATCGAGATCACCTGCCCAATCAGCATCAGTGTAGCCTTCGAGCCTCAAGGCATCTCTTTGATAGCATAAATCATAGTCTGCAGTTCCCTTAAGATACCGCATTATCCTCTTAACCACTTTCCAGTGTACTTGCCATGGATTGGATTGGTAACGAATTACCATTCCAACGGCAAAACAGATGTCCGGTCTTGTACACATCATAGCGTACATAAGACTACCAACTGCACTGGAATATGGAACTTTTTCCATAATTTCCTTTTCCTTTTAGTTCTTTGGACACGATCTCAGAAATAAATTATCGCATTTGCTTAGAGGAGTATCAATGGACTTGCAGTCTTGCATATTAAAACGTTCTAAAACCTTCTTTATATAAGCTCTTGTGAAAGAGAAAGAAGTTTCTTCAAACGGTTCCTTGAAATCTTAACTCCAAGGATATATGCGGCTTCTCCCATGTCTTTCATCTCAAAAACTGATGAAAGCCAAGACTTGATATCCATCACAAAGCCCTTGTCATTTCCGGCTATTAAAATGTCATCTACATATAAAGACATAATAACGTACTTGCTTTTGATCCTCTTGATATATACACAGTTATCTTCATCAAGCATGGTAAAACCATTTGATAAGACAACTTCTTGAAATCGTATATACCATTGCCTCGATGATTGTTTAAGACCATATATGGATTTACGAAATTTACAAACCTTATGTTCGTTTCCTTCTTTTACAAACCCTGTTGGTTGTTCCATATAGATCTCCTCATCCAATTCTCCATTGAGAAAGGCAGTTTTTACATCCATCTTATGTAATTCGAGGTCTAAGCAAGCTACCATAGCCAGAATCAGGCGAATCGAGGTAAAACAAACAACAGGTGAGAAAGTTTTTTCGTAGTCTATCCCTTCCTGTTGCGTAAAACCTTTCGCGACAAGGCGAGCTTTATATCTGTCTATAGAGCCATCAGCCTTACGCTTGATCTTGAGAACCCATTTGTTCCCAATAGCTCTACGTCCTCTGGGTAAGTCAACTAAGTCCCAGACTTGGTTAACTTTCATGGATTTCAACTCTTCCTTCATCGCTTCCAGCCATTTGTCTTTCGCAGGGCATGATACAGCATGTTTGAAAGTAGCAGGCTCGTCATCATCCTGTAGTAAAGTCATAAAGGTTTACGGAAATTCATCCTCAAATCTTAGAAGAGCCAACCTTGTACGATTACTACGTCGTATTTGAGATTCTTCAATTCCTTGTTGACTCAAATTTAGATCAATTCTAACATTACTCCCACTTGGAATGTCGTTAGAAATGCTCCCACTTGGATCATTATTCCCGTATGGAATAGGATTTGCGTCATTCGTATCATCCATTGGTGAAGTTTGAAACGTATTTTCGTCTTCACCAATAATTCTCCCACTCGAATGAGGTAATCCTTCTTGATCATTAATCTCAAATAGAGATAAGTCCTGACTTATCTTGCACTGTCTTGAAAACTCGTTTTCCAAGAAAGTGACATCCCTCGACTCAAATTCAATTAGACCTCCATTGTCTTCCTGACCAACAAAAACATAACCTTTGGATTTTTCTGAGTATCGTATAAAGATACATTTCCTTCCCTGTGGCCCAAGTTTGCCATACATATGGGAGGAAATATGTGCATAGGATGCACACCCCCAAGGTTTCAAAATGTTTAATTCAGGAGACTTTTGGTTCCACAACTCATAAGTAGTGGAGCTAACTGATTTCGAGGGTACGCGGTTTAAAATGAAAGTGGTCGTCAATAATGCATCACCCCAAAAGGTGATCGGCAATTTAACTTGCGCCATCATTGAACGGACCATTTCCATTAAAGTCCTATTCCTCCTTTCTGCAACACCATTTTGTTGCGGAGTATAAGGCATAGTTACCTGATGAACTATGCCTTTTTCATCACAAAGTTACTTAAAACTTGTTGATTGATATTCACCGCCCCTATCGGTTTACAAGACCTTAATCTTGCGATCTAATTGATTTTCCACCAAACTCATATAGTTTTTAAAGCAAGTTAATGCTTCACTTTTGTGGGATATCAAATAGATATGACCGAATCAGGTGAAATCATCAATAAAAGTGATGAAATAGGACTTCCTGCGTCTTGTCTTGACATTCATCGGACCACATATGTCCGAATGGATGAGCTGTAATGGAACCTCGGCCCTTGTGCCGGTTCCAAACGACTTGCGACAAGATTTCCGTACAAGGCAATGTTTGCAAGTCGACATATCAACCTTTGAAACATTGGATAGAAGGCCACGTTTGGCAAGTCTATCCATACACGTTGGTCCAATTTGACCAAGCCTTGCATGCCAACAAATTATATCTGAGTCATAAGTCGAAGAATTTGCAACAAGGAAATTTTCATTACAAAATGAAGAGTCATACATTGTATTTAATACAATAAATCCTTTAAATACATACCCAGTACCAATTAAGGAATTATTACAAAACAAGTCCACTTTACAATCATGAAAAAACCAGCTATAACCAAGACCCATTAACACGACCACAGATATAATATTCCTTCGAATATCTAAAGCGAAGAGGACATCATGTAGTAAGATAGTGCAGCCGTTGTCCAAGACTAGCTTGCAAGTCCCAACGCCTTTCACTTCAACACGTGTGTTGTTTCCTACATCAATCCACTTTGTTCCTTGGGGTATCCGGTGATACTCCACGAAGGACCGTCTGTCCCTTGCTATGTGGTCGGTGGCACCTGAATCAATTATCCAAAATGGATTAGATTCCACAAGAAATATTGAACTAGAAACACATATGTAACTATCATTACAAGTTACCTTGTCACCTTCATCCGTACAAGAACGGGCATAGTGACATAACTTGTTGCACTTGAAGCACTTGATCCTCTTCAAGTCTTTCTTCTTGTGCCATTTCTTGTGCCCACCCTTATGTTTGGGTTTCTTGGTAGACTCAGGTTGCTTATTACGTTCATTAGTAGACTTCGAACGATCTTTTCGTTTCTTTCCCCCGTGTGAGGAACTAGCAACCATGTGCACTTCTGCACTTGGCTTGGCAGCCGCAAGCCGCTCTTCCTCTAACTCGAGGTGCTTAGAAACATCGCTGAAGGTCTTGATGCTCTCATTATGAGTGAGATGCATCTTCATCTGGTCCCACCCATTTGGTAGGGAACGTATGACTGCTTGGATTTGTTGCTCATCAGTGAGCATATGACCTGCATCCTTTAACTCTGAGATTAGATTCGCCATATGTCGCAGATGTTTCCCCATGGAATGATCTGGACGTTTCTTGTATGAATCAAATCTTATAGTTAAAGAACGAAGTTTGGACACCGATGTACCACCAAACTTCTCCTCAAGCTTGGACCATATGTCCATGGCTAGGTCATGCTCTCGGAAGATGCGCATTATGTCATCGGCCATACTGGACAATAACGTAATGCACGCTATCTTGTTCTTCCGAGACCAAGCATCAAAAGCTTCCTTGTCTCGTCTGTGTTGGGCCGTAGTGCCCAACTCGGGTTCAATCATTACATTCTTCAGAGTTTCAAGCACTTCTTGATCCTCTAGAACGTATTGTATCTTGATGGACCATAGTTTGTAATTATCGCCTTTGATTTTTTCACCTCTGTTTAACTCAGCGACGATGTTCTTTGAAGCGGAATACATTTTTACTTTAAAATGCTGCAAAAGAAACAAAACCGAAGGTTCGATCAAAAATCATTGCATAAAATTCTTATACATAGATATCACTCCCACTTGGAATATCCCACTTGGAATGATATCATTATATTTGATACGTTACTTTCGAAAAATATTGAAGATGTTGCTCTAGAATCGGAAAGGTCTCTACGATTCCAATCACCATCTAGAACAACCTTCAAGATTTCCCCCTCACTTATCAAATGATAGTACTCTTATATTACTCCGTAGCGGAAAAGCGTTTTTGAAAACGTACTTTGATCGCACCCCGGATACACGTCCCGGAGCGACGGTTGTAGTTTTTGTTGAATATTGGACTCCCCGGATTTGGTTTTGGATGATGAGAAAACATAAATAATTCATGAACTAACGATTTGTGAGCGCAGTATTGGAGATCGTCGCCAAAATTCACGAGAACAATCAAAGCGACATTTCAACACTTCTCAAAGCTCGTATTCATGCCTAAAGCTTTGTTGAAGTTCTTGCGCCGTTTTGGAAGTCATGAAGAATTAATCGAAGCTCTCGAAGACCTTTCTTTAAGGTTTTATTTATAGTCTTTTAGCTTCGATATATAGAATGTTAAGCCTTGAGTATATCTTACGATTCTATCTTCATAACGCGCATATCGTAGCTCTAGGATATTAGTACAAGTTCATTCTAACTTCCTCGAAGCGTCGCGCTTCGATTCGGACTTGTTTGTGCATGTTAGTTGGTACAAGAAGAAGTACTGACCGACTAGATGGTGATCTAGTCGGTCAGCAGAGCTTCTTGGACCGACTAGTTTGCTTCCTTAATTTCTTGCACCTTTCTGTTTACAGTTAGTCGGTCTACATTGACTCACCGACCGACTAGTTTGTGAACTAGTCGGTCAGTGATGCTTCTTTGACCGACTAGTTGTGACTTACTGTTCATACTAAATTTCTCCTAAGCTACTGTTTATCGTTAGTCGGTCTAAGAACGTTTGGTGACCGACTAGTTGACAATCTAGTCGGTCAACTTTTGTTCTTGGACCGACTAAGTCAATTTGTATTCAGACTAATTCATTATGCCTCTTAGTCGGTCTACGTTCACTGACTGACCGACTAGTTGTGAAACTAGTCGGTCAGAAATCTTGGACCGACTAGATTTCTAGGTCTGAATTTCTATCTCTTCTCAGTTCCTCACTTAGTCGGTCGATGTTGTTTGACTGACCGACTAGTTGATGAACTAGTCGGTCAGTGGTTGTTCTTTGACCGACTAGTTTCCTCAGATTTCTATCCGTTGGGAATTGACCTAACTTGTTTTTATGGGACCCTATAAATACGAACCTAGGTCATTTCTCTCTAGGTCAGAGCTGCCATTAAGAGATTCATTGAGATAGAAAGAGATAGCCATTCTCACTCATTTCTAAAGCTCTCTTCCTCACAAGAAACCCATTCTCTCACTTTCTAGATCTAGAATCCATATTGAGAGAAGTTTGTTCTTGGTGAGCCCTTCAAGCTCTAGCTTGAATTAAGTCTCCAAATCACTCCTAGGCACCTATTGCTGGTCATTTCCTTGGTGCTAGGTCTTGGTGACTTCATCTTCCTCAAATCCTTCCTTTCACCTTTTTGGTAAGAAAAACTCAAGGTATAGGATTTTGTGGTAAGTTTGTTTATTTCAATATAAACTCATTTATATTGCTTGTTGATTCTCTCGCTTGTGAGAGAAGGTTGTGATCCCGGGTTGTGGGATTCACTATTGCCATTGCATGTATGATTTGATCTTGTGAAGGTTTTTCACAAGATATTCATAGTGGAAATCTTGGGTTAGGGTTTCTAACCTAAGTATCCGGAGGGGATCCGGGTGGTTGGGACGTAGGATCACCGGGAACAAGTCGGGGAGACTTGGGTGGATTCGAACCCATTAACATCTTTTGTTAGCATTGTTAAATTTGTTGTTGTCATTCAATTTAAGCTTCCGCAAATTGTTTTGGTAGTTGTTTGCACTATAATTTGGAATTATACTCCTTGTTATTTTTAAAGTACTATCCACCCCCCCTCCTCTAGTACTTGTGCAGTAGCTTGTAGGGCATTACATTTGGTATCAGAGCCAGATACTTAGCTATGTCTGCCAACGACAACAAGACCGTGCGTCCACCTTCCAACTATGACACCTTCAGGAACCGAGAAGGAGCATCTTCGGTGATGGAAGGACATTCCTCTACGAGGCCTCCATTCTTCAACGGTACCAACTACGGGTACTGGAAATGTCGGATGGAAACCTTCCTCCGGAGTGCGTCTCTATGGAGGACCACAATGAAGGAATACATCGAGCCCGAAGAAGAAGACTTTGAGAAATGGACTACCGCGGAGATCGCCACGGAGGTAAGCAATGCCAAGGCAATGAACGCCTTGCAATGCGCATTGGAGCCCGAGGACTTCAATAAGATATGCACATGTAAGAGTGCATATCAAATTTGATACTCCCTCCTCATTCTACATGAAGGGACGAGTAGGGTAAGAGACTCTAAACTTGTAGTTGTAAACAAAGATTACGAAATGTTTCATATGCAACAGGGCGAGAAGATGAAGGAATATTACGCTCTCTTCGTTGACATAATAAACGAGTTAGAGGCCCTCGGCAAGTCCTACACTCAAAAGGAGAAGTGCTCAAAGCTTATCGAAGGACTTCCTTCTTCGTGGGAGAAACGTACCTTCGCCATCGAAGAAGGTAATGACATGAATAAGTATACCGTAGTTCAATTGATGGGTACTTTGATGTCATACGAGGTACGCAAAGATAGCAATGTGAAGTTACAAGAAAAGATGAAGTCCTATTTGAACCAAGACGTGCCTAAGAAAAAGGCAATTGCATTCAAGGCGGCTTCATCCACCTCTACCGATGATGAGGACTCGGAAGAAGAAATGGACATGGAATCCATTGCACTCATGGCAAAGAAGTTCAATCGCTTATTCCGAAAGGGTAACTTCAAACAAAAATCTAAATTTACTTCTACTCCCGCCTATCCACCTTTGTGCTTTAAATGCAATAAGCCAGGACACATCAAAGCGGATTGTCCTCAAAACAAGCAAAAGGAGAAGTGGAAGGCGCCGAAGTTCGACAAGTCGAAGAAGTACAAAAAGGGGTACAAAAAGGGACTTGTCGGAGCAACATTCACCGACTCCGAGGATTCCTCAAGCGGAGAGTCGGACGATGAGAAAGTGGAGCAAGCGCACATGTGCTTCATGGCAAGAGAGGAGCATGATCAAGGATCTTCCTCCTCCGATGATAGCGACGACGAAGGTGATGAGGTAACTATGGATGATCTTAGGGATGCTAACTCTCATTTATGATCTAAATACGCTAAATTAGTAAATAGATATACTAAAGTAAAAGATGACCTAGCTAGCATTCAAACCTCGCCTAAGACTATCATCACCAACAACGACACCGTTGTTGAAGAGTTAAGAAATGAGATTGTTAATCTCAAATCTAAACTTGAACATGTTAGCATTGAAGATCCGGAAGAACATAGGATAGCGGATTTGACTTCTCAAAACTCGACTTTGAGTATTGAGAATGAAAGTCTTAAATCTCGTGTTTATGTGCTCACATCGCAAGTATCTACTTTGGATACTTCTATGCATACTCTCAAAGAGAAATATGAGAACACATTAGGCCGAATTAATAAATTCAATAAGGGTAAGGACCATTTGGATAAAATCCTAAGTGACTTACTTCCGGCCAATCACCACATTGGTTTGGGGTATACGATGGGATGTCCATCCAAAGCGGCCACTACTTTTGTTAGGCCAACTTCCGGTGACTCTACGAGTGGTAGCAAACACTCTATTGTTAGTTCATCTACCAATGGTGCTTCCACCTCGTCCACACCCTCTTTTGGAAAGAAACCCACTTTGGGTGGACCTCCAAAGAAGGGGCATGCTTATATGTACACCAATACCATGCCACGTAGGAACACACGTCCTACTCCACCGTCTCACACATATGATGATTTTTATGCAACACATTCTCGGGCACGTGCACACCATGTGAGACACCCTCACGCACGTGTTTTCACACATGCATATGTTCACCCACCTCATCATATGAGTAGTTCTCGTCGTGCACCATTCCATCATGTTCCTTATGCCTATCCACGACATGCATCACGTAGAAACCAACAACGCATGCATGCACCCAATAGGATGATGGCTCCCAAAATTTTCACTATTTGGAGCCCAAAGGACACAAGCATGGATGAAAAACAAGTGTATATGAATGCTTATTTTTCGGATGTTGTTCATAGTAGAAATTATGTGGGGAAGTCTAAGTCCAATTGGACTTGGCTTCCAAAGGTCTAACCTTTGAGGACCCAATGACCTTGGGTACCATGATATGAATGTTTCTATCTTTAGGTACTCAATGAAAAGAAAAAGGAAAGGAGCAACAAATTAAATTTAGCTCCAAAGGGAATTGGATACTCGATAGCGGGTGTTCAAAACACATGACGGGTGACGCTCAATTGCTCTCTGGAGTGGTTCCCATTGCAAATGGAAATCACGTCGTATTTGGAGGCAACGAGAGCGGAACCATCGTCGGTGTTGGTAAAGTGGGTAACCCGTCTAAACCCTTAATTAGTGATGTTTATCTAGTTGATGGTTTAAATCATAATCTTATTTCAATAAGCCAACTTTGTGACAAAGGTTACAAAGTTAGCTTTGCGAAAGGATTGTGTCATATTTCAAATGATAATAATAAATTATTATTTTCCGGCACACGCCATAAAGATATCTATATTTTGGATCTTCCTAAGTCATATGAACAATGTCTCGTTGCCAACACAAGTGAACAACACTTATGGCATCGACGATTTGGACATGTGAACTTTGGAACACTTTATAAGCTTTCAAAATTAAATTCCATTAAAGGTTTTCCGAAGCTCGTTTTTGAAAAGAAAAGTTTTTGTGATTCTTGCCAACGTGGAAAGCTTCCTAAATCTTCATTTAAACCTAAGAAAAGCATTTCTACTAAACGGCCACTAGAGCTATTACATCTAGATTTATTTGGGCCAACTAGAGTTGCTTCCTTAGGAAATACAAGATATGGACTAGTCACTTTCTTTCGTCACTGCTTGCTACGCTTTACTTTCCTGCTGTGTTTACTTTCTTTCGTCACTCTGTTATAACCTCAGCATGCTAATCAACCAGTAAACTGATGTTTAATAGTTCGGTACACTTGCAGTAGAGTCTGAACCCTTTTTGTAGACTTTACCTGACGTACAGTTCCTTTCTTTTGGGTGCTGTACATCAGGTGTCGAGACAGCGTACGTTGACGAGACGGACCTACCAGAGTATGTAGAGCCGGAGGACGTCGATCCTGAGTATGTGCCCGAGGAGGACCAGAGCTAGAGATCTTCACATTGCTGATTCAGAGGTTTCACTGCAGTTTAGTTGGGTGCGTAGCACCATTTACTTTCTGTCTAGGCTGGGTGCTTGCACCATTAGTTTACTTTCAGCTGTTTTGTAGCCGTGCTGGCTTTTGTTTAGACTCCCCATACTTTTCTGGATATCTGTTGAATAAAATGAATGCATCTCTTTTAGTACTTTTGTTGTTCCGTACTAACCTGCATGGACATGTTCCTTCGTCTTAGAGTACCACACAGACGCTTATTGGGTCCGAGCTTCACAGCTCCGGCCTAAGAGGGCCTTGTCACGTTTCGCTTCCGTCGTTTTGGGAAGCGGGGCGTGACAGGTTTTAGTGGTGGCCCATGTAGGACCTTTTCTGTAGAAAGTTCGGGACGATAGAAGTATTAACATTCTTTTTATTTCTATCCAGTAATGGGTGCGAGTCTAAGTTGTGTTTTTACTGTCGTTAGGATGGTGGGAGGACGTGAAGCTTGAGTTGGACCTTCAGCTGACGGGACCATGGATGGCCGGGGTGACGAGTTTCGCCAGTTTCTGGGCGTGATGAAAGAGATGCTGGACGTGTAGCACCAGTTGGTAGCAGTCCCACCGTGCTGCCCATACTCCTCCAGTTGCACCATCACCGTCTCCACCTACCCCTCTAGCTGCTCCGGGGGTGAAGCAGTTCAATGAGCTTCAGCCGAATACTTTTTATGGGAAGGAAGGACCGTTGGCTGCTGATGAGTGGATTCTGAGTACTGAGGAGAAGCTGATTGCTGCGAAGATTCCTGATGATACCTGAGTTGAGATAGCGAAGATGCAGCTGACAGAGAATGCTAGGAACTGGTGGCGCTTTGAGGAAAGGCACCTGCAGAAGCCAGTGGAGTGGAGGACTTTCTGATCGATGTTCAAGGAGAAGTATTTCACCAAGGCTACTAGGAGGGAGCTGTTGAGCAGATTTGTAGATCTGAAACAGGGGGATATGACTGTCGACAAGTACGAGGCAGAGTTCGAGATGCTGAGTCGGTTTGCCCCACATATGGTGAGGAAGGAAGAGAAACGAGCTGATCGTTTTCATCAGGGATTGCGTCCGAAGATTCAGGCTTCTATGTCTTCGGCAGATTTCACGACCATGGGAGCGGTGCTGAATGCCGCGAGGAACTATGGACCATATCGCGTCTACCTGATCCTTCTAATGACGGGGGAAAGCGACAGAAGGAGCAGCATATGCCTTCTGCTGGGTCTATAGTGGGACCAGTTCAGTCAGTGCCTTTCAAGAGGCCAGGAGCACATGCTCAGCATCAGATGAAGGGCCCATGTTTTTTCTGCGGCAAGCCAGGGCATCAGTAGAAAACTTGCAGGAAGAAGCTGGGTTTGTGTCTGGCATGTGGAGCTGCCACACACTCCTTTATAGATTGCCCGAGGTATCGCCATACTGAGGGCGGAGCACATACCCCTACCCAGAGAGGAGCTGTTGTCCGTGGAGCATATGTCATGACAGCAGCGGATGGCGTCGTTGCAGGTAACTCCATAGTTTTAATCTTTCATATTATAGTTTAGCTTATTTTTGGCTGCTCATGTATGTTTCAAAACTTTTTGTTCCTTTCAAATCAAACCTTTAATGTTTTGGGATTAGCCCACAAAGATCACAACCCACCTATCTTCCCTCATCCATATCACCACTCCACACGTTTTTCCCAATGTTTTACAATATGTCTTAGGCCTTTAAACTTTCTTTCTTTCCCTCTTCGGGAGTGTTATTTTATTGTTATGATGTTGTTAGTACTAGATATTTTGCTATAGGGTTATGTTTACGGGTAGGCTCAGAGTGAGAAGAGATATGTTGTATAGGTGATTAGTTGGTTTTGAATAACAAGGATATTAGATCAGATTACTTTGGATGAAAAGAATGAGGTGTCCAAGACTTATTAATGATACCAATGTGCAACGGACTCGATGGGGACTCTGGATGAATGAAATTATACACAGTGAGATGAGTACTTAATCGACCTGAAACTTGGACGAGTGGTAGATAGGAGTAGCTATGGAGGTATTGTATGATTTAGAGTGGTCATGAGAATAAGTAGAACATTTAAAGCATCAAGACTTGATTATTAAGTTAACGTGAGAAGACATTGGGAATAACACGACATGTTGAGATGAATAGAGGGTTAGGTAGACTTAATATTGTTGGGATTAGTTATAGTGAGAAGGATAAGATGTGATTTTGATAGTTAAATTATTTGGCGGATAAATTTATGGGAAGATATGACACAGAATGTATTAAGGACATGTCGATTGTTGATTTGTGAAAGGTGTTATGAGATAGACAAAATTTTCGTCTTGGATTGGTGATCAACTAGAACATAAGTTTAGCGATTGATTAATATTGGGGAGAGATTGAGAAATTTATAGATGTTATGGAGCGATGATGTTTAATAGATTGGTATGGTATGAGAATATGATTATTATTCTTTTATGAGAACTTGGGGTTGGAAATTTGAACAACAGTGATGGATCTATAGTTAAGTGTTAGGATGTGAGATTAGTCGTGGCATTATCCAGTGAAAAGAAGGGTTATGATGGACTATTTGAGGAACGATATTGAAGTTATAGGATTAGAGATCATTGTGTGGAAGATGGGAGTTATAGGCTTAAGTATTTATAGATTTTATAATTATTATTAGTATAGGTGATTCCAATGACAGAATCATTTCTAAGGTGGGTAGAATGTAACGGTCGCTTTCCGACATTATGATTTTTCAGTGTGCACATGCTTTATCTTGAACGTATTTTATTTGGCTATTTCTGGGCTCCGGCATAGGTAATGTGATATGCCGTTGTGATCGTTTTGGGGTGTAGAATTTTATAGTAATTTTTGGGAACGTCTTTTCACGGCTCGTTTTTCTCGCAAAACGACTTTGAATGATAGGGGCGTTTTAGTCATTTGACTCAAAACGCTGTTTCCAATTTTACGTAAATTTTCGGAAGGCGTAGCACACGATCAGGCTCTGTAGATCGGTGCGTCTCGTCTCCACGATCACCCCGGTATTTTCGGATCATTTTTCTGACTCCCGGATTGAGAGATATCGCTCGGACAAATCTCGACCGTTGATTAGCCCAGTCAGTTCAAATTCGAATTTGATAGCCAAATCTGGCTAAATCTCTAATTAATCTTTTTTAAATCTTTCCTAAACCACTTTCCTATTTGTCCCATAGGCTTATCCCAGTTTACACACCCTCTATCCCTAAACCCCTTTCCCTTTTAACCCAAAACAATGTCTATTTAGCTAAACTTATTACTAAAATAATAAACCCTAACTTTACCCTAACCCTAAACCTATTTTTCTCTTCCTCTTACGCTGATAAACCCTAGGCCGAAATCTCTCAGCCGCCGGTCAAAATTTCTCCCCACGAACTCTCTCCTCCCCGCGCCGCCTTAGCCCATCTCTCCGCCGCCGCAATTCTCAGCGAGCGCCGCCGAGTGTTTCCCCCATCCTAAGCTGCCGCGCGCAAGCCCTCGCACATAGAACCCGATCGCATGCACCCGTCCACGGCCACCGCAACCCCCTGCGCTGATCTCAGCCCGCTGCCTCCTCCAGCGCTCTCGGCCGCCTTTCCCGCCGCACAGCCCGATCCCTGAGCGCGCGCGCCTACAGTCTATGCCACCGCGATCCGCAGTACCGCGCCACCGCATCCCCTATCCGCCACCTATCGCACCACCGCCTGGCCGACTTGGACCGCTGCCGCCCCCATCAATCTCTGCACCGAACTCCTCCCTCTCCCTGCAACAGAACGAGAAGAGTAGGAGGAGGAGAGGGACATGGGATAGGCTGTTGACTTAATTTGTGAGTTTTCTTTTAACAGTTGGGTTTCACCAGTGCAAATGCTAGTTTTACAATCAGGTAGACTATTGATATATTGGCCTGTGTAATAAGTGGAGATTATAGGGACTCCGTACCCTGGCATTAACTATATATATATGTATAACCTGATAACGTTCATATGTTAGACCTAATAAGAGCTGTTAATACTGATGTAGCAGATAATTGAGTATGACTACTTGTCGCGATCTGGGCCCCGACGATCCCCTTGGTTATACGACTCGTAGTCCAGGAACCAGAGTCAGGACGACGCGATCCGTTATTCCTGATACACGTCTAAAGCTTGCACGTGGCCATCAAACCAGGTTGGTTTCCCTTACTCATAACAAAACCCACACTATAGCAAAACTGAACCCTAACTAAAATCGGACAACTACAACTAAATTTACTTTTCCGCACCAGTAAAACGCTGTCACCGTAGAAATCGACCGGCGGACAATTTTCTGTGCAAATAGGGTAGTGGTCGATCTAGGCTGATAAAACACCAAACGTGACTTTGACAATTAGGGTAGTCCCGACAACCTAGAAACGAACCTAAATAGGATTTATTGAAAACGCGACCTGACACAGTCACCGTGACACTGTTCCAGATGGACTACCGCGGACGCGACGCCTGGACGAGACGCCCCGGACGGACGACACACTCGCCACCGCAGGAAAGTGTACTCACTTGCTCTTTCAGCCGTGCCTAGGCCTTAGACTGTTAGAACTATTAAACTGTGAACAAAGAGAACCGGACGTGAAATGATAGCGTCCGGGACGCCCCTGACGACTTAGACTTGACGACGAAGTCTGAGCACAACAACAACCACTTTTGACACCGTAGGGTTATCTTGTGTGTGCGTGTATGTGGAGCCCCTAGAATCAACAACAACTGCAACCATAGGTTTCATCTGTGTGTGCGTGTGTGTGGACACCCTAGAACAACTTCGCCCTTGCCATGTCATAAACATCTTGCACGTCGTGTCTTGTGTAGCCTGTGGGCAATGAGACTCTCACCTAGCAGAGTGGGTGATCTTTGTTACGGAACACCTACGGGAAGCTCGGCACCCACCTAGCAGAGTGAGTGTCCCAGCAGACCTAAAGGATAGAGACTCTCACCTAGCAGAGTGAGTGGTCCTATACAGTAGTACAGTTTCACCTACGAGGCATCCGTCGCTCACCTAGCAGAGTGAGAGATACGCTACCGATCGTGGGGATAGAGGTACTCACCTAGTAGAGTGAGTAACCATATATTGTCTTGTCTTGAGCACTTATGTTTGGCGTAGGGTTGAGCGTGCGCACGGGGAGAGGGTCTGATCCCCCTCGAACCGTAAGGCGTGAACTCTTCGAGTCACACGTGTCTTGTCTTGTCTTGTCTTGTCATGTCTTGCTTGTCTTGTCACATCCTGTCACGACCCGTTTAGGTTAGTCCCGTAGTCGATAGCACACGCTACGACTACTGCTTGCTACGCTTTACTTTCCTGCTGTGTTTACTTTCTTTCGTCACTCTGTTATAACCTCAGCATGCTAATCAACCAGTAAACTGATGTTTAATAGTTCGGTACACTTGCAGTAGAGTCTGAACCCTTTTTGTAGACTTTACCTGACGTACAGTTCCTTTCTTTTGGGTGATGTATGTCTGATATCGAGACAGCGTACGTTGACGAGGCGGACCTGCCAGAGTATGTAGAGCCGGAGGACGTCGATCCTGAGTACGTGCCCGAGGAGGACCAGAGCTAGAGATCTTCACGTTGCTGATTCAGAGGTTTCACTGCAGTTTAGTTGGGTGCGTAGCACCGTTTACTTTCTGTCTAGGTTGGGTGCTTGCACCATTAGTTTACTTTCAGCTATTTTGTAGCCGTGCTGGCTTTTGTTTAGACTCCCCGTTCTTTTCTGGATATCTGTTGAATAAAATGAATGCATCTCTTTTAGTACTTTTGTTGTTCCGTACTAACCTGCAGGGACCTGTTCCTTCGTCTTGGAGTACCACACAAACGCTTATTGGGTCCGAGCTTCACAGCTCCAGCCTAAGCGGGCCTTGTCACGTTTCGCTTCCGTCGTTTTGGGAAGCGGGGCATGACACATGTGCGGCATTTCGATCCTGAGGCTCGTCCGGTCCGGCAAAAGAAGCAGCGTGCGGGGGGAGAAAAAAACGCGGGCGGCAGGAGAAGAGGTGGAGCGGCTCCTCGAAGCCAAATTCATCATAAAGGTAAGCTATCCTGACTGGCTTGCCCATGTTGTGATGGTGAAGAAGACCAGCGGCAAGTGGCGGATGTGTGTGGACTTCACCAACCTCAACAAAGTCTACCCGAAGGACATCTTCCCGCTTCCAAGGATCGACCATCAGGCGGACAATGCCTCAGGGTATGAAATCCTAACTTTTATTGATGCCTTTTCAGGTTATAACCAGAAACAGATGGCGACCTACGATGAGGAAAAGAAGGCGTACATCATGGACCGGGGGACATTTTGCTACACCAAAATGCCGTTCGGACTCAAAAACACCGGGGCAACCTAGCAGCGGATGGTGGACAAAATCTTCCATCCCCAAGTCGACAGGAATCTGGAAGTCTACATCAATGACATGTTGGTGAAATCAAAGAAGGCCGCGGATCATCTCGCCGACTTGTAGGAGACGTTCCAGAAGGTGCGACGCTACAACTTGCGGCTCAACCCGGCCAACTGCATTTTCGGCGTCGAGTCAGAGAAGTTCCTCAGTTTCATGATCACTAAGCGAGGTGTTGTGGCCAACCCCAACCAGATCACCGCCCTCGCCAACATGACGGAGCCAAGGACGATCTGAGATCAGAGGCTGAATGGACGGATCACCGTGCTTGGAAGATTCCTGTCGAAGTCTACGGAGCGATCACTCCCATTCTTCAAGATTCTTCGGAAGGCCCTCGCTCAGAAGAAGGACCAATTAAAGGTGGTGAAGTGTGACTACTCTTGCACAAGAGCCTTTGATGAGCTGAAGGCCTACCTGCAAAGCCCGTCACTGCTTGCAAAGCCTGTCGCTGCTTGCAAAGCCCGAAGAAGGAGAGCAGCTCTGCCTCTACCTTGCTACAACTGAGGAAGCTGTGAAGGAGGACGGGGGCATCCAGAGGCCGGTCTATTATGCCAAACAGTAGCTCCGAGATGCAAAGACTCGCTACGACCCCATCGAAAAGATGTCCTACTGCCTAGTCCTGACCGTAAGAAAGATCCGACCATATTTTTAAGCGCACACCATTGTCGTCTACACCAATATGCCGCTGGAAAAGAATTTGAGGAGGATAGAGAGGTCAGGCCGAATGCTGAATTGGAGTGTCAAACTCAGTGAGTTCGACATCATCTACAAACCAAGGGCATCGATGAAGGGATAAACACTTGTAGACTTCATGGCAGAGTGCACCGTGGGAGAGAATGGCGAGGCCTCGCCTGGTGACCACCTGGGTGCGGCACCCCAGCAGATCGCTCGAAAATCATCCCTCTAATTCCACCTAGTTCGATGGAGAGCAGTGGATCATCTACATCGATGGATCGGCTACAGCATCGGGGAGAAAAGCCGGCATCGTGATTGAGACTTCGAAGTGAAGCCTGTTGGAATATGCCCTATGCTTCAATTTCTCGGTGACCAACAATGTGACGGAGTATGAGGCTGCCCTCAACAGCATAAAGCTCTACCGGGCACTTGGAGCGGCGAATGTGCTGCTGATCAGCGATTCGAGGTTGGTCGTTGATCGCTCCGGATATACACCCAGAGAACGGTTGTAGTTTTACCGCAAGCGCACGGTGTAGCGGCGAGCGGGATATCGAACACAGGGAGGACGAATGACCGTGCTTGTTCCCAATCAACCTGGCTATTTAAGAATAGAGAAAATTGCCTTGGGCGATCCTGTCACAATCGTCAGACAAATGTGCGAAATATCAAATCAAATAAAGAACGTCTAGGGAATGGGGAATTCCCGCTACTCACCGTATTTCATAAATGTGGTTCGTCGGTATCAAAATTGCTAGAAAGAGAATTCAGATGAACTAGTTGCAACTGAATGTAGAACCAAGCTCACGCTCTCGCGCTGTTGCCGGTCTATAGCTATCCTAGGTTTGGGTCCAATCTCTTGCAAACCCTAGCCTAGGAAAGCTAGCATTAGGATCAACATCATCGTCCAATTGCGCACCGAGCCCAATCTCTTGCAAACTCGGTCCAAAATCTAAATTGGGATAGTTCCTACCCGTCCAATCTCTTGCAAACGGGTATCGGCATGGAGTTGCAACCGGAAATCCTGGTATCGGTCCAATCTCTTGCAAACCGATACTTCGAAAATCCGACTCCAACCCAATTCGGATTTCTAGGGCTTCCTATCAATTTGGGATCCAATCGCTTGCAAATCCCAATTGATATGAATTCCTAGCTATCCGTAGTAAATCGATCCCAATCTAATCCCTAATAGCGATTCTAGCTCAATTTCTACCAATTCATCACAAATAGGAAATAGGGCTTGTAGGGTTCATCCCCACGCCCCAAGACGTGGAGACTACTCATAAATCATAGCAATAGCACAAAAATAATCAATGAAATAAGCAA
Source organism: Scilla litardierei (assembly GCA_030789695.1). Taxonomy (NCBI): domain Eukaryota; kingdom Viridiplantae; phylum Streptophyta; class Magnoliopsida; order Asparagales; family Asparagaceae; genus Scilla; species Scilla litardierei. The sequence continues at coordinate 54,665,048 of CM061132.1, forward strand.
TAGAATTCATCACAACAATGATATAAACAATAAAAATAGAATTTTTAGGGAAGAGAGATGCAAACCAATGTAATTCTTCAATTAATCCAACAAAAATCCAAGTTTTCTCTCTTCTCCCATCACAATAATAAAGCTAAAAAGTAATCTAAAAAGCTGCAAAAAATCTAAGAGAGAGGCTCTCTCAAACTAGGGTAAAAACAGGGCTTAAATAGCCCCAAAAATCGTCCAAAAATCGTGACCAAAATACCCCTGCACAGCCTGTTTTCCGCAGTTTTCGCTACAGGCAGCGCATCGCACTCGGCCGAGTGACAAAAGTCGCTCGGCCGAGTGAAAACCCTGTCATTTTCCAGTGAGTCGGGGGCTTCAGGGGTCTTCAGTTCGGGGGTGGCTCGGCCGAGTGAGTTGTCGTCACTCGGCCGATGGCTTCAAGGCACTCGGGCGGACGTAATAATCCACTCGACCGAGTGGGTCTTCTGAAGTTCAGGCGGCCAAAAAACAGTAACTTCGATGTTTTGGAAGGGCCTCGTCTGGGCGCCACTCGGGCGGACGCGATATCGTCACTCGGCCGATGTGGTCTTTGGTGCTCGGCCGAGTGCACATAGAAATCGTATATGTTCAGGTCGGCCGAGCAGTGTCTCGCTGGTCGGCCGAGTGGCTCCTCCACTCGGCCGAGTGGGACACAAAAAATGCCCAATCTGATTGTTTTGGCCTCCTCGTCGCTCCTGTGACGTCCATTCTTCTTCCGCTCCTCTCCAACAGCAAAATACCCCTCGGGGAGGTCTTTGGTGACCGTCTAAAGTGAGCGCATCTCAAGATCACTCCAAATCGTGCCAAATCACCTGAAATGCGACAAAAATAACAAATCGTGAAAAGCATCGCAATATCGTCGATATATCGTGAAAAACATGATTTGGGCGATCTAAATGGCATGCAAACATGCGGAAAAAAGGTGTAAAATGAGGAGTGATCAAAATCCCCCAAGCTTGCCTCTTACTCGTCCTCGAGGAAGATAAGTAAAAGGCGAAACCGGTGGATTCGGAAAACGGCGAAAAGAAACGAAAAATGAAAAACGAAGAAGAATGAAAATGAAAATAGAATAAAGTAAGAAAGAAAGAAGCGAAGAGGTAGGATGCTAGATCATTTCCTCAGGACGTGGGTTTCACTTACTCTTATAGCATGCACCGGATGAAAAACTCATGTCAAAGGATTTTATTTTGATATCATAGTATAATAGTGCAAGTAGAGATAGAAAACCCACGGACAACGATATAATCATGAAAAACGGAATAATTTCAAAATCAACGTCGTCTGAATCATTTAAAGCGGTATACATATCACAGATCACACACTTTTCAATTGAACGCTTTCTATCTGGAGTATAAGAGTATCACACTATAGAATAGAGAGAATAGAAAAGTATGGATTTCATGAAATGAGTGCTAGGCTTAGATTTCTGGACTTCGTAAAACTAAAATAATCTCACCGCGTATAGAATATTACTTAGCCTAGGTTGTCGTGCAATGTCAAGTAGTCACTCTCTCACACATCAATGGATCCCCTCCCCCAAGCTTATCTATAAGCGTGGTGGCATAAAAAATATTTACATCCCCATTTTTATATACATATAGCTCCAAAAGTGATAAAAAGAAAGAAGGAAGGAAGAAAGTGAGATGGGATCTTTTGTTGAGGATTTTTCCTCTTTTTTTTTAATATAGCATATATACAATGATCCCAACTCAAAGAGAGATAATGATATACAAGAATGTTTTTCTCTCTTTTATTATTATTATTTTTTTAGAATAAGAAATTTGGAGCTAGGAATTAATAGCGGGGGAAATGCCATAAAATAGAATCACTAAGGGGAGATTCACCAATGATTTTAAAAGTAGAGAAACGATGTTCATGATTTGTGGAGAAAGAAATAAATATAACTCTCGGTTCACTCTATAAGACATGCACGACAACTTCAGCAGGGTAATCTAGTCTACTCAGTTTCGATCACAAAAAAGCTAACTAATCCAGATATATCATAGCTAACATCATTCAATCATCCTGAAGTGAAGTGTACAATTCATGCATACAGAAGTGATATAGGAAAAGAAATCAGTACTCCAGACATAGGCATTCAATGCGTGAATCTTGGTGTGTTTTCTGTGATAGCATACATATGAACATTCAGACTCAGCTAATAATAAAATTTCATCCATTTCCATGCGGAAAAAGGTGTGGGTTACTATTCTAAATGCAAAGCAAGTCATAGCATCTGATATCTGAAATAAAACCTAAGACATGACAAATATAGCATGCATATAGAATAAGCTAAATCCAACGTCATCATCATCACAGAAAAGTGATCTCTAGCATGAGATGAAAAAGAAATAAAGATAAAGGGAAAAATAGAACTATGCAATGCGGCACACGGGAAAATAAGAAAAACGTGATGCATGGCAAAAATAAAAAGAAAAATGATGAAAAATAAGTGCAAAGTCGAAAAAAAATAAAAATAAAGGTGGCAAAAAGAAAAAGAACGTGAGAACTCACTCCCCCAAGCTAAATGGCACAGTGTCCTCAATGTGCTAAGTGTGGCACACCGAGAGACAAGCGATGTGAGGGGCAAGTGAGGATGCATGCATGGACATGTGAAAAAAAATGAAAAAGAAAAAGAAAGAAATGAAAATATGATGCGGACATGATGCATGCACGGATAGGAGTGATACAGATATATAAGTGGCACCAAAAACACTCCCTCTCTCCCAAAAAAGATATATATAGATATGATCAAAAATAGAATCCCAAAATAAATGAGGGGAGGGGGTGGACAAAAGTGCATCAGGACCCAGCAGAAATGGGCAGCACAATGGCAGGAATGGATCAAGGCATCAAGGGTGCCTAAGAAGGTGGTGCTGCGCCGTCTCCGTCCTGAGGCGGAGGTGGTGGTGGTGGTGTAGGGTGCTGAGCTGGGGTGGGCGTGGAAGTGGAAGCAGGTCTAGCGTGTGTGGAAGTGTGTGTGGGAACCTGCTGGGTGGGTGGGGGTACGCGTGGGAGACGCTCCAAGACCTGTGTAAGGCAGTAGTGGATCTGGGGGATCAGCTCGAAGCGTCCAGCCATCGCAGAGACGGTGGAGGACAGGGTCCTAAGGTCACCTCTAAGACCACTCACCGCCAACTCAAGAGCACGTATGCTCTGCAATACAGTGTCGGGCGGGGGTGGTGCAGAGGGATGCACCGGGCGAGGCTGGGCAGGTCTGGGCTGGCGTACGCGAGTGGAGTATGTAACGGGCTCAGCAGGGAAGGGAACAAAAGGTGATGCGCCTGGAAATGTGGGCCGGGCATCAGTGTGAGGCCGGGGCGGGCGGTGAGAAGTGGAGGCGGCAGCAGCGAAAGAAGAGTACAAAAGTGGCTGCGAGGCGGCTAGAGAGGTCAGTGGCACAGAAGTGTGGACAGACGCCACGACGCTCTCAGAAAATACGTCAGGGGTGGAGACAGAGGTAACTATCGCTGGGGCGGAAGTGTGTGGACCAAAAGGCGCGACCCCAGCGGAGATCATGCTAGCCATGGTCTCCACGACCGCGGAAAACGAGGGCTCTCCACTCTCAACAAAGGTCAGCGGGCGCTCGGGGAGAGCGGAGCAAAGAGGCTCCACGGACAGAGGGCCAGAGGTGGCAGCGGGAGTGGTGGGGATAGCCTCGGAAGTGGTGACAGTGGTGGGAGTGGGCTCAGCAAAAGTACTCTCGACACCGACAGCGGTGTCAGGAGCAGCGGAAACATCTGGTACGGGCTGAGGGGCCACTGGGTCAAAAGGGTCGGCGGCAGGCTCGGCAGGGTGTGCAGCAGGGTCTGCGGGGGCAGCCTGGGCAGCGTGGGCAGTGTGGGCCTGCTCGGCCTCCTCGGCCTCGAGCACGTAGGCGGCGGGGATGAGGACATCCATCGCTGGGAGCCAGTCAACATGGGCTGGTGCAATCTGGGTCCGAGCAGGGCTCGGGAGAATCATGTAGTCGGCACCGAAAGGGCCGTGCAACCAGAACCAGTGATGCTCACCATGCGGACGGAGCATCTTCATCCGGGCCATAACGTCTATCGACAGAGAAGTGGGGCCCGGGACGTGTCGCAAGTCGTCAGGTAGGTCCTCGCCGGTCATCATGGTAAGCAGGGTGATCAGACCGCCGCAGCAGATCGGTGAGCGAGCGCCCACCGATACAATGATGCGGTCTAAAAACCAAGCCGCAATGTCGATCACGACGGCGGGGACAAGCTCGTCTCCATCCCTAGATAGAGCTCTGGGACGTGTCATCGCATAGAGCATGTAGAGCTCTGGCGTAGACATCGTGCTCGGCTCATATCTGGCCAAAAAGGTGGTCGCCATGAGGCGCTGGGCAATGCGTAGGCAGGGGTGGACAATGGCCGAGGCCTTGGCCCTACTAGGGTCAAAGGCAGCGTGGTGGCTAGTAATCCAGGCCCAGAAGGCACCGGCGTCAAAGGAGAGTGGGGGGATATGGGTAGGACCGTAACCGCGATCGGCACCGGGGACAGCGGGCCAAGAGAAGAATGCTCTCATCATATCGAGAGTGACCTGGCACTCTCGATCCATGAACCTGAATGAGCATCCCTCATCGGTCCGGGCGATCGAACTCAAAACCTCAAGTGTCGGGCGGGTAAAAGTATCCGCCGACACCTGGAAAAAATCTCGCCAGCCCACGTTGTCGTACAACGTGAGCATCCCCTCTAGTACCCCCAGGCGTCCTAGGTCAGCGAGGTGTGCAAACCTGGAGGGTACGATCGAGCGCTGGAAGATACGCTCGAAGACGGCGCGGTGTGCGTCGTCTCGGAACGTAATCCCGAGCGGCCTGACCAGTGGAGCCGGTGGTGGTGGCTGTGCAGCGGCAGGGAGAGGCTGTGCGGGCTGTGGGTGCACTGCAGGCTGTGCGGGGTGTGCGGGGCCTGCAGGAAGTGCGGGGTGTGTGGGGGACGGAGGAGGAGAGACTTCCTCCTCGTGGGAGGGGCCGGCATCATCCGACCGCTTCCGCTTAGCGGAAGGTCTCCTCGTCCGAGGCCGTGTCCGGGGCGGCATATCGGCCCCGAGCGCGCCGAAAAGTGAAAAAGTGTGGCGTGTGCAAAAAAGAATGGAAAGAGTATACCCAAACACGCCGTGAGTGCTAAGCAGTGGAAGCGTGTGAAGTCCGCGCCTCCACGAAGTCCAAAACAGCTCGTAGAAGCTCCCCTGAGCTCCCCTAAGCTCCAAAAAGCAATCTGCGCAAGAAAAGACGATATCAGCGAGTAATATTCAAAATGCATGGAGTATTAGGGGTATAACAGATAGACAGAGGAATTGATTCGGGTTAGGGGTTCGATTAATGCACGGATCCTCGAAAAATACGGAAAAAGAGGAGAAAACGGGCAAAACAAGCTATACCGGAGGTGACCGGAGACAAGGCCGCCGGCGGCAACTCGGGCGGGTTGCGGCGATGGTCGGCCGGCGGTGGCAGGCCGAGCGGCGGCACGCGCGGGCTTGGTCGGGCGAGTGAGGGCGAGAGCGAGGGGGTTCGGGCGAAGCAGCTGAAGGGGCGCGGGGGATTTGGGGTTTTTTGCGTTTCGAAATCCGCGCCCCCCCCCTCGCCATTATATAATAAAAGTTACGACTCGGCCGAGTGACGTGGTCACTCGGCCGAGCGAGGCCAATGAAAATTTCCTCCCCGCTATCGCTTCGGCCGAGTGGCGTTGCCAGCCTCGGCCGAGTGGAGTAAGTCCATTCGGCCGAGTGACTCAAGCTACTCGGCATGACTCGCCCTAGGAGGGTATCCGTTTCACTCGGCCGAGTGAACAAATGTACTCGGCCGAGTAGTAGTTATATCGAAAACAAGAAAATAAACAGAGAGTTGGGTACAGCAGACTTCCCTCGTTCGTGAGCGGCTCGGCCGGACGAACTAGTGTACTCGGCCGAGTGACTAGTATACTCGACCGAGCGAGCCTTGTGTTCTGCTGTTTGTCTTCGTTTTGGCTCTAAACTCTGTCTTTCTTCCTCCAATCGATTTCATCTTCCTCCTAAGCGTCGAGCGCCTTCTTGGGGCGCTCCTCGTCGTCTCGTTCCTACTCCTCATGATGGATCTACCTATCTCCTCTCCTGTCAAGAAAAATAGGACCCGTTATCACAAAATTTTTGGTCGAATGACTCAAAACACTAAAAATTTCTTAAACGAAAATAAAGAAAAAGTAAAAATAAAGCAAAAACCGTCGGGTTGCCTCCCGACAAGCGCTCGTTTAAGGTCGTGAGCTCGACCCCCTATAATTTTCAATCAATGCGGGATGTTTGGTGCATATGAGATGCACCCATCAAACTTTCCGGGGAGCGCGCTTGGATTTGGATGTGGCGGCGGTGCGTTCTCCCTCGGTGGTCTCCTATCTCGAATAGTGTTGGGGGGAGGCTCCCCCAAGCTAGCATTTGCTCCGGTCAACGGCCTTGCCGGTGACGCCGATTTCCGTGCCGGCGGAGCTTTCTTTGGAGACTTCAGTTTTGAGAGCTTGCAGAGCTCTCGAATCCTTGCGACATCAGCGTCGCCTTCATCTTCTTTAGCGGAGAAGTCGGGGGAATCATCTTTATTCTCTTCATGGCCTAAATCCGGGCCTTCTTCAAATTCTTCATCAAAGAGAGTGCCAATTGAGTGAGGAATCGCCTCCTCTATCACCTCATCAAGGAGGTCCATGTAGTCAAGTTCCTCGTGATAAGGCATATGCTTCATAGCCTTAGGAATGTGGAGCTCCACCTCGATGTTTCCGACGTTTAAGGTTAAGGTACCTTCGTGCACGTCGACGATGACTCCGGCGGTGGCGAGGAACGGGCGTCCAAGTATCAATGAGGTGTCTCCCTCCTCCTTAACGTCCATGATCACAAAGTCACATGGCAAGCATATTCCACCCGGGACTTGTAGCGGTATGTCTTCGGCGATCCCCACCGGCCTTGTTATCCGTCCATCGGCTAATTGAATGCGCATGTCGGTGGGTTTCAACTTTGTCCCGGTGTTTAGCTTTAAGAACATGGAGAGGGGCATGAGGCTCACACTAGCCCCAAGATCAACCAACGCCTTTTGAAGGGGGACTCCGCCCAAGGTGCAAGGAATCCGAAAACTCCCCGGATCTTTGAATTTTGCCGGCTCCTTCTCTCTCTTGGTGAACCAAGAGCCCTCCTCGGCTAGCATGATCTTCTCCTTCCTTTTCCTCCCCGAAATCAAGTCCTTCAAAAATTTAGCATACGTGGGGATCTCGACGATGGCGTCAAGGAAGGGGATGTTAAGGCTAACTCCTCTTAGGTAGTCGAGAAATTTTGTTAGCCTTTTCTCCATTTTCGCTCTAGCGAGCCTTTGGGGGAATGGGACCGGTGGCATGAAGCGCCTTTCCTCAATTAATTGCTCCGCTCTAGATTTCTCCTTTTCTTGTGGCTCCTTCTCCTTATCAACCTCAACTACCGGCTCAACCGGCTCCAAGCTTTCCTCCACGGCCTCCTCAGTAGGAATCATAGCGGGGGTGGTGTCCTTCCCGCCTCTAGTAGTAACGGCAACTACGGCGTTGATGTGGCCGGTGTTGCCCCGTGGGTTTTGCTCCGGTTGCGCCGGCAATCGTTGAGTGTTCCGATTGAGCAACGCTAATTGCTCCGATATTTGAGCCACTACGGTATTAAGAGAGTCTTGCCCCGCCTTCAAAGTAGCATTCACCTTATTTTGCTCGACCATGAACGCCTCCACTCTAGCTTCGAAGTCGGATCGTTGTGGAGCTTGTGGCGGATTTTGATTTTGGTTCCTCCACCCTTGGTTGTATCCGGGAGGCCTATATGGTGGAACTTGTTGCTTCGGTTGAAAGTTTTGTTAAGTAGGCCCCCTTGGTGGATAGTTTTGTTGTGGGGTGGTGGTGGTTGAGCTTGTTGAGGCGGTGGTTGTGGCGCGTTCAAAGCTCCTTCATTGTTGGCGTAGGAGAATCCCGGATGATTTCTTGCGGCCGGATTGGACCAATACCCTTGGTTCCCCGCAACATATTGTACTTGCTCCAAGGATCCTTCTCCTTGCTCTCCTCCCGAGTACATGACTTGAGATTGGTCTTGCCAATCACACATTTGGTTGGTCGGTGCGGAGGTGGATGGGCTTCCTTGGGGCTCCGTGATAAACTTCTCCAATCTCTCCACCACCTTGTGGAGAGAATCGAATTTGCTCGTGAGCTCCGCTACGGCCTTCGCCTCGTAGATGCTTGTTGGCTTTAAGGAGGATGTGGAGTGTCCTCGCTCATCGCCCCATTGTTGATTATTTGAGGCCATCTCCTCAATTAGGGCCGTAGCTTCCTCGGGAGTCTTTGACAAGATTGCACCATTCGCCGCGGCATCAATAATTTGTTTGGTCCCCGGTTGGAGACCATTGTAGAAGCTATGCACTAGCTCCCAATCTTCTATACTGTGGTGCGGGCATTGATGCTGCAAATCCTTAAAACGCTCCCAAGCTTCATAGAGCGTCTCCTGTGGTCCTTGCTTGAAGGACATGAGAGCGCTCCGGATCTTCACCGTCTTGGATGGCGGATAGAATTTGTCAATAAATGCACCCGCTAACTCGTCCCAAGTGGTGAAGACTCCGTCCGCCTGTGTCCTCAACCAATAGAGTGCCTTGTCCTTAAGCGTGAAGGGGAAGAGACGCAGTCTGATAGCATCGATGGAGACCCCCGGCATCTGGAATGTGGCGCACTTCGACAAGAATAGTTGGATGTGGTAGTGGGGGTTCTCATGTGCGTTCCCATGAAATGGGTCTTGTTGCATTAAAACCACCACTCCAGTCTTTAGCTCGAAGTTCTTGTCAGCCGCCAACTGCGGCACAGCAATGGACGAGGTAGTAGAAGAGGTCTTAGGCCGAAGCCTATCGCGAATGGAAATTATTCTCGCCATCCTCGCCGCCAATTCTTCAGGAGTTTCCGGGTTGGTCATGAACCTCCCTTCCGGACCTTGTCTCCTTTCCGCTCTAAGTCTCCGCGCGGTACGTTCGATCTCGGGATCAAATAGTATAGCTTCAGGGTCCGCCGTAGATCTCGTGTTCATGCACAGAGAAAACAGAGTTTCAAAGAAACGATTAGAACCGTGGAAGGGTTAGGTAAGAAATAAAAAAATAAAAATAATGAGAATAATAAAACAAAAAGAAATAGCTAGGGTGAGAAAGAATCAAACGCAATCGCCTCCCCGGCAACGGCGCCAAAAACTTGATCGCTCCGGATATACACCCAGAGAACGGTTGTAGTTTTACCGCAAGCGCACGGTGTAGCGGCGAGCGGGATATCGAACACAGGGAGGACGAATGACCGTGCTTGTTCCCAATCAACCTGGCTATTAAAGAATAGAGAAAATTGCCTTGGGCGATCCTGTCACAATCGTCAGACAAATGTGCGAAATATCAAATCAAATAAAGAACGTCTAGGGAATGGGGAATTCCCGCTACTCACCGTATTTCATAAATGTGGTTCGTCGGTATCAAAATTGCTAGAAAGAGAATTCGGATGAACTAGTTGCAACTGAATGTAGAACCAAGCTCACGCTCTCGCGCTGTTGCCGGTCTATAGCTATCCTAGGTTTGGGTCCAATCTCTTGCAAACCCTAGCCTAGGAAAGCTAGCATTAGGATCAACATCATCGTCCAATTGCGCACCGAACCCAATCTCTTGCAAACTCGGTCCACAATCTAAATTGGGATAGTTCCTACCCGTCCAATCTCTTGCAAACGGGTATCGGCTTGGAGTTGCACCCGGAAATCCTGGTATCGGTCCAATCTCTTGCAAACCGATACTTCGAAAATCCGACTCCAACCCAATTCGGATTTCTAGGGCTTCCTATCAATTTGGGATCCAATCTCTTGCAAATCCCAATTGATATGAATTCCTAGCTATCCGTAGTAAATCGATCACAATCTAATCCCTAATAGCGATTCTAGCTCAATTTCTACCAATTCATCACAAATAGGAAATAGGGCTTGTAGGGTTCATCCCCACGCCCCAAGACGTGGAGACTACTCACAAATCATAGCAATAGCACAAAAATAATCAATGAAATAAGCAATAGAATTCATCACAACAATGATATAAACAATAAAAATAGAATTTTTAGGGAAGAGAGATGCAAACCAATGTAATTCTTCAATTAATCCAACAAAAATCCAAGTTTTCTCTCTTCTCCAATCACAATAATAAAGATAAAAAGTAATCTAAAAAGCTGCAAAAAATCTAAGAGAGAGGCTCTCTCAAACTAGGGTAAAAACAGGGCTTAAATAGCCCCAAAAATCGTCCAAAAATCGTGACCAAAATACCCCTGCACAGCCTGTTTTCCGCAGTTTTCGCTACAGGCAGCGCATCGCACTCGGCCGAGTGACAAAAGTCGCTCGGCTGAGTGAAAACCCTGTCATTTTCCAGTGAGTCGGGGGCTTCAGGGGTCTTCAGTTCGGGGGCGGCTCGGCCGAGTGAGTTGTCGTCACTCGGCCGATGGCTTCAAGGCACTCGGGCGGACGTAATAATCCACTCGGCCGAGTGGGTCTTCTGAAGTTCAGGCGGACAAAAAACAGTAACTTCGATGTTTTGGAAGGGCCTCGTCTGGGCGCCACTCGGGCGGACGCGATATCGTCACTCGGCCGATGTGGTCTTTGGTGCTCGGCCGAGTGCACATAGAAATCGTATTTGTTCAGGTCGGCCGAGCAGTGTCTTGCTGGTCGGCCGAGTGGCTCCTCCACTCGGCCGAGTGGGACACAAAAAATGCCCAATCTGATTGTTTTGGCCTCCTCGTCGCTCCTGTGACGTCCATTCTTATTCCGATCCTCTCCAACAGCAAAATACCCCTCGGGGAGGTCTTTGGTGACCGTCTAAAGTGAGCGCATCTCAAGATCACTCCAAATCGCGCCAAATCACCTGAAATGCGACAAAAACAACAAATCGTGAAAAGCATCGCAATATCGTCGATATATCGTGAAAAACATGATTTGGGCGATCTAAATGGCATGCAAACATGCGGAAAAAAGGTGTAAAATAAGGAGTGATCAGTCGTCCAGCAAATTAAAGGAAGCTTCGAGACAAGGGAGGAGCTGATGAAGCGATACCTGAAATGTGATCGCGCCAAACTTCTTAAATTTAGGAGAGCAGTGGTTCAACATCTGCCAAGGTCGAACAACCTCCGCACCGACGCCCTCTCAAAGCTGGCTTTGTCTTCTCCGACAAAAATCGGAAAGGCCATCTATATAGAGAACTTATTAATGCCAAGCATTGAGGAGGGCAAGTCGATGTGCATCGACTGATAACGATCGTAGATGGATCCGATTGTCTCCTACCTGAAGACCTGGGCGCTACCGGAGGATAGGCTGGAGGCACGAAAGACCGAGAGGAGGGCTTTATCGTTCGTGATCTTCGGCAACGTAATCTAACAAAATCGTCGTGCACAGAACGACGTATTGCCCTATTTAAAGTGTCTCGGGCCGAGAAGAGCTGAGGAGGTCATCCGAGAGATACATGAGGGATTCTGTAGGAATCATCATGGTGGCCGCACCTTGGCACGTAAGGCAGTCTGGCAGAGCTACTATTGGCCGACTATGCTGAAGGATGCGATAAACTTCGTCAAATGGTGCAAGGAGTGCCAGAGATTCTTCAAGCACACAAATGCTCCTCCCGCAAACCTGATTCCAATCCTCAGCCCGGTCCCCTTTACTAAGTGGGACCACGACATCCTCGGACCTTTCCTCCTGATGGCAATTGGAGGAAGGAAGTACCTGGTTGTCATCATCGACTACTTCACCAAGTGGATAGAAGTGGAGCCCCTAGCACGCATCACCTCGAAAAACATGAAGAACTTCATCAGGAAGTCAATTATATGCCTCTTCAGGATATCCCGCTCCATAGTGACGGACAACGGGACACAGTTCGACTCCATGGACTTCAGGGAGTTTTGCTCAGACTGGGGCATCAACCTTCACTTCGCCTCTGTAGCACACCCATAGTGCAATGGCATGGTCGAAGCAGCAAACAAGTGCATCTTGAAACCCCTCAAGGAGAAGGTTGGCAACGCTCCTGGAACCTGGCCCGACGAGCTACCCGGCATCCTTTTGTCTTATCGCACTACCTACAAAGCTTCAACCGGCAAGAGCCCCTTCATGCTAGCTGGGCGGGCCTCGGATATACACCCGGAGAACGATTGTAGTTTTACCGCAAGCGCATGGTCAAGTGGCGAGCGGGTATCGAACACGAGGAGGTGGTGTTGGCTCCAATCTATCCTAGGTTGGTTTGAATACGAATGTATTATTGGTGGAGATACTTATGGAATGATATAATGGAAATGGTGGTGGATGTCGGTGTCGGTGATAAAGAAGTCGGTCAAATATCGATTCAAATACAATATAATAAAAGTGTCTAGGGCTAGGGAATTCCCACTACGGATCGTCATACATCATTGTAAATAGTGAATCTCAATATTACTAGATTTGTGTTGAGGTGAACTAGTCGTAACTGAATAGAGAACCAAGCTCACGCTCTCGCGCTATTGCCGGTCTATAGCAACCTAGATTAGGGCCCACTCTCGTGCACACCCTAACCTAAGCCACTAGCATGAAGATCGACATCATTGTCCAATCGCTTCTTAAGCCCACTCTCATGCAAACTCGAGTTACGATTTAGGTTGTGTTAGTTTGTATTCGTCCAATCTCTTGCAAACGAATATGGGTATAGATTTATAATAAAAATCCTAGCTTTGGTCCAATCTCTTGCAAACCATTCTAGAGAATCTCGATTATAAACCTAAATCGAATATCTAGGCCTTCCCATCGATTAGAATCCAATCTCTTGCAAACCCCAATCGATGGAAATTCCTAGCTATCCGTAATGAATCAATCGCAACCTAACCCCTTTAGAAATTCTAGCAACATTTCAATTCATTCATCACAAATCTGAAATTAGATCCATAGGGTTCATCCCCATGCCCTAGAACATCAAATCTACTCAAGCATAGCAATAACGATATGAGAATCAATAAAAATCATTGCTTGCATACAAAAAGATAGAAAAACAAAGATTCAAATAATAAGAACAAAATACTTAGCTTTGATGAGGATCTTCAATCCAAATACAAGCTTTTAGATCCAAGAGGGGGGGGGGCCTAGGGCATGGCCTAACCTCTAAAATAATCACTAATAAAACATCTTGGGACCACTTACTAATGGTGGCTACAAACCCCTTATATTGTCTCCCAAAACCCTAGCAAATAACCCTAGAAAACCCCTCAAATTCATGCCCAAAAACAGCCCAAACCGCAACTTAAAATCTGGGCCCGCCGCCGACTCGGCCGAGTGGAACATGTGACTCGGCCGAGTGGAAATTCCAGCACTGCAGTATCAACTTGCAGAACATCCCCAGATTTCATCCGACCTCTGATTGATGCGTTCTTGGTAGCGTTGGAATCGTGATGAAGTCTAATATCCATAAAAAATATGAGAAAAATACTTTGATTGCTGGAATGATAGCAGATTTCAAAAGAGTGAACGATTGTCTGAAAATCTAGGCGCTGCGTGTCCTCGGCGTCACTCGGCCGAGTGGACTTCTCGACTCGGTCGAGTGGGCTTCTCTACTTGGTCGAGTGACAGACCCTGTAAATTCCATTAATTCGGGGATCTTGGGGGGTCTGTCTTCGGAGGTGACTCGGCCGAGTGGCTTTACTCACTCGGTCGAGGGGCATTCGGTACTCGGCCGAGTCGGAACCCTCAATCGCCTAACGGATTCCACTAATCGGCTCCTTCGATGGGTCGATTTTCCCATGCCACTCAGGCGAGGGGATCTCCATACGCGGTCGAGTGGACTATCGTCACTCGGCCGAGTGCACGCTGATTTCCTTCTGCGGTGCGTGTCCGGTCTGGCCGGCCGAGTGGTCTTCTTGCTCGGCCGAGTGATTGCTTCACTCGGCCGAGTGACATGCTGTAGATGCACAATCTTCATCATTTCACCTCCTCGTCGCTCCTACGAAGTTCCTTCTACTTCCACCCATCTTCCATCGCTGTTAGCTCCTCGATAGAGCCATGGGCGAGGCTCCGGTACATGTGCAAGTCCTTTAAGCTCATTTTTTTGTTCCCGATTGCTCTATATTTCCTGAAATCCGACAAAAACAAGAAATAGTGAAAATTAACGCAATATCTTCGAATACTCGTGAAAATCGCAATATTAGCAATCGAAATGGCGTGAAAACTGCAGAAAAAAGGTGTAAAATATGGACCGATCAAAATCCCCCAAGCTTGCATCTTACTCGTCCTCGAGGAAGATAAGTAGAGAGACAAACTCGGGAGATGAAAACAAAGGAAATAAAATGAAAGAAAAAGGAATACGAAGTGGAAGGGGGTCGCTAGATTATTCTCTCAGATCTCAAGCCATAGGCTACACATCACGATAACTTGGAAAATACGAATCACATGCTATAAAGGATTTCATGTCTTACTTAAACATGGTACTTGCAAGCTTTTAAGAACAACAAAAGGGACTCTCTGAATTCATACAATCAATTCATATCCACATCACGCATTTCAAATAATTTAATATACAAATATTGGCGATGCACTTTTCAATCAAAAGTTATAAATGAAGCATATAAAATACACACCAAGCATGCAATAGAGAATAGAAAAAGAGTCATGGCATTCACATATTTATTTCAAATCATGAAAAATCTCTATATCTAATATATTTTGCAAGTCTAAGCATTATCGAATATTCCCATTCATGCACGTCTCCACTCTAATGTCATACTCACTCATATGGTCAAATGAATTCACCTCCCCCCTAAGCTTAGCTTGAGGCATCACATCTAAAGGAATATGATAGTGGAAAATGGGATTTTTGCATTGGTTTTCCCAAGTATTTTGTGGCTCCAATAATGAGATAAAGAAATATATATTTTTTCTTTTGGACTTTGTTTCTCATTTTTCTTCTTGGATTTTTGTAGGAGCAATTTGATTTGTATTTTTGGTTCTTGGCTCCTTTTTGGCTTTTTGGACTTTTTGGAGTAACATTTTTCTTTTGTATGGATTTTTGGGAAATAGATGCGATATAAGGAGCTTTAGGAGGTGAACTCAAGTGACATGTAGAGAATAAAAAAGATATATGTGGAGAAAGAAATAATGTAACACTCGGTTCACTCTAAGATACGCACGAACGGTTCAATAAAATAATACTTCAACTAAAAATCATATGTTAGCTTGGATATTCTCAATCATTTCAATAAATAGTGAAGTCAAGCAGTAAAGTTTACAATCATATCAGGCATGCAACAGAAGGTGAATAAGACAATAAAACTGATGCTTCAAATATACTAATGATGCGTGAATCTTGGTGCATTTCCAACAAAAGCATACTAAACACTAATACATACATTCAGTTTCAATTAATATCTTGTATTCATATAGAGGAATCATCAAGAGAAATAAATTTGCAAGCACATGTGAATAGAAAGACTATGGAATACTCTAAGTAGCATGGCAAGGAATAATGAGTATCGTGATGGCTACCAAAGCAATAAGATATATCATCATAAGGAACAAATCTAGCAAAAGGAGGAAAAGAAAATAAAGATATAAAAAATAAAAGAGAGGACAGAAAAGAAAAAACAAGCACACAATATGATGCATGAACACACATAAAAGAAAAATAAGATGGAAAAATAAAAAAGATGATGCAAAAATTTTGAAAAATTCTAAAAACCCTAAAATAAAGTAAAAGTGCAACTAGATGGCATGGAAATGCACTCCCCCAAGCTTAAACTTCACATTGTCCTCAATGTGATCATAAAAGGAAAAATATGAAGAACAACGATAAATATGAGGGAGGTGAGTGAAAAATGATGAAATGAATGACATGAAATCCTAATGCAACTACATGCACTTGCAATGGTGCATGAGAGCGCTTTCCCCCAAGCTTATGCTAAACAATCCTTTTCAAATGACTCGATCAAAAATGTCATTGCTTTGCTAAGCGAGATTGAGTCAAACGAATAAGAATGTGAGCATTCACTTGAAAGCAATGCTCGATGGGTGGTGAGCAAAAAGGATGTGACACAGCAAAATATAAAGCGGGCAATTACTATATATATAATGGGTTTGGGGTGTAAAAATTTTTGTTGCCATCATATGAGGTGATATTTATTCAAGCAAATCTATACTGTCCTCTCGCTGTCGAGAGGATTCGTGTTTATTTAAAGCATAAAAATTTCTACACTACTGGATTGATATCACCTATAGCAAAAGGCGGATCTAGTATCTTTGCCGGTGCAGGCAATTGCTCCAACTGCTCCTTCCGGCTCTGCCAGATGTGTGTGTCCACGGACTCCAACAAACTTCAGCAATGCATCCTCCAGCATTCCCACAAGGACTCCACCTGTACCCTGCAGAGAATAGGATGCATCAATTCGCTGCAAAAAATTCACCCTCGTAATAAAAGTATCCCAAATAGGATCGTCTATAGAAATATATGTAATAAATAATGGTGGACGATACTTCCCTGGAAATAATCTAATATCCTCACTTGTCGTGATAGCTGTCTCCATGGTGTCTTCTCTATGCTGCTCAGGTAAATCTAGATCATAGGTTTGGACCTCATCAAGATGCTCCTCATCATCGTCAGACTCATCCCAGCACACCTCTTGATCATATTCATATGCATCCATAGGTGCTAACTCCTCGCTCTCCTCCTCGTATACATCCCATTGTACCTTTTGTTCATATGTATGTGTATCCTGCAAAAGGCACGATGAGTCGTCAAAATCTGAATCACAAAAAACATCATACACGGGAGGGGAATCAAATGTAGGAGATGAGGGGGTGAAGAGATCTCCCTGAAAGGGAGCCATCAGCTCTGTGGGATAGCCCTCGGCGTCAATGGAAGGATGATGTGGCAGTGGAAGCTCAAATGGAGGAGGGTAGTGCTCGGGATCCTCATGAATGGCTATGTCCTCGTCCCGATGCACGACCTCCTCGGCGATAAACTCTGGCTCCGTGTGTAAGGCCTCCTCAAAAGCATGCTTCGGCTCTGCGAGGTAAATTACATCAATGTCTTCTCCATCTGAATCATCTCCATCCATCCACTCATCGTATGGAATAGCTGTGTCTGTGGGTGGGGAGTGACGACGGTGAAACCCGGCTCTGTAGCAACACGCACTGAGTATCTCATCGCAGTTCCCTTATTAGAAGTGGCTGCATCTGTGCCTGGTACCGTTGTCTCCTCAGATATGGAAGCATCAATGTCCTCAGCCTGCCGTCTAAGAATCTCATCCAGGTACGCATAAAAATGTGTGGTCCATATGGTCACAGCCTCAGTGGAAGGTAGAGGTGGCTGCGGAAGCTCAACTACAGGTGGGCAAGACTCTGGATTTATCTGAATGAAGTTGCCCTCGTCCCAAAGTGCTGCCTCAGTAATGTAATGCTCTGGCTCCGTAGGTGATGCCTCCTCGTGAACTATCAATGTAGGCTCTCTCTGGAATGGTGATGCTGGCTGCTCATATGTGTCAACTTGTGGGGATGCATCATGTGGAGGAGAATGCCCGCGAGCAATCCAAAAATTTAATCTATCCCCCTCAAGACTGACATGGATGTCCTCCTCAATTGTTCCTGCAGCTGAAACATGGTTCATAATAAAATCTGCAAATCGTACATCAAATGCATCACCTGCTGTAATGCTCTCTGAACCAGTGAACCTCACTGACTCCAAGAGGCCCTCCAATAAGTTCTGAAATGCTTCCTCCTCAAAATCTGTGGTCCACATAATACCATCCATAACACCTGATAAACAAAGATAAATACCTGGAGAAAAATATCAGTGGCACAAAAGAATATAGAAATGGTAGTAATGGTGGCGGGGGTGAAAATTTCTTTTTAAAATTTTTTTTTCGTAGTCTAATCAAGCTAATTGTGACAAATTGGCTCCCAATGGGAAACACCTCCCCGGCAACTGCGACAAAAACTTGGTCGGGCCCCGGATATACACCCGGAGAACGATTGTAGTTTTACCGCAAGCGCACGGTCAAGTGGCGAGCGGGTATCGAACACGAGGAGGTGGTATTGGCTCCAATCTATCCTAGGTTGGTTTGAATACGAATGTATTATTGGTGGAGATACTTATGGAATGATATAATGGAAATGGTGGTGGATGTCGGTGTCGGTGATAAAGAAGTCGGTCAAATATCGATTCAAATACAATATAATAAAAGTGTCTAGGGCTAGGGAATTCCCACTACGGATCGTCATTGACCGGCGCCCCGTTTACGGTTTGGGCGCGGTGTCGTTTTACCGCAAGTGCACGGTTAGTGTAGGGTGCGGGTTTATCGAACTCAGGGAGGTGGATGGCTTGAGTGGCTACTAGCCTCGCCTAGGTTGTGTGCTAGATACGTGGATGATATGGGTGAAGTGTAGAAATATAGAGAAGAAATAAAAAGGACACGAAATGAATCCCCACCAATACGGGCTAGAGCACTCATGACACTTGGCATTTGACTTGACCCAGGGTGAGACATTGCCCCAAAAGGTGGTACCTAGCGTCCATGGCCCGATATTCCGGTCGGTGCCAAGCACGCTAGGCCTAACCGGTTCCGGACGGTGGGCATTCCCATGTCCATTAACACCTTCCCCAACCGGGAGCATTAAGGCCACAATGATAACTCCCAACACTTCGTCCAAGCCGCTCACTGGCGCTAGGACTAGATGTCTACACAAGGGGCGTGAGCTGTGGCTAGGGAGTCAACCGCCAAGTTTATTCCCCCTTGGCCCGACGATCAGAGGCGGTCTTTCTCCCGCCAATGAAAATGAAACACCCCCGCGTAACCCTAATGGCCAAATAGGTCAAATGTGATTTCTAGCAATACATCGAAGCGGATCTTGACTGGACAAGCACCGGACCCCAATCCCCAACACATCTAGTGTGTTGCCATACGAATTGGACCCAGATTGCTAGAAATCCCCATTGACGCATTTCATCGAACACATACCATGCAACCAAGTCAAATGAAAACAACCAAGCATCAATCCTACCCTAACCTGTATTAGGGTTCATCAATAAAACTCCATGATGAAAGACATATAAACAAACAACACAAAAGACATACAAACATTCATCATGAAGCAAAAGAAATACAACACAAAAAATGGAGAACAAGAGAAAGAAATACTTATCTTGATTTTGAACCTCCAATCCAATGCAAGACTTATTACAAGAGAAAACCTAATCTAACCTAATCTAAACTCACAAGAGAAAGGGGCAAAAAGCCCAAGAAAAACTGAAGAAGAACAAGAAGAAGATGCCCTAAAAGTCGGCCAGCATTGGGTATTTATAACCCCCATACCGAGCCCTAACGGATCGGGTCCAAAACCACAGGAAAAACGCCACCCGATCGGTTGACAAGTCAACAGATCGGGTGATCTGTTACAAATAATAAACAGAAAACGGCGGAGCTTCACCCGGTCAGATGAACCGGTCGGTTGAGTTCTTGGGGTGACCGGTTGGATCATGGCGCCATCGGGTGAAGAGGTTGGTTGGATGCCCGTGTCTTGGCTCCTCAAAATCAGCTACAGATGAACCGATCGGGTGAGAGTCACCCGATCGGTTGGTATTTGGCTCGAAAATACAGAGAAACGACCGCAATGAACCGGCCTGAGAACCGGTCGGGTGACATCCGCTTGAGCTCTAGCTGAGACCGGGTGGTGCACGCGTGCATCACCCGATCGGTTGACTTTGTTCAACCGATCGGGTGAGGGGCTGAATGATGCAATCATCGTCGTTTGACCCCATGGGTCACGCGTGACTCCTCCCGTTGCGACGGGGACTTGTGATATCGTCGTTTTTATGTCCAAAATGCTAGAAATTCCTGCAAATATACAAAAAACATGGAAAAGTGAAAGAAAACAAGAAAATACAAGAAAACACGAGAAAAGGAATAAAAGACGGCGGAAAATACGGAGAAACACGGAAGAAAATGTGCGCAAATATATGAAATATAAACGCACGTCAAAATCCCCCAAGCTGAACTCTTCCTCGTCCTCGAGGAAGACGAGTGAGAGTAGGAGCTTGGAGGGAGAAAATAGAGAGAAGGAGAGAAAAAGAGAACTCTATATCCTAGATCACCCGTAAGGGCCAACAAAATCAAACACGCCACACGAAGCAAGCATACGACAAAACACAACACTAAACCAAGGATTGTGAGTCCAAACAAGTGTCGTGGGCCCACGCAGTGAAGCACAAGTGAGTGTGGTCGTGTGCTAGCAGATGGTTTCACTATCTACGATGTGCAATAAAGCTCCATATACACATACCCAAAGAAAGACCCAAATATCGATTCAATTTGAAATTGCGGTGAATATTAGCTCAAGCATGAATGAGAAGAGTATAAGAATAGAAGCGTATCATGCATCGGGGACTCCACAGCTAGGGACTAGGAAATCACCAAACTATAGCCTAGGTAATTGATCGCGCCCGGGCGTACACCCTAAAGAGCGACCGTGTAGTATTACCGCAAGCGCACGGTGTAGTGGCGAGCGGGTATCGAACACAGGGTGGACGTATGACAGTGCCTTCTCCGAACAACCTGGCTATAGGGACAGAAAAGCAGGGATTTGCCTTTCGGCGGTGTTGTCACAATTTTCAAACAAAGTATAGAGGTATAAAATCAAATAAAGACGCCTCGGGAATAGGGAATCCCCGCTACTCACCGTATCTCATCAATGTGATTCATCGGTATCCCAATTGCTAGGGTAGAATGTCGGATGAACTAGTTGCAACTGAATGTAAAACCTAGCTCACGCTCTCGTCCTGTTGCCGGTCTATAGCGAACCTAGGTTCGGGTCCAATCTCTTGCAAACCCTAGCATAGGCAAGCTAGCATTTGGATCAACGTCATCGTTCAATCGCATCCCGAGCCCACTCTCGTGCAAACTCGGGCTGCGACCTAGGTTGGGATAGTTCCTACCCGTCCAATATCTTGCAAACGGGTATCAGTATGAAATTGCAACCGAGAACCCTAGTATCGGTCCAACCTCTTGCAAATCGATACTACGGAAACTCAATTTCAACCCAATTCGGATTTCTAGGGTTTCCTATCGAATTGGGATCCAATCTCTTGCAAATCCCAATCGATATGAACACCTAGCTATCCGTAATATATCGATCCCAAACTTACCCTAATAGCAATTCTAGCAATAGTTCTACCAAATCATCACAAATCGGAAATTGGGCTCGTAGGGTTCATCCCCACGCCCGAAGACGTAAAGACTACTCATAAATCATATCACAAATGGAAGAATAATCAATTGAAATAGCAATAGAATTCATGGAAATATTCAAAATAACAATAAAAATAGGATTTTTAATGAAGAGGGAGACAAACCAATATAGTTCTCCAAGAATCCAACAAAATAACCCTTTTCTCTCCTCTCCAATCACAAGAATCAAAAACTAAAAAGTCTAATCTAAAAGGCTGCAAAAAGCAAGGAAAAAGCTCCCTAAACTAGGTTAGAGTCAGGGGTTAAATACCCCCCAAAACTGCCCAAAAATTCGTGACCAAACTGCCCCTGCGTAGCTCCAAAATCGTGATTTTCGCTACAGGCAGCGCTGCTCACTCGGCCGAGTGACAAAGTCGCTCGGCCGAGTGAGAGACCCTGAGAATTTCCAGTAAGTCCGGGGTCTTGGGGGTCTTCATTGCGGGCGTCACTCGGCCGAGTGAGTTGTCGTCACTCGGCCGATGGGCTTCTCTTCACTCGGGCGGTCGGCAATTGCCACTCGGCCGAGTGGGTCTTCTGATGCTCAGACTGACGAAAAATAGTAAGATGGCTCTTTTTGAGGGGCGTCGTCTGAGTGCCACTCGGGCGGACGGGATACTTCACTCGGCCGAGGCGTTTTCTGCTGCTCGGCCGAGTGCACACTTGGAGCGTGTCCGATCTGGCCGGCCGAGCGGGGTCTCGCTGGTCGGCCGAGTGACTCCTTCACTCGGCCGAGTGAGACAATAAAAATGCCCATTCTGAGTGTTTTTGCCTCCTCGTCGCTCCTACGACGTTCTTTCTTCTTCCGCTCCTCTCCAATCTGAAAATACCCCTCAGGGAAGTCTTCGGTGACACTCCGGAGTAGGTGTATCTCGGAATCACTCCAAATCGCTCCAAATCTCTTGAAATACGACAAAAACAACAAATCGTGAAAAGTATCGTAATATTGTCGATAAATCGTGAAAAACATGATTTGAGCGATCTAAATGGCATGCAAACATGCGTAAAAAGGTGTAAAATACGGAGTGATCAAAATCCCCCAAGCTTACCTCTTACTCGTCCTCGAGGAAGATAAGTAAAAGGCGAAACCGGTGAATTTAGAAAATGAAAACGATGGAAAAACGGAAAGCGGAAAACGAAGAAGAAAGAAGAAAGCGGAGAGGGAAGCTGCTAGATCATTTTTCTCAGGACGTGGTTTTTGTTTGCTCATATAGCGTGCACCGAACGTAAAACACATGTCAAAGACTTTTATTTCGATATCATAGTATAATGGTGCAAATAGAGCTAGAAAACCCAAGAATATTGATATAGCATGAAAAACGGAATAATTCTAAAATTGACATTGTCTGAATCATCTAAAGCGGTATACAATATCGCAGATCACACACTTTTCAATTGAATGCTTTCTATGAGGAGTATAAAAATATCACGCAATAGAATAGAAAGAATAGAAAAGCGTGGATTTCATGAAATGAATGCTAGGCGTAGATTTCTGGATTTCGTGAAGCTAAAACAATCTCACCGAGTATAGAATATTACTTAGCCTAGGTTGTCATGCACCGTCAAGTAGTCACTCTCTCACACATCATTGGATTCTCTTCCCCAAGCTTATCTATAAGCGTCGTGGCATAAAAACAATATTTACATCCCCATTTTTATGAAGCTCCAAAAGTAATAAAAATAAAAACAAAAACATGGAAGAAAGAGAGAGAACATGAGATGGGATCGTTTATTGAGATTCTTTTCTCTTTTCTTTTATTTTTATTTTTTTTTCTTTTTTTTTCTCCTTTTTTTAATAGCATATATACACAATGATCCCAAATCAAAGAGAAATAAGGATATACAAGAATTTTTCTTTTTCTTTTTGGTTTTGGGAAATTTGGAGCTAGGATTTTAATAACGGGGGAAATGCCAAATACTAGAATCGCTAAGGGGAGATTCACCAATGATTTTAAAATAGAGAATTGATGTTCAAGATATGTGGAGAAAGAAATAAATATGTCTCTCAGTTCACTCTATAAGACGTGCACGACAACTTCAGCAGGGTAATCTAATCTACTCAGTTTCGATCACAAAAAAGCAAAACTAATCCAGATTTATCATAGCTAACATCTTTCAATCATCCTGAAGTGGAGTGTACAAGTCATGCAAATAGAAGTGATATAGGAAAAGAAAACGGTACTCCAGATATAAGCATCCAATGCGTGAATCTTGGTGTGTTTTCTGCGATAGCATACATATGAATATTCAGACTCAGCTAATAATAAAATTTCATCCATTTTCATACGGAAAAAGTGTGGGTTACTATCTCTAAATGCAAGGCAAATCACAGCATATGATATCAGAAATAAAAGCTAAGACATGACAAATATAGCATGCATATAGTGAAAGCTAACTCCACGTCATCATCATCACAGAAATATCATCTCTAGCATGAGATGAAAGAAGTAAATGATAAAAAGGGAAAATGAAACTAATTACAATGCAGCACACAAAGAAAATAAGAAAAACGTGATGCATGGTAAAAAAAGAAAAAGAGATGAAAATGAGTGCAAATGCGGAAAATGGCGTGAAAAAACTAAAAATAAAGGTGGTAAATCGAAAAGAACGTGAGAACTCACTCCCCCAAGCTAAAGTGCACAGTGTCCTCAATGTGCGAAGTGTGGCACACCGAGAGACGTGTAATGTGAGGGGAAGGTGAGGATGCATGCATGAGGAAAAAGAAAATAAAAATAACGAAATGAAAATATGATGCGGACATGATGCATGCAGATATAGGAGTGAATCAGATATAAGAGTGTGCCACCAAAAACCTCTCCCTCTCTCCCAAAAATGATATAGAAAGATATGAAAAAAATGTGGACCCAAAACAGTGAGGGGAGGGGGTGTGGGCAAAAATCATCAGGACCGAGCAGAGACGGGCAGCATGACGGCAAAAAAGATCAATGTCATCAAGGGTGCCTAAGAGGGTGGGGCTGCGCCGTCTCCGTCCTGAGGCGGAGGTGGGGGTGGTGGTGGCTGGGGAACAGTCTGCTGGGTGGGTGTGGGTGTGGGTGTGGGTGTGGAAGCAGGCTGGGTGTGTGTAGGAGTGGGGGTGGGTACCTGCTGGGTGGGTGTGGGTGCGCGAGGAAGCCGATCGACAATCTGGGTGAGGCAATAGTGAATGCCCGGTAGTAGGTCGAAGCGGCTGGCCATAGCTGTGACGGTAGCGGACATAGTCCTGAGGTTACCCCTGAGGCCACTCACCGCCCCCTCGAGAGAACGAATGCTCTGAAGTACAGTGTCGGGGGGAGGTGGTGCGGAGGGACGCACCTGTCTGTGCTGTGCAGGACGGGGCTGGCGGACTCGGGTGGTGTAATGGATGGGCTCAGCAGGCATGTGGAGGAAGGGTGCTGTGCTCACAAGTGTGGGCCTAGCCTCAGTGCGAGGCTGGGGCGCAGGCTGGTGTGAGGTGGAAGCAGCAGCAACGGAAGTGGAGTATAAAAGTGGCGACGAGGCGGCCAGAGAGGTCAGTGACACCGACGTGGGAACAGACGTCACGACACTATCAGAAAGTACGACTGCGGTGGAGACAGAGGTGACAACCACGGTCTCCACGACGGCAGCGAAAGAGGGCTCTCCGCTCTCAACAATAGTGGGTGGG
The DNA here is from genome assembly GCA_030789695.1 of Scilla litardierei. Taxonomy (NCBI): domain Eukaryota; kingdom Viridiplantae; phylum Streptophyta; class Magnoliopsida; order Asparagales; family Asparagaceae; genus Scilla; species Scilla litardierei. Next base: position 54,689,948 of record CM061132.1, read on the forward strand.
CGCTCGGGTGGCGCAGAGCAAAGGGGCTCAACGGACAGAGGGCCAGCTGTGGTGGGAGTGGTGGTGGGCGTGTAGGTAGTGGAGGTGGTCTCAGCGAGTGTACTGCTGACACCGGCAGAAGTGTGGACAGAGGTGTCGGGAGCAACAGAAATATCAGGCTGCTGAGGGGCCACGGGATCAACGGGTGCAGCGTGTACAGCGTGGGCCTGCTCAGCCTGCTCGGCCTCCTCGGCCTCAAGCACGTAGGCGGCGGGGATCAAGAGATCCATCGCCGGAAGCCAGTCCACCTGTGCTGGTGCTATCTGTGTCCGAGCTGGGCTCGGAAGGATCATGTAATCAGCACCGTAGGGACCGTGCAACCAAACCCAGTGCCACTGACCGTGCGAACGTAGCATCTTCATCCGGGCCATGACGTCTATGGATAGTGAAGTGGGGCCCGGGGCTCGTCGCAGGTCAGCCGGAAGGTCCTCACCGGTCATCAGGGCGAGCAGGGTGATCAGACCGCCGTAATATATCGGTGAGCGAGCGCTCACCGATACGATGATGCAGTCCAAAAACCAGCTCGCGATATCAATCACGACGACGGGGACCAACTCGTCACTCTCCCTATCTAGAGCTCTGGGGCGTGTCATCGCATAGAGCATATAAAGCTCCGGCATGGACATCGTCCCAGGCTCATACCTCGCCAAAAAGGTAGTCGCCATAAGGCGCTGAGCTATGCGTAGGCAGGGGTGGACGATGGCCGAGGCCTTGGCCCTACTAGGGTCAAAGGCAGCAGGTAAACCCGTGATCTGGGCCTAGAAAGCGTGGGAATCGAATGAAGGTGGGGGAATGTGAGTGGGGGCGTAACCACGGTCGGCCTTGGGGACATCGGGCCACGAAAATAAAGCTCTCATCATATCGAGAGTGACCTGGCACTCTCGGTCCATAAACCTAAACGAGCATCCCTCGTCGGTCCGGGCGATAGAACTAAGCACCTCAAGTGTCGGACGGACGAAGGTGTCCGCCGACACTTGGAAAAAATCTCGCCAACCCACGTTATCATACAACGTGAGCATCCCCTCAAGTACCCCCAGGCGTCCTAGGTCTGTAAGGTGTGCGAACCTGGAGGGTACAATCGAGCGTTGGGTAATGCACTCGAAGACGACGCGGTGTGCGTCGTCTCAAAACGTAATCCCCAGCGGCCCGACAAGTGGAGCCGGTGGTGTCAGTGGGTCGGCAGGGAGTGGCTGAGCAGGGTGAACGGGCTCTGCAGGCTGTGCAGGGTGTGCGGGGTCTGCAGGCTGTGCGGGGTGAACGGGGTGTGGTGGTGTAGGTGGAGAAGAGTCCTCCACCTCGTGGGAGGGGCCGGGCTCATCCGGTCGCTTCCGCTTGGCGGAAGCTCTCCTAGTGCGTGGCCGTGTCCGGGGCGGTATGTGGGCCCCGGGTGCTCACCAAAAGTAGTAAAAATACGGCGTGCAAAAATAAATGGAACGAGTATACCGTGACACGCCGCGAGAGCAAAGAAGTGGATGCGTGCGAAGACGACGCCTCCACGAAGCCAAAATCGCTCCCCAGAAGCTCCCCTGGGCTCCTCTAAGCTCCCCAATATACCATGCACATCAAACGAAGATATCAGCGAGTAATATTCAAAATGTATGGGGGGTTAGGGGTATGATAGATAGATTTTGAAGTTGATTTGGTTTAGGGGTTCGTTAAACACACGGATCGTCGAAAAATACACAAAATAGGAGAAAATAGGGCGAAATCACGTTACCAGAGCTCGGCCGGCGGTGGGATCGCCGACGGCGACTCGGGCGGAGGAGCGGTGGCGTCGGCCGGAGGTGGTCGGCCGAGCGCGACGGCGGGCGACTCGGATCGGGCGAATGGAAGCGTTCGGGAGAGAAGAGGGGGCGCGGGTTCAGGCGAACGAGAAGTTGTGTCGCATCGAATTCCACGCCGAGCCCGTGTCTCTTATAAAGGAAAAGTTACGACTCGGCCGAGTGGAAGTATCACTCGGCCGAGTGATAGTAACGGAAATATTTTTGAAAATTCCTCCCCGCTTACGACTCGGCCGAGTGGAAAAAGTCCATTCGGCCGAGTGGCTCAAGCTACTCGGTAATACTCGCCCTAGGAGCGTGTCAGTTTCACTCGGCCGAGTGAAGATTTATACTCGGCCGAGTGGCAATTATACTGAAATCAAGAAAAGAAACAGAGAGTTGGGTACAGCAGACTTCCGTCGTTCGTGTGCCGCTCGGGCAGACGAGCTTATGTGCTCGGCCGAGTGACTAGTATACTCGGCCGAGTGAGTCCTGTTTTCTGCTGTTTGGCTTCGTTTGGGCTCTAAACTCTGTTTTTCTTTCTCCAGTCGATTTCATCCTCCTCCTAAGCATCGAGCGCATTCCTGGAGCGCTCCTTGTCGCCTTGTTCATCCTCCTAATGATAGGTACCCCTTTCTCCTCTCCTGTCAAAGAAAAATAGGACCCGTTATCACGAAATTTTTAGGCAAACGACTCAAAATACTAATAATTTCAAAAACAAAAATAAAGGAAAAAGTAAAAATAAAGCGATAACCGTCGGGTTGCCTCCCGACAAGCGCTCGTTTAAGGTCTTGAGCTCGACCCCCTTTGATTTTCAATTTAATGCGGGATATTGGGTGCATATGAGATGCACCCGTCGAATTTATTGGGAAGAACGCTTAAATTTGGATGTTGTGGCGGCGTGTTCTTCCTCAGTGCTCCTTTGCCTCAGGGAGTGTTGGGGGGTCGCTCCCCCCAAGCTAGTGCTTGCTCCGGGCCTCGGCTTCACCGGTGACACCGATTTTCGTATCGGTGGGGCTTTCTTTAGAGTCTTCATCTTTGAGAGCTTGCAGAGCTCTCGTATTCTCGCGACATCAGCGTCGCCTTCTTCAATTTCCATGGGGAGGTCGGGGGAATGCTCCATCTTTTCTTCTTGGCCCAAGTCCGGACTTTCCTCAAAGTCTTCCTTGAATAGAGCACCGATGGAATGGGGGATCGCCTCCTAAATAACCTCATCAAGGAGGTCCATATAGTCCAGCTCCTCATGATAGGGCATGTGTTTCATTGCATTGGGTATATGAAGCTCCACCTCGATGTTGCCGACGTTCAATGTTAGAGTCCCTTCTCGTACGTCGACAATGACACCGGCGGTGGCGAGGAACGGGTGCCCAAGTATTAACGACGTATCTCCCTCCTCCTTGACATCCATGATCACGAAGTCGCATGGCAAACATATGCCCCCAGGACTTGTAACGGGATATCCTCTGCGATCCCTACCGGCCTTGTGATCCGACCATCTGCTAGTTGTATCTGCATATCGGTAGGCTTCAATTCTGTGCCGGTGTTTAGTCTTCGGAACATAGAGAGAGGCATGAGGCTAACACTAGCCCCTAAGTCCACAAAGCTTTTTGTAGAGGGACGCCGCCCAAGGTGCAAGGAATTCGGAAACTCCCCGGGTCTTTGAATTTGGCGGGCTCCTTCTCTCTCTTGGTGAACCAAGACCCCTCCGTAGCGAGAATGATTTTCTCCTTCCTCTTTCTTCCCGTAATCAAATCTTTTAGGAACTTGGCGTATGTCGGGATTTCCACGATAGCGTCGAGGAAGGGGATATTGAGGCTTACCCCTCTCAAATACTCGAGAAACTTGGCTAGTCGCTTCTCCATCTTTGCTCTAGCAAGCCTCTGAGGGAATGGGATCGGTGGCATAAAACGCATCTCTTCAATCAATTGCTCCGCTCTGGACTTTTCTTCCCCTTGCGGCTCTTTCTCCCTCTTAAATTCAATGATCGGTTCACTTGGCTCTACTCTCTCCACCACGGGCTCCTCGGTAGGAATCATGACGGTGTGGTGTCCTTCCCGCCTCTCGTAGTAACTGCAACCACGGCGTTGATATGCCCGGTGGTGCCCCGTGGATTTTGCTCGGGTTGAGCCGGCAACTGTTGACTATTTTGATTTAGCAACGCAAGTTGCTCCAAGATTTGGCCTACAACGGTTGCAAGAGAATCTTGGCTCGCCTTCAATGAAGCATTAGTCTTCTTCTGCTCGGCCATAAACTCCTCCACTCTAGCTTCAAAATCGGAACGTTGTTGAGCTTGTGGAGGGTTTTGATTTCTCCACCCTTGATTGTATCCGGGCGGCCTATAGGGTCCAACTTATTGCTTTGGTGGGAAATTTTGTTGCGGAGGCCCCCTCGGTGGATAATGTTGTTGTTGTTGTGGTGGTGGTCGAGCTTGTTGAGGTAGTTGTTGCGACGGGTTCAATGCTCCATCATTGTTGGCATAGGAGAAACTGGGATGGTTTCTAGTGGCCGGATTGGCCCAATATCCTTGGTTCCCCGCGATGTATTGAACTTGCTCCAAAGATCCCTCTCCTTGTTCTCCTCCCAAATACATAGCTTGGGATTGGTCTTGCCAATCACACATTTGATTCGTTGGTGTGGATGTGGAAGGGGTTCCTTGGGACTCCGTAATATACTTCTCCAGTCTCTCCACTACCTTGTGGAGAGAATCGAACTTGTTGGTCAGCTCCGCTACGGCCTTGGCCTCATAGATGCTAGATGGCTTCAAGGAGGACGAAGAGTGTCTTCGCTCGTCGCCCCATTGTTGATTGTTCGAGGCCATCTCCTCAATTAAGGCCGTAGCTTCGTCGGGAGTCTTCGATAGGATGGCCCCATTTGCCGCGGCATCAATAATCTGCTTGGTCCCCGGTTGGAGACCATTGTAGAAGCTATGGACTAGCTCCCAATCTTCAATGCTATGGTGGGGGCACTGATGCTGTAGGTCTTTGAAGCGCTCCCAAGTCTCGTAGAGTGTCTCTTGAGGTCCTTGCTTGAAGGACATAAGAGCACTCCTAATCTTTACCGTCATGGAGGGCGGATAGAACTTGTCGATAAACGCGCTCGCCAACTCATTCCATGTGGTAAAGACTCCTTCAGCTTGCGTCCTCAACCAATAAATAGCTTTATCCTTTAATGTGAAGGGGAAGAGGTGCAGTCTGATGGCATCTAGGGTAACGCCCGACATCTGGAAAGTGACGCACTTTGATAGGAAGAGCTGGATGTGGTAGTGGGGATTTTCATGGGCGTTCCCATGAAATGGATCCTGCTGCATCAGAACCACAAGCCCAGTCTTCAACTCAAAATTCTTGTCGGCCGCCAACTCCGGCATGGCTATGGACGAGGTCGTGGAGGAAGTCTTAGGCCGGAGCCTATCTCGAATGGAAATAATCCTCGCCATTCTTGCCGCTAACTCTTCAGGCGTCTCCCGGACGTTCATAAACCTCCCTTCCGTATCGGGTCTCCTCTCCGCTCTGATTCTCTGCAATGTACGCTCGATCTCAGGATCAAACAATATATCGATGGGGTCCGCTGTGGATCTCGTGTACATGCACAGGAAAACAAAGTTTCAAAGAAGTGATTAGCACAATGGAAGGGTTAGATAAAAATAAAGAAATAAAACAAAAAGAAAGAAATAGCTAGGGTGGTAGGATCAAACACAATCGCCTCCCCGGCACGGCGCCAAAAACTTGATCGTGCCCGGGCGTACACCCTAAAGAGCGACCGTGTAGTTTTACCACAAGCGCACGATGTAGTGGCGAGCGGGTATCGAACACAGGGAGGACGTATGACAGTGCCTTCTCTGAACAACCTGGCTATAGGGATAGAAAAGCAGGAATTTGCCTTTCGACAGTGTTGTCACAATTGTCAAACAAAGTATAGAGGTATAAAATCAAATAAAGACGCCTCGGGAATAGGGAATCCCCGCTACTCACCGTATCTCGTCAATGTGATTCATCGGTATCACAATTGCTAGGGTAGAATGTCGGATGAACTAGTTGCAACTGAATGTAAAACTTAGCTCACGCTCTCGCGCTGTTGCCGGTCTATAGCGAACCTAGGTTCGGGTCCAATCTCTTGCAAACCCTAGCCTAGGCAAGCTAGCATTTGGATCAACGTCATCGTTCAATCGCATCCCGAGCCCACTCTCGTGCAAACTCGGGCTGCGACCTAGGTTGGAATAGTTCCTACCCGTCCAATCTCTTGCAAACGGGTATCGGTATGAAATTGCAACCGAGAACCCTAGTATCGGTCCAATCTCTTGCAAACCGATACTACGGAAACTCAATTTCAACCCAATTCGGATTTCTAGGGTTTCCTATCGAATTGGGATCCAATCTCTTGCAAATCCCAATCGATATGAACACCTAGCTATCCGTAATATATCGATCCCAAACTAACTCTAATAGCAATTCTAGCAATAGTTCTACCAAATCATCACAAATCAGAAATTGGGCTCGTAGGGTTCATCCCCACGCCCGAAGACGTAAAGACTACTCACAAATCATATCACAAATGGAAGAATAATCAATTGAAATAGCAATAGAATTCATGGCAATATTCAAAATAACAATAAAAATAGGATTTTTAATGAAGAGGGAGACAAACCAATATAGTTCTCCAAGAATCCAACAAAATAACCCTTTTCTCTCCTCTCCAATCACAAGAATCAAAAACTAAAAAGTCTAATCTAAAAGGCTGCAAAAAGCAAGGAAAAAGCTCCCTAAACTAGGTTAGAGTCAGGGGTTAAATACCCCCCAAAATTGCCCAAAAATTCGTGACCAAACTGCCCCTGCGTAGCTCCAAAATCGTGATTTTCGCTACAGGCAGCGCTGCTCACTCGGCCGAGTGACAAAGTCGCTCGGCCGAGTGAGAGACCCTGAGAATTTCCAATAAGTCCGGGGTCTTGGGGGTCTTCATTGCGGGCGTCACTCGGCCGAGTGAGTTGTCGTCACTCGGCCGAGTGAGTTGTCGTCACTCGGCCGATGGGCTTCTCTTCACTCGGGCGGTCGGCAATTGCCACTCGGCCGAGTGGGTCTTCTGATGCTCAGACTGACGAAAAATCGTAAGTTGGCTCTTTTTGAGGGGCGTCGTCTGAGTGCCACTCGGGCGGACGGGATACTTCACTCGGCCGAGGCGTTTTCTGATGCTCGGCCGAGTGCACACTTGGAGCGTGTCCGATCTGGCCGGCCGAGCGGGGTCTCGCTGGTCGGCCGAGTGACTCCTTCACTCGGCCGAGTGAGACACTAAAAATGCCCATTCTGAGTGTTTTTGCCTCCTCGTCGCTCCTACGACGTTCTTTCTTCTTCCGCTCCTCTCCAATCTGAAAATACCCCTCAGGGAAGTCTTCGGTGACACTCCGGAGTAGGTGTATCTCGGAATCACTCCAAATCACTCCAAATCTCCTGAAATACGACAAAAACAACAAATCGTGAAAAGTATCGCAATATTGTCGATAAATCGTGAAAAACATGATTTGAGCGATCTAAATGGCATGCAAACATGCGTAAAAAAGGTGTAAAATACGGAGTGATCAGTAATCGCTAGAAGGTCCCTATGCCAAGTGTTTTCGAAAACGATGGAGGTTGAGAAGATATGGAGTAGAACACTCGGTGCAAATTCTCGCCTTCCCCTTATTCACGGAAAGCAGGAAAATATCCACACTTGAAATTTTTGGGTTTTGGGTATTTGTATTTTTTTTTGGATTTTGGGCTATACAAAATTTTTCTTTTCTTTTCTTTTTGGGTTTTTGTTTTCTTTTCTCTTTTTTTTGGATTTTTGGATTTTTGGCTATACACATGTGTACTCTCCCAAGTGGGAGAACGGTACACGACGAGGGGATTTGCACCAAGTAAAACAAAACAGAAGTCGGAATCTAAACACTTGGGCAAAGGAAACTATTCTAGCTAAATAGAGCATGGGCTAAATGGGTTATCCTAGTCCTTAATTGTGGAATCCCGACACATGCGAAATGAAGTACACGATATATATATATATATCATGCAGAAGCAGACAGGGGAAATAAATACCGCATATTCAAATCGAAGCATGATAATCTAGGGGTCATTCCTGGACAGGTATATAAAGTAAAATCACAAAGTAGAAGCACACCAAACAGCTAGGCACGACGCACGACTCACAAAAAGCTAAGTGGACCCGCGATGCATGAAATGCAAGAGGACTCGATATCCTAGGGTTAGTGAATGTGATTATCGAAGCCATGCAAGGTGTGCGTGTGATTTTTGTGGCAATTCATCATATGGTTCATCTCTAGGAGAAAGAGATAAAAAGAAGAAAAGAAAAAGAAAAAGAAAAAGATGGAGAAAAACGACTCAAATAACGAAGAAAAAGAATCAAACGACGCACGAAGTGCGACTCCCCCAAGCTGAAACTTGCATTGTCCTCAATGCAATAGTAGTGAATACGGGAGGGCAATGAAAATGGGGGGGTGCACGGACACAAAAAATGAAAAACACGAAAAACACACGAACGAAACTGGAAAATAAAGAGAAAGAAACATACAAAATAAAAGATATAAAACGCAACGAAGGACTCAAAGACACAAACACACGACAACGACACACGAAAACATGCACACAAAAGTCGATTTCCCTCAAGCTGAACATGACAATGCTAGCAAAATGATATGATCAATGGTGATGTAGAGATATGCTAGGGGGAAAATCGGAAAAGAAAGAAAGAAATCAAAATGTAGGAGAGACGGTGTGCTCATTCTCCTCGGAAGAGGATGAGAGTGAAATGATAGAAGGGCATGACATGAAGGGTTATTAAGATGCAAAAGCAAACCCTAGATACGCTCCCCTCGCTAATGAGAGGAGACGAGATTATTCAAATCTAAACTAGAAAGCGGTAAATTTTTACACTACTGGATTAGGATACACCTGCGCATAGGCGGATCCAAGATCTGAAGTGGGGCAGGTAGCTGCTCTAACTGCTCCTTCTGTGGCTCCGCTAGAAGCGTTGTGCCACGTGTGCCACTGGACCCAAGCAATGCACCTCCAAGCATCCCTCGTAGGTGTCCATCTTTGAACTGCAAAGGACGAGGTGCATTAGTTCATGGCAAGAAATTATTTCCCAAAATAAATGTATCCCAGAGATAATCGTCAACATAAGATGGAAAAATAATAAAAGGGTGACGAATACTCCCTGAGAATGGGTCGCTATCATCTGTACTAGCAATGACCAAATTCTCGCTCTCCATGAGAAGTGGCTCTCCAGGTTGTGACACACTGCAGCATACCTCAAGGGAAATAGATCCTGTGCCATACGAGAGATATGGTGTGTCTCCCTGAATAGGGGCAATATGCTCAAGTAGATGCTCAGCCGCAGAAGAAGTGGAGAGCGATGGTAAAGGTAGATGTGACTCGGGCTCCATGGAGTGGACCATCGTATCCAAGCCCTCATGCACATCCTCCTTGACGATATGCTCATGCTCCACCATCTGCCCGATGTCTTGAATGACATCCTCATGGTTGACCACCGACCAAGGAGGAAGCTGTGACAGAGATGGATGTGGAGGTGAATGTGGAGCTGACCACTCGTATGTGGTCGTGGTGTCATCGTCCTCACGCACATCCTCCTCGCCGGTATGCATAAGCTCTGTGGTCTCCTCGGTGCTCTCATAGAACTCATATGGGGTATCCAAATAAAGATGAAAATTCTCTCCCACAGATCCTAGAGAAATCTCACCATCCTCACTATCATCATCAAAAAATGCTTCGTCATCCAAGTGGTAGTATGGGTAAATTGGGGCATCGGCATGAGATGTGTCTATGGTGGCCGATGAGATGGTGGTCTCAACCATGAAAGTGGGTATATCCTCTCCTTCATCCCCTCTCCTCGATATCGGCTCGGTGATTGGTACCATCAAGTTTTGTAATATTTGGCCTTGGTTAAACATGGCACTTTCAAGGAGAGACACGAGGCTTGATTCTTCTTGTGTTTGTAGAGGGGTATAAGGTTGAGGAAATGGATGGGAGGTTTTTGGGCTAAGGTTGTGGGAAAATGTTTGTCCTTGGAGTGGGGGGAGGCTCTCAAGCGTAAATGGGCAATCATAATACATGTGCCCCACCATCCCACAAGTCTCACAAACCACAACTGAATAAGGATCGTATCCTCCCATCTGAGCATCGAAATTTGATCTCCACATGGTTACACCAAAGATACCTGGACAACAAAAATAAGAAAACTAGAGAGGATCGTCAATAGTAAAAGAGAATAACAAAAAGATAATATAATGGTGGGGGGAAAATTTCTTGGTTATTGAATATTTTTATAAAAAAACAAAAAGAAAATTTTTTTTTGTTTTTATGCGTAGTCTAACGAACCCAAGCTAAGCTAATATCAAACCGAACGCCTCCGCGGCAACGGCGCCAAAAACTTGACCGGCGCCCCGTTTACGGTTTGGGCACGGTGTCGTTTTACCGCAAGTGCACGGTTAGTGTAGGGTGCTGGTTTATCGAACTCAGGGAGGTGGACGGCTTGAGTGGCTACTAGCCTCGCCTAGGTTGTGTGCTAGCTACGCGGATGATATGGGTGAAGTGTAGAAATATAGAGAAGAAATAAAAAAGACACGAAATGAATCCCCGCCAATATGGGCTAGAGCACTCATGACACTTGGCATTTGACTTGACCCAGGGTGAGACATTGCCCCAAAAGGTGGTACCTAGCGTCCATGGCCCAATATTCCGGTCGGTGCCAAGCACGCTAGGCCTAACCGGTTCCGGACGGTGGGCATTCCCATGTCCATTAACACCTTCCGCAACCGGGAGCATTAAGGCCACAATGATAACTCCCAACACTTCGTCCAAGCCGCCCCCGGGCGCTAGGACTCGATGTCTACACAAGGGGCGTGAGCTATGGCTAGGGAGTCAACCGCCAAGTTTATTCCCCCTTGGCACGACGGTCAGAGGCGGTCTTTCTCCCGCCAATGACAATGAAACACCCCTGCGTAACCCTAATGGCCAAATAGGTCAAATGTGATTTCTAGCAATACATCGAAGCAGATCTTGACTGGACAAGCACCGGACCCCAATCCCCAACACATCTAGTGTGTTGCCATACGAATTGGACCCAGATTGCTAGAAATCCCCATTGACGCATTTCATCGAACACATGCCATGCAACCAAGTCAAATGAAAACAACCAAGCATCAATCCTACCCTAACCCGTATTAGGGTTCATCAATACTACTCCATGATGAAAGACATATAAACAAACAACACAAAAGACATACAAACATTCATCATGAAGCAAAAGAAATACAACACAAAAAATGGAGAACAAGAGAAAGAAATACTTATCTTGATTTTGAACCTCCAATCCAATACAAGACTTATTACAAGAGAAAACCTAATCTAACCTAATCTAAACTCAAAAGAGAAAGGGGCAAAAAGCCCTAGAAAAACTGAAGAAGAACAAGAAGAAGATGCCCTAAAAGTCGGCCAGCATTTGGTATTTATAGCCCCCCTTCCGAGCCCTAACAGATCGGGTCCAAAACCACAGGAAAAACGCCACCCGATCGGTTGACAAGTCAACCGATCGGGTGATCTGTTACAAATAATAAACAGAAAACGGCGGAGCTTCACCCGGTTAGATGAACTGGTCGGTTGAGTTCTTGGGGTGACCGGTTGGATCATGGCGCCATCGGGTGAAGAGGTCGGTTGGATGCCCGTGTCTTAGCTCCTCAGAATCAGCTACAGATGAACCGATCGGGTGAGAGTCACCCGATCGGTTGGCATTTGGCTCGAAAAGACAGAGAAACGGCCGCAATGAACCGGCCTGAGAACCTGTCGGGTGACATCCGCTTGAGCTCTAGCTGAGACCGGGTGGTGCACGCATGCATCACCCGATCGGTTGACTTTGTTCAACCGATCGGGTGAGGGGCCGAATGATGCAATCATCGTCGTTTGACCCCCTGGGTCACGCGTGACTCCTCCCGCTGCGCCGGGGACTTGTGATATCGTCGTTTTTATGTCCAAAATGCTAGAAATTCCTGCAAATATACAAAAGACATGGAAAAGTGAAAGAAAACAAGAAAATACAAGAAAATACGAGAAAACGAATAAAAGACGGCGGAAAATACGGACAAACACGGAAGAAAACGTGCGCAAATATATGAAATATAAACGCACGTCAGTCATACATCATTGTAAATAGTGAATCTCAATATTACTAGACTTGTGATGAGGTGAACTAGTCGTAACTGAATAGAGAACCAAGCTCACGTTCTCGCGCTATTTCCGGTCTATAGCAACCTAGATTAGGTCCCACTCTCATGCAAACCCTAACCTAAGCCACTAGCATGAAGATCGACATCATTGTCCAATCGCTTCTCAAGCCCACTCTCGTGCAAACTCGAGTTACGATCTAGGTTGTGATAGTTCGTATTCGTCCAATCTCTTGCAATCGAATATGGGTATAGATTTATAATAAAAATCCTAGCTTTGGCCCAATCTCGTGCAAACCAAGTCTAGAGAATCTCGATTATAAACCTAAATCAAATATCTAGGCCTTCCCATCGATTAGAATCCAATCTCTTGCAAACCCCAATCGATGGAAATTCCTAGCTATCTGTAATGAATCAATCACAACCTAACCCCTTTAGAAATTCTAGCAACATTTCAATTCATTCATCACAAATCTGAAATTAGATCCATAGGGTTCATCCCCATGCCCTAGAACATCAAATCTACTCAAGCATAGCAATAACGATATGAGAATCAATAAAAATCATTGCTTGCATACAAAAAGATAGAAAAACAAATATTCAAATAATAAGAACAAAATACTTAGCTTTGATGAAGATTTTCAATCCAAATACAAGCTTTTAGATCCAAGAGGGGGGCCTAGGGCATGGCCTAACTTCTAAAATAATCACTAATAAAACATCTTGGGACCCCTTACTAATGGTGGCTACAAACCTCTTATATAGTCTCCCAAAACCCTAGCAAATTACCGTAGAAATGTCACGTCCCGCTTCCCAAAAAGGACGGAGGCGAAGCGTGACTAAGGCCCGCTTAGGCCGGGGCAGAGAGCCCAGACCCAATAAGCGTCTGTGGTATTCCAAAACGAAGGAAACAGGTCCCTGCAAGTTAGTACGAAACAATAAAAGTACTGAAAGAGATAGCATTTCATTTTATTCCAAAATAACATCCAAAAAGTACTGAGAGTCTAAAAACGCCTGAAGGGCTACAACTGCAGAAAAAGAAACTACCGGTGCAAGCACCCAACCTAGACAAGAAAACAACAGTTGCTACGCACCCAATCTAAACTGGAATAGAACTCTGGATCAGCAACTAGAGGCCTCTAACTCTGGTCCTCCTCTGGATCGTACTCCGGATCAACGTCCTCCGGCTCTCCGTCTGCTGGAAAGTCCGCCTCGTCGACGTACTCTGGCTCAACACCTGACGTACAGCACCAACAGAAGGAACTGTACGTCAGGTAAGGTCTACAAAAAGGGTTTGACCAAACTACAAGTGTATCAACTTTTAGACAATGTTTTACTGGTTGATTAGCATGTTGAGGTTATAACTGAGTAACAAACAGAAGTAACGCAACAGGAAAGTAAAACGCAGTAAGTAGTAGTCGTAGCGTGTGCTACGAACTACGGGACTAACCTACAGGTGTCATGACAAGTCGGGACGTGACGGGACAAGACGAGACAAGACAAGTGAGACACGAAAGGGTTCACACCTAACGGTTCGAGGGGGATCAGACCCTCTTGCCGTGCACACGCTCAACCCAACCCCAAACCCAGGAACTCAGGACAAGAATTACAGGGATCACATCCGCAGGGGAAAGCATCCGAAACGCCCGAAGGCTTTTTGGGTAACAGGGATCACTTCCGTGGGGGAAAGCATCCGAAACGCCCGAAGGCTTTTTGTGTAACAGGGATCACTTTCACGGGGAAAGCATCCGAAACGCCCGAAGGATTTTTGTGTAACAGGACACGACATGACAAGTGTTGGGAGTAGTTATTCTAGGGTGTCCACACGCACGCACACGCAAGATAGTCCTATGATGTCAACAGTTGGCGTTGTTAGGCTCAGACTTCGTCGTCAAGTCTGAGTCGTCATGGGCGTCCCGGACGCTATCATTTCACGTCCGGTTCTCAGAACTCACAGTCTAATAGTTCCACAATTTAAGACTAAGACACAGTCAAAAGCGCAAGTGGGTACACTTGCCTGAAATGGCGAGTGCGTCGTCCTCTCGAAGCGTCTCGTCCAAGCGTCTCGTCCGCGGAAGTCCGTCTGAAATATCGCCACGACGACGATGTCAGGTCTCAATTTCATCAAATCCCATTAGGGTTCGTTTCAAGGTTATCGGGACTATCATATTCGTCAAAGTCACTTTTTCGATGTTTCAGCCTAATCGACGATCTATCCTATGTGCACAGTCAACAAAGTCCATTCGTCGATTTTCTACATTTGTTCAATGTTTTACTGGTGCTGGAAAATAAATTTTAGTTCAAGTTGACGATTTTTAGTTTAGGGTTCAGTCAGCTATTGTGGGGGTTTCTACGAGTTTCGGGGAACCAACCTGAACCAGAGTTTGTCGTAGATAGGAAGTCGTGTCTGATCGGAGAACTCCTCAGCTTCAGATCTGGTCCTCGCACGATTCTCCAAAAGCTGGAACTTGCGACGAAAGCCTACGACGTGTCGCAACGTCGTAGACGGAAAATCCGCGAAGTAGCACACCCAAGTGGGGCCCACATCAGTGCTAGGGGTCAATGGGGGACCCACAACACCTCTGGAGAACTTGGGGGGCCCACCACAGGAGTTGGTGTGGGAGAAACCAAGTTGCGATGTTCAGTTGTCGGTCGGACACCGTCGGTGCGGGGAAAACCCTCGGTCAGACCGAGAGGGGCTCTCGGTCGGGAGGGTTGCAGCGCAGCGGAGGCGAGGGCTAAGGCAGTGCGAGGGAATCCTTCGGTCAGACCGATGGATCCCGTCGGTCGGACGCTTGCGGGTGCGGGCGTGCAGTGCTTGGGAGCGGTGCGAGCGGCTCTCGATCGGTGCAGAAGATCACGTCGGTCGGGCGCTAGCGGGTGCGGGGCGGATGCGGAGCGGCTGCAACGAAGCGCTGCAGTGGGCTGTTCTCTCGGTCAGACCGAGAGATGGCCTCGGTCGGAGCGGGGCGACAGCGGGGGCTTGCAGCGGAGCGCTGCGAGCGGGCGATGCGGGGAGCGGCTCCGGTCGTGCACTGGGAAGTGCCGGGGCGGCCGTCGGTCGTGCACTGGGGCGATCGTCGCAACGTTGCGACGAACGTTGGGAAGGTGTTTTTTGACGGCTAGGGTTTGTGTAATGCGGAAATAACCTAGCCTATGGCTAATATAAATAGGTTAGAGCTAGGGTTAGGGTTAGGGTTTAAGAAAACATAATTAAAAATAATTAAAATATTTAATTTAATTTAAAATTACTCTCCTCTCCCTCACGAAATTTGTGTGCGGCCAAAAATTCTGAAATTTGGTCAAAAAATTCTTTAATACGGTTTTATAATATAGGAATTTTATTGTAATTAAAACACTTATAAAAATAGGTTTTAGAATTATTTAAAACTTTCAAAAAAATGGAAAATAGGTCAAATTAAGTCCAAAAATTGTAAAATAATTATAGGGTGTTCGGGGCGACGAAAGAAAGAGAGTGGAGAAGACGGATCTAAATTTCAACGTCGAAAGAAGAAACTAAAAATAGAAACGCCTCGCGTCAAAACAGAAAGTCGCGACGTCACGTCAAATAAGATAGTATCGCTGAAGAACGACTCGAGATGTGTCGTTCCAAAGTTGTTCCACAATCTAATAATCTCAGAGACGAACATGACGACATAACACACAATAATGTTCAAATTCAATTAATGTCAAAAATAGACACGTGCACGATCAAGAGCACGTGCACAAAGAAAGAACGATCGGAAACCGACCGTTACATCCTCCCCAACTCAGAAATGATTCCGTCCTTGGAATCAACATCAAGCATCGCTGGGAAAAAGATGCGGGAAGCGCTCTCTCATATCATCCTCACGCTCCCAGGTGGACTCTCCAGGCGATCCGTGACGCCACATCACTCTCACCAGGTCGACTATCTTATTCCTCAACTGCTTCTGTCGACGGTCCAAAATTTGCATAGGCTGCTGGTCATATGTCAGGTCCGGTCGAACCGTAATCTCCGAGAAGTCAACCGTGTGCGACGGATCACTGACATACCGACGTAGCTGAGATACGTGGAATACGTCGTGAACACCCTCCAAAGATGGTGGCAGAGCAAGGCGGTAGGCCACTGCTCCCACACGCTCTAGCACATCAAATGGCCCAATATACCTCGGACTCATCTTTACCTTCTTCCCAAAACGAATAACTCTGCGGTTCGGAGAAATCTTCAGGAAGACGTGATCTCCAGGCTGAAACTCCAAAGGTCTCCTCTTGGCATCTGCCCAATGCTTGAAGCGATCCTGTGCAACTCTAAGCTTCTCCCTGATGTCTCTCACGACATCCACAGCTTCCACTATCATCTCTGGACCCAACAGCTCCCGATCTCCGAGGTTATCCCAGCATAGTGGCGATCGACATTTCCTTCCATATAAGGCAGCAAACGGCGCCATGCCAATGCTCGCCTGGTAGCTGTTGTTATATGAGAACTCCACCAAGTGAAGATGGTCTTCCCATGATCCCTTCAAATCAAGCGTACAAGCTCGCAGCATATCCTCCAGAATCTGAATAGTCCTCTCGGACTGGCCATCAGTCTGCGGATGGTACGCCGTGCTGAAACTCAGACTCGTACCCAAATTCTCCTGTAGACTTCTCCAGAACTGAGATGTGAACCTCGTGTCTCGGTCAGACATAATGCTCACGGGGACCCCATGTAAGCGTACAATCTCCTGCACGTACACGGTCTACGTCACCACTATTTCAAAGAGGAAATCAACATAGAAGTAAAGGTAGAACGAAAATTTACCTCCAGATATTTCCTCGCCAAAGCTTCCGTAGACTGGCCCACTCAGAAAGGGATAAAGTGTGCAGACTTGGTCAACCGATCCACGATCACCCAAACTGCGTCATTCTGCCTCGGGGTCTGAGGTAAACCAGTCACGAAGTCCATCGTAATATGTTGCCACTTCCACTCCGGAATAGGAAGCAGTTGCAGCAACCCAGCAGTACGATGGTGCTCAGCCTTCACCTGTTGGCATATCAAACACTTGGCAACGCTCCGTGCCACACTCCTCTTCATGCCAATCCACCAATAATTCAGACGCCGGTCCTTATACATCTTGGTGCCTCCAGGATGTATAGAATATGGCGAGCTATGAGCCTCGCTCAACAGCTCCTCGTAAACATCACCTGCAGGTACACAGAGTCTACTGCCGTACTGCAGCGAACCATCCTCATGAATCACGAACTCCGTCTATAGTCCAGCTTCAACCTGCCTTCTGATCCTCTGCAGCTTCGGATCTCCTGCATGTGCTGCCTTGATCCGATCCACGATCGTGGACTGAATCTGCAAATTCATGAATGAATGAACCACACCAGGTAGGACAACCTCCAAATCCATCTCTCTCAGCTCCTGCTAAATCCTCCAGTCGGCAGAAAGCATCATCGCAGTAGGAAGTCTACTCAAGGCATCCGGCACTACGTTCACCTTCCCGGGATGATACTGCAAATCAATCGCGTAGTCAGCCATGAGCTCTAACCATTGCCTCTGACGCATGTTGAGCTCCTTCTGCGTAAAGATGTACTTCAAGCTCTTGTGATCGGTGAAAATCTTCACACTCTCACCTAGCAAGAAGTGCCTCCAAATCTTCAGTGCAAAAATCACTGATGCCAACTCCAGATCGTGCGTCAGGTAATTCTTCTCATGAGTCCTCAATTGACGTGAAGCGTACATGACCACATGGCCATGCTGATGCAAGACGCATCCTAGGCCCTTCCCTGATGCATCACAATAAACTTCGAAGCCTCCGCTTCGATCCGGTACTGCCAACACAGGTGTCGTGGTCAATCTCGCCTTCAAGATACTGAAGGCCTCCTCACAAGCATCTGACCAAAGAAACTCCACGTCCTTCCTTGTCAGCTTCGTCATTGGCTCTGCAATCTTTGAGAAATGTTTGATGAACCGCCGATAATAGCCTGCTAGGCCGAGAAAGCTCCTGATGTCTGACGCTGACTGCGGAGTCGGCCAATCTCTGACTGCTCTGACCTTCTCCGGATCCACAGATATGCCATCACCGGACACCACGTGTCCCAGGAATGCGACTCTGTCCAGCCAGAACTCGCACTTGCTATACTTGGCATAAAGCTTATGTCTCCTCAGCATCTCCAGCACTGTTCTCAGATGAAAGCTATGCTCCTCCTCAGACTTCGAATAAATCAGGATGTCATCAATGAAAATAACGACAAACGTATCCAGAAAGTCGTAGAATATCAAGTTCATCAAATTCATGAACACAGCTGGAGCATTAGTCACGCCAAACGGCATGACCACGAACTCATAATGCCCATACTTCGTCCGGAATGCTGTCTTCTGAACATCGTCCTTCTTCACCTTCAACTGATGGTATCCGCTCCTCAAGTCCAACTTCGAGAAGACTCTCGAACCTCCCAACTGATCAAAGATATCGTCGATGCACGGCAGCGGATACTTATTCTTCACGGTGACAGCATTCAGCCCTCGATAGTCCACGCACATCCTGCGGGACCCATCCTTTTTCTTCACGAGCAAAACTGGTGCACCCCACGGTGACACACTAGGGTGGATGAAACCCTTCTGCAGCAACTCGTCTAAATGCTTCCACAGCTCCTCGAGCTCAGCGGGAGCCATACGGTACGGCGCCTTCGATATGGGTTGCGCTCCCGACATAAGATCAATTCCAAACTCTAAAGCTCTGTCGGGTGGCAAACCTGAGATATCCTCTGGAAAGACGTCGTTGAAGTCTCTGACAACTGCTGGTCGCTCGATCTCCATCTCCATATGCATCTGCATCTGCATGGCTGCAACAATCGGCACCTCTGGCTTGGCCCGAAATCTGATGGGCCCAAGCGACTCATCCCTGCCGCGAAAATCAAACTCTGGATGGCCTGGAATCCGAAACACCACCCTCTTGCTGTGACAGTCGATCGAGGCGTAGAAATCTCCCAACCAATCGATGCCAAGAACGACATCGAAGTGTGGCAGATCGTGGACAATGAAATCTGCAAAGAGCTCATGTCCACTGACCACCTAAGAAATCGATCGACATCCCAAGTTCACTTTCACCACTCCGTTCCCTGTGGTGATGTCCCAACACTTAGGGAGTGTATGGGTGGGAATGGAGTGCTTTGTCACAAACTTTCGGGATATGATGCATATAGATGCACCATAGTCGAACAAAGCCAAGGCCGGGTGAGAAGACACTAGAATGGTGCCTAAGATATAAACGACTATGGTCAAACCAAGCTACTCTAACAAGCAAGTCAAACAAGCAACACAAATAATAAGATCTAATCAATGAAATGAAAGACTAGGATCAAGAGTTACCTGCTATAACTACATCCAGCTCCTCTGTCTCATCAGCAGTCATGGTGTACACCGGCCTCTGGGGCTGAGCTGCTCTCTGAAACATCTACCTCTGCGGCGCCAAAGGTGGTCCACGAGCAGCAGGTCCTCTCTAAACTGGAGCAGGTGCTCTCATCTGCAGCGGGGCTGGCGCTCCAACCACAGCATGACGATCTCTCGGACAATCCTTCGCAGCATGCGAGGCATCTCCGTAAACTAGGCACAGTCCCATTTTCTTCCGGCAATCCTTCTGAACGTGGCCTGGCTTCCCGCAGTAATGGCATGGTCCCTTACTCTGAATCTGAACTGGTGCTCCAGGCCTCTTGAATGGTACTGTCTGAACTGGCCTCATTGTCGGCCTAGCAGGTGGCCGGTACTGCTCCATAGGACGCTTCCCTTTATCAGCTGGAGGGTCAGGCAGAAGAGCTATGAGCTCATGATTCTTCGCAGCATCAAGCACCTCCCTCATAGTCGTGAAACCCGCCGAAGACATAGAAGCCTGAATCTTCGGGCGCAGTCCCTGACGAAAGCGATCAGCTCGCTTCTCCTCCTTCCTAACCATATGCGGGGCAAAACGGCTCAGCATCTCAAATTCAGCTTCATACTCTTCGACCGTCATATCTCCCTTCTTCAGGTCTATAAACTTGCTCAGCAGCTCCCTCCTAGCAGACTTGGTGAAATACTTATCCTTGAACATAGACCTGAAGGTCTTCCATCCCACTGGCTTCTCAAGACGCCTCTCCTCGATGCGTCATCAGTTCCTCGCATTCTCCGTCAGCTGCATCTTCGCTATCTCCACTCAAGTATCGTCAGGAATCATCGCAGCAACTAACTTCTCCTCCGTGCTCTGGATCCACTCGTCAGTAGATAGGGGTCCCTCCTCCCCTGAAAATGTCCTCGGCTGGAGATCATTGAACTGCTTCACTCCTGGAGCAGCTCGAGGGGCAGGCGGAGGTGGTGGTGGTGCAACTGGAACAGCCTGGGCAGCACGCTGGGAATGCTGAACCAACTGATGCTGAACATCCAGCATCTCCCTCATCACACCCAGAAACTGACGGAAGTCTCCGCTCTGGTCCTCCAGAACTCCATCGCCTAAGTTCCCCGATCGGGTAACACGTCGTCCTGCCATCCTATTGACAGAAACACAGAGGTTAGACTCGTACAATCACTGGATGATACTAAAATGAATTTCAATACTTTGATTGTTTCGTATTCGCAGAAGGATGGGACCTGCATGTGCCACCACTAAAACCTGTCACGTCCCGCTTCCCAAAAAGGACGGAGGCGAAGCGTGACTAAGGCCCGCTTAGGCCGGGGCAGAGAGCCCAGACCCAATAAGCGTCTGTGGTATTCCAAAACGAAGGACTGAAAGAGATAGCATTTCATTTTATTCCAAAATAACATCCAAAAAGTAATGAGAGTCTAAAAACGCCCGAAGGGCTACAACTGCAGAAAAAGAAACTACCGGTGCAAGCACCCAACCTAGACAAGAAAACAACAGTTGCTACGCACCCAATCTAAACTGGAACAGAACTCTGGATCAGCAACTAGAGGCCTCTAACTCTGGTCCTCCTCTGGGTCGTACTCCGGATCAACGTCCTCCGGCTCTCCGTCTGCTGGCAAGTCCGCCTCGTCGACATACTCTGGCTCAACACCTGACGTAGAGCACCAACAAAAGGAATTGTACGTCAGGTAAGGTCTACAAAAAGGGTTAGACCAAACTACAAGTGTATCAACTTTTAGACAACGTTTTACTAGTTGATTAGCATACTGAGGTTATAACTGAGTAACAAACAGAAGTAACGCAGCTGGAAAGTAAAACGCAGCAAGTAGTAGTCGTAGCATGTACTACGAACTACGGGACTAACCTACAGGTGTCATGACTAGTCGGGACGTGATGGGACAAGACGAGACAAGACAAGTGAGACACGAAAGGGTTCACGCCTTACGGTTCGTGGGGGATCAGACCCTCTTGCCATGCACACGCTCAACCCAACCCCAAACCCAGGAACTCAGGACAAGAATTACAGGGATCACTTCCGCGGGAAAAGCATCCGAAACGCCCGAAGGCTTTTTGGGCAACAGGGATCACTTCCGCGGGGGAAAGCATCCGAAACGCCCGAAGGCTTTTTGTGTAACATGGATCACTTTCGCGGGGAAAGCATCCGAAATGCCCGAAGGCTTTTTGTGTAACAGGACACGACATGACAAGTGTAGGGAGTAGTTATTCTAGGGTGTCCACACGCACGCACCCGCAAGATAGTCCTATGATGTCAACAGTTGTCGTTGTCAGGCTCAGACTTCGTCGTCAAGTCTGAGTCGTCAAGGGCATCTCGGACGCTATCATTTCACGTCTGGTTCTCAGCACTCACAGTCTAACAGTTCCACAATTTAAGACTAAGACACAGTCAAAAGCGCAAGTGGGTACACTTTCCTGAAATGGCGAGTGCGTCGTCCTTTCGAAGCGTCTCGTCCAAGCGTCTCGTCCGTGGAAGTCCGTCTGAAATATCGCCACTGCGACGATGTCAGGTCTCAATTTCATCAAATCCTATTAGGGTTCGTTTCTAGGTTATCGGGACTATCCTATTCGTCAAAGTCACTTTTTCGATGTTTCAGCCTAATCGACGATCTATCCTATGTGCACAGTCAACAAAGTCCATTCGTCGATTTTCTAGATTTGTTCAATGTTTTACTGGTGCTGGAAAATAAATTTTAGTTCAAGTTAACGATTTTTAGTTTAGGGTTCAGTCAACTATTGTGGGGGTTTCTACGAGTTTCGGGGAACCAACCAGAATCGGAGTTTGTCGTAGATAGGAAGTCGTGTCTGATCGGAGAACTCCTTAGCTTCAGATCTGGTCCTCGCACGATTCTCCAAAAGATGGAACTTGCGACGAAAGCCTACGACGTGTCGCAACGTCATAGACGGCAAATCCGCGAAGTAGCACACCCAAGTGGGGCCCACAGCAATGCTAGGGGTCAATGGGGGACCCACAACACCTCTGGAGAACTTGGGGGCCCACCACAGGAGTTGGTGTGGGAGAAACCAAGTTGCGATGTTCAGCTGTCGGTCGGACACCGTCGGTGCGGGGAAAACCCTCGGTCAGACCGAGAGGGGCTCTCGGTCGGGAGGGTTGCAGCGCAGCGGAGACGAGGGCTTGGTCGGTGCGAGGGAATCCTTCGGTCAGACCGATGGATCCCGTCGGTCGGACGCTTGTGACTGAGGGCGTGCAGCGCTTGGGAGCGGTGCGGAGCGGCTCTCGGTCGGTTCGGAAGATCACGTCGGTCGGGCGCTAGCGGGTGCGGGGCGGATGCGGAGCGGCTGCAACGAGGCGCTGCAGCGGGCTGTTCTCTCGGTCAGACCGAGAGATGGCCTCGGTCGGAGCGGGGCGACATCGGGGGCTTGCAGCGGAGCGCTGCGAGCGGGCGATGCGGGGAGCGGCTCCGGTCGTGCACTGGGAAGTGCGGGGGCGGCCGTCGGTCGTGCACTGGGGTGATCGTCGCAACGTTGCGACGAACGTTAGGAAGGTGTTTTTTGACAGCTAGGGTTTGTGTAATGCGGAAATAACCTAGCCTAGGGCTAATATAAATAGGTTAAAGCTAGGGTTAGGGTTAGGGTTTAAGAAAACGTAATTAAAAAATAATTAAAATATTTAATTTAATTTAAAATTACTCTCCTCTCCCTCACGAAATTTGTGTGCGGCCAAAAATTCTGAAATTTGGTCAAAAAATTCTTTAATATGTTTTTATAATATCGGAATTTTATCGTAATTAAAACACTTATAAAATTAGGTTTTAAAATTATTTAAAACTTTCAAAAAAATGGAAAATAGGTCAAATTAAGTCCAAAAATTGTAAAATAATTATAGGGTGTTCGGGGCGACGAAAGAAAGAGAGTGGAGAAGACAGATCTAAATTTCGACGTCGAGAGACGAAACTAAAAATAGAAACGTCTCGCGTCAAAACAGAAAATCGCGACGTCACGTCAAATAAGATAGTATTGCTGAAGAATGACTCGAGATGTGTCGTTCCAAAGTTGTTCCACAATCTAATACTCTCAGAGACGAACACGACGACATAACACACAATAATGTTCAAATTCAATTAAGGTCAAAAATAGACACGTGCACGATCAAGAGCACGTGCACAAAGAAAGAACGATCGGAAACCGACCGTTACAAGAAAACCCCTCAAATTCGTGCCAAAAAACAGCCCAAACTGTAACTTAAAATCTGGGCCCGCCGCCGACTCGGCCGAGTGGAACATGTGACTCGGCCGAGTGGAAATTCCAGCACTGCAGCATCAACTTGCAGAAATTCCCCAGATTTCATCCGACCTCCGATTGACGCGTTCTTGGTGGAGTTGGAATCACCATGAATTCTACTATCCATAAAAAATATGAGAAAAATACTTTGATTGCTGGAATGATTAGAAGATTTCAAAAGAGTGAACGACTATCTGAAAATCTGGGCGCTGCGTGTCCTCGGCGTCACTCGGCCGAGTGGACTTCTCGACTTGGTCGAGTGGGCTTCTCTACTCAGCCGAGTAACAGACCCTGTAAAATTCCAGTAAGTTGAGGGGTCTTGGGGGGGTCTGTCTTTGGAGGCTACTCGGCTGAGTGGCCTTACTCACTCGGCCGAGGGGCATTCGGTACTCGGCCGAGTCGGAACCCTCAATCGCCTGACGGATTCCAGTAAGTCAGCTCCTTCGATGGGTGGATTTTTCCATGCCACTCGGGCGAGGGGATCTCCATACGCGGCCAAGTGGACTATCGTCACTCGGCCGAGTGCACGCTGATTTCCTTCTACGGTGCGTGTCCGGTCTGGCCGGCCGAGTGGTCTTCTTGCTCGGCCGAGTGAGTGCTTCACTCGGCCGAGTGACATGTTGTAGATGCCCAATCTTCATCATTTCGCCTCCTCGTCGCTCATACGAAGTTCCTTCTACTTCCACCCATCTTCCATCGCCGTTAGCTCCTCAATAGAGCCATGGGCGAGGCTCCGGTACATGTGCAAGTACTTTAAGCTCATTTTTTTGTTCCCGATTGATCTATATTTCCTGAAATCCGACAAAAACAAGAAATAGTGAAAAGTAACGCAATATCTTCGAATACTCGTGAAAATCACAATATGAGCAATCGAAATGGCGTGAAAACATGCAGAAAAAAGGTGTAAAATATGGACCGATCACTAGCTCATGGAGCGGAAGCTGTCGTTCTGGTGGAGGTCGGCGAACGCTCACTCTGCCTCCAATACTTCGAAGAACAAGCAAGTGAAGAAGGCCTCGGCCTCAACAACCAACTACTCGATGAGGTAAGGGATCATGCTCTAATGTGTCTTGTCAAGCACAGTCAAAGGATGACGCGGTATTACAACTCCAGGGTGAAGAAGAGAAGCTTCAAAGTCGGCGACCTCGTCCTCAGGGACACCACCTTCAAACCTGAAGTCGACCGCCACGGGAAGCTCTCCATTAAATGGGAGGGCCCCTACAAAATAGTGGACGTCGTGGGACCTGCAACTTACATTCTGGCGAACATGGAGGGTGAAGAGCTAGCTCATCCATGAAACACCCAATACCTACTCAAGTACTATCAATTAAATGTGTACTTTCATATATTTGTGCCAACAATATGTTGCTTGAATAAAAGTTTCAGATCCCCTCCAAGATGGGAAGCGCCTCCATAAAGGCCGCCTTAATCATCCGGAGCAGGCTAATCCACCATAAGTAAACCCATGTGTTTTCGTCTATACATACGTGTCATGCGAACTGAAATTACAGCCCACCACATAAACCGGAGTTATAAATACGGGGTCACTCGACCCCGCAATCTTGAAGACATACGGGGCAATTCGCCACCCAAACCAGAGTTATAATTGCGGGATCACTCGATTCCGCGATCTTGAAGACCTCCAGGATAGTTCGCCACCCAAACCAGAGTTATAAATACGGGGTCACTCGATCCTGCAATCATGAAGACATCCTGGGTAGTTTGCCACCTAAACTAGAGTTATAAATGCGGGGGTCACTCGATCCCACAATCTTGAAGACCATCGGGATAGGTCGCGGTGCAGCTACCCAAACCAACCAGGGGCTTGAAGAAGGGTTCTGCCTAAAATTCACCCCCAGGAAGACCACCGGGGCAGGTCGCATTGCATCTATCCATAATGTGCCGGGCTTCGCTAACCAAACCGACCAGGGGCTTGAAGAAGGGTTCTGCCCAAAATTCACCGCAGAAAGGCCACCGGGGCAAGTCAAAGTGCATCTACCTATAGCGTGCCAGGCTTCGCCAACCAAACCGGCCAGGGGCTTGAAGAAGGATTCTGCCCGAAATTTTCCCTTAAGAAGACCACCGGGGCAGGTCGTGGTGCAGCTAACCATAGCATGCCGAGCTTTGCTAACCAAACTGGCCAGGGGTTTGAAGAAGGGTTCTGCCCGAAATTCGCCCTTAGGAAGACCTACAGGGCAGTTAGTCATCAAAACCGGAGCTATAAATGTGGGGTCACTCGATACCCATGATCTTGAAGACCTCCGAGGCAATTCGCCACCCAAACCGGAGCTATAAATACGGGGTCACTTGATACCCGCGATCTTGAAGGCCTCCGAGGTAATTCGTCACCCAAATCGGAGCTATAAATGCGGGGTCACTCTATACCTGCGATCTTGAAGACCTCTGCGGCAGTCCGCCATACAAACCAAAATTGTAAATGGGGTTCGACCACGTGAGCCACCCTCAAAAGACCCTGGAGGCGATCTATCTCCACAAAGAGCTTTGCCAACTCAATCACACTCAAAACTCTACAACATTCCGCTTCTCCGAGACGTTAGCTACTTCCAAGTAGAAAGTTGGGGGCATACATACAGAGGCAAGGAATAGCAACAAACAGATCCACAAGCACAAACAAGGCGAACCGCCAAAGGTATATTTCATTAAAATTTCAAATTTACAATTACATCAAAATTCCTACACTAGGTCACGTGCTTGGCCCTGAGACCGGCAATACACCTGCTACACTCCCCCAACCGCCTTATGACACTTCCACACGAGCCCCGGCTTTGGTCTCCGTTGGCTCCGTCACTTTGACCTCCCCCTGGTCTTCGACATCACCGCCAGCCTGATCACCGCAAGTCTGATCGCCGCCAGGCGGACCAGCTTCCCTGGCTTCCTCTTCCTCCTCGCCATCCGAGGCTGCCATCAACGCGGAAAAGTCGATCTACAGCCCAAGATCCAGCCTCTTCTCCGCCTTCTCAAGGCCCTCCTGAAAGCTCGCTTGCATGCTCGCCTCCTGGGCCTCCGCCATGCTCCTGACCCGGATCTTCTTCATAAGGGCGAGGAGCTCGTCCTTCTGGTACTTAAGGATGGCCTCGATCTTTGCAGCTTCGAGATAGACCTCCTTCAGCTCCGTCACCTGGCGTGCGAGCTCCGTAATCTCGTGCCACTATGCCTCCACCTCCGTGGCATGGGTATTCTCCAGATCGACCCTTCAGGCCTCCGCCTCCTCCACCTGCTGGCTTAGACCATCTGTCACGCCCCGCTTCCCTAAAATAGAGGCGAGACGTGAAAAGGTCTTCACGAGAGTGGAGCTGTGAAGCCCCAAACCCGATAAGCGTCAATAAAACATAAGCCGGTCCCTGTAACCACAAACGGAACAACAATAATAACACAAGGAGAGACAGAAATAAAATCTCATATCTCATAATTTGTCCAACATGAAAATTAAGTTCAACATCCAGAAAAGCCACCAGGCTAAAAGAAAGAGTCTAAAGGCCCAGAACAAGGCCAACAAAAGGAACAACGTAACAAATTATAGGTGCTACGCACCGACAACAAAACAACAGTCTAAACAAAAAGGGAAAGCTCAACGATGACACTAGGACTGGTCCCCGGTGTCCACGTACTCCTCGCCAAACACAGGCTCGGGCTCGGCAAACACCTCGTCCCCAACAATGTACTCAGGCTCAGGGTCTAACATGTGTCACCCAAAAGAGTAAAGGGGCACATGTCAGCAAGTCTAAAAGACTTGGGCAAGGAAACTGAAAGTAAGGCAAACTAACAACCTAACAGTTATAGTATGCATGACATGGCAGTTATAACATGAGTGCACAAGCAAGACATGGTGAAACAATAAGTACAAGAGAACAATTATCAGGACAAGTCAAGAGTAGCCAAGCTACTAACAATCTCAATCTTTTCACTAGTCACGTTTCAAGTTGTTTGTAGATGTTTACGCCTTACAGCTGAACGGTTTGGCATTCACACTGATTGGCCGCTTAACACTACCCCAGAACCCAGAGTTTACGCCTTACAACTGCAGTTGCTGATCGGGCAGACTCCCAGTTGAATGACCGCTTAACTCTTATCCCATCCCACACGTAAACAAGCCAGGGTCCCTGTACATGAGCCCGGTAAATGAGCCAGGGTTGCCCCGCACGGGAGCTAGTTTTCTATATCACGAATCAGGAAGTATTTGGCGTAGGGGACACCTAGCCTCAATATCGAGCATTGGGGTTAGCAACTCATTATGCTCGCTTCTGGTCACGAGCCAGGAAGTACAAGTATTGTAGCGTGTGCTACGCAATCACGGGAACATTTAAAGAATGCAATGACATGACAATTAATTCGCGTACCGGTAATTGGAATTAAACATGGCATGGTAGTTTTATGCAACATGATAAATGACGGATCTAGCTTCGTTATCTAGCTAGATCCTGAAATTGCGCCTAGGCGAGTATCATTTTTTCGCCTAGTCTCTTTTATGCCTACAACAAGCAAATGGCCTAAGACATGGCCCAAAACCCTAAGTGGAAAGTTTCACTTGCCTAGCACCAAGGATGACGATCAACGAGGGTTCGTCCCACGGACGCTAATCTATGGGGGAGTCGCTGTTATGGAGAAACAATCATCAAAACAACATTCATCTCATTAGGGTTTCACAAAAAACACAACGGGTTATGAAAACATTAAGAGGTCGATTATTACCGTATCGGGAGCGGAAGAATGATGCCGAGCAAGCACGTCAATGGAAGAAACCCTCCGGGGAACCTATGTTGGAAGCAACGATCTAGGATCTTGGTTTGATGATGACAAACGTGTCGGTATATCTAATGTGTGTGATCAGTATGTTCCAGGCTTGGCAAAATGATATACTTTCGATATTTGGCGGATTTGCTATTCGTATAGCACATTGGGAGAAAGGGAGTGTGTGCACAAAGAAGTTTGACTTGGTCAATGGAGAGCAAAGTTGGACTTGGTCAAATTGGTGTCTCCTTCAATTCAAATCTTTTTGAACTACACATCAAATCTCAAAATGATTGATTCAACCCAATCCCTAGCCAATTACAAATTTCCTAGTTGGTAGTGTCCTCATCCTAGCCAAACTTATTCCTACCCATTTCCAAATTCATATCCAAACACCAAATAGATGAAATCAAATCTTACCCAACTACTTGTTTAAAACCCTAGTTCCCCTATTATAAATACCATCTCAACCCTAATGTTTAAAGTCGCGGCAATACAACAAAATTGAAAGAGGGGGGGGGGGGCTACAAAATCCATGTGTGCGGCAACAAAAAAAACAAAAAGGAGCCGGTCATCATAGAAAGAAAAAAAAACCTATTTTATTCCCATTACCGCAAGTAAGCAAACATCTCTAAGCCAAGAAGAACATCAAGCAAGCATTATTAAACTCACGGTAAAGGCCTTCCTCAACCCAATTGCCAAGTTACCGCAATCCATCTTCAGTCAACCATCAAGCATAACTCAAGGCAAGAAGGGGTCATCATCATCATCAAGCAACTTGTGCATCATAGGGGCAAGTCAAGACTTCAACTTCATCATCTTCAACCCTATTTTCAAACACAAAAGATCTTGGCCAAAGCATCACCCAAGTCATCCTGCCGCATACCTCAAGCACATCGAGCAAGCTCTCGATCAAGCACGCCCAAGGGAGCTTACATTGGCAAGCACAACTCCGAGCAAAACCCTAAGAAGTTGCAACCTAACAACTCCGCTGTCGAAGATCCATGCTGCCGTGCTCTTGAGTTCACATCGTCGAAGAGTTGTCGAGCTGCCATCGAAGTCGGAGAAGACTTGAACCCCACGTCGAAACATTGCTGCCGTGAAGAAGAAGCAGACGTCGGAGCAACTTCTCGCCATCGTCTTCAACGTCGTGCTTCCGTGAGATCATCGAGTCGAAGCTCACCACCGTGAGCTGCTCAAGGGAGATCGTCGTCGCCGTGGAATATCAAAGAAGAGTCGTCGAATTCGACGACGAGCAAACTCCCGTTGTCGTCGTTGTCGTCGTCGCGCTGCCGAAGTCGCCGAACCACGTCGAAGTAGAGTCGGAGCTGGAAACGCTGACGTCGCTGTCAAAGCCCGTTGCTGTCACACTGGAGTCGAAGCCCACATTCACCGTCACCGTTCAAAGGAGAGCCTTGCATGCCCTAAATCAAATCAACGGTGGATAAAGCAATCTAATTAAAAGAAGCTGACGTGGAGGATCCTGTGTGAAAACGAAAAGAGAAAGAGGGAGCTGACGTGGAATGGGTTTTTAAGGGAATTGCTTTGCGCACAGGCCGCTTAAATATAAGCTTTGAACTAAGTTGCCTTGCACACCGACCACAGATTATTTAAGGGGTTGCTTTGCGCACAGGCCTGGGAATTAAAAGAGTTGAACTGCTCTACTCCACGCACCGACTGCTACTTTTTAAGGAGACTGCCGAGTGCACAGACTGCAATATATTGAGGATTGAACTGAAATTGCTTTGTGCACAGACCAGTGCATATCTTGACATCCAGGAGTCGGATTGAGACACCGTTTGCGTCAGATTGGAGCTGACGATGTGCTGATAGACAGAGACACCTACACAGACACAAACTGAGCATTTCTAAACTCTAAACTCCTTTATTTGTATCTTAGTGTAACGTTCTCTGTAGGGGAAACTTTACCTGTTTTTGGTTACTATTTTGGGACTTGTCTAGTGTGGACTAGACAAGTGGGACCCAGCTAGTTTGGGACTAGCTGGTAGAAAGCTTTGCTAGGATTGATAGTGAGAGGAAACACTGTGTGTGTGGTACTGAGAGTCTGGCGAGTGTAGAGGCGTAGAGGGTGCTCTGAGCGTGCTCTAACTTGTGACTTTGTACCTATTGCACTATTCAATCTAGTATTAGCTTTGGGTGCTGGAGTAGGTCGTTGGGACGACCGAACCAGGGTAAATCTGTTGTGTACTCTGTGTCTACTTTTCATTACTCTGGTTGTGCTTTTAACTGCGTGTGATTTCTCGTGGGTTGCACGAGAATTTTTTATTAGCCTATTCACCCCCCCCCCTCTAGGCTAGGATCCAGATCCAACAAGTGGTATCAGAGCCAGTTTAGTAGATCTAGCCTAGTTTGACCATGGACCACATTGATAGTGCTTTTGCTGAGGGTCAGTCTATTTCCCGACCACCTAGATTTAATGGAGTAGACTATGCTTATTGGAAAAATCGTATGAGAATCTACTTGATTTCTATTGATTATAAAGCTTGGCAAATTGTTGAAAAAGGCTATAAATCACCCGTTATCAAAATTGAAAATATTGAAATGCATAAACCTGATGATAAGTGGGATGATATTGATTGGAAGCTTTATTATCTTAATGCTAAAGCTATGAATGCTCTTATTTGTGCATTAGATAAATCTGAATTCAATCGTATCTCACATTGTCTAACTGCGCAGGAAATATGGCATACTTTGGAGGTGACGCACGAGGGAACGTCACAGGTGAAGGAATCTAGACTTGCACTTCTGAGCACGGAATACGAGGGATTTCGCATGCTACCGTCAGAGACCATATCAGAAATGTTTGCGAGGTTCACTAACATTGTCTACAAGTCTAGTTCGCTCGGTAAGCCATATTCTAGCCTTGAGCAGGTTAGAAAAATATTAAGAGCACTGCCAAGCTCTTTCAGGCCTAAAGTCACTGCCATCCAAGAAGCGAAAGATCTGTCACAGATGAAGGTGGAGGACTTGATAGGTAATCTAATGTCCCACGAGCTTGAATTGCAAAATATTAATGAAAGGGAGAAACCTGAGGAAAAGGAGAAAGCTACCAAGCCACTTGCTCTGAAAGCTGACGAAAGTGAAGATGATGATGATGACATAGCGCTAATGGTCAGAAATTTTAGAAAGTTTGTCCAGACCAAGCAAGGAAGAGCAGAAATGGCACCCAGGTTTAATCGCTCTAACTGTTTCCAGTCTTCTAAGCAAAATTATGATCAGAATACTACTAATAGAATGACTTGTTTTAAATGCAAGAAAAGAGGACATCGAATGAGGGATTGCCCACATGAGACAGCTCAGGTAGCTAAAGAAAAGGGAAAATCCAAGGTGCTTACTTGGGACATTGATAGCGAAGCTGAGAGCGAGGAGGAGGAACACGAAGCTCATTCATGCATGGCATTGATGGGAATACACGATGAGGTAATTTCTGGTAGTAAAACTGAACTCCTTACTCTTTGTAAAGAAATGCAAGATAAAATAGTAGAGCTTGAATCCACTATAGATGACTACCAAAATGAAAACTTTGAAATGCAACAATCTGAATATGAAATGTCTAAAGAGATTGAAAAACTCAAAATTGATATTGTTGCACGTGACTCTACCATTGATATTCTGAAAAAGGAAAAATCCAGTTTTAATGATGAAGCACATTGTCTCTCTTGCCCTTCCTTGATGAATAATATTAGCGTGCTTAAACTTGATTTGATTAAGCTCGAAACTGAAAAAGACTATGTTATTAGAGAGCTTAATGATAAATTCTGCATGTTGGATAATGATTTTAAAAGAAAAATGTTTGAATTTGAAAAGAAGGAAGAGGAAAACAAGAGAGCTTTTATAAGTAAATGCACATTGCTTGTGGAAGAAAATAAATTGTTGAAAACCAAAGTCTCTAATCTTGAATTGGCCATTAAGAAATTCTCTACGGGAAAACAATCGTTGGACACTATTTTAGAGAATCAATTATATGGCAATAATAGAAGAGGACTTGGTTTTGGTCTGAAAAACGTTGAAAAGAAAAAATTCAAGAAATTCCACAATGCACCGTCTATTGCGAAGAACTTATATGCAAAGTGCTTTACTTGTGATAGTGTAGGCCATACTTCATACTATTGTGAATTTAGGAACACTAAAATCAAGTTTAAACAAGTGTGGGTTCCTAAAACAATATTGGCTAACACTAGTGGACCTTGTTGGATTCCAAGGTCACACTTAACACCTTTCATGTAGGTGTGATGGAGTTTTGGCGAGGAGCGTTAAATTCAATGTTTCATTCTTTTAGCTCCTTCGTCAAATAGCGACGAGAAGGTATAATTTCTATCCCTCTTTGCATTGCATTGCATACCTTCATAGATTTTTTGTGTGCTTGATTTATTTTGGTTTGTGTGCTTGCATGGATGATTTTTAATGTTTTTATTTCTGAAAAAAAAATTGAAAAATCAAAAATAAAAAAAAGTGTGTGCTTATTGAATCCTCTTTTGAATATCTTGAGTGATATTGTATGAATGATCAATTCTATTCCTTGTAGAAGTCAATTCATTATTGTTGTAGCTACATGAACATGATGTTATTCTTTTTAGTAGCCATGACATGTCTCTACAAGTTTCAAACTTGACTTCTACACCTACATTTGCACTTTCACGATGTTTGACTTTTTAGTGCTTTTGGAGATTCTTTTGAAGAATAATGGAAAGCGAATGTAGGGTTGATTAATTTCCGAAATTTCTAAGGGATATGATGTGTTAGCCATGAATAAAAATTGAACACAAAAGAATTGCAAATGAAAAAATATATATGAAAATTGCTCCGTATGAAAAATGGATACACTTCATGGCTAATACACAACCCACGAGTATCCAACTTGTGCTACATGGGTAATCATTAGCGTTGGTGTATATAACTCGTCAAGAAATGCCACCCCATATTTAAAAGTCCTTTTAGGCCATGTTTTGGGGTTCGGTAACTTGAACTCATCTTTGATGAGGTGGGAAAAATCAATCCTAGTGATATTCATGAAAATTGGAAAATGTGGGTTGATTTGGTTGAATATTTGAAATTGAATCTCCTCTTGTACTTTATTGTCTGTATCACTACACTTACACAAAGGTGGAGAAGTCCTGTTATGGAATTCTATGAACTTGAACTGTCTATTATTTGGAATACTCATGCAAATTGCACGCTACATCTAATAACGATTTATTTTTGCATGGGATATTTCTTTGACTTCATTAATCCACTTTTGGTGATTACAAAGGGGGAGAAAGAAAAGATTTTGACAGCTTTGAGCTTTGATGAGCTTTGATGTTGATATTATTTGTTGAAGGGGGAGCTTGAAATATACTTGAATACTTGTTGAAGGGGGAGCTTGAGAGAAGAGGGAGCATGCTATTGTATTTGCTATTAGTTTGTGCATGCCATGTTGTAGTGCTTGAATATTCATCTCATGATTCATATTGCGTTACACCCTTCAACACACTTCACACACTCATTTCTATTGATCAAATCTTTTATGGGTTTGTCATCACCAAAAGGGGGAGATTGTTGGAAGCAACGATCTAGGATCTTGGTTTGATGATGACAAACGTGTCGGTATATCTAATGTGTGTGCTCAGTATGTTCCAGGCTTGGCAAAATGATATACTTTCGATATTTGGCGGATTTGCTATTCGTATAGCACATTGGGAGAAAGGGAGTGTGTGCACAAAGAAGTTTGACTTGGTCAATGGATAGCAAAGTTGGACTTGGTCAAATTGGTGTCTCTTTCAATTCAAATCTTTTTGAACTACACATCAAATCTCAAAATGATTGATTCAACCCAATCCCTAGCCAATTACAAATTTCCTAGTTGGTAGTGTCCTCATCCTAGCCAAACTTATTCCTACCCATTTCCAAATTCATATCCAAACACCAAATAGATGAAATCAAATCTTACCCAACTACTTGTTTAAAACCCTAGTTCCCCTATTATAAATACCATCTCAACCCTAATGTTTAAAGTCGCGGCAATACAACAAAATTGAAAGAGGGGGGGCTACAAAATCCATGTGTGCGGCAACAAAAAAAACAAAAAGGAGCCGGTCATCATAGAAAGAAAAAAAACCCTATTTTATTCCCATTACCGCAAGTAAGCAAACATCTCCAAGCCAAGAAGAACATCAAGCAAGCATTATTAAACTCACGGTAAAGGCCTTCCTCAACCTAATTGCCAAGTTGCCGCAATCCATCTTCAGTCAACCATCAAGCATAACTCAAGGCAAGAAGGGGTCATCATCATCATCAAGCAACTTGTGCATCATAGGGGCATGTCAAGACTTCAACTTCATCATCTTCAACCCTATTTTCAAACACAAAAGATCTTGGCCAAAGCATCACCCAAGTCCTCCTGCCGCATACCTCAAGCACATCGAGCAAGCTCTCGATCAAGCACGCCCAAGGGAGCTTACATTGGCAAGCACAACTCCGAGCAAAACCCTAAGAAGATGCAACCCAACAACTCCGCTGTCGAAGATCCATGCTGCCGTGCTCTTGAGTTCACATCGTCGAAGAGTTGTCGAGCTGCCATCGAAGTCGGAGAAGACTTGAACCCCACGTCGAAACATTGCTGCCGTGAAGAAGAAGCAGACGTCGGAGCAACTTCTCGCCATCGTCTTCAACGTCGTGCTTCCGTGAGATCATCGAGTCAAAGCTCACCACCGTGAGCTGCTCAAGGGAGATCGCCGTCGCCGTGGAATATCAAAGAAGAGTCGTCGAATTCGACGACGAGCAAACTCCCGTTGTCGTCGCTGTCGTCGTCGCGCTGCCGAAGTCGCCGAACCACGTCGAAGTAGGGTCGGAGCTGGAAACGCTGACGTCGCTGTCAAAGCCCGTTGCTGTCACACCGGAGTCGAAGCCCACGTTCACCGTCACCGTTCGAAGGAGAGCCTTGCATGTCCTAAATCAAATCAACGGCGGGTAAAGCAATCTAATTAAAAGAAGCTGACGTGGAGGATCCTGTGTGAAAACGAAAAGAGAAAGAGGGAGCTGACGTGGAATGGGTTTTTAAGGGAATTTCTTTGCGCACAGGCCGCTTAAATATAAGCTTTGAACTAAGTTGCTTTGCACACCGACCATAGATTATTTAAGGGGTTGCTTTGTGCATAGGCCTGGGAATTAAAAGAGTTGAACTGCTCTACTCCACGCACCGACTGTTACTTTTTAAGGAGACTGCTGAGTGCACAGACTGCAATATATTGAGGATTGAACTGAAATTGCTTTGTACACAGACCAGTGCATATCTTGACATCCAAGAGTCGGATTGAGACACCGTTTGCGTCAGATTGGAGCTGACGACGTGCTGATTGACAGAGACGCCTACACAGACACAAATTGAGCATTTCTAAACTCTAAACTCCTTTATTTGTGTCTTAGTGTAACGTTCTCTGTAGGGGAAACTTTACCTGTTTTTGGTGACTATTTTGGGACTTGTCTAGTTGGGACTAGACAAGTGGGACCCAGCTAGTTTGGGACTAGCTGGTAGAAAGCTTTGCTAGGATTGATAGTGAGAGGAAACACTGTGTGTGTGGTACTGAGAGTCTGGCGAGTGTAGAGGCGTAGAGGGTGCTCTGAGCGTGCTCTAACTTGTGACTTTGTACCTATTGCACTATTCAATCTAGTATTAGCTTTGGGGGCTGGAGTAGGTCGTTGGAACGACCGAACCAGGGTAAATCTGCTGTGTA
This sequence comes from Scilla litardierei, assembly GCA_030789695.1. NCBI lineage: Eukaryota > Viridiplantae > Streptophyta > Magnoliopsida > Asparagales > Asparagaceae > Scilla > Scilla litardierei. The sequence continues at coordinate 54,726,069 of CM061132.1, forward strand.
CTCTGTGTCTGCTTTTCATTACTCTGGTTGTGCTTTTAACTGCGTGTGATTTCTCGTGGGTTGCACGAGAATTTTTTATTAGCCTATTCACCCCCCCCCCTCTAGGCTAGGATCCAGATCCAACAACCTAGGGTTCAGATCTGGAATGGATGGGGAAAATCTGGAGAAATGGGTTTTGATGTGGATTTTGGGGGTTTGATGAAAGTTTGAGGAAGATGAGAGGTAGGATGTGTCAAGTGAGGGTTTGGATGATGGAGGATGAGCTTGGAATGATGGAATAAGGGTTTGAGGTAGTAGGGGGCTCAATGGGGGAGAAATTAGTTTTAGAGTTGAAGAAGAAGAAGAAGAAAACGTTTGGGAGGGGTTTAAATAGGAAGTGCTGGCGGCTGCCTAGAAATTAGGGTTTCGACACTGATTAGTCGGTCAAAGAAGGTTGGCTGACCGACTAGTTTAGCAACTAGTCGGTCGGTCGATTAGCTGTGACAGACTAACACCAAGCAGCGAAATTAGGGAAAAATCTGGGTAATGAATTAGTCGGTCAAAGAGCAACCACTGACCGACTAGTTTGAAAACTAGTCGGTCGGTTGACCAACACAGACCGACTAAGTCCAAATAGTAACTCCTGTACAAAAATAGGATTTAGATTTAGTCGGTCAAAAAACAACTACTGACCGACTAGTTTCGAATCTAGTCGGTCGATGAACGTTCTTAGACCGACTAAGAATGAATAGTATTTGGTGTCAAAATGATCATAGAGCTAGTCGGTTAAAGAACGATTGCTGACAGACTAGTTTGCAACCTAGTCGGTCGACCAATGTTTTTAGACCGACTAACGATAAACAGTAACTCCTGAATAATTTACAAAGCCCACTAGTCGGTCCATGAAGGTTTGTCGACCGACTAAATCGTCATCTAGTCGGTCGGTTCCCCTTCTTGTACCGGCTAACGTGCACCAAAAGTTCCGAAATGGAGCGCGAAGCTCTGGGATCGATTCCTAAGACTCCTAGGCTTGATCTAACAATAAGATATGACCGATATGAAGCCCGTCACGAATGACTTACTCAAAAATCGACGATCAACGGAAGAAGCTAGGAAAACGCGACGAAACGATCGAAAACGAAAACTACGGAGATGAAAACCACACATGAGGTGAAAATCCACCAAAACATATATATATAATATAATAATCCAGATACATGAAAACCAGTCGTTACATCCTCCCCAACTTAAGAAAAATTTCGTCCTCAGAATTTCCCAACACTCACGTGTCCGGGAACAAAAGTGGGAAACGCTCTCGCATCTCATCCTCATTCTCCCAAGTAGACTCTCCAGGCAAGCCGTGTCGCCACATCACCCTCACAAGATTGACAACCATGTTCCGGAGTGACTTCTGACGCCTGTCCAGAATCTGCACTGGCTACTGGTCATACGTCATATCGGGGCGAATGGTAATTGATCGCTCCATATTTTACACCTTTTTTCCGCATGACTGCATGCCGTTTAGATCGCTCAAATCACGTTTTTCATGGTTTATCGACAATATTGCGATGCTTTTCACGATTTGTTGTTTTTGTCGTATTTCAGGAGATTTGGAGCGATTTGGAGTGATCCCGAGATACACCTACTCCAGAGTGTCACCGATGACTTCCCCGAGGGGTATTTTGCTATTGGAGAGGAGCGGAAGAAAAAGGAACGTCGTAGGAGCGACGAGGAGGCAAAAACACTCAGAATGGGCATTTTTGGTGTCTCACTCGGCCGAGTGAAGGAGTCACTCGGCCGACCAGCGAGACCCCGCTCGGCCGACCAGATCGGACACGCTTCATGTGTGCACTCGGCCGAGCATCAGAAGCCACATCGGCCGAGTGACGAAACCTCGTCCGCCCGAGTGTCACTCAGACGACGCCCATCAAAAAGAGCCAACTTACTGTTTTCCGTCTGCCTGAGCATCAGAAGACCCACTCGGCCGAGTGGAAATTGCCGACCGCCCGAGTGAAGAGAAGCCATCGGCCGAGTGACAACAACTCACTCGGCCGAGCGACGCCCGAAGTGAAGACCCCCAAGACCCTAGACTTACTGGAAATTCTCAGGGTTTCTCGCTCGGCCGAGCGACTTTTGTCACTCGGCCGAGTGAGCCACGCTGCCTGTAGCGTAAATTACGATTTTCAGGCTGCGCATGGGCATTTTGGTCACGGATTTTTGGTCAGTTTTGGGGGGTATTTAACCCCAGTTTTTAACCTAGGTTAGGGAGCTTTTTCCCTTGCTTTTTTGCAGCTTTTTAGATTAAACTTTTTAGCTTTTGATTCTTGTGATTGGAGAGGAGAGAAAAGTTTATTTTTGTTGGATTCTTGGAGAACTCTATTGGTTTGTCTCCCTCTTCATTAAAAATCTCATTTTTATTGCTTATTTGAATATTGTGATGAATTCTATTGCTATTGCAATTGATTATTCTTGCATTTGTAATATGAATTGTGAGTAGTCCTAACGTCTTGGGGCGTGGGGATGAACCCTACGAGCCCAATTTCTGATTTGTGATGATTTGGTAGAACTATTGCTAGAATTGCTATTAGGGCTAGTTTGGGATCGATATACTACGGATAGCTAGGTGTTCATATCGATTGGGATTTGCAAAAGATTGGATCCCAATTCGATAGGAAACCCTAGAAATCCGAATTGGTTTGAAATTGAGTTTCCATAGTATCGGTTTGCAAGAGATTGGACCGATACTAGGGTTCTCGGTTGCAATTCCATACCGATACCCGTTTGTAAGAGATTGGACGGGTAGGAACTATCCCAACCTAGGTCGTGCCCCGAGTTTGCATGAGAGTGGGCTCGGGACGCGATTGAATGATGATGTTGATCCCAATGCTAGCTTGCCTAGGCTAGGGTTTGTAAGAGATTGGACCCAAACCTAGGTTAGCTATAGACCGGCAACAGCGCGAGAGCGTGAGCTAGGTTTTACATTCAGTTGCAACTAGTTCATCCGAGATTCTACCCTAGCAATTGTGATACCAATGAATCAGATTGACGAGATACGGTGAGTAGCGGGGATTCCATATTCCCTAGGCGTCTTTATTTGATTTTATATCTCCATACTTTGCCTGACGATTATGACAGGATTGCCACAAGGCAAATTCCCTCTTTTCTGTTCCTATAGCCAGGTTGTTCGGAGAAGGCACTGTCATATGTCCTCCCTGTGTTCGATAACCCGCTCGTCGCTACACCGTGCGCTTGCGGTAAAACTACACGGTCGCCCTTTTGGGTTACATTTTGGAGCGATCAAGTTTTGGAGGGACGAGGAGCGCTCCAGGAATGCGCTCGAAACTTAGGAGAAAGATGAAATCGACTGGAGGAAGAAAAACAGAGTTTAGAGCCCAGACGAAGCCAAACAGCAGAAAACAGGGTTCACTCGGCCGAGTATACTAGTCACTCGGCCGAGCACATAAGTTCGTCCGCCCGAGCGGCTCACGAACGAGGGAAGTCTGTTGTACCCAACTCTCTGTTTCTTTTCTTGATTTCAGTATAATTTCCACTCGGCCGAGTATATATATTCACTCGGCCGAGTAAAATTGATACGCTCCTAGGGCGAGTCTTGCCGAGTAGCTTGAGCCACTCGGCCGAATGGACTTATTCCACTCGGCCGAAGGTGGCAAGGCCACTCGGCCGAGTCATGAGCGGGGAGGACTTTTCCAAAATATTTTCGCATTGCTGCTGGCTGGCTGTGTAGTTTTACCGCATGATTGCATGAGTAATGAGAGGGCAAGACCACCGTCGACCGACGCCTCCTCCGCCTCGACCGAGTCACCGCCGGCGACCACCTCGCCGGTCGAGCTCCGGTACCCTGATTTTTTGCATATTTCTCCTCTTTTGCATATTTTTCGACGATCCATGTGTTTAACAAGCCCCAAAACCAAATCAACTTCATTATCACTCTATCATACCCCTAACCCCCCATACATTTTGAATATTACTCGCCGATATCTTTGTTTGATGTGCAGGGGATATTGGGGAGCTTAGGGGAGCCCAGGGGAGCTTCCGGGGAGCGATTTTGGCTTCATGGAGGCGTGGTCTTCGCACACACCCACTTCTTTGCTCTCGCGGCGTGTCACGGTATATTCGTTCCATTTATTTTTGCACGACGTGTTTTCGCTATTTTTGGTGAGCACCCGGGGCCCACATGCCGCCCCGGACACGGCCTCGCACCAGGAGAGCTTCCGCCAAGCGGAAGCGGCCGGATGAGCCCGGTCCCTCCCACGAGGTGGAAGACTCTCCTCCGCCTACACCACCACACCCCGTTCACGCTGCACAGCCTGCAGACCCAACACCCCGCACAGCCTGCAGAGCCCATTCACCCCGCACAGCCACTCCCTGCCGTCCCACAGCCACCACCACCGCCACCGGCTCCACTTGTCGGGCCGCTGGGGATTACGTTCTGAGACGACGCACACCGCGTCGTCTTCGAGCGCATTTCCCAGCGCTCGATTGTGCCCTCCAGGTTCGCACACCTTACAGACCTAGGACGCCTGGGGGTACTTGAGGGGATGCTCACGTTGTATGACAATGTGGGTTGGCGAGATTTCTTCCAGGTGTCGGCGGACACGTTCATCCATCCGACACTTGAGGTGCTTAGTTCTATCGCCCGGACCGACGAGGGATGCTCCTTTAGGTTCATGGACCGAGAGTGCCAGGTCACTCTCAGTATGATGAGAGCTTTCTTTTCGTGGCCCGATGTCCCCGGGGCCGACCGTGGTTACGCCCCCACTCACATTCCCACACCTTCCTTCGATTCCGGCGCTTTCTGGGCCCGGATCACGGGTCTACCTGCTGCCTTCGACCCTAGTAGGGCCAAGGCCTCGGCCATCGTCCACCCTTGCCTCTGCATAGCTCAGCGCCTTATGGTGACTACCTTTTTGGCGAGATATGAGCCTGAGACGATGTCCACGCCGGAGCTTTATATGCTCTACGCGATGACGCGCCCCAGAGCTCTATCTAGGGAGGGCGACGAGTTGGTCCCCGCCGTCGTGATTGATATCGCGAGTTGGTTTTTGGATCGCATCATCGTATTGGTGGGCACTCGCTCACCGATATGCTGCGGCGGTCTGATCACCCTGCTCGCCCTGATGACCGGCGAGGACTTTCCGGATGATGTGCGACGAGCCCCGGGCCCCACTTCACTGTCCATAGACGTCATGGCCCGGATGAAGATGCTACGTCCGCACGGTCAGCGGTAATGGGTTTGGTTGCACGGCCCCTACGGTGCGGATTACATGATCCTTCCGAGCCCAGCTCGGACTCAGATAGCACCAGCACAGGTGGACTGGCTTCCGGCGATGGATCTCCTGATCCCCGCCGCCTACGTGCTTGAGGCCGAGGAGGCCGAGCAGGCTGAGCAGGCCCACGCTGCACACGCTGCACCCACTGACCCCGCTGCTCATGCTGACCCCGTGGCCCCTCAGCAGCCTGATATTTCTGCTGCTCCCGACACCTCTGTCCACACTTCTGCCGGTGTCGGGAGTACCCTCGCTGAGCCCACCTCCACTACCTCCACGCCCACCTCCACTACCACCACAGCTGGCCCTCTGTCCGTTGAGCCCGTTTCCTCCGCCCTACCCGAGTGCCCACCGACTATAGTTGAGAGCGGAGAGCCCTCTTTTGCTGCCGTCGTGGAGACCGTGGTTTCCACCTCTGTCTCCACCGCAGCCGTTTTTTCTGAGAGTGTCGTGGCGTCTGTTCACACGTCTGTGTCACCGACCTCTCTGGCCGCCTCGTTGCCACTTTTATACTCCACTTCTGCTGCTGCTGCTTCCACCTCTTACCAGCCTGCGCCCCAGCCTCGCACTGAGGCTCGGACCACACTTGCGAGCACAACACCTTTCCTCCACATGCCCACTAAGCCTATCCACTACACCACCAGAGTCCGCCAGCCCCGTCCTGCACAGTACAGACAGGTGCGTCCCTCTGCACCACCTCCCCCCGACACTGTACTTCAGAGCATTCGTGCTCTCGAGGGGGCGGTGAGTGCCCTTAGAGGCGACCTTAGGACCATGTCCGCCACCATCACCGCTATGGCCAGTCGCTTCGACCTACTTCCGCGCATTCACTATTGCCTCACTCAGATTCTCGAGCGGCTTCCTCGCGTACCCACACCCACCCAGTAGGTACCCACCCCCACTCCTACACACACCCAGCCTGTTCCCACACCCACTCAGCAGCCTGTTCCCCAGCCACCACCTCTGCCGCAGGACAGAGACGGCGCAGCCCCACCCTCTTAGGCACCATTGATGCCATTGATTCTTTTTGCCGTCGTGCTGCCCGTCTCTGCTGGGTCCTGATGATTTTTGCCCACCCCCCTCACCTCACTGGTTTTGGGACCACATTTTGTTCATATATTTCTATATCATTTTTGGGAGAGAGAGGGAGAGTTTTTGGTGTCACACTTTTATATCTGATTCACTCCTATATATGCATGCATCATGTCCGCATCATATTTTTCATTTCGTTTTTTTATTTTCTTTTTTCTCATGCATGCATCCTCACCTTCCCCTCACATTACACGTCTCTCGGTGTGCCACACTTCGCACATTGAGGACACTGTGCACTTTAGCTTGGGGGAGTGAGTTCTCACGTTCTTTTCGATTTACCACCTTTATTTTTAGTTTTTTCATGCCATTTTCCGCATTTGCACTCACTTTCACCACTTTTTCTTTTATTTTACCATGCATCACGTTTTTCTTATTTTCTTTGTGTGCTGCATTGTAAATAGCTTTATTTTCCCTCTTTATCTTTATTTCTTTTTCATCTCATGGTAGAGATGACTTTTCTGTGATGATGATGACGTGGAGTTAGCTTTCTCTATATGCATGCTATATTTGTCATGTCTTAGATTTTATTTCTGATATCATATGTTGTGATTTGCCTTGCATTTAGAGATAGTAACCCACGCTTTTTCCGCATGAAAATGGATGAAATTTTATTATTAGCTGAGTCTGAATATTCATATGTATGCTATCGCAGAAAACACACCAAGATTCACACATTGGATGCTTATATCTGGAGTACCGTTTTCTTTTCCTATATCACTTCTATTTGCATGATTTGTACACTTCACTTCAGGATGATTGAATGATGTTAGCTATGATAAATCTGGATTAGTTAGCTTTTTTATGATCGAAACTGAGTAGATTAGATTACCCTGCTGAAGTTGTCGTGCACGTCTTATAGAGTGAACTGAGAGACATATTTATTTCTTTCTCCACATATCTTGAACATCAATTCTCTATTTTATAATCATTGGTGAATCTCCCCTTAGCGATTCTAATATATGGCATTTCCCCCGTTATTAAAATCCTAGCTCCAAATTTCCCAAAACCAAAAAGAAAAAGAAAAATTCTTGTATATCCTTATCTCTCTTTGATTTGGGATCATTGTGTATATATGCTATTAAAAAAAGAGAAAAAGAGAAAAAAAAGAAAAGAAAAGAGAAAAGAATCTCAATAAACGATCCCATCTCATGTTCTCTCTTTCTTCCCTCTTTTCATTTTTATTTTTATTACTTTTGGAGCTTCATAAAAATGGGGATGTAAATATTGTTTTTTGTGCCACCACGCTTGTAGATAAGCTTGGGGGAGGGAATCCAATGACGTGTGAGAGAGTGACTACTTGACGGTGCACGACAACCTAGGCTAAGTAATATTCTATACTCGGTGAGATTGTTTTAGCTTCACGAAATCCAGAAATCTATGCCTAGCACTCATTTCATGAAATCCACACTTTTCTATTCTTTCTATTCTATTGCATGATATTCTTATACTCCTCATAGAAAGCATTCAATTGAAAAGTGTGTGATCTGCGATATTGTATACCGCTTTAAAAGATTCAGACGATGTTAATTCTAAAATTATTCCGTTTTTCATGCTATATCAATATTCTTGGGTTTTCTATTTCTATTTGCACCATTATACTATGATATCGAAATAAAAGCCTTTGACATGTGTTTTACATTCGGTGCATGCTATATGAGTAAGCAAAACCCACGTCCTGAGAAAAATGATCTAGCAGCTTCCCTCTTCGCTTTCTTCTTTCTTCTTCGTTTTTCGTTTTTCGTTTTTCGTCGCTTTCGTTTTTTGAATCCACCGGGTTCGCCTTTTACTTATCTTCCTCGAGGACGAGTAAGAGGTAAGCTTGGGGGATTTTGATCACTCCATATTTTACACCTTTTTTCCGCATGACTGCATACCGTTTAGATCGCTCAAATCACGTTTTTCACGGTTTATCGACAATATTGCGATACTTTTCACGATTTGTTGTTTTTGTCGTATTTCAGGAGATTTGGAGTGATCCCGAGATACACCTACTCCAGAGTGTCACCGATGACTTCCCCGAGGAGTATTTTGCTATTGGAGAGGAGCGGAAGAAGAAGGAACGTCGTAGGAGCGACGAGGAGGTAAAAACACTCAGAATGGGCATTTTTGGTGTCTCACTCGGCCGAGTGAAGGAGTCACTCGGCCGACCAGCGAGACCCCGCTCGGCCGACCAGATCGGACACGCTTCATGTGTGCACTCGGCCGAGCATCAGAAGCCACATCGGCCGAGTGACGAAACCTCGCCCGCCCGAGTGGCACTCAGACGACGCCCATCAAAAAGGGCCAACTTACTGTTTTTCGTCTGCCTGAGCATCAGAAGACCCACTCGGCCGAGTGGAAATTGCCGACCGACCGAGTGAAGAGAAGCCATCGGCCGAGTGACGACAACTCACTCGGCCGAGCGACGCCCGAAGTGAAGACCCCCAAGACCCTAGACTTACTGGAAATTCTCAGGGTTTCTCACTCGGCCGAGCGACTTTTGTCACTCGGTCGAGTGAGCCGCGCTGCCTGTAGCGTAAATTGCGATTTTCAGGCTGCGCAGGGGCATTTTGGTCACGGATTTTTGGGCAGTTTTGGGGGGTATTTAACCCCAGTTTTTAACCTAGGTTAGAGAGCTTTTTCCCTTTCTTTTTTGCAGCTTTTTAGATTAAACTTTTTAGCTTTTGATTCTTGTGATTGGAGAGGAGAGAAAAGTTTATTTTTGTTGGATTCTTGGAGAACTCTATTGGTTTGTCTCCCTCTTCATTAAAAATCTCATTTTTATTGCTTATTTGAATATTGTGATGAATTCTATTGCTATTTCAATTGATTATTCTTGCATTTGTGATATGATTTGTGAGTAGTCCTAACGTCTTGGGGCGTGGGGATGAACCTTACGAGCCCAATTTCTGATTTGTGATGATTTGGTAGAACTATTGCTAGAATTGCTATAAGGGTTAGTTTGGGATCGATTTATTACGGATAGCTAGGTGTTCATATCGATTGGGATTTGCAAGAGATTGGATCCCAATTCGATAGGAAACCCTAGAAATCCGAATTGGGTTGAAATTGAGTTTCCGTAGTATCGGTTTGCAAGAGATTGGACCGATCCTAGGGTTCTCGGTTGCAATTCCATACCGATACCCGTTTGCAAGAGATTGGACGGGTAGGAACTATCCCAACCTAGGTCGTGCCCCGAGTTTGCACGAGAGTGGGCTCGGGACGCGATTGAACGATGATGTTGATCCCAATGCTAGCTTGCCTAGGCTAGGATTTGCAAGAGATTGGACCCAAACCTAGGTTAGCTATAGACCGGCAACAGCGCGAGAGCGTGAGCTAGGTTTTACATTCAGTTGCAACTAGTTCATCCGAGATTCTACCCTAGCAATTGTGATACCAATGAATCACATTGACGAGATACGGTGAGTAGCGGGGATTCCCTATTCCCTAGGCGTCTTTATTTGATTTTATATCTCCATACTTTGCCTGACGATTGTGACAGGATCGCCGCAAGGCAAATTCCCTCTTTTCTGTTCCTATAGCCAGGTTGTTCGGAGAAGGCACTGTCATACGTCCTCCCTGTGTTCGATAACCCGCTCGCCGCTACACCGTGCGCTTGCGGTAAAACTACACGGTCGCCCTTTTGGGTTACATTTTGGAGCGATCAAGTTTTTGGCACCGTTGGCGGGGAGGCCACTCGGCCAAAGGTGGCAAGGCCGAGTCATGACCGAAGGTGGCCACTGGCTGCTGGTCTACGTCATATCGGGGCGAACGGTAATCTCCGAGAAATCCACAGCATGAGATGGATCGATAATGTATCGACGAAGCTGCGACATATGGAAAACATTGTGAACTCCCTCCAAAGATGGCGGCAAGGCTAAGCGGTAGGCTACCTCGCCAACTCTCTCCAGAATGTCAAACGGTCCAATGCATCGCAGGCTCAACTTCCCTCGCTTCCCAAAGCGAATCACACCACGATTCGGGGAAATCCTCAGAAATACATGGTCGCCCGGCTGAAACTGCAAAGGACGACGTTGAGCATCCGCCCAATGCTTAAAACTGTCCTGAGCAATCCTCAACCTCTCCTGAATGTTCCTGACAACATCCACGGCCTCCACAATCATCTCGGGTCCCAACAGCTCCCGATCACCAACGTCATCCCAACTCAATGGCGATCGACATTTCCTCCCATAAAGAGCAGCGAAAGGCGCCATGCCAATACTCGCCTGGAAGCTGTTGTTGTAAGAAAACTCCACCAGATGTAGATGGTCCTCCCACGAACCCTTGAAATCCAACATGCATGCCCTCAGCATGTCCTCCAAGATCTGAATCGTCCTCTCGGACTGGCCATCCGTCTACGGATGGTACGCCGTGCTGAAACTCAGACGCGTACCCAAACTCTTCTACAAACTCTGCCAGAACTGAGATGTGAACCTCGTGTCTCTGTCCGACACGATGCTCACGGGGACTCCGTGAAGTCACACGACCTCCTGCACGATTCACGTTACATCACTATCTAAACTAGGAAAAGAAAATAAAAACAGAGAGTAAAAGAATTTACCTCCATATATCTCCTTGCTAGCGCCTCAGTGGACTGTCCCACTCGGAATGGAATAAAGTTCACGGATTTGGTCAATCGATCTACGATCACCCAAATCGCGTCATTCTGCTTCGGACTCCGAGGTAGTCCAGTCACGAAATCCATAGTGATGTGCTGCCACTTCCACTCCGGAATCGGAAGCGGTTGTAGCAACCCTACCGTACGCTGATGCTCCGCCTTCACTTGCTGGCAAACCAAACACTTGGCTACACTCCGAGCCACACTCCTCTTCATGCCATGCCACCAATAGTTCAGACGAAGATCCTTGTACATCTTGGTCCCACCAGGATGCACAGAAAACGGCGAACTATGTGCCTCCACCATCAACTCCTCTCTAATATCCCCAGCTGGCACACACAACCTGGCTCCACACCTCAGCGAGCCATCCTCATGAATCAAAAAGTCAGTCCGCAGACTGGCTTCCACCTGCTCCCGAATCTTCACCAGCTTCGGATCCTCAGCCTGGCCAGCCTTGATCCAATCCACAATCGTCGACTATATCTGCATACACATCAACGAAGAAGCCTCCCCAGGAAGAACAATCTCAACACCAGACTCGCAAAAATCCTGCTGCAATCTCCACTACGAGGTCAAAATCATCACCGCTGGAAGCCTACTCAGCGCATCAGGAACCACATTCACCTTGCCAGGGTGATACTGCAAATCAATCTCATAATCCACCATGAGCTGCAACCATCGACGCTGTCGCATGTTGAGCTCCTTCTGAGTAAAAATATACTTCAAGCTTTTATGATCGGTGAAGATCTTCACTTTCTCACTCAGCAGGAAGTGCCTCCAAATCTTAAGAGCAAACACAACAGCAGCCAACTCCAAATCATGCGTCGGGTAATTCTTCTCATGAGTCTTGAGCTGACGAGATGCATACGCCACAACGTGCCCATGCTGATGCAACACACAACCGAGACCCTTGCCAGAAGCATCGCAAAAGATCTCAAATCCACCGCTGCGAACAGGCACAACAAGAATATGGGCAGTCATCAATCTCTCCCTCAGAACACCAAAAGCACTCTCACAATCACCCGACCAAACAAAAGGTACATCCTTCCGCGTCAATCTGGTCATCGGCTCAACAATACGGGAAAAGTCCTTAATGAAACGCCGATAGTAACCAGCAAGCCCAAGGAAACTCCGAATCTCAGATGCTGACTGCGGAACATGCCACTCTCTGATGGCCCTGATCTTCTCGGGATCCACGGAAATACCATCTCAAGTCACCACATGCCCGAGAAAAGCAACTCTATCCAGCCAAAACTCGCACTTCGAAAACTTGGCATACAAACGATGCTTCCTCAAAATCTCCAACACCGTCCTCAAGTGCGATGCATGCTCCTCCTCTGACTTTGAATAGATCAGATGTCGTCAATAAAGATAACGAAAAACTTATCCAAAAATTCGTAGAAAATCAGATTCATCAGATTCATGAAAACTGCGGGTGCATTGGTTACACCGAAAGGCATAACCACAAACTCATAGTGTCCATACTTTATCCTGAACGCTGTCTTCGGAACATCTCCCTTCTTCACCTTCAACTGATAATAACCACTCCTCAAATCCAATTTAGAAAACACCCTCGAACCTCCAAGCTGATCAAAAATATCATCGATGCGAGGCAACGGGTATTTATTCTTGATGGTCACCGCATTCAACTCCCGATAGTCCACGCACATGCGACGCAAACCATCCTTCTTCTTCATCAGCAGCACCGGTGCTCCCCACGGAGACACACTAGGATTGATATAACCCTTCTGCAAAACCTCATCCAGCTGCTTCCGCAATTCCTCCAGCTCAGCGGGTGACATACGATAAGGCGCCTTCGAAATCGGCTGCGCTCCCGAAATAAGATCAATAGAAAATTCTAAAGCTCGATCAGGTGGCAAACCAGACATCTCCTCGGGGAAGACGTCATCAAAATCCCGCACAACCGCTGGCCTATCCAGCTCCATCTGCATAGCAACAACCTCCACCGGCCTGGCCCAAAACCTGACAGGACCAAGCGAGCTGCTATCACGGCTGAACTCAAATACTGGATGTCCGGGAATCTCGAACACAACCTTCTTCCTCCGACAGTTGATCGTAGCATAGAAGCTCACGAGCCAGTCCATCCCAAGAACTGCATCATAGTTGATGATGTCGTGGACAATGAAATCAGCGTAAAGCTCATGTCCACCGACCACCAACGAGCAAGAATTGCAACCACGATGCACCGAGACCACGCCATTCCCTGTAACGATATTCCACCTCTTGGGAAGAGGGGACGTCGACAAGGAATGCTTCTCCACGAAGCTCCGAGAAATAATGCACATCGATGCACCAGAGTCAAAGAGGACTCGTGCAGGAAATGTGCACACCAAAACCACACCTAACAAGCAATTAACAATCAAACCCTAGTCTAGCAAACAATCATGTTCAAGCAAACAACACAATCTAACAATCAAAACCAGCTAGGAAAGTAACAGCTAGATTGAGGATTACCTGCGATAATCTCATCCACAGCCTCGCTCTCCACAGCGGTCATCAGAAAAGCCTGCCTCCTCGTCGGAATAGACTGCTGAAAAGCCTGCCTCTGTGGAACAAGAGCTGCTCCATGTCCAGCAGGAACAGGCGCTCGCTGCTGCAACGGCTGTGCCGCAACAGGTGCCCTCCGCAGCGGATTCGCATGCTGACAATCCTTCGCGACATGAGAAGCATCACCACAAACCAAACATTGGCCCAGAAACTTCCTACACTAATCCTTGATGTGGCCAAGCTTGCCGCAGAAATGGCAAGTCTTCTGAATAGGCCCTCCTGGCCTCTTGAACTGAGCTGGCTGATTAGGCTTTAAACCAGGCCTAACCACTGCTCTGGCCTGCTCCATAGGCCTCTTACCAACACCGAAAACATGTCCTCTCCTCTGACTCAGGTTCAGCTCCTGCCTCCTCGCAGCGACCAGAACCTTCTGATAAGAGTCCAGAACAGAGGAAGACACAAAACTCTGGAGCTCCAAAGCAAGTCCCTGCAGGAACCTCTGAGCCCTCTCATCAGCATCCTGCACCATCTTCGGTGCGAACCGACTCAGCCTAGTGAACTCTTGGTGGTACAGGTCCACCATCAAGCTCCCTTGCTTCAGATCAATAAAGCGCTGCATCATCTCCTTCCTAGCAGCCTTTGGAAAGAACTCCTCATCAAACCTGGACTTAAAGGTAGTCCAAGCTATCGGCTCCACCAGCATCTTCTCTTCCGCATCCCACCAGTTCCGAGCATTATCCTTGAGTTGCCTCTTCGCCAAATCAACCCATCCAGCCGGGGTGATCTTGGCCATCTTCAAGTTATCCTCTATGTTCTGAATCCACTCATCGGCAGCCAAAGGACCCTCAGACCCATCAAAATATGCGGGGCCCAGCTCCCGAAATTGCTTCGCTCCCGGCTCAGAGCGAGGGGCATCCGGAAGTGCCTGGGCAGCTCAAGCAAGTGGAGCATTCTGGACTTGCAGGAGCACGCCCTGCTGCACTTGCATCATCTGAAGCATCATCCGCATCATCTCTCCATTGGTGGGTTCCTACTCAGGCTCCTCATCATGAGGGGGCGCACCACTACCTCCACCACGGGTGAATCACCTTCCTGTCATCTAATGACACAGAAAACGAAGCAGATTAGACTCATAGCTTATGACTCGGACGTCGAACTTAGTTTGTTCGACATCTAATATTATTATCGCTATTCCGATAATCACAGTTACAGAAGAGGACCTGCATGGGCCACCAACAAAACCTGTCACGCCCCACCTCCCTAAAATGGAGGCGAGACGTGAAAAGGTCCGCACGAGAGTGGAGCTGTGAAGCCCCAAACCCGATAAGCGTCAATAAAACATAAGCAGGTCCATGTAACAACAAACGGAACAACAATAATAACACAAGGAGAGACAGAAATAAAATCTCATATCTCATAATTTGTCCAACATGAAAATTAAGTTCAACATCCAGAAAAGCCACCAGGCTAAAAGAAAGAGTCTAAAGGCCCAGAACAAGGCCAACAAAAGGAACAACATAACAAAGTATAGGTGCTACGCACCGACAACAAAACAGCAGTCTAAACAAAAAGGGAACGCTCAACGATGACACTAGGACTGGTCCCTGGTGTCCACGTACTCCTCGCCAAACACAGGCTCGGGCTCGGCGTCAGCAAACACCTCGTCCTCAACAATGTACTCAGGCTCAGGGTCTAACATGTGTCACCCAAAAGAGTAAAGGGGCACATGTCAGCAAGTCTAAAAGACTTGGGCAAGGAAACTGAAAGTAAGGCAAACTAACAACCTAACAGTTATAGTATGCATGACATGGCAGTTATAACATGAGTGCACAAGCAAGACATGGTGAAACAATAAGTACAAGAGAACAATTATCAGGACAAGTCAAGAGTAGCCAAGCTACTAACAATCTCAATCTTTTCACTAGCCACGTTTCAAGTTGTTTGTAGATGTTTACGCCTTACAGCTGAACGGTTTGGCATTCACGCTGATTGGCCGCTTAACACTACCCCAGAACCCAGAGTTTACGCCTTACAACTTCAGTTGCTGATCGGGCAGACTCCCAGTTGAATGACCGCTTAACTCTTATCACATCCCACACGTAAACACGCCAGGGTCCCTGTACATGAGCCCGGTAAATGAGCCAGGGTTGCCCCGCACGGGAGCTAGTTTTCTATATCACGAATCAGGAAGTATTTGGCGTAGGGGACACCTAGCCTCAATATCGAGCATTGGGGTTAGCAACTCATTATGCTCGCTTCTGGTCACGAGCCAGGAAGTACAAGTATTGTAGCGTGTGCTACGCAATCACGGGAACATTTAAAGAATGCAATGACATGACAATTAATTCGCGTACCGGTAATTGGAATTAAACATGGCATGGTAGTTTTATGCAACATGATAAATGACGGATCTAGCTTCGTTGTCAAGCTAGATCCTGAAATTGCGTCTAGGCGAGTATCATTTCGTCGCCTAGTCTCTTTTACGCCTATAACAAGCAAATGGCCTAAGACATAGCCCAAAACCCTAAGTGGCAAGTTTCACTTGCCTAGCACCGAGGATGACGATCAACGAGGGTTCGTCCCACGGACGCTAATCTACGGGGGAGTCGCTGTTATGGAGAAACAATCATCAAAACAACATTCATCTCATTAGGGTTTCAAAAAAACACAACTGGTTATGAAAACATTAAGAGGTCGATTATTACCGTATCGGGAGCGGAAGAATGATGCCGAGCAAGCACGGCAATGGAAGAAACGCTCCGGGGAACCTAGGGTTCAGATCTGGAATGGATGGGGAAAATCTGGAGAAATGGGTTTTGATGTGGATTTTGGGGGTTTGATGAAAGTTTGAGGAAGATGAGAGGTAGGATGTGTCAAGTGAGGGTTTGGATGATGGAGGATGAGCTTGGAATGATGGAATAAGGGTTTGAGGTAGTAGGGGGCTCAATGGGGGAGAAATTAGGTTTAGAGTTGAAGAAGAAGAAGAAGAAAACGTTTGGGAGGGGTTTTAATAGGAAGTGCTGGCGGCTGCCCAGAAATTAGGGTTTCGACACTGATTAGTCGGTCAAAGAAGGTTGGCTGACCGACTACTTTAGCAACTAGTCGGTCGGTCGATTAGCTGTGACCGACTAACACCAACCAGCGAAATTAGGGAAAAATCTGGGTAATGAATTAGTCGGTCAAAGAGCTACCACTGACCGACTAGTTTGGAAACTAGTCGGTCGGTTGACCAACGCAGACCGACTAAGTCCAAACAGTAACTCCTGTACAAAAATAGGATTTAGATTTAGTTGGTCAAAGAACAACTACTGACCGACTAGTTTCGAATCTAGTCGGTCGATGAACGTTCTTAGACCGACTAAGAATGAATAGTACTTGGTGTCAAAAATGATCATAGAGCTAGTCGGTTAAAGAACGATTGCTGACCGACTAGTTTGCAACCTAGTCGGTCGACCAATGTTTTTAGACCGACTAACGATAAACAGTGACTCCTGAATAATTTACAAAGCCCACTAGTCGGTCCATGAAGGTTTGCCGACCGACTAAATCGTCATCTAGTCGGTCGGTTCCCCTTCTTGTACCGGCTAACGTGCACCAAAAGTTCTGAAATGGAGCGCGAAGCTCCGGGATCGATTCCTAAGACTCCTAGGCTTGATCTAACAATAAGATATGACCGATATTAAGCCCGTCACGAATGACTTACTCCAAAATCGACGATCAACGGAAGAAGCTAGGAAAATGCGACGAAACGATCGAAAACGAAAACTACGGAGACGAAAACCACACATGAGGAGAAAATCCACCAAAACATATATATATAATATAATAATCCAGATACAGGAAAACCAGTCGTTACACCATCCGATATCTTATATTGCTTCTCCATCTCCTCCATCTGGGCCGCATCAACTTTTGGAGTGAATCCACTTTCACCGACCTCCTCTTCAGCTACTCCGTGACCTCCTTGAGCTCAGCGTCTTTCTTATGCAGCTCGTTGCTGGCCGCCTGAAGTTCCACCTTCTTCTGGTTGAGGGTCGCCTGGAGCGCACCCACGTTTGAGTGGCGCTACAAGGAGGTCATCGTCGCCACCGCCTATAAGAGCAAAAGGATACATGAGCCCACATGAAAGAATGCAAATCGGCGACCTGGGTTGGGGAAAACATCAAACCTGCATGTTGCACCAGATTGTTGTGCCGCAGAGGCGCTCAGGACCAACATTTTACAGGGACTCTCGGTCCCTAGGCAGCATACTGTTCTCCGCCAGACGGGCTGCGACCCCGGCATCCTCGAATAGTGACTCCTTGGAACCCACCGGGTAGCTTAGCCCGTAGAGTTCGATCGTCGGGATTGCCATGATCCCTACCTTCTCCATTTTGAAGCAGGCAAGCACTGCCTTGCAGCTTGGATGCCCCGGTGTCCTCGAGTCCGGCTTCCCTTGCTTCCCAGAGGGGCATCCAAAGGGCCAACAGTCGACCCATGTAGCTTTGGCTTAGGCCGTCGGCTCCCCAACCGTAACGGGCTTGGCCAAGCTGCCCGACGTAACATTTCTCATTGGGGGAGGGAACAGCTATTACAGGTGCCTTCTTCTTCGGCCTCTTGCTCCGCTCCTCCTCCTCAGTCCGAAAAACGGACGCCTTCCCCAGGCCCCGCTTCTGCACGGTCTTCTTCGGTACATCCTTCGACATCACCGCCTTGCCTTTAACCAGGACCGCCTGCTCATTGTGCGCCGATCCCTCGACAGACTCCCCACCTCCATGGCCATCCTCATCAACTTATCCCTCGACAAACTCATGTCTACACCTGCAAAAAGAAAAGAGATCAGGGTGAGCAAATATGAAGAAGATCGCTTAGATCGCAATACCTTCAGGCCAGATATGGAGGGCAATCTGGTGCTCCTTGACCAGTTTCACATGTATTCAAAACTCGCTGGGGATCTCCATCAGGATCTTGGAGTTCTCCAGATCCCGCCCCTTCAGGGCCACCTGCATGTTCATTTTCGGGTTCACCTTCCCCCAGTTCGACCGCAGAGCCAAGTCCATCGGTGTCAAGATAAACACAAACTTCTCTTTCCACTCCCTCACTTTGCCGGGCATATCAAGAACGAGATGCTGATCCCTCCACGCACTGACATAATAGTGTGCACCTCGCCGCTTCGCTTCGAAGAATTTCCGAAACAACATCAGGGTCGGATTTATGCAACTACCGAAGCAGATGACAAGAAATCTAACCATGGCACTGATCAAGTTCGACATCAATTGGAAGATCGAAAGCTCGAGGAAGTGCAGCATAAGCAGGAGGAAGGGGTGGAGTGGAAATCGAAGTCTGAGCTCAAAGGTGGGGACGTGACACCGACTTCGTTGTCCCTAGGCGAACAGACCCGCTCATCGAGGGTGGGGAGGCGAACATCGTAGGGCGGCCGAATGTACTTGGAGCAAATCTCGGCACAGCTGATACGCTTCATATCAGACGTTATAGCCAGGATCTCCGTCGGAACCGTTATTGTAGCCCCACCGATGGTCGGTCTTGAGCCCTTATTTTTGACTTGCTTTGGGGCCGTCGACATCGAGGGGATGACAGAGGCTGCTTTCCACTCCTCCAGCCAAGACTCTGTCGCATCCGCCGACACCGCCTGCTCCTCCGCCCACTCGGAGCTAACATCAACGAACTCGCCGAAGTTCTTCTCGATGTGTTTGTTAGAAGAAGAAGAATCGGTTGAAGTCATCAGGCTGAGAAGAAGAAAATACCTGAGAGAGAGATCAGCAGAGCTCCAACAAAGCAAAACTGGGTGCGAATGCTCGAAGACGAAGACCGAAATGGAATTTCAAATTCAATAGCATGAGCCTTCAACCATTCCCCCCCTCCATGATTTATAGAGGACATCGGCCAATCTCAGCCGCTGAGTGTGGGCCACATGGGGAGATCTATAGCAATGCTGTCGCCTCATCTTCTCCCAAGAGCCGTACGCGGCACGTGTCAAGTCCCAAGCGGTGGGGAGCCTCGATCTCTCCCCTCAGTCGAATCGTCATGATGACCCTAGAGATCCAGCGGTCATCTCGCATTTAATGCTGCAGCTGTCATCCAATAGAGTAAAGTGCGTTATCCAAGCTGATTCAGACCTCCCGTTTCAAACTCGAATGACATGGGCAATTGTTACGACCTCAAGATCGGCCTAGACGATTCTGGCTCACTTGTTCGAGGCCCGAGTCTTGGCCCGCTGAAACTCTGTAATGAAGCCGAGTTCGCCAAAGCTCGCCTAGGTCCAATGAAGCTCACCAAGTGGAATGACAAGCTTGCCACAAGAATTAGAAGAGTCCTCCAGCAGATCACACAAGTCCATGCTAGCTCTTCCAAGAGCAGCTTGCCTTACAGAAAGCTCACCCAAACGTTGTTCCCCTCCCCAGTTCGCCCAAGGAGGAGGACGACATGCCACTAGTAGTTTCACTATAGACAAGTCTGACAAAAGTGCACATGGCCGCTTCGCCGCCAGACCACCTGCCGAAAGAACGCCTAGCCGGTTCGCCGCTAGACAGCCTGACAAAAGCACACCTGACATTAACAGCTCTGACGGCCTGACAAAAGCACGCCTGTCACGTTCGGCTCTGACATTCTCGGCCGAACCCCTACACTGCCAGCTCAGCTAAAGCAACCGACTACAGCAGCTTATAAATATCCACTCTCCTCCAACGAGAAGAGGGTTGGCTAATCTGTAAGAATTCCTAGGACATCTACTTATACATAAGGTTGAATATCTTCACATATTCGTGCCTTCCACCTTAGTACACCACGCAAGCGCCGATCTACCACTGAGATCTCTCTTCGTGTCCGACATCCTTTCTTTAGTCATCAACTGACTTTAGCATCGGAGAGGCTACGGACAGGCACCCAGCCCGCCTTTCTGACGAGTTGTTCTCCTTGCAGATAGTTCGCTTCTGCTGCTGACAGTTGATGCAACCTTGGGCGACCAACTCTATTTAGACGGACGACTTACTCCGATTGAAGGGCGACCTTGGTCTTTCCATCTGCAAAGCGCCTTCCAATCGTGATTAGCTTCGTCTAACCTCCAAAACTTGTAATAATTGTACCCGTGATTCTCATTCAACACAAACTCAGTGTTAGCGGATTTACCCTGCAACAGTTGAGAAGGGACATAGGGGTCCATTGACGTGGCCTAGCCATCCCCGACCCTATAAATAATGCAAAAAACCCTCTCTGCCAGATACGTCGAATTGGATACCCGAAATCTCTCTATCACCAAACCCTAGTTTTCCACATCTCTCAAACCATACATCGACTACCTTTAGCCACACTCCCTCATTCCTCCGCTTGATGCTAACTTAAGCATCGGAGGCGAATCGGAGGGCCACCGCTCCTCTGGTTCATTTGAAGCGTGTTCTATATGTTTTAGGCGGCAGCGAATGATCTCACCCTTTAGCTAGGCGAAACCAACCTGACTATGCTCAACTGTTGCATAAATACTCGTCTCTGAGGCTCGATCTGGACACTGCGAGATTATTGACATCAACAATCATCATTAGTTTAATGCTTGATCCTTGTTGAAGTTCATGTCTAAAATGGTATTTTGAATTAACCAATAAAATTTGAGGCTGCAAATGATGACACAACTCAATCCCTAATATCTGCAAGCAAAACGCAAAGATAACGAAATAAATAAACTCAGTGAAAAAAGAATATGATTATTGGGATTGAATCAATGATAGCTTAGCACCTCGTGTTAGATTGATTTCTGAAAGAAAATGGGTTATAGCCGGTTGAAAGAATTAAATGTATCTGAAAGACATGATTTATGGAGAAATGTAATTTGATCCAGTTTTTAACTTGGGCAAAAGTCATGCGCCGTACAAAATTGTCACAAATGTAACACACAGCTGCAAGTTGAAAGTAATATCAAAGATAATGTTATTTTTATGGTAGAAAAAACGTATGAATTATTATTAACGTGACAATACTGCAAAATTCAAACCATTTGATTGTAATATTTCCAAACGGAGACAAAGTAAACAGGAGAAATGTGATATTTTTACCATATCTCCTAAAAGGTCCATCTCACTGTTGACCCTTGAGGCTCGCCTGTAACTCTCCATTACTACGTACATTTACTACACACCGAGGCCTGACAGCGTCTCGTCTTCCCATGGAGGAATAAAGATGTGTTGTATGAATCAACGATAAAAATACAAAGCGACAACGCTTACAAGTCACCCATCGGTATGCTTCCTAAAAGTTGCGACTTGTGAGGAGACATGCCCTACACGAGAACGTTGTCGGCAACATCTCCACACTCACTTTTCCCTTTAGTGGGTGAGACAATTAGCAAGGCTGGCCAGGAATTGCCTGCGTTCATACGGCCAGCGTTGCAGCAGAACTCCGAACTTATAGCTAATTGTTAGCTGAAGACAAACAAAGCTACACGCAGTGAACCTGCATTCAGATATAGTTTGTGGCCGAAGTCTAATAATATCGGTACCCACTAAGAGAAGGGTAAGAAAGACAAGAAGAATCTCTAGGACTAGAAACGATAGGCTGTATATATGAGGTGCACATAGGATTCACGGGGCACAAACGCGAGAGCCTGCTTTGAAATTGACGAATTAATTTGCCCACATTCTTGGACAAACTGTGGTGACGAAGTCTACATGCCTGCGGGTAGTGGTTGGTGAAAAGTCTACCACTGCATTATCGCTTTGCCCTTTTCTTTAGTCAGATAGATCTCATACACACAAGAACAGATGGCCCGCTAGGCGAGAGTGGCCTACAAAGTGCCTCTCTGGTTGCCTTTACAGCTATTAGGTGTACGAAGAATCGCTGTCTGAGATCTCTTCAAATCCATATGGGTGGTAATTTTTAGAGCAATGCTTCAATCTGCAGACCCAAAGCTCATATTATACGTGATCAAGCATGGCTTCATTTGTCAACCCAGTTAAGTTTATTTGATCGGGTTTGTTTCGGAATAAATCATAGCATCAGATGTGTATGCATGTTGTGGATGGTCCTTTGGTTGGAGTAGCTGGTGTGCAGCTGAAGGGTGATTGGGCGAGCTGATCCCGAGATGACTGGACATTGATCCCGAGCTGTTGGGTCGGATCTGAGCTATCTCCAGGATGTTCCAATCAGGTCCTAGCCGTATCTGCTTGTCCGAGCCATCTCCAGGTTACCTTCATTTTCATACAAGGGATCGTTAGTGAGGTCGGATCTGGGTGCCGATCTAATCCACTCTGATGTGAAAGTCAACACGCGATTCAAATGAGGCTCGAGATAGTCAATGGTCGATCTGAGAGACCCGCCGGTGGCTTACATGCCAAGCTAAAGAAAGAATGTAAAAAAGAGATGTTAGGTCAAAGGAAGCCGGATCCCGTTTAGTGAGTAACTGACCCTTGTAGGAGATCGTTGCAGCTCTCCGCTTGTGGAGTGGGAGTTGTAATAGCTTAGATTGCTCTAGGAATTCCGACTCCTCTCCCCTCATCGCCCCCATAGACTTATTATAGGTTGGTCGTTGCATGGTAACGTCCAAGCTAATAATGTTGATTTTTGGCTGACATTGATGAGGTGTATTGATTGGAATAACGATCGTCATGAATGCAAGGCATAATTGTTGATCAATGGCCATAAGTAAATGCCATCATTGTTGTAAAAATGGCACCCATCTCCGCTACAATGGTTAAGTACGGGTGATTTGGCATGCACGATAGGTTATTGATTCCAGTTATATATTTAGGTCTTCTTTCAAGGGGATGGACTCCCCAAGCTTCTGTCGAGGTAGAGCTAGGTCGGCCTGTGAAGGGAGTGGCCTAGAGCTACAACCGATCAAGAGCTAGGTCGCCCTATAAGGGGAGTGCCCACTCGACCAACTGCCGAATCGGTGCTAGGTTGGCCTGCGAGGGGAGTGTCTGTTGGATATTAAGTATCCCTAATGATGTTTTGATGATGATTAACAAATGATCATTACTAATCTCATGTAACAAGTGTGTAGGATTTATAAAGCCTATAAAAGAAGCCTATAAGTCAAGAAGTCAACATTACACAAAATTGAAGACTATAAAGCTTGATCCAAGGTAATTCAAGCCAATGCACTCAAGAAAGTTTAAAGAGATGTATGGAAGCTTAAACCAAGGCTAAAGAATCAAGAGGAAGCTAAGGCATGAAGATTGAACTATGCAATAATGAATCAAAGAAGCCAACTTTGGATATTTTTTATGTAAATTTTATTCATGCTCTTAGATAATTTTTATGCCTTAGTATTGGAGCTGCACACACTCACAAAAGTTTTTAAAACTAAAAAATGATTTAGAAAAGTATTTTAAAAGGTTTTGAAATGTTTACATGAAGTTTTCATTTCCAAAAACCCATATATCAGAATTAGAGCCGACTATTTTGAATGGAATAAGAACTATGCCCTCTAGACACCAAAAGAGTCAACCGCAGCTTTGTTGTTACTCGACTGCAGTTGATTGGGGAATCGACTACCAGATGAACGGCGGTCGACTACTTTGAACTTGACGACACAGTTCCAGATTATATCGAATTTTATTTTTTTAAACTTTCGAAAGGCTTTTTGGTCCATGATTTTGAACTGCTAGTTTGGCTATAAATGCTGGGAATTATCTAGAGATTTAAAGAGCTTTTAATGAAAATATTTTTGAGTTTTATAAGCATTCAAGTCTCCTTCTCCATGCTTGCAATTTTCAGCTCAAAGCTTTTAAGCAATTTCTTCCTAGGCTAAAATTGATTTTTTTCTCAATGTTTTAATCTTCTTATTTTTGAGAAACAAATCAATCTTTAAGTCTCTTGATCTCTCTAGGCTAATCTCATCTTCTTAGAGATCAAGAGATAATTTTTTATTTCCTTAGCCACTTCATAAAGCCCCAATCTCTATTGGTTTCAGGAAAATTGCAGCATCACCATCTTCATACGAAAAGAGGTTTGTAATTACACAAAAGGTGTGGTGGTAAGTGCCTAAGTATTTGTATTACACTTGTTGTAATTGTGTTGTAAAAAGCTTCTTTAATGTCCTCGTTGGAGAAGAGGTTTATTGGTTGTATTTGGAAACCCTAGCAAAAGAAGCTATGTGTATATTGTAGAAACCCTCTATTGTGAGGCATTGCTGTCTTTGGAGAGAGTTTGTTAGTGGAAAATCGCAACAAGGAGGTTGGGGACTGGAGGAACCCATGACGGGTGAACCATCATATGTTTTATGCGTTTGCGATTGTTGATTATCTCTCTATACTCTCTACTACTTGCATTTGTAATTATTATTCTAATGTGCACTAACTCTAATTCATTGCAAGTATTACATTGAGTTCATTATGTTCTTGAGGAGGTAATTCTCTCAAGAGACTTAGATTAAATTTAGAGTGTTTAATTTCTATTTGTGTAATAATTTTTAAAACACTAATCACCAACATCTATTATTTAGCTTGTCATTTACAAGATCCAACACATGGTATCAGAGCGCATAGGTTGTAAAATGGCATCAACTTCACATCTCGGAGAAGAATTTTCTACAAACCGACCCCCACTTTTTAACGGCACCAACTATCACCACTGGAAGATATGTATGATGTATCATCTTCAATCGCTTGACTTAGACATTTGGGCCATTACTAAACCAGATGCAATCGGCACTTACTACACCCATGAGATGTGGGAGAGGGAAGGGAAAAAGAAAGGCAATTTTAATGCAAAAGACATGAATATATTATTTTGTGCACTTGTAGGAAATGAGTTCACACATGTATCTCAATGTGAGTCCGCTCACCAAATATGGCATACGTTAGAGGTAATATATGAGGAAACCGACAAAGTAAAAGAATCACATATTAACAAGTTAAATTCCAATTTTGAGTCATTTAAAATGCTTGAAAATGAATCTATT
Organism: Scilla litardierei; assembly: GCA_030789695.1. NCBI lineage: Eukaryota > Viridiplantae > Streptophyta > Magnoliopsida > Asparagales > Asparagaceae > Scilla > Scilla litardierei. The sequence continues at coordinate 54,751,423 of CM061132.1, forward strand.
GCTCAAATGAACACATGATTTTTGGAAATTATTAATGATCTTACCAGATTAGGCAAAAATATTTCTATGTATGAACATGTAATGAATGTTATTAGGTCATTGAGTCCAGAGTGAAAACCGAACACTGCGGCCATACGTGAAGCCAACGACATGAACAAAGTCACATTGGAAGAACTCATGGGCAATCTCATGGCATATGAGATAGATCAAAATGAAGAGAATGAGGAGGCAAAAATAAAGAAGAAGATCCTAGCATTCAAGGCCAAAGCTTGTGATACGGAGTCCGAAGTCTTAAAACCGCGAGGAGAAAGAAATGTCACTTCTTTCCAAAAGCATCAAGAAGTTCCTAAGATGTAATTTCTCTAAATGAAGTTCACGTTTAGCTAACAAGATTAATTTTTTTGGGTTGTAATAAGTCAGGACACGTTAGATGAGATTGTCCCTTGGAGCGGAACAAAGATAATGAGAGAATTGAAAGCAAGGATTGGTGAAGAAGAAGCAAGTACAAGGACAATGACAAAAAATGACAAGAAGAGGAGAAAAAGAAGAAGCTACAAGCAGAGAAATTGAAGAAGCCAAAGAAAAAAGCATTTGCGGCATGGGACCGCAGCGAAGGAAAAGAAAGCTCGGAGAAATCATCGTTTTCATCATCATCATTCTCAGAAGAAGAGACGGAGGAGAGAGCACTAAGTTGCTTCATGGCATCTACATCAAACGTAGGTAAATCTTACCATGTTAGTGATATAGGTAGTTGTAACAATGATAGTAGTGATAGTGATAATGATAGTGATAGTAATAGTTTTGAGTTTGATATTAAAGGTGATTATTATGAACTTTGTAGTACGCATGAAGAATTAATTAGAAGTACAGTTAACTAGAAATGATTTATAAAGATGTAATGTAAAAGATTTAGAAGAAGAAAATCATAGGTTAAAATTGGAACTAAGCAAATTAAAGGAGACTTGTGAAGAACTAACTCTTCTTAATCAAGATTTAGGTAAATAAAATAAAATGCTTAGGTTGGAAAACTAACAATTAAAATATGAAAATAAAAATCTTCTCAAAAATTCAAAAAATATTGAACAATAGAGTAGAAATGAAATGAGATAGAATCATCAGTAATTAAGTATACTGAATTATACCTTAATGTGCAAATATTTAATAAATGTAAAGAGACGGTAAATACTTTACTAGGTTTTCAAATAGTTACATATAATCAAATGGGACTAGGATGTAGTTTTAATGCTAATACTAGTAATGTTAGGATTAATAAAAATCACAAAATAAATTTTTTAAAAAGATAACTCCTTCAACATCTAACACTAATAAAGGAAAAATGATTAAAATATTGGTTCCAAAATTGCAAAATGAAAATGTACTTATTGATTATGTAATTAATTTTATGAAAGATATGCATAATTCACCTAATAATAAGTACATAAAATATGGGAAATCCAAACACAAGATGATTTGGTTTTCAAGGCAAATAGATTAGGTTCAAAACCTACGTGAGATACCCCAATGAAACTCTTGGTATCTCACATTATTATGGCCAATTAATGGCATGCATATGTTTGTTTAATTGTGTGCATGATAAGATAGAAAACCCCACTTTATGTTTGGAGAATTAGAAGTCTCAAAATCGAGTTCAAGTTTAAAACTTTTCTACAATAGCAGACTACTAAACATACTTTAGTCGACTATCGTATGAAATAGAGCCGACTACTTTAAGAACTAGTGCTTTGTCCCTTTTGGAAATCGACCGCAGTTCAATTAGTAGTCGACCACCGTTGTTATAGGAGCCAACTACTGATATGGGATTTTATTTGACTCTTTTCGACTTTGCGGGTTTGTGGATTTATTTTGAACCAAATGGACTTTGACCTGACCTATGTTGGTTATCTCTGATCCAAACCCCTACATTCGTTCATCTGATGAGTTTTCTGGGTCCTTAGGGCCATAATTACGATGCCCGGCCTAAGTAGGTCGGACGAAGTCAACAAAACATCAGCGAAAATAGACTTAAAACAGTTTTAAGTTAAACCCTAAAGAGAACAAACCCTAGCCAAGATCTCTACTATCTCCGGTTTGGGTCCGACCAACCCCTAAGGATAGATCAATTTAACAGTTGCAATTTATAAACGCATGCTATTTAACTACATACCTTTCACTTCCTTTTCGTAGAAAACGAAGCGTCATTTTCAGCAACATTTCTTTGGCCCATCGTCGCTTCTCCCGAGCCGAACTGCATCCCGAGCCGCACCTTGTCTTGAGCCGCATCGGTTTCCAAACCGCATCGCATCCTGAGACGAGAAACACCCTTGTCGCTGATTCAACCACGTGTCGAAGAAGATTTCACCTTGAGTGGATCCTCCATCAAGACTCCGGATCTGATCCGAGCTCCTTCGTAGCTTTGCTAGAGCCCGAACAGGAGCAAGGAAGAAATTTAGGGAGAAAGAGAATATTTAATTTAAGCTCAGATCTGGGATTGCTCATGTTTAATGGAGCTACCCAGATCTGGAGCTTGGGACGAGTTTCAAGGAGGGGGGTAGACCCCTATTTATTTAGGCGGCTGACCCCTCCTCTTCACTCCATATCCGATGTGTGACGAAATGTTTTAGAGAAAAAACTAATTAAAGTTTGCCTTTCATAAAGGCCAAACTTTAGCGAATTTTTCCTCCTTCACCGTTGAGCTTCGCAAGTGAAACAACCTATCAAATCGAAGAGGGTTGAACGGTGAACACGTAGGAAGAAATGGCACGTCATTCCGAGTTCGTTTGACCCCCTCAAATGAGTGTCCAAACATAGCCCCAAACTTGGTTTTCGAAAAAAACTGCAGCCGTCGCACAAAAATGGGTTTAAACCCTCCTATTCTGGCCTCCAGGCGGGTTGGGCACCCGCCTCACGGTTTCCAAATTTGGCTTCTTTCACTGTTTTGGTTCTATTTTGTGCGTTTTGTGTCCGTTTTTTACGTGGTTTGAACCTGTGTTTAGACCAGACGATCTCGTCATCCAGATAACCTTTTCCTCGTATTTATTATATTAAATATGCACGTAACAATTTTACAACACATTTAATTCTCTTTGCATCATATGCAAAATTCCCACGTCTTATGTTAATATCCATTTGCATCAAATACAAATGAACTGAGGGCATACATCCATCAACTTCTCCCACTTGCACTCAGTATCATTTATCTGGAGTCTAGAAGCAAACTAAAAAATCTTTGCAGTTTTCTGTCTCTTGAATCAAATGCATTTTCTCCATAATTTCTACCTATTACTTGACGAAGGTCTCACTCTGTGTGAGACCCTATAGTCTGACCCTACTTCAGGTGGAGCTCGAAACCCCAGACAGCAGAGACCAAGAGCAGTAGGTGCCGTCCCTGTTTTGGTATCATATTAATGAGGTTAACTCATTGATATTAGTGTTGTCGGGACCACTATCACGCCCCGCTTTCCAAAATGAAGGGAGCGAGAACGTGACGAAGGTCTTCATGGGTCGGAGCTGTGAAACTCAAACCTAATAAGCGTCTATGTGGTACTCCAGAGATAAACATGTCATTGCATATTAATATTTCGAAACAACAAAAGTACGGAAAAGAAAGATGCATTCATTTTATTAATACGAAATATCCAGAAGTACAAGTCTAAAAATAATGCACATCATTGCTACAACTACAGAAAAAGGAAACTATTGGTGCGACGCACCTAACTTAGACAAAAAGGAAAAAACGGTGCTACGCACCCAAACTAGAAAGCCGAAACCTCTGAAATCAGCAACTGATAACCTCTAAGTCTGATCCTCGTCTGGATCGTACTCCTGGTCAGCAACGAACTCCTGCTCCACGTCCTCTGTCACCAGTAACGGTCGCTTTTCGATCGTACTTTGTTCGTGCACATGCTTTTGACCGTGCACATTTTTATTTTAGACTTTTTTTTGAACACTTTGATTTGATATGTCATTGTGATCGTCTCTGAGAGTATTAAATTGTGGCACTAATTTGGAATGACATTTCTCTGGTCGTTCTCCCACGATTTGACCTTAATCGAAGAGACATCACGATTTTCACTTTTGACGTGAGACGTTTCTATTTTTAGTTTCGTCCCTCGACGTTGAAATTGTGATCAGTCTTCTTAGTTTCCTTTCTCTCGTCGTCCCGATCACCCCAATATTTATTTCACAATTTTTTGATTTCATTTGACCTATTTTACATTTTTGGCCAAGCTTATAATATTTTTAAAACCTAAGTTTTCAATTATTTTTAGCCCAATATATTTTCTATTATATTATAACTCTTCATAACATTTTTTGACCCATTCCTAGCCCCTTGGCCGCACCCCATGCTAGAGAGAGAGAGAGAGAGAGAGAGAGTGTGTGTGTGTGGCTGGAGTTTTGGGTTTAAAATTGATTTAAAAATTTATTTTAATTCAAATTAAACCCTAGACTTGGTCAAACCCATCTACATTATATATAGGAGGCTTAGGATACCCATTTCCCTCAAGCATACAAGCCCTAGCCGTCATAAAACCCCCCAAACTTTCGCACTGCAACTTGCGACGTTTGTCGCAGCCGCAGCTCGCAGCCGCTCGGCCAGACCGACGAAAACCCCCGCAGCCGCTCGGTCTGACTGAGAGCCGCCCCCGCATCCCGCTCCGCTCCGCAGTGCTTCGTTGCAATGCTGCAACCCCTGCAGCGACCGACGCCCCCGCTCGGTCTGACCGACCCGCTCCCCCGCTCCACACCAATCCCCGCTCCGTTGCAACCCCCACTCCCAAGCGCCCGACCGACGATTCCTCTCGCAGCGGCCCGCTGCGACCAAGCGCCCGCACTGCAACATGCTTCGCAGTGTTGCAGCCGACCCCATGCGCTGCGATCTCTCGGTCTGACCGAGAGAATCTCTCGCAGCGGCTCGGTCTGACCGAGCGAAGTTCGTCGCAACTTCGCAACTTTCACATTGCTAGCAGCCGTGGGCCCCCCCAAGTTCTCCAGAGTTGTTGTGGGTCCCCCGTTGACCCCTAGCACTGCTGTGGGCCCCACTACAGTGTTCTCATCGCCGTTTTGACTATTTTGACGTTGCGACACGTCGTATCCCCTTCGTCGCACGTGCTAGCATTGGAATCTTGGTTCGTTGATATGGTTGCTGCCCAGACTATTCGAGCGAGGAATCTGATCTGGAAATTGGACTAGGAGCGCGTTCTTATAATCCAACCCCTGGCGTCGCTACCCGACGCTAGTGTAGCTTTCGCGTCGTGTTGAGGTAACGTTTTGCACCCCTAGGACCCCCCAACCATTGCCTGCTAAACAAGATAAAATTTGGCGTTGTTAATTGTTTAGATTCACTAATTAAGATAATTTAAATTGGGAATGTAGGCTGGTGGACTTGTGCACGTAGGTAGATTGGACTTTTGGGCGGTGTATTCAGACGTTGGGTTGCAGGCAAGTGAAACTTTCCCGTTGCTTGTTTAGGCCATGTTTTAGGCCACTTTTGTACCGTAGCATAAAAGAGACTGCCTAGACGCTATTTGATCTAGTTTGACAACGAAACTAGATCCGTCACCTCACTGGATCTAGCTTGACAACGAAGCTAGATCCAACCCCTTTAACTTGTTTTGTTCATGCTGCCATGTCATCCATGTATTTTTAACTGCCATGTTTAAATTCCTTATCTGTACGCATTTAAAGTATAGCTTGCCATGTCATGCCATCCATGTCTGATTGTTGCATTCGTAGCACACGCTACTATACTTGTACTTGCTTGTTCAGGCTAGGCACCTACGCTGTCGGCACAACCCTATGCCAATTACACTTCCTGGCTCGTGATCCAGAAGCGGGCTACATGTGTCGGTCAAAAGCCAATGCCCGATACACGTGGATGGGTAGGGATAAGCGATCACTTGAGCTTAGGAGTTGGCCCATACAGCCACTCCAGCCAAAAGACGTAATCTCTGAGCAAGACATGTTTACTTGACTTGTTAAATCCATGTGATTGTTTAGTAGCTTTTGCTACCCATGCCATGATGTACTTGTGCATTGTTAAATTTTCTACCATATCATACTTGTCGCAATTATTTAATTGTTGCATCCATGCTGTAAAATGCCATATCATTGCACATTTTTAGAACTGCTAGGTTGCTTTACTTTTCCTTAGTTTCCTTGCACAAAGTCTTTGTCGACTTTGCTGACATGCGCCCTCGTCTCTTTGGGTGTCGCATGTTTGTCGCTGAGCCGGAGTCCGTTGCCGAGGACGAGGAGTTCGTGGACATTGATCCTGGGTCCACTGCTGACATGGAGTACGAGGACACCAGCGACCAGTCGTAGAGTTTTCCTTCGTCGTTACTTTTGCTTAGTCTGTTGTTAGGTTGTCGGTGAGTAGCATCTTTCTTTCTGTACGTTGTTTATTTTTGTTGGCTATGCTGGGCCTTTTAGACTCTTTTTCTTTTAGCCTGGTGGCTTTTCTGGGATGTTGAAATTTATTATGGACATTCTGAGATTGAATAATTTTAATTATATGTCTATTTCTTTTATTATCATCTTTGTTCTGTTACGCACTTGCAGGGACCTTTACATGGTTATTCCAGACGCTTTACAGACTAGAGCCTCATAGCTCCAAGTCTGAGCAGACCTCTTCATGCCTCGCCTCCATTTTAGGGAAGCGGGTCATGACAGGTTTTGTTGGTGGCCCATGTAGGTCAACTTGCAACTGCGAATTATCGGAACAACGATAATAATTATAGAATGTCCATTTAATAAATTAAAACATCTAAGTCACAAGCTTTGAGTCTAATTTAATTCTTTTTTATGTCGTTAGATGGCTGGAAGACGACAGACCCGAGCTAGTGGTGGGCCCGACCGTGTTGCGGTGCCGGATAGAGAGCCCACCAATGCTGAAGTTATGAGGATGATGCATCAGATGATGCAGGTGAAGCAGGGCATGCTCCAGAATGCCCCTCGCTTCGAGCCGGGAACGAAGCAGTTTCAGGTGCTGGGCCCGACTTACTTTGATGGATCTGAAGGACCGTTGGCTGCAGAGGAGTGGATTCGGAATACTGAGGATAATCTGAATATGTCAAAGAACAACCCGGGTGGATGGGTTGATTTGGTGAAGAAGCAGCTCAGGGATAATGCCCGCAACTGGTGGGATGCAGAAGAGGAGCTGTTGGTGAAGCCGATACCTTGGGCTACTTTCAAGTCCAGGTTCGATGAGGAGTACTTTCCAAAGGCTGCCAGGAGGGAGATGTTGCAGCGATTCATTGATCTGAAGCAGGGAGATCTCTCGGTGGACTAGTAACATCAGGAGTTCACCAGGCTGAGTCGTTTCGCACCGAAGATGGTGGATGATGCTGAGGAGAAAGCTCAAATGTTTCTGCAGGGTCTTTCCCTAGACTTGCAGAGTCTGATGTCTTCGTCAGATCTGGAGTCTTATCAGAAGTTGCTGGTAGCTGCTAGGAGGCAGGAACCGATTGCGAGACAAAAGAGAGGACAGACTTCTGGAGCTGGGAAGAGGCCTATGGAGCAGGTCAGAGGAGTGGTTAGGCCTGGGTTCAAGCCTAACCAGTCGGTGCAGTTCAAGAGGCCAGGTGGGCCTACTCTGAAGACTTGCCATTTCTGCGGCAAGACTGGGCACGTCAAGGAGCAGTGCAGGAAGATGGTGGGACAGTGCCTGGTTTGTGGAGATCCTGCTCATGTCATGAAGGATTACCCGAAGTCTAAACAGCCTTGGAGAGGACCTGTTGCAGCCTAGCCGTTGCAGCAGAGAGCACCTGTACCTGCTGGACGTGGAGCGTCTCTCATTCTGCAAAAGCATGCATTTTAGCAGGCTGTTCAGCTGAGGAGGCAGGCTTTCCTGATGACTGCAGTGGAGAGCGAGACTGTGGATGAGGTTATCGCAGGTAACCCTCTGTCTAGTTGTTTCCTTCCTTAGTTAGTTTTGGCTTGTTAGATTATGTTTGGTTGCTTGAATATATTATGTTTGCTAGAATAGGGTTTGATTGTTAGATTGTCTGTTAGGTGTGATTTTGGTTTACACATTTCCTGCACGAGTCCTCTTCGACTCTAGTGCATCGTTGTGCATTATTTCCCGGGGCTTCGTGGAGAAGCATTCCTTGATGACATCCCCTCTTCCCAAGAGTTGGAACATCGTTACAGGAAACAGAGTGATCTCGATGCATCATGGGTGCAATTCTTGCCCTTTGGTGGTCTGTGGACATGAGCTTTACGTAGATTTTATTGTTCACGACATCATCAACTATGATGCAGTGCGTGGGATGGATTGGCTAGCGAGTTTCTATGCTACGATCGATTGTCGGAGGAAGAAGGTGGTGTTCGAGATCCCAGGACATCCAGTGTTTGAATTCAGTCGAGGTAGCAGTTTTCTTGGCCCTGTCAGATTTCGAGCCAGAACGGTGGAGATTATTGCTATGCAGATGGAATAGAGTAGACCAGCTGTGGTGCGAGAATTCGACGACGTCTTCCCCGAGGAGATGTCTGGACTGTCGCCCGATCGAGCTCTCGAATTTTCGATTGATCTTATTCCGGGAGCGCAGCCTATTTTAAATGCACCGTATCGTATGGCTCCAGCTGAGTTGGAGGAGTTACGTAGGCAGCTGGATGAGCTTCTACAGAAGGGTTACATTACTCCTAGTGTGTCTCCGTGGGGAGCACCAGTGTTGCTGGTGAAGAAGAAGGATGGTTCGCGTCGCATGTGCGTGGACTACAGGGAGCTGAATGCCGTCACCGTCAAGAATCGATATCCATTGCCTCGTATAGATGACAACTTTGATCAGCTTGGAGGATCGAGAGTGTTATCTAAGTTGGACCTGAGGAGTGGCTATCACCAGCTGAAGGTGAGGAAGGAAGATATTCAGAAGACAGCGTTCAGGACGAAGTATGGTCACTACGAGTTTGTGGTTATGCCTTTCAGTGTAACCAACGCACTTACAGTTTTTATGAATCTGATGAATCTGATCTTCTACGACTTTCTAGACAAGCTTGTCCTTATCTTTATTGACGACATCCTGATCTACTCAAAGTCAGAAGAGGAGCATGCATCACACTTGAGGACAATGTTGGAGATTTTGAGGAAGCATCGTTTGTATGCTAAGTATTCCAAGTGCGAGTTTTGGATGGACAGAGTTGCTTTTCTTGGGCATGTGGTGTCAGGGGATTGAATTTCGGTGGATCCTGAGAAGATTAAGGCTATCAGAGAGTGGCCTGTCCCACAGTCAGCGTCTTAGGTCCGGAGTTTCCTTGGGCTTGCAGGTTATTATCAGCGTTTAATTAAGGACTTTTCTCGGATTGCTAAGCCGATGACCAGACTGACGAGGAAGGATGTATCTTTCGTCTGGTCCGATGATTGTGAGAAGGCCTTTTCTTTTCTGAAGGAAAGGTTGACGACTGTCCCTGTTCTTGCTGTGCCCGATCGAAGTGGAGGATTTGAGATCTTTTGCGATTCTTCTGGAAAAGGTCTCAGTTGTGTTTTGCATCAGCATGGGCACGTGGTTGCGTATGCTTCTCGTCAGCTTAAGACTCATGAGAAGAATTACCCGATGCACTATTTGGAGTTGGCTGCAGTCGTATTTGCGCTCAAGATTTGGAGGCACTTCTTGTTGAGTGAGAAGGTGAAGATCTTCACCGATCACAAAGCTTGAAGTATATCTTTACGCAGAAGGAGCTTAACATGCGACAGCGTCGATGGTTGGAGCTCCTGGCAGATTATGAGATCGACTTGCAGTATCCCCCTGGCAAGGTGAATGTGGTTTCGGATGTGCTGAGCATACTTCCAGCGGTGATGATGTTGACTTCACAATGGAGGTTGCAGCAGGATTTTTGTGAGTCTGGTATTGAGATGTTGCTTCCTGGAGAGGCTTCTTCGTTGATGTGTATGCAGATACAGTCGACGATCGTGGATCAGATCAAGGCTGGACAGGCTGGAGATGCGATGCTGGTGAAGATTCGGGAGCAGGTAAAAGCCGGTCTGTGGACTGACTTCTTGATTCATGAGGATGGCTCGCTAAGGTATGAAGCCAGGTTGTGTGTGCCAGCTGGGGAAATCAGAGAGGAGTTATTAGTTGAAGCACACAGTTTGCCGTATTCTGTACATCCTGGTGGTACCAATATGTACAAGGATCTTCGTCTGAACTATTGGTTGCATGGCATGAAGTGGAGTGTGGCTCGAAGCGTATCCAAGTGCTTGGTTTGCAAGCAGGTAAAGGTGGAACATCAGCGTACGGCAGGGTTGCTACAACCGCTTCCGATTCTGAGTAGAAGTGGGAACACATCACTATGGATTTCGTGACTAGACTACCTCGGAGTCCGAAGCAGAATGATGCGATTTGGGTGATCGTAGACCGATTGACCAAATCTGCGCACTTTATTACCTTCCGAGTGGGACAGTCCACTGAGACGCTAGCGAGGAGATATATGGAGGTAAATTCTTTTACTCTTCGAATTTATTTCATTTTCTCTAGTTTAGATAGTGATGTAATGTGAATCATGCAGGAGATCGTATGACTTCACGGATTTCCCGTGAGTATCGTGTCTGACAGAGACATGAGATTCACATCTCAGTTTTGGCAGAGTCTGCAGAAGAGCTTGGGTACGAGTCTGAGTTTCAGCACGGCGTACCACCTGCAGACGGATGTCCAGTCCGAGATGACGATTCAGATTTTGGAGGACATACTGAGAGCGTGCATGTTGGACTTCAAGGGATCTTGGAAGGATCATCTCCATCATGTTGAGTTTGCCTACAATAACAGCTACCAGGCGAGTATTGGCATGGCACCTTTCGCCGCGCTATATGGGAAGAAATGTCGATCGCCACTGAGATGGGATGACATTGGAGATCGGGAGCTGTTAGGACCGGAGATGATCGTGGAGGCTTTGGATGTTGTGAGGAACATCCGGGAGAAGCTGAGGATTGCGCAGGACCGTTTCAAGCATTGGACAGATGCTAAACGGAGGCCTTTTGAGTTTCAGCCTGGAGATCACGTCTTTCTGAAGATTTCTCCGAACCATGGAGTTATCCGATTTGGGAAGAGAGGCAAGCTGAGTCCGAGGTACATTGAGCCGTTTGACGTCCTGGAGAGAGTTGGAGCGGTGGCTTATCGTTTGGCGTTGCCGCCGTCACTGGAGGGTGTTCACGACGTGTTTCACGTATCTCAGTTACGTCGATACGTCAGTGATCCATCTCATACTGTGGATTTCTGGAGATCACGGTTCGTCCGGATCTTACTTATGACCAGCAGCCATTCGAGATTTTGGATCGACAGCAGAAGCAGCTGAGGAATAAGACCGTCGACTTGGTTCGAGTGCAGTGGAGTCATGGTTCCCCTGGGGAGTCCACCTGGGAGCGTGAAGATGATATGAGAAAGTGCTTCACGCACTTGTTTCCGATTAGTGATTGATGCTAATTCCGAGGATGAAATCATTCATAAGGTGGGGAGGATGTAACGGTCGCTTTTCGATCGTACTTTGTTCGTGCACGTGCTTTTGCCCGTGCACATTTTTATTTTAGACTTTGTTTGTTTTGAACACTTTGATGTGATATGTCGTTGTGATCGTCTCTGAGAGTATTAAATTGTGGCACTAATTTGGAACGACATTTCTTTGGTCGTTCTCCCACGATTTGACCTTAATCGAAGAGACGTCACGATTTTCACTTTTGACGTGAGACGTTTCTATTTTTAGTTTCGTCCCTCGACGTTGAAATTGTGATCCGCCTTCTTAGTTTCTTTTTTCTCGTCGTCCCGATCACCCCAATATTTATTTCACAATTTTTGGATTTCATTTGACCTATTTTACATTTTTGGCCAAGCTTATAATATTTTTAAAACCTAAGTTTTCAATTATTTTTAGCCCAATATATTTTCTATTATATTATAACTCTTCATAACATTTTTTGACCCATTCCTAGCCCCTTGGCCGCACCCCATGCTAGAGAGAGAGAGAGAGAGAGTGAAGTTTTGGGTTTAAAATTGATTTAAAAATTAATTTTAATTCAAATTAAACCCTAGACTTGGTCAAACCCATCTACACTATATATATAGGAGGCTTAGGATACTCATTTTCCTCAAGCATACAAGCCCTAGCCGTCATAAAACCCCCCAAACTTTCGCACTGCAACTTGCGACGTTTGTCGCAGCCGCAGCTCGCAGCCGCTCGGCCAGACCGACGAAAACCCCCGCAGCCGCTCGGTCTGACCGAGAGCCGCCCCCGCATCCCACTCCGCTCCGCAGCGCTTCGTTGCAACGCTGCAACCCCCGCAGCGACCGACGCCCCCGCTCGGTCTGACCGACCCGCTCCCCTGCTCCGTACCAATCCCCGCTCCGTTGCAACCCGCATCGCTACAGCCCCCGATCCCAAGCACCCGATCGACGATTCCTCTCGTAGCAGCCTGCTGTGACCAAGCATCCGCACTGCAACACGCTCCGCAGCGTTGCAGCCAACCACGTGCGCTGCGATCTCTCGGTCTGACCGAGAGAATCTCTCGCAGCGGCTTGGTCTGACCGAGCGAAGTTCGTCGCAACTTCGTAACTTTCGCATTGCTTGCTGTCGTGGGCCCCCCAAGTTCTCCAGAGTTGTTGTGGGTCCTCCATTGACCCGTAGCACTGTTGTGGGCCCCACTACAGTGTTCTCATCGCCGTTTTGACTATTTTGACGTTGCGACACGTCGTATCCCCTTCGTCGCACGTGCTAGCATTGGAATCTTGGTTCGTTGATCTGGTTGCTGCCCAGACTATTCGAGCGAGGAATCTGATCTGGAAATTGGACTAGGATCGCGTTCTTATATTCCAACCCCTGGTGTCGCTACCCGACGCCAGTGTAGCTTTCGCGTCGTGTTGAGGTAACGTTTTGCACCCCTAGGACCCCCCCAACCATTACCTGCTAAACAAGATAAAATTTAGCGTTGTTAATTGTTTAGACTCACTAATTAAAATAATTTAAATTGGGAATGTAGGCTGGTGGACTTGTGCACGTAGGTAGATTGGACTTTTGGGCGGTGTATACAGACGTCGGGTTGCAGGCAAGTGAAACTTGCCCGTTGCTTGTTTAGGCCATGTTTTAGGCCACTTTTTACCGTAGCGTAAAAGAGACTAGGCAGTGAAATGATAGCTGCCTAGACGCCTATTTGATCTAGTTTGACAACGAAACTAGATCCGTCACCTCACTTGATCTAGCTTGACAACGAAGCTAGATCCAACCCCTTTAACTTGTTTTGTTCATGCTGCCATGTCATCCTTGTATTTGTAACTGCCATATTTAAATTCCTTATCTGTACACATTTAAATTACAGCTTGCCATGTCATGCCATCCATGTCTGATTGTTGCATTCGTAGCACACGCTACTATACTTGTACTTGCTTGTTCAGGCTAGGCACCTGCGCTGCAGGCACAACCCTATGCCAATTACACTTCCTGGCTCGTGATCCAAAAGCGGGCTACATGTGTTGGTCAAAAGCCAATGCCCGATACACGTGGAGGGGTAGGGATAAGCGATCACTTGAGCTTAGGAGTTGGCCCGTACAGCCACTCGAGCCAAAAGGCGTAATCTCTGATGTCACGACCCGCTTCCCTAAAATGGAGGCGAGACGTGAAAAGGTCCGCTCGAGAGTGGAGCTGTGAAGCCCCAAACCCGATAAGCGTAAATAAAATACATGCATGTCCCTGTAACCACAACGGAACAACAATAATAATACAAGGAGAGACTGAAATCAAAACCTCACATCTCAAATATTGTCCAACATGAAAATAAGTCCAACATCCAGAAAAGCCACCAGGCTAAAAGAAAAGAGTCCAAGGCCCAGAACAAGGCCAACAAAAGCAACGACATAAATAAATATAGGTGCTACGCACCGATAACAAAGCAACTGTCTAACAAAAGTAAAACACACGAAGACACTAGGACTGGTCCCCAGTGTCCACGTACTCCCCGTCAAACACGGGCTCGGGCTCGGCGTCAGCAAATACCTCGTCCTCGACAAGGTACTCAGGCTCAGGATCTAACATGTGTCACCCAAAAGAGTAAAGGGGCACATGTCAGCAAGTCTAAAAGACTTGGGCAAGGAAACTGAAAGTAAGGCAACTAGCAACCTAGCAGTTTAGTATGCATGACATGGCAGTTATAACATGAGTGTACAATTTAAAACATGGCAAGACAATTTGTACTTGAGAGCAATCATCGGGACAAGACAAGACAAGACAAGACAAGACAAGACAAGAGTAGCCAAGCTACTATCAATTCCAATCAATCCACTATTCTCGTTGTTTTGTAGATGTTTACGCCTTACAGCTGAATGGGTTCACATTCGCTGATTGGCCGCTTAACAACTACCCCACCCCAAAGAGTTTACGCCTTACAACTGCAATTGCTGATCAGGCAGACTCCCAGTTGAATGGTCGCTTAACCCTTACCCCCAATACCCACACGTAATGGAGCCTGGGGTCCCCGCACAATGAACTCAGATGATGAGCATGGGGTTGCCCCGCACAATGAGCTCGTATTCCTATTTCACAATTCAATATTGAGCGTTGGGGTTTCCAACTACAGGGCTCGCTTCTGGAACACGAGCCAGGAACACAAGCAAGGTAGCAAAGCTACGCGATCACTGAAAAACATGAAGGATGCAATGACATGACAATTAGTTTGCATACCGATAATGGAAAGTAAACGTGACATGGTAATTGTGCAACATGCTAAATGTCGGAACTAGCTTCGTTGTCAAGCTAGTTCCCCAATTTGCGCCTAGGCGAGTATCATTTCGTCGCCTAGCCTCTTTTACGCCTACAACAAGCAAATGGCCTAAAACATGGCCTAAACCCTAAGTGGCAAGTTTCACTTGCCTAGCACCGGGGATGACGATCACTTCGTCACACGGATGCTAATCTATGGGGAAATCGCTGTTTTGGGGGAACAATCAACAAACAACATGAAATATTATTAGGGTTTCATAAAAATATAAATAAGTTATAAAACAACGGTAGATCGATTTCTTACCGAGAGGAGGCGGAAGAAATACTCCGGAGAACCCTAGGATCAGATCTGGAAAAGATTGGGGAAGTTTGGAGAAACTAGGGTTTTGGGTGATTTGGGGGTTTTGATGGATTTCGATGGAGATTTGGGGAAGATGAGAGGTGGAATGAGTGAATGGATGGATTGGATGATGGATTTAGGGCTTGGAATGAAGGATTGAAGCTTGGAGGAAGATGGGGGCTTGGAGGGGAAGATTTTAGGGTTTTGGATCGTGTTGAGGGAGAAGAAAACGTTTGGGTTGGGTATTTATAGGCTAGGCTGGCGGCTGCCCAGAAATTATGGGTTTAACACAAACTAGTCGGTCAAAGAACAACCACTGACCGACTAGTTTGGCAACTAGTCGGTCGGTCGACCAACGCAGACCGACTAAGTGTAAACAGTAACTCCTGAATGAAAATAGGATTTAGAGTTAGTCGGTCCTTGAACAAATACTGACCGACTAGTTTAGCATCTAGTCGGTCGATGAACGTTCTTAGACCGACTAAGAGTAAACAGTAACTCAACTAAAATTAAGATGATGTGTTAGTCGGTTCAAGAAGCATTGCCGACCGACTAGTTTGCAACCTAGTCGGTCAACCAACATTCTTAGACCGACTAACGATAAACAGTAACTCCTAAGAAATTTAGAAAGCTAACTAGTCGGTCCAAGAAGGATTGCCGACCGACTGGATCGTCATCTAGTCAGTCGGTGCCCCTCCTTATACCGGCTAATGAGCACCAAAAGTTCCGATACGGAGCGCGGAGCCTCGGGATCGAATCCTAAGACTCCTAGGCTTGATCTAATAGTTAGATAAGACCGTTATGAAGCCCGTCACAAATGACATACTTCGAAATCGACAATCCTAAGGAAGAAACGAGAAAATAAGACGAATTGATCGAAAATGAAAACTACGGAGACGAAAACCACACATGAGGAGAAAATCCACCAAAACAAATATTATATTATATTAAATCCAAATACATGAAAAGCAGTCGTTACATCCTCCCCAACTTAAGAAAAATTCCGTCCTCAGAATTTCCAAATACTCACGAGTCCGGAAACAAAAGTGGGAAACGCTCTCGCATCTCATCCTCATTCTCCCAAGTAGACTCTCCAGGTGAGCCGTGTCGCCACATCACCCTCACAAGATTGACAATCTTGTTCCGAAGCGATTTCTGACGCCTGTCCAGAATCTGCACTGGATGCTGGTCATACGTCAAATCGGGGCGAACGGTAATCTCCGAAAAATCCACCGCATGAGACGGGTTGCTAATGTATCGACGAAGCTGCGACACATGGAAAACATTGTGAACTCCTTCCAAAGATGGCGGCAAGGCCAAGCGATAAGCTACCTCGCCAACCCTCTCCAAAACGTCAAATGGTCCAATGTATCGCGGGCTCAACTTCCCACGCTTCCCGAAACGAATCACACCACGATTCGGGGAAATCTTCAAGAACACATGGTCGCCCGGCTGAAACTCCAAAGAACGACGTTTAGCATCCGCCCAATGCTTAAAACGGTCCTGAGCAATTCTCAACCTCTCCCGAATATTCCTGACGATCTCCACGGCCTCCACGATCATCTCAGGTCCCAACAACTCCCGATCACCAACGTCATCCCAACTCAATGGCGATCGACATTTCCTCCCATAAAGAGCGGCGAAAGGCGCCATGCCAATACTCGCCTGGAAGCTGTTGTTGTAGGAAAACTCTACCAGATGTAGATGGTCCTCCCACGAACCCTTGAAATCCAACATGAACGCCCTCAGCATGTCTTCCAAAATCTGAATCGTCCTCTCGGACTGGCCATCCGTCTGCGGATGGTACGCCGTGCTGAAACTCAGACGCGTACCCAAGCTCTTCTGCAAACTCTGCCAGAACTGAGATGTGAACCTCGCGTCTCTGTCTGACACGATACTCACGGGGACTCCGTGAAGTCGCACAACCTCCTGCACGATTCACGTTACATCACTATCCAAACTAGGAAAAAGGAAATAAAACAGAGAGTAAAAGAATTTTACCTACATATATTTCCTCGCTAGCGCCTCAGTGGACTGTCCTACTCGGAACGGAATAAAGTGCGCAGATTTGGTCAATCGATCTACAATCACCCAAATCGCGTCATTCTGCTTCGGACTCCGAGGTAGTCCAATCACGAAATCCATAGTGATGTGCTGCCACTTCCACTCCGGAATCGGAAGCGGTTGTAGCAACCCGGCCGTACGCTGATGCTCCGCCTTCACTTGCTGGCAAACCAAGCACTTGGCTACACTTCGAGCCACGCTTCTCTTCATACCATGCCACCAATAACTCAGACGAAGATCCTGGTACATCTTGGTGCCACCAGGATGCACAGAATACGGCGAGCTGTGTGCCTCCACCATCAGCTCCTCTCTGATATCCCCAGCTGGCACACACAACCTGGCTCCAAACCTCAGCGAGCCATCCGCATGAATCAAAAAGTCAGTCCGCAGACCGGCTTCCACCTGCTCCCGAATCTTAACCAGCTTCGGATGCTTAGCCTGGCCAGCCTTAATCCGATCCACGATCGTCGACTGTACCTGCATCATCACCGCGGGAAGCCTACTCAAAGCATCAGGAACCACATTCACCTTGCCAGGGTGAAACTGCAGATCAATCTCATAATCTGCCATAAGCTCCAACCATCGACGCTGTCGCATGTTGAGCTCCTTCTGAGTGAAAATATACTTCAAGCTTTTGTGATCGGTGAAAATTTTCACTTTCTCACTCAGCAGGAAGTGCCTCCAAATCTTAAGAGCAAACACAACGGCAGCTAACTCCAAATCATGCGTCGGGTAATTCTTCTCATGAACCTTAAGCTGACGAGACGCATACGCCACAACATGACCGTGCTGATGCAGCACACAACCGAGACCCTTGCCAGAAGAATCGCAAAAGATCTCAAATCCACCGCTACGATCAGGCACAACAAGAATAGGGGCAGTCGTCAACCTCTCCTTCAGAATACCAAAAGCACTCCCACAATCACCCGACCAAACAAAAGCAACATCCTTCCGCGTCAACCTGGTCATCGGCTCAGCAATACGGGAAAAGTCCTTAATGAATCGCCGATAATAACAAGCAAGCCCAAGGAAACTCCGAATCTCAGACGCAGACGACGGAACAGGCCACTCCCTGATGGCCCGAATCTTCTCGGGATCCACAGAAATACCATCTCCAGTCACCACATGCCCCAGAAAAGCAACTCGATCCCGCCAAAACTCGCACTTCGAAAACTTAGCATACAAGCGATGCTTCCTCAAAATTTCCAACACCGTCCTCAAGTGCGAGGCATGCTCTTCCTCCGACTTCGAATAGATCAGAATGTCGTCAATAAAGATAACGACAAACTTATCCAGAAAGTCGTAGAAAATCAGGTTCATCAGATTCATGAAAACTGCGGGCGCGTTAGTTACGCCGAAAGGCATAACCACAAACTCATAGTGTCCATACTTCGTCCTGAACGCTGTCTTCGGCACATTATCCTTCTTCACCTTCAACTGATGGTAACCACTCCTCAAATCCAACTTAGAAAACACCCGCGAACCTCCAAGCTGATCAAAAATATCATCGATGCGAGGCAACGGGTATTTATTCTTAATGGTCACCGCATTCAATCCCCGATAGTCCACGCACATGCGACGCGAACCATCCTTCTTCTTCACCAGCAACATCGGTGCTCCCCACAGAGACACGCTAGGATTAATAAAACACTTCTGCAAGAGCTCATCCAACTGCTTCCGCAACTCTTCCAATTCTGCAGGTGCCATACGATACGGCGCCTTCGAAATCGGCTGCGCACCCGGAACGAGGTCGATAGAAAATTCCAGAGCTCGATCAGGCGGCAAACCAGACATCTCCTCGGGGAAGACGTCGCCAAAATCTCGCACCACAGCTGGCCACTCCAACTCCATCTGCATAGCCACAGCCTCCACCGGCCTGGCCCGAAATCTGACAGGACCAAGCGAACTGCTACCATGACTGAACTCAAAGACTGGATGTCCGGGAATCTCGAACACCACCTTCTTCCGTCGACAGTCGATCGTAGCATAGAAGCTCGCAAGCCAGTCCATCCCAAGAACTGCATCATAGTTGATGACGTCGTGGATAATGAAATCAGCGAAAAGCTCATGTCCACAGACCACCAACGAACAAGAATTGCAACCACGATGCACCGAGACCACGCCATTCCCCGTGACGATATTCCAACTCTTTGGAAGAGGGGACGTCGACAAGGAATGCCTCTCCACGAAGCTTCGAGAAATAATGCACATCGATGCACCAGAGTCAAAGAGGACTCGTGCAGGAAATGTGCACACCAAAATCACACCTAACAATCAATTTACAATCAAACCCTATTCTAGCAAACAACCATGCTCAAGAAAACAACACAATTCAACAATCAAAACCAGCTAGGAAAGTAATAGCTAGATTGAGGATTACCTGCGATAACCTCATCCACAGCCTCGCTCTCCGCAGCGGTCATCAGGAAGGCCTGCCTCCTCGGCGGACCAGCCTGCCGAAAAGCCTGCCCCTACGGAACAAGAGCTGCTCCACGACCGGCAGGAACAGACGCTCGCTGCTGCAACGGCTGAGCTGCAACAGGAGCCCTCCGCAGCTGATTCACATGCCGACAATCTCTCGCGACATGGGAGGCATCACCGCAAACCAGACACTGGCCCAAAAACTTTCGACACTGATCCTTAACGTGGCCAGGCTTGCCGCAGAAATGGAAAAACTTCAGAATAGGCCCTCCTGGCCTCTTAAACTGAGCGGACTGATTAGGCCTGAATCCAGGTCTAACCACAGCTCTCGCCTGTTCCACAGGCCTCTTCCCAGCACCAACAACAGACCCTCTCCTCTGGTTCACGAGTAGTTCCTGCCTCTTGGCAGCGACCAGAACCTTCTGATAAGATTCCCGGTCAGAAGAGGTCACAAAACTCTGGAGCTCTGAAGCAAGCCCCTGCAGGAACCTCTGAGCCCTCTCCTCTACGTCCTGCACCATCTTTGGTGCAAACCGACTCAGTCTCATGAACTCCTGGTGGTACATGTCCACCGAAGAGCTCCCCTGCTTCAGGTCGATAAAACGCTGCAGCATCTCTTCCCTGGCAGCCTTCGGGAAGAACTCACCATCAAATCTGGCCTTGAAGGTAGCCCAAGCTATCGGCGCCACCAACAACTTCTCCTCCGCATCCCACCAATTCCTGGCGTTATCCTTCAGCTGCCTCTTAGCCAAATCAACCCATCCAGCCGGGGCAATCTTGGCCATCTTCAGATTGTCCTCGATGTTCCGAATCCACTCATCGGCAGCCAGAGGACCCTCAGAACCATCAAAATACGCGGGACCCAGCTCCCGAAATTGCTTCGCTCCAGGCTCAGAGCGAGGGACATCCGGAAGAGCCCGGGCAGCATGAGCAAGAGGGGCATTCTGGACTTGCAGAAGCACGCCCTGCTGCACTTGCATCATCTGCAGCATCATCCGCATTATCTCACCGCTGGTGGGTTCCCACTCAGGCTCCTCATTATGAGGGAGCGCACCGCTGCCCCGACCACGGGTGAAACGCCTTCCTGCCATCTAATGACACAGAGAACGGATCCAATTAGACTCATAGCTTATGACATCGGACGTCGAACTTAGTTTATTGGACATCTAATATTATTATCGCTATTCCAAAGATCGCAGTTACAGAAGGACCTGCATGGGCCACCACTAAAACCTGTCACGACCCGCTTCCCTAAAATGGAGGCGAGCCGTGAAAAGGTCCGCTCGAGAGTGGAGCTGTGAAGCCCCAAACCCGATAAGCGTAAATAAAATACAAGCATGTCCCTGTAACCACAACGGAACAACAATAATAATACAAGGAGAGACTGAAATCAAAACCTCACATCTCAAATATTGTCCAACATGAAAATAAGTCCAACATCCAGAAAAGCCACCAGGCTAAAAGAAAAGAGTCCAAGGCCCAGAACAAGGCCAACAAAAGCAACGACATAAATAAATATAGGTGCTACGCACCGATAACAAAGCAACTATCTAACAAAAGTAAAACACACGATGACACTAGGACTGGTCCCCAGTGTCCACGTACTCCCCGTCAAACATGGGCTCGGGCTCGGCGTCAGCAAATACCTCGTCCTCGACAAGGTACTCAGGCTCAGGATCTAACATGTGTCACCCAAAAGAGTAAAGGGGCACATGTCAGCAAGTCTAAAAGTCTTGGGCAAGGAAACTGAAAGTAAGGCAACTAGCAACCTAGCAGTTTAGTATGCATGACATGGCAGTTATAACATGAGTGTACAATTTAAAACATGGCAAGACAATTTGTACTTGAGAGCAATCATCGGGACAAGACAAGACAAGAGTAGCCAAGCTACTATCAATTCCAATCAATCCACTATTCTCGTTGTTTTGTAGATGTTTACGCCTTACAGCTGAATGGGTTCACATTCGCTAATTGGCCGCTTAACAACTACCCCACCCCAAAGAGTTTACGCCTTACAACTGCAGTTGCTGATCAGGCAGACTCCCAGTTGAATGGTCGCTTAACCCTTACCCCCAATACCCACACGTAATGGAGCCTGGGGTCCCCTCACAATGAACTCAGATGATGAGCCTGGGGTTGCCCCGCACAATGAGCTCGCATTCCTATTTCACAATTCAATATCGAGCGTTGGGGTTTCCAACTACAGGGCTCGCTTCTGGAACACGAGCCAGGAACACAAGCAAGGTAGCAAAGCTACGCGATCACTGAAAAACATGAAGGATGCAATGACATGACAATTAGTTTGCATACCGATAATGGAAAGTAAACGTGACATGGTAATTGTGCAACATGCTAAATGTCGGAATTAGCTTCGTTGTCAAGCTAGTTCCCCAATTTGCGCCTAGGCGAGTATCATTTCGTCGCCTAGCCTCTTTTACGCCTACAACAAGCAAATGGCCTAAAACATGGCCTAAACCCTAAGTGGCAAGTTTCACTTGCCTAGCACCGGGGATGACGACCACTTCGTCACACGGATGCTAATCTACGGGGAAATCGCTGTTTTGGGGGAACAATCAACAAACAACATGAAATATTATTAGGGTTTCATAAAAATATAAATAAGTTATAAAAACAACGGTAGATCGATTTCTTACCGAGAGGAGGCGGAATAAATACTCCGGAGAACCCTAGGATCAGATCTGGAAAAGATTGGGGAAGTTTGGAGAAACTAGGGTTTTGGGTGATTTGGGGGTTTTGATGGATTTCGATGGAGATTTGGGGAAGATGAGAGGTGGAATGAGTGAATGGATGGATTGGATGATGGATTTAGGGCTTGGAATGAAGGATTGAAGCTTGGAGGAAGATGGGGGCTTGGAGGGGAAGATTTTAGGGTTTTGGATCGTGTTGAGGGAGAAGAAAACGTTTGGGTTGGGTATTTATAGGCTAGGCTGGCGGCTGCCCAGAAATTAGGGGTTTAATACAGACTTGTCGGTCAAAGAACAACCACTGACCGACTAGTTTGGCAACTAGTCGGTCGGTCGACCAACGCAGACCGACTAAGTGTAAACAGTAACTCCTGAACGAAAATAGGATTTAGAGTTAGTCGGTCCATGAACAAATACTGACCGACTAGTTTAGCATCTAGTCGGTCGATGAACGTTCTTAGACCGACTAAGAGTAAACAGTAACTCAACTAAAATTAAGATGATGTGTTAGTCGGTTCAAGAAGCATTGCCGACCGACTAGTTTGCAACCTAGTCGGTCAACCAACGTTCTTAGACCGACTAACGATAAACAGTAACTCCTAAGAAATTTAGAAAGCTAACTAGTCGGTCCAAGAAGGATTGCCGACCGACTGGATCATCATCTAGTCGGTCGGTGCCCCTCCTTATACCGGCTAATGAGCACCAAAAGTTCCGATACGGAGCGCGGAGCCCCGGGATCAAATCCTAAGACTCCTAGGCTTGATCTAATAGTTAGATAAGACCGTTATGAAGCCCGTCACAAATGACATACTTCGAAATCGACAATCCTAAGGAAGAAACAAGAAAATAAGACGAATCGATCGAAAATGCAAACTACGGAGACGAAAACCACACATGAGGAGAAAATCCACCAAAACAAATATTATATTATATTAAATCCAAATACATGAAAAGCAGTCGTTATATCTGAGCACGACGTGTTTACTTGACTTGTTAAATCCATGTGATTGTTTAGTAGCTTTGCTACCCATGCCATGATGTACTTGTGCCTTGTTAAATTTGCTACCATGTCATACTTGTCGCAATTATTTAATTGTTGTATCCATTCTGTAAAATGCCATGTCATTGCATATTTTTAGAACTGCTAGGTTGCTTTACTTTTCCTTAGTTTCCTTGCACAAAGTCTTTGTAGACTTTGCTGAAATGCGCCCTCGTCTCTTTGGGTGTCGCATGTTAGTCGCTGAGCCGGAGTCCGTTGCTGAGGACGAGGAGTTCGGGGACATGGAGCCTGGGTCCACTACTGACGTGGAGTACGAGGACATCGGCGACCAGTCGTAGAGTTTTCCTTCGTCGTTACTTTCGCTTAGTCTGTTGTTAGGTTGTCGGTGAGTAGCACCTTTCTTTCTGTACGTTGTTTATTTTTGTTGGCCATGCTGGGGCCTTTTAGACTCTTTTCCTTTTAGCCTGGTGGCTTTTCTGGGATGTTGAAATTTATTATGGACATTCTGAGATTGAATAATTTTAATTATATGTCTCTTTCTTTTATTATCATCTTTGTTCTGCTACGCACTTGCATGGACCTTTACATGGTTATTCCAGACGCTTTACAGACTGGAGCCTCACAGCTCCAAGTCTGAGCAGACCTCTTCACGTCTCGCCTCCATTTTAGTGAAGCGTGTCGTGACAGCAACGGCTCCTGGTCAACTAGTTCTGGATCGGTACCTAACGTACTAACACCAAGAGAAAGTAGTTGTACGTCAGGCGGAGTCTGCAAGTGAAGGTGAGACGACTCCACATCAAGGTGTATAATAATATTTAAAGACCACATTTTACTGGTTCTTTACATTTTAACGATGCAACATCATGACCTAACTAGACAAGAGCAAAAGTAAGACAACACTGAAAGTCACGGTACAAGCAGTAGTCGTAGCGTGTGCTACCGGGTACAAGACTGGACTAGATGGGATAAGACAAGAAGTAAAGCGAGTGTTACGAAGGTTCACGCCTTTCGGTCTGTATCAAGGGAACGCTCAACCCAAATACATGGGACAAGACAAGACAAGAATTGTGTCACTAAGGTTCACGCCTTTCGGTTTGTACCGGTGGAATACTCAACTCAAGTACATGGGACAAGACAAGACAAGAAGTGTGTCGCTAAGGTTCACGCCTTTCGGTCTGTACCGAGGGAACGCTCAACCTAGTACACGACTCGAGACAAGAAAAGACTGGGGGTGACAAGAGAGATTCACGCCTTTCAGTTTGTGGGTGGCCAAACGCTCCAAGCCGAGGGAACGATCAACCTACCTCCACCCCGAGTGCTCAAAACAAGACAATACTAGATTGTACGAGGACCACTCACCCTGCTAGGTGAATGCAAGGTTGTTCTACATGATTCAAACACGAATGACATGACATGACAAGTAAAGAGAGAGTTGAGTTGAGCAGTTATTCTAGGGTGTCCACACGCACGCACATACAAATAAAACCGTAGGGTGTAAGTTGTTGTTGTTGTGCCTAGACTTCGTCATCAAGTCCAGACTGTCGTGGGGTGTCCCAGACGCTATCATTTCACGTCTGGTTCTCTTTAGTCGTACTTTTACAGTTTAAGGGGTAATGGCCTAAACGTGGCCGAAAGTACGCAAGTGGAAATACTTGCTTGTGGTGGCAAATGGGTCGTCTGTTCGGAGCATCTCATCGAAGCGACACGTCGGTGAGGGTCCATCTGAAACGAGTCAATGGCGATGTCAAGACACGTTTTTCATCATTCCTATTAGAGTTCATTTCTAGGTTCAACGAGGCTATCCTAGTAGTCAAAGTCACTTTTTTGTATTGGTTCAGCCTAATCGACGATCTATCCTATGTGCACATATATTCAAGTCCTTTCGTCGATGTCTAAGATTTAGCAACATTTTAAAGGAGCAAAATGAAATTTGATTATTGTTGACGATTTTTAGATTAGGTTTTTGATTCGCTACAGTGTGGGTTCTTACTACATGTTAGGGGGCTAACCTCTTCGGCGTTTGATCGTAGAATGGACGTAGAGTCTGAACGGCGATCGATCTGCATCGTCGAAAATGTCTCGGCCACGGGTAGCATAGCGAGACACGTAAAGACAGTGATATAGAGGCAAGAACAATGAGCAAGCATTGAGATCTCTCCCGTTGCGGGTAGCGCAACGGATCTACACGGCGACGGCAACGTCGAAGGAAAACATGCGAGATCGGCGATGCGCGTGAACTCCTAGGAGTAAAGGGGGCTACCAGGGATTGAAGGATGTCAATGTGGGTTGCATGACCAGGTGGGTGGTTGACAGTGGCTGCGCACAGTGGTGGGTGGCCGTGAGAAGGCGGAAGGACAGATTTGCGATACCGGGTCGCTGTTTTGTGTCGCAGCAGAAAAGCGGCGACCAGAGGGGTAAAGTAGACTTGCAGTAGGTAAAGGGGGTTGAGGGGGATCTGATGGTGGTGGAGTGGTCGCCGAAGGTGGCCGGAGGTGACCGGGCATCGGTGTCGAACGACAGGGCATAGATCTGTCAAAACAGCCACTAGGGCTGAGTTTCAAGGGGATTTCGAGGAGAGAGAGATGAGAGATGAGAGAAGAGAAGGAGGAGAGTTGCAGGTGAGAGAGGGACTCGAGGGGAGTCGGATGGAGGCGGAGTGGGCGGTCGGAGGTTGTTAGAGGGGCGGCGGCGCCTGTAATGACTGGTTTTCATGTATCCGGATTTATTATATTATAATATCTGTTTTGGTGGATTTTCCTCCTCATGTGTGGTTATCGTCTCCGTAACTTTCATTTTCGATCGTTTCGTCGTGTTTTCTCGTTTCTTCCTTAGGATCGTCGATTTCGGAGTAAGTCATTCGTGACGGGCTTCACAAAGGTCGTATCTTACTGATAGATCAAGCCTAGGAGTCTTAGGAATCGATCCCGGAGTTCTGCGCTCCATATCGGAACTTTTGGTGCTTATTAGCCGGTGTAAGAAGGGGCACCGACCGACTAGATGACGATCCAGTCGGTCGGCAATCCTTCTTGAACCGGCTAGTTGGCTTTCTAAATTTCTAAGAAGTTACTGTTTATCGTTAGTCGGTCTAAGAACGTTGGTTGACCGACTAGGTTGCAAACTAGTCGGTCGGCAATGCTTCTTTAACCGACTAACACATCATCTAAATTTTAGTATCAGTACTATTCACTCTTAGTCGGTTTAAGAACGTTCATCGACCGACTAGATGACAAACTAGTTTGTCAGTAATTGTTCTTCGACCGACTAATTCTAAAATCTATTTTTGTTCAGAAGTTACTGTTTGGGCTTAGTCGGTCTACGTTGATTGACCGACCGACTAGTTCCCAAACTAGTCGGTCAGTGGTTGCTCTGTGACCGACTAATCTGTGTTAAAACCCTAATTTATGGGCAGCCGCCAGCCCATCCTATTTAAACCCCTCCCAAACGATTTCTTCTTCTCCCTCACGACCTAAACCCCTAATTTCTCCCCCATTGAGCACCCTTCTCCCTCAAACCCTTGTTCCTTCTTCCCAAGCTCATCCAACATCATCTAAACCCTCCCTCAACACATTCAACCTCTCATCTCCCTCAAATCTCCATCAAACCCCCAAAATTCCCCAAAAACCATAGTTCTCCAAACTTCTCCCTTCGTTTCCAGATCTGGTCCCTAGGTTCTCCGGAGTGTTTCTTCCGTTTCCCCACGGTAAGAAATCGATCTCTTGATGTTTTCATAACCTATTGTGTTTTTTATGAAACCCTAATGAAATGAATGTTGTTTTGATGATTGTTTCCCCATAACAGCAATTTCCCCGTAGATTAGCATCCGCGAGACGAACCCTCGTTGATCGTCATCCTCGGTGCTAGGCAAGTGAAACTTGCCACTTAGGGTTTAGGCCATGTTTTAGGCCATTTGCTTGTTGTAGGCGTAAAAGAGGCTAGGCGACGAAATGATACTCGCCTAGGCGCAAATTTAGGAACTAGCTTAACAACGAAGCTAGATCCGACATTTATCATGTTGCACAATTACCATGTCATGTTTAAATTCCATTAACAGTACGAAAATTAATTGTCATGTCATTACATTCTTTAAGTGATCCCGTGATTGCGTAGCATCGCTACAATACTTGTGTTTCCTGGCTCGTGACCAGAAGCGAGCATAATGAGTTGCTAACCCCAACGCTCGATATTGAATTGTGAACTAGGAAAACAAGCTCCCGTGCGGGGCAACCCTGGCTCATTTACTGGGCTCATGTACAGGGACCCTGGCTTGTTTGCATGTGGGATGGGGTAAGAGTTAAGCGGCCAATCGACTGGGAGTCTGCCTAATCAGCAACTGCAGTAGTAGGGCGTAAACTCTGGGTTTTGGGGTAGTGTTAAGCGGCTAATCAGCGTGAATGTTATACCATTCAGCTGTAAGGCGTAAACATCTACAAATAACAGTGAAACGTGAATAGTGAATTGATCGAGATTGTTAGTAGTTGGCTACTCTTGTCTCGTCCCGATAATTGTTCTCTTGTACTTATTGTTCACCATGTCTTGCTCGTGCACTCATATTATAACTGCCATGTCATGCATACTAAACTGTTAGGTTGCTAGTTGCCTTACTTTCAGTTTCCTTGCCCAAGTGTTTTAGACTTGCTGACATGTGCCCCTTTACTCTTTTGGGTGACACATATTAGATCCCGAGCCTAAGTACCTTGTTGAGGACGAGGTGTTTGCTGACGCCGAGCCCGAGCTTGTGTTTGACAGGGAGTACGTGGACACTGGGGACCAGTCCTAGTGTCTTCGTTGTGTTTTCCTTTTGTTTAGACTGCTGTTTTGTTGTCGGTGCGTAGCACCTATACTTTGTTACGTTGTTGCTTTTGTTAGCCTTGTTCTGGGCCTTTAGACTCTTTCTTTTAGCCTGGTGGCTTTTCTGGATGTTGAACTTATTTTTGTGTTGGACAAATTATGAGATGTGAGAATTTTATTCCTGTCTATCCTTGTGTTATTATTGTTGTTCCGTTTGTGGTTACAGGGACCTGCTTATGTTTATTGACGCTTATCGGGTTTGGGGCTTCACAGCTTCACTATCGTGCGGACCTTTTCACGTCTCGCCTCCATTTTAGGGAAGCGGGTCGTGACAGGTTTTGTTGGTGGCCCATGCAGGTCCTTCTGTAACTGCGATTATCGGAGTGACGATAGTAATATTAGGATGTCCAATAAACTAAGTTCGACGTCCGAGTCATAAGCTATGAGTCTAATCTGATTCGTTTTCTGTGTCACTAGATGGCAGGAAGGCGATTCACCCGTGGTGGAGGTAGTGGTGCGCTCCCTCATGATGAGGAGCCTGAGCGGGAACCCACTAATGGGGAGATGATGCGGATGATGCTCCAGATGATGCAAGTGCAGCAGGGCGTGCTCCTGCAAGTCCAGAATGCTCCACTTGCTCGAGCTGCCCAGGCACTTCCGGATGCCCCTCGCTTTGAGCCGGGAGCGAAGCAATTTCGGGAGCTGGGTCCCGCATATTTTGATGGGTCTGAGGGTCCTCTGGTTGTCGATGAGTGGATTCGGAACATAGAGGATAACTTGAAGATGGCCAAGATCACCCCGGCTGGATGGGTTGATTTGGCGAAGAGGCAACTCAAGGATAATGCTCGGAACTGGTGGGATGCGGAAGAGAAGATGCTGGTAGAGCCGATAGCTTGGACTACCTTTAAGTCCAGGTTTGATGAGGAATTCTTTCCGAAGGCTGCTAAGAAGGAGATGCTGCAGCGTTTCATTGATCTGAAGCAAGGGAGCTTGACGGTGGACCTGTACCACCAAGAGTTCACTAGGCTGAGTCGGTTTGCACCGAAGATGGTGCAGGATGCTGATGAGAGGGCTCAGAGGTTCCTGCAGGGTCTTGCTTTGGAGCTCCAGAGTTTTGTGTCTTCCTCCGATCTGGACTCTTATCAGAAGGTTCTGGTCGCTGCCAGGAGGCAGGAGCTGAACCTGAGTCAGAGGAGAGGACATGTTTCTGGTGCTGGGAAGAGGCCTATGGAGCAGGCCAGAGCGGTGGTTAGGCCTGGTTTCAAGCCTAATCAGCCAGCTCAGTTTAAGAGGCCAGGAGGGCCTATTCTGAAGACTTGCCATTTCTGCGACAAGCCTGGCCACATCAAGGATCAGTGTAGGAAGTTTTTGGGCCAGTGTTTGGTTTGTGGTGATGCTTCTCATGTCACGAAGGATTGACGGCATGCGAGTCAGCTGCGGAGGGCACCTGTTGCAGCACAGCCGTTGCAGCAGCGAGCGTCTATTCCTGCTGGACGTGGATCAGCTCTTGTTCTGCAGAGGCAGGCTTTTCAGCAGGCTGTTCCGCCGAGGAGGCAGGCTTTTCTGATGACCGCTGTGGAGAGCGAGGCTGTGGATGAGGTTATCGCAGGTAATCCTCAATCTAGCTGTTACTTTCCTAGCTGGTTTTGATTGTTAGATTGTGTTGTTTGCTTGAACATGATTGTGTGCTAGACTAGGGTTTGATTGTTAATTGCTTGTTAGGTGTGGTTTTGGTGTGCACATTTCCTGCACGAGTCCTCTTTGACTCTGGTGCATCGATGTGCATTATTTCTCGGAGCTTCGTGGAGAGGCATTCCTTGTCGACGTCCCCTCTTCCCAAGAGTTGGAATATCGTTACAGGGAATGGCGTGGTCTCGGTGCATCATGGTTGCAATTCTTGCTCGTTGGTGGTCTGTGGACATGAGCTTTACGCTGATTTCATTGTCCACGACATCATCAACTATGATGCAGTCCTTGGGATGGATTGGCTTGCGAGCTTCTATGCTACAATCGACTGTCGGAGGAAGAAGGTGGTGTTCGAGATTCCCGAACATCGAGTATTCGAGTTCAGTCGAGGTAGCAGTTCGCTTGGTCCTGTCAGATTTCGGGCCAGACCGGGGGAGGTTGTGGTTATGCAGATGGAGCTGGAGAGGCCAACTGTGGTGCGTGATTTTGATGACGTCTTTCCCGAGGAGATGTCTGGTTTGCCACCTGATCGAGCTTTGGAATTTTCTATTGATCTTGTTCTGGGAGCGCAGCCGATTTCGAAGGCGCCGTATCGTATGGCGCCTGCAGAATTGGAAGAGTTGCGGAAACAGTTGGACGAGCTTTTGCAGAAGGGTTATATTAATCCTAGTGTGTCGCTGTGGGGAGCACCGGTGTTGTTGGTAAAGAAGAAGGATGGTTCACGTCGCATGTGCGTGGACTATCAGGAGTTGAATGCAGTGACCATCAAGAACAAATACCCGTTGCCTCGCATCGATGATATTTTTGATCAGCTTGGAGGTTCGAGGGTGTTTTCTAAATTGGATTTGAGGAGTGGTTACCATCAGTTGAAGGTGAAGAAGAGTGATGTTCCAAAGACAGCGTTCAGGATGAAGTATGGACACTATGAGTTCGTGGTTATGCCTTTCGGTGTAACTAATGCACCCGCAGTTTTCATGAATCTGATGAACCTGATTTTCTACGACTTTTTGGATAAGTTTGTCGTTATCTTTATTGATGACATTCTGATCTATTCAAAGTCGGAGGAAGAGCATGCATCGCACTTGAGGATGGTATTGGAGATTTTGAGGAAGCATCGGTTGTATGCTAAGTTTTCGAAGTGCGAGTTTTGGCTGGATAGAGTTGCTTTCCTCGGGCATGTGGTGACTGGAGATGGTATTTCTGTGGATCCCGAGAAGATTAGGGCCATCAGAGAGTGGCCTGTTCCGTCGTCTGCGTCTGAGATCCGGAGTTTCCTTGGGTTGGCGGGATATTATCGATGATTCATTAAGGACTTTTCCTGTATTGCTGAGCCGATGACCAGGTTGACGCGGAAGGATGTTGCTTTTGTTTGGTCGAGTGACTGTGAGAATGCTTTTGGCGTTCTGAAGGAGCGTTTGACGACTGCCCCTATTCTTGTTGTGCCTGATCGCAGCGGTGGATTTGAGATCTTTTGCGATGCTTCTGGCAAGGGTCTCAGTTGTGTGTTGCATCAGCACGGGCATGTTGTGGCGTATGCTTCTCGTCAGCTTAAGGTTCATGAGAAGAATTACCCGACGCATGATTTGGAGTTGGATGCTGTTGTGTTTGCTCTTAAGATTTGGAGGCACTTCCTGCTGAGTGAGAAAGTGAAGATCTTCACCGATCACAAAAGCTTGAAGTATATTTTTACTCAGAAGGAGCTCAACATGCGACATCGTCGATGGTTAGAGCTTATGGCGGATTATGAGATTGATTTGCAATATCACCCTGGCAAAGTGAATGTGGTTCCTGATGCGCTGAGTAGGCTTCCAGCGGTGATGATTTTGACTTCGCAGTGGAGATTGCAGCAGGATTTTTACGAGTCTGGTGTTGAGATTTTTCTTCCTGGGGAGGCTTCATCGTTGATGTACATGCAGGTACAGTCGACGATCGTGGATCGGATCAAGGCTGGCCAGGCTGAGGATCCGAAGCTGGTGAAGATTCGGGAGCAGGTGAAAGCCGGTCTGCGGACTGACTTTTTGATTCATGAGGATGGCTCGCTGAGGTTTGGAGCTAGATTGTGTGTGCCAGCTGGGGATATTAGAGAGGAGTTGATGGTGGAGGCACACAGTTCGCCGTATTCTGTGCATCCTGGTGGCACCAAGATGTACCCGGATCTTCGTCTGAATTATTGGTGGCATAGTATGAAGAGGAGTGTGGCTCGGAGTGTAGCCAATTGCTTGGTTTGCCAGCAAGTGAAGGCGGAGCATCAGCGTGCGGCCGGGTTGCTACAACCGCTTCCGATTCCGGAGTGGAAGTGGCAACACATCACTATGGAT
Source organism: Scilla litardierei (assembly GCA_030789695.1). Classification (NCBI taxonomy): domain Eukaryota; kingdom Viridiplantae; phylum Streptophyta; class Magnoliopsida; order Asparagales; family Asparagaceae; genus Scilla; species Scilla litardierei. Next base: position 54,783,436 of record CM061132.1, read on the forward strand.
TTCGTGACTGGACTACCTCGGAGTCTAAAGCAGAATGACACGATTTGGGTGATCGTGGATCGGTTGACCAAATCTGCGCACTTTATTCCGTTCCGAGTGGGACAGTCCACTGAGGCGCTAGCAAGGAGATATATGGAGGTAAAATTCTTTTACTCTCCGTTTTATTCCCTTTTCCTAGTTGGGATAGTGATGTAACGTGAATCGTGCAGGAGGTCGTGCGACTTCATGGAGTCCCCGTGAGTATCATGTCGGACAGAGACACGAGGTTCACATCTCAGTTCTGGCAGAGTTTGCAGAAGAGCTTGGGTACGCGTCTGAGTTTCAGCACGGCGTACCATCCGCAGACGGATGGCCAGTCCGAGAGGACGATTCAGATCTTGGAGGACATACTGAGGGCGTGCATGTTGGATTTCAAGGGTTCGTGGGAGGACCATCAACATTTGGTGGAGTTTTCTTACAACAACAGCTTCCAGGCGAGTATTGGCATGGCGCCTTTCGCCGCTCTTTATGGGAGGACATGTCGATCGCCATTGAGTTGGGATGACGTTGGTGATCGGGAGTTGTTGGGACCATGTTTTCCATGTGTCGCAACTTTGTCGATACATTAGCGATCCATCTCATGCTGTGGATTTCTCGGAGATTACCGTTCGCCCCGATATGACGTATGACCAGCATCCAGTGCAGATTCTGGACCGGCGTCAGAAGTCACTTCGGATCAAGGTTGTCAATCTTGTGAGGGTGATGTGGCGACACGGCTCACCTGGAGAGTCTACTTGGGATAATGAGGATGAGATGCGAGAGCGCTACCCGCTTTTGTTCCTGGACACGTGAGTGTTGGGAATTTCGAGGACGGAATTTTTCTTAAGTTGGGGAGGATGTAACAACTGGTTTTCATGTATCTGGATTTATTATATTATAATATCTGTTTTGGTGGATTTTCCTCCTCATGTGTGGTTATCGTCTCCGTAACTTTCATTTTCGATCGTTTCGTCGTGTTTTCTCGTTTCTTCCTTAGGATCGTCGATTTCGGAGTAAGTCATTCGTGACGGGCTTCACAAAGGTCGTATCTTACTAATAGATCAAGCCTAGGAGTCTTAGGAATCGATCCCGGAGTTCCGCGCTCCATATCGGAACTTTTGGTGCTTATTAGCCGGTGTAAGAAGGGGCACCGACCGACTAGATGAGGATCCAGTCGGTCGGCAATCCTTCTTGAACCGGCTAGTTGGCTTTCTAAATTTCTTAGAAGTTACTGTTTATCGTTAGTCGGTCTAAGAACGTTGGTTGACCGACTAGGTTGCAAACTAGTCGGTCGGCAATGCTTCTTTAACCGACTAACACATCATCTAAATTTTAGTATCAGTACTGTTCACTCTTAGTCGGTTTAAGAACGTTCATCGACCGACTAGATGACAAACTAGTCGGTCAGTAATTGTTCTTCGACCGACTAATTCTAAAATCTATTTTTGTTCAGAAGTTACTGTTTGGGCTTAGTCGGTCTACGTTGATTGACCGACCGACTAGTTCCCAAACTAGTCGGTCAGTGGTTGCTCTGTGACCGACTAATCTGTGTTAAAACCCTAATTTCTGGGCAGCCGCCGGCCCATCCTATTTAAACCCCTCCCAAACGATTTCTTATTCTCCCTCACGACCTAAAACCCTAATTTCTCCCCCATTGAGCCTCCTTCTCCCTCAAACCCTTGTTCCTTCTTCCCAAGCTCATCCCCCATCATCTAAACCCTCCCTCAACACATTCAACCTCTCATCTCCCTCAAATCTCCATCAAACCCCCAAAATTCCCCAAAAACCCTAGTTCTCCAAACTTCTCCCTTCGTTTCCAGATCTGGTCCCTAGGTTCTCCGGAGTGTTTCTTCCATTTCCCCACGGTAAGAAATCGATCTCTTGATGTTTTCATAACCTATTGTGTTTTTTATGAAACCCTAATGAAATGAATGTTGTTTTGATGATTGTTTCCCCATAACAGCGATTTCCCCGTAGATTAGCATCCACGAGACAAACCCTCGTTGATCGTCATCCTCGGTGCTAGGCAAGTGAAACTTGCCACTTAGGGTTTAGGCCATGTTTTAGGCCATTTGCTTGTTGTAGGCATAAAAGAGGCTAGGCGACGAAATGATACTCGCCTAGGCGCAAATTTAGGAACTAGCTTGACAACGAAGCTAGATCCGACATTTATCATGTTGCACAATTACCATGTCATGTTTAAATTCCATTAACGGTACGCAAATTAATTGTCATGTCATTGCATTCTTTAAGTGATCCCGTGATTGCGTAGCATCGCTACAATACTTGTGTTTCCTGGCTCATGACCAGAAGCGAGCATAATGAGTTGCTAACCCCAACGCTCGATATTGAATTGTGAACTAGGAAAACAAGCTCCCGTGCGGGGCAACCCTGGCTCATTTACTGGGCTCATGTACAGGGACCCTGGCTTGTTTGCATGTGGGATGGGGTAAGAGTTAAGCGGACAATCAACTGGGAGTCTGCCTGATCAGCAACTGCAGTAGTAGGGCGTAAACTCTGGGTTTTGGGGTAGTGTTAAGCGGCCAATCAGCGTGAATGTTATACCATTCAGCTGTAAGGCGTAAACATCTACAAATAACAGTGAAACGTGAATAGTGAATTGATCGAGATTGTTAGTAGTTGGCTACTCTTGTCTCGTCCCGATAATTGTTCTCTTGTACTTATTGTTCACCATGTCTTGCTCGTGCACTCATGTTATAACTGCCATGTCATGCATACTAAACTGCTAGGTTGCTAGTTGCCTTACTTTCAGTTTCCTTGGCCAAGTCTTTTAGACTTGCTGACAAGTGCCCCTTTACTCTTTTGGGTGACACATGTTAGATCCCGAGCCTGAGTACCTTGTTGAGGACGAGGTGTTTACTGACGCCGAGCCCGAGCTTGTGTTTGACGGGGAGTACGTGGACACTGGGGACCAGTCCTAGTGTCTTCGTTGTGTTTTCCTTTTGTTTAGACTGCTGTTTTGTTGTCGGTGCGTAGCACCTATACTTTGTTACGTTGTTGCTTTTGTTGGCCTTGTTCTGGGCCTTTAGACTCTTTCTTTTAGCCTGGTGGCTTTTCTGGATGTTGAACTTATTTTTGTGTTGGACAAATTATGAGATGTGAGAATTTTATTCCTGTCTCTCCTTGTGTTATTATTGTTGTTCCGTTTGTGGTTACAGGGACCTGCTTATGTTTATTGACGCTTATCAGGTTTGGGGCTTCACAGCTCCACTCTCGTGCGGACCTTTTCAAGTCTCGCTTCCATTTTAGGGAAGCGGGTCGTGACAGCGCCGGTGCAAAAGGGCAGTGTGCGGCTGTTTAAAAGTTGCGTCCTGGTGGATTGTTTTTGGGGGGTTTAAGGGGGAGAGAGAGATGAGATTGGAGAGGGAAGAGAGGAGGAAGATGACCGGGGGCTAGAGGGGGCCGGTGGCTCGTCGAAACACCGGAGGAAGAAGGAGGAAGGAGGAGGAAGGGCGGCGGCTGGTTCATGCGTGAGCCCTAGGGTATGGGGTTGGGTTTGTTTTAAAAAGAGAGAAGCTTGCTAAATGCATGTGAAAGGGGGTATAGTTAAGTGATGACTAGGAGAGAGGGTGAGTGAGGGGGTGTGCAAAGAGGGAAAAAGTTGGGTGAGGGTAACAATGAGAATCCTAACATGATACGTAGGAAATCTCATGAGATTTGGATTAGAGTTTGAATTTCAAATTTGATTAGGCTTAATGGGCTTGAAAGTTATTAGTGGGTTTGGCCAAGCAAACGATTTCTGAAAATTATGAAATAAATATCAGGACAACCGTGACGACGAGAGGCTTGGGGGTGTGGTGGTTAATCGTGCATTTAGTCCACGAAAAAATGAACAAAAAATAAAAAGGTCCGGCATCGAAGTCTAAGGCTATGACGTCTCTACAATCAAACCTGATATGTGGGAGAACGACCGGTGAAATGGCGTTCAGTAAAAATCCCACAAATAACTACTCTTCCACATGATCACAACGACATATCATATCGCTTAGTCCGGATCCAAGTAGAGACAAAAATAAATACGCACACGAAAGAGTTGTATGCGCAAAAATACTAACGGTCGAAAAGCGGCCGTTACATTCTACCCACCTTAGAAATAATTCCGCCCTCGAAATCTATTATACTAATAATAACAATATCTATATACCCTTATACCCTCAACTCCCATATTCCACATAATGATCGCTAATCCTACAACTTCAACCAGCGTTCCACAACAATTCGTCATTACTCGTCTTTTCACGGGATAATGCTACGACTAAACTCACATCCTAACACTTAATTATAGACTCATCACTGCTGTTCAAATTTCCAACTCCAAGTTCTCATAAAAATAATAATCATCTTCTCATACCATACAACTCTACTAAACATCATCGCTCAATAACATCTTTAAATTTCTCAATCTCTTCCCAATGTTAATCAATCGCTAAAATGATGTTCTAGCCAATCACCAATCTAAGACAAAAACTTTATCTGTCTTATAACACCTTCCACAAATCAACAATCGCATTGCCCTCAATACATTCTTCGTCATATCGTCCCATAAATTTATCCGCCAAGTAATTGAACTATCAAAATCACATCTTATCCTTACTCACTATATCTAATCCCAACCAATATTAAATCAGTCTACTCATCATCCATTCGTTACAACATGTCATGTTACTTCCAATGTCTTCTCACCCCAACTTAATAATCAAGTTTTGATGCTTTAAATGCTCCACCCATTCTCATGATCACCTAACTCATACTATACCTTCATAGCTACTCCTATCTACCACTCGTCCAAGTTTTAGATCTGATAAGTACTCATCTCCCTGTGTACAATTTCATCCAACTAGAATTCTCCATTGAGTCCTTTACACATTGTTATTATTAAAAGTAAATAGATAAGTCTTGGACACCTCATTCTTTTCATCCGAAAGAAATCTAATCTAATATCCTTATGTTTAAAATCAATAGATCACCGCTACAACATATCTCATCACACACTATGCCTACATGCATACATAATCCTATAACAATAATAACTAGTCCTAATAATATAATAACAAAAAAATAACACTTCGAAGAGGGAAAGAAGAGAAAAGGAAGCTTAAGGCCAATGATATATTTTAAAAACATGTGGGAAAAACGTGTGGGGTTGAGGTATTGGATGGGGGAAGATAGGGGTTGTGATCTTTGTGGGCTAGCTTCAAAACTTTAAAGATTTGATTTAAAAGAAAACAAAAAGCTTTGAAACAATCACATGCAGCCAAAATGTGCTATACTAAACCCAATTTAGAATTGTACATGTTAAACTGGATATTAAATGAATGTGGTACTCTTATTGTTCCGAATTTTTTGCATGACCTGCATGGGCCACTACTAAAACCTGTCATGCCCCGCTTACCAAATGAAAGGAGCGAGAACGTGACGAAGGTCTGCATGGGTCGGAGCTGCGAAACTAAGACCCAATAAGCGTCAGTGAGGTACTCCAGAGATAAACAGGTCCTTGCAGATTAAAATTTTGAAATAACAAAAGTACGAAAAATAAAGATGCATTCATTTTATTAATACGAAATATCCAGAAGTACAAGTCTAAAAAGAATGCCCAGCATGGCTATAACTAAAGAAAAAGGAAACTATTGGTGTGATGCACCCAACCTAGACAAAAAGGAAAAGCGGTTCAACACACCCAAACTAGAAAGCAGAAACCTCTGAAATCAGCAATTGAGAACCTCTAAGTCTGATCCACGTCTGGATCGTACTCCTGGTCAACAACGAACTCCTACTCCACGTCCTCTGGCATCAGCTCCTGGTCAACTAGTTCTGGCTCGGTACCTGACGTACAAACACTAAAAGAAAGTGGTTGTACTGGTTCTTTACATTTTAACGATGTAACATCATGACCTATCTAAACAAGAGCAAAAGTAAGACAACCCTGAAAGTAACGGTACAAGCAGTAGTCGTAGCATGTGTTACCGGCTACAAGACTGGACTAGACTGGACAAGACAAGAAGTAAAGTGAGTGTCACGAAGGTTCATGCCTTTCAGTCTGTACCGAGGGAACGCTCAACCCAATTACACGGGACAAGACAAGACAGGAATGTGTGTCACTAAGGTTCACATCTTTCGGTCTGTACCGAGGAAACGCTCAACCTAAGTACACGGGACAAGACAAGACAAGAAGTGTGTCACTAAGGTTCACGCCTTTTGGTCTGTACCGAGGGAATGCTCAACCTAGTACACGACTCGAGACAAGACAAGACTGGGGGTGACAAGAGAGATTCACGCCTTTCGGTTTGTGGGTGGCCAAACCCTCTAAGCCAAGGGAACGATCAACCTACCTCTGCCCCGAGTGCTCAAAACAAGACAATACTAGATTGTACGAGGACCACTCACCCTGCTAGGTGAATGCAAGCTTGTTCTACACGATGCAAACACGAATGACATGACATGACAAGTTAAGAGAGAGTTAAGTTGAGCTGTTATTCTTGGGTGTCAGCACGCATGCACACACAGATAAAAACCTAGGATGTCAGTTGTTGTTGTTGTGTCTAGACTTCATCGTCAAGTCCGGGCTGTCATGGGGTGTCCCAGACGCTATCATTTCACGTCCGGTTCTCTTTAGTCGTACTTTTACAGTTTAAGGGATGATGGCCTAAACGTGGCCGAAAGTACGCAAGTGGGAACACTTGTCTGTGGTGGCGAGTGGGTCTCTGTCCGGAGCGTCTCGTCGAAGCAGCACGACGGCGAGGGTCCGTCTGAAACAAGTCAACGTCGATGTCAGGACACATTTTTCATCATTCCTATTAGAGTTCATTTCTAGGTTCAACGGGGCTATCCTACAGTCAAAGTCACGTTTTTGTTTTAGTTCGATCTATCCTATGTGCATAGATATTCAAGACCTTTCGTCGATGTCTAAGATTTAGCAACGTTTTAAAGGAGCAGAAATGAAATTTAATTATTGTTGACGATTTTTAGATTAGGTTTTTGATTCGCTACAGTGTGGATTCTTACTACAAGTTAGGGGGCTAACCACTTCGGCGTTTGATCGTAGAATGGACGTAGAGTCTGAACGGTGATCGATCTGCGTCGTCGACAACGTCTCAGCCATGGGTAGCATAGCGAGACATGTACGGACAGCGAGATGGAGGCGAGAACAGCGAGCAAGCATCGAGATCTCTCCCGTTGTGGGTAGCACAACGGATCTACACGGCGGCAGCAACGTCGGGGGAAAATACGTGAGATCGGCGACATGCGTGAACTCTTAGGAGCAAAGGGGGCTACCAGGGATTGACGGAAGTCGATGGGGGTTGCACGACCAGGTGGGTGGCTGACGGCGGCTGCGCACGGTGGTGGGTGGTCGTGAGAAGGCAGAAGGACAGATTTGCAATACCGGGTTGCTGTTTTGCATCGTAGCAAAAAAGCGACGACCAGAGGGGTCAAAGGAGACTTGCAGTAGGTACATGAGGCCAAGGGGGATTTGATGGTGGTGGAGTGGTCACCAGAGGTTGTCGGGCGTCGGCATCAAACGGCAGGGCGCAGATTGTCAAAAATAGCTGCTAAGCTGAGTTTCAAGGGGATTTCGAGGAGAGAGAGAGAGAGAGAGAGAGAGATGAGAGAAAGAAGGAGGAGGGTTGCAGGTGATAGAGGGACTCGAGGGAGTCAGATGGAGGCAGAGTGGGCGACCGGAGGTCGCCGTAGGGGCGACGTCATCGGTTCAAAAGGGCAGGGTGTGGCTGTTTAAAAGTTGCGGCCTGGTGGGTTGTTTTTGGGGGTTTTAAGGGGGAGAGAGAGATTAGAGAGGAGAGGGAAGGGAGGAGGAAGATGACCGGAGGCTAGAGAGGGCCGGTGGCTCACCAGAACACTGGAGGAAGAAGGAGGAAGGAGGAGGAAGGGCAGCGGCTGGTTCATGCGTGAACCCTAGGGTATGTGGTTGGGTTTGTTTTAAAAAGAAAGAAGCTTGATAAATGCATGTGAAAGGGGGTATAGTTAATGATGACTAGGAGAGAGAGAGTAAGGGAGTGTGCAAAGAGGGGAAAAGTTGGGTGAGGGTAGCAATGAGAATCCTAACATGATACGTAGGAAATCTCATGAGATTTGGAATAGAGTTTGAATTTCAAATTTGATTAGGCTTAATGGGCTTGAAAGTGATTAGTGGGTTTGGCCAAGCAAACGGTTTCCGAAAATTACGAAAAAAATATCGGGACGACCATGACAACGAGAAGCTTGGGGATGCGGTAGTCAATCATGCGTTTGGTCCACGGAAAATGAACTAAAAGTAAAAATGTCCTGCCTCGAAGTCTAAGGCTACGACGTCTCTATAATCAAACCTGATTTGTGGGAGAACGACCCATGAAATGATGTTCACTAAAAATCCCACGAATAACTACTCTTCCACATGATCACATTGACATATCACATCGCATAGTCCGGATTCAAGAAGAGACAAGAATAAATATGCACACAAAAGAGTCGTACGCGCAAAAATACTAACGGTCGAAAAATGGCCGTTACGATCACCCTGACTATGTCTGTGATGAATACCGCAGTTATAGTCCTTTTGTCAAAACTATGTCGCTTAGTCAAGCTTAGGGTCTGGTCAATTGTCAACCATACCATCTTGAACTTGGTTAGTCTCCATCGATCTTCAGTCAAATAATGTTGGACTTCTTCCAACTTACTCTGGCCAGAGTTTTCCCTAAAAGATCGAACTAACACCACGACACTAACTCCCATTGACCGGGATAGACGAATCCTAACTTGGTCATTACTCTCTTCGTATGCTTCAAATGTCACCCAATTAAAGATATTTCAATGGGGCTTTCTTGAGGCTAGATCAATGATCTAAGTGACACCGTTCACGTACAGGTTCGTACAATGACCTTAAGTTAAAATGCCAACTTACCTATCATTACTAAGAGTTATCATTGACATATTGGTCAATCATAGCCATAAGATAACTCTAGTTGGTTTGTTCAGTGAACTCATTCTCAAATGATCACTTGTGTCTGGTCTTCGACTTCACCAAGTCAAACGATCATGACATCATCACACCACTTTATGGTGAAGACTAAGACACAATGGTCTATCTGATGTTTCGATATCCTTTTCTCAAAACATCTACGACCACGAACGATTTTAGACTTATGCTACTAACGGTTAAACAATTCTCTATGATCGACATCCTCATTTCGATACTTGTTTAACCTCGCATTAAGTCTTAGGACTTTACTTAAGTTCTAATGTCGACTACATTATTATTCTTATCAAACAGACAGCTTCCTGTTATTTTGAACAAGATGTTTGTACACTTACACAGAGATAAATTGCCTCGAGTTTGAGGGCATACCTATCTCCTAACATTTCTCACTTTCACTCAGGTCCATTTATCCCGGTATCTCATACCGCATTTACACATAAGTCTCTATAGACTTTATGTGACAGAGCTTTCATGAGTGAATATGCTAAATCATCTACTTTATAGACTTAAGGGGGTTCTATGTACATTTCAGACCACACATTTGGATCTCATCCAAATTAGTTCTTTGATCTCTTGGAATCTATAATTAATGTCTTGCCTGGATCTCTTCCAGCTCATCGTACCTTACGAGAATAATCCAAATATGTTACTTGTCATTTTAGACAGTTCATAATTATTTCTGATAAAGTGTCAAAATCTTTGACACTTTGTCAAAACATATGTTCCAGCTCTTGATGCCTCACATGTTTTATTCGCTCCCACTGACCTTGAAAATTCTCTGGCCGATTCATATAAGTTTGTTCTTCTAAATCATATTTAGAAAACAGACTATACATGAATGCTCCAGTTTTCATGGTCATCATGAGCATTTAAATCGAGTTCCGTCCGAGTAGATCCGTACACATCTGCCGGCGAGACAATTTCATCATAATCCGTTTATAGGAGTTAGATGATAACCGTTCTCAACCAACATAAGTTGTACTTCACAGATTTTCTTCTGCACCAATCTTCTATCTTGAAGATTTACTTGTAGCCAATAAGAAACACTTTCTTTGGGCACGTAAACTAAAGTACATACTTTATTTACGTGCACAGACCCTTTGCATCAAGCCATTTCTTAGAGTCACTACTCTGAATGGCATCCTGGAAGTTGACTAAGTCATCATCAACTATGATGTTTTACTCGACTTTTGGTCCCATGAGACTTGAGTAATCCTTTAAATTCCAAATGACTAATTTAATGAATATCTTATTCATAAGGTTCTCATAGAACCTTAGGAGTTATAATCTGGGGATAACCCAGAGGGAGGATTGTAACTCAGAGCCACTTGCCAAGCATCACACCATGTCTACCAAGTGTGATTCATGCTCTACAATACACCGATGTCTTAAGAGACTTGACCTGAGAGAAAATCATATTTTCATTTAATTTCGCAAGTTTTATATAGCTAAGTATTCGACTCTTCGATCTGATCGAAGCAGTTCACTGACCAACGCCCCGTTTACGATTTGGGCACGGTGTCGTTTTACCGCAAGTGAACGGTTAGTGTAGGGTGCGGGTTTATCGAACACAGGGAGGTGGATGGCTTAAATGGCTACTAGCCTCGCCTAGGTTGTGTGAGAGCTACGCGGATAATAAGAGTGAGTAGTGAAGAAATAAAAGAAAGAAATAAAAAGACAAGAAATGAATCCCCACTAACACGGGCTAGAGCACTCATGACACTTGGCATTTGACATGACCTAGGGTGAGACATTGCCCCCAAAAGGTGGTATCTAGCGCCCCATGGGTCCGATATTCCGGTCGAAGCCCATGATGCACTAGGTCTACCCAGTTTCGGACGGTGGGCATTCCCATGTCCATTAACACCCTCCGCAACCGGGAGCATTAATGCCACAAAGATAACTCCCAACATTTCGTCCAAGCCGTTTCCATGCGCAAGGATTCGATGTCAATGCTAGGGGTGTGAGCTGTGGCTAGGAGATCAAACACCAGTTTTATTTCCCCTTGGCCTGACGGTTAGAGGCGGTCTTTCTCCCGCCAATGACAATAAAACGCTCTCGCGTAACCCAAATGGCCAAATAGGTCTAATGTGATTTCTAGCAATACATTAAAGCGGATCTTAATTGGACAAGACACCATACGCCAACCCCCAACACATCTAGTGTGTTGCCGTACAAATTAGACTCAGATTGCTAGAAATCCCCATTCACACATTCCATCAAACACATACCATGCAATCAAGTCAAATGTAAATGATAAGCATTAATCCTACTCTAACCCATATAAGGGTTCATCAAGAACTACTCAATGATGAAGAACATGATAGCAATCCATAAATCCAAACAAATATTCATCATCAAGCAAAATAAAAATAACACGACACAATGAAAATGAGAGAAAAGATACTTATCTTGCAATTGAATCACCAATCCTTTACAAGACTTATTCAAATAGAAACCTAATCTAACCTAATCTAAAGCTCCCATGAAAGGGGCAAAAGCTGCTGGAAAAAATAAGGAAGAACTACCCCCAAGTCGTGCCCACACTTACATTTATAAGCCCCCTCAAAACCCTAATGGTTCGGGTCCAAAAACCCAATAAAACTGCCAAAACAGGACCACCCGATCGGTTGAAGTGTCAACCGATCGGGTGGAAGAAAACAGAGATGCACAGCTTCTGAAATTGACTCCTTCAATCGATCGGGTGGAAGCAAACAGGGATGTACAGCTTCTGAAATTGACTCCAACCGATCGGTTGGACTCCCAACCGATCGGTTAAAGTTAAATTTCAGATAGCAGCCAATTTCAGCACCCCGCTGCTGTAACGAATGGTTTTCATGTATCTGGATTTATTAGATTATATTATATGTTTTGGTGGATTTTCTCCTCATGTGTGGTTTTCTTCTCCGTAGCCTTCATTTTCGATCGTTTCGTCGTATTTTCTAGCTTCTTCCTTAAAATCGTCGATTTCGGAGTAAGTCATTCTTGACGGGCTTCATATCGGTCATATCTTATTGTTAGATCAAGCCTAGGAGTCTTAGGAATCGATCTCGGAGCTTCACGCTCCATTTCGGAACTTTTGGTGCACATTAGCTGGTGTAAGAAGGGGCACCGACCGACTAGATGATGATCCAGTCGGTCGGAAAACCTTCTTGAACCGACTAGTGGGCTTCGTAAATTATTCAGGAGTTACTGTTTATTGTTAGTCGGTCTAAGAACGTTGGTTGACTGACTAGGTTGCAAACTAGTCGGTCAGCAATGCTTCTTTAACCGACTAACTCATTAACTATTTTTGGGTACCAGTTACTGTTCATTCTTAGTCGGTCTAAGTTCATCCTTCGACCGACTAGTTGTTAAACTAGTCGGTTAAGTGTTGTACTCAGACCGACTAATTCTTAGTTCTTCTGTATAGTCGAGCACTGTTCACTTTTAGTCAGTCTAAGAACGTACATAGATCGACTAGATGTCAAACTAGTCGGTCAGTAGTTGTTCATTGACCGACTAACTCTTAGTTTAGGTTTTCGTCTGGGGTTACTGTTTACACTTAGTCGGTCTGCGTTGGTCAACCGACCGACTAGTTCGCAAACTAGTCGGTCAGTGGTTGTTCTTTGACCGACTAAACAGTACAGGAAACCCTAGTTTTGCCCTAGCCGCCACCAAACTCTATAAATACCCCTCCAAACGTTTTCTTCTTCTTCTTCTTCAACTCTAAACCTAAATCCTCCCCCATTGAGCCCCCTACTACCTCAAACCCTTATTCCTTCATCCCAAGCCGAAAATCCATCATCCAAACCCTCACTTAACACATTCTACCTCTCATCTCCTCAAACTTTCATCAAACCCCCAAAATCCACATCAAAACCCATTTCTCCAGATTTTCCCCATCCATTCCAGATCTGAACCCTAGGTTCCCCGGAGCATTTCTTCCGTTGCCGTGGTTGCTCGGCATCGTTCCTTCGCTTCTTCACGGTAATACTCGATTCTTTAGTTTTAGCATAACCCGCATTGACATTTGTGAAACCCTAATGAAATGAATGTTGTTTGATGATTGTTTCTCCATAACAGCGACTTCCCCGTAGATTAGCGTCCGTGAGATGAACCTTCGTGATCGTCATCCTCAGTGCTAGGCAAGTGAAACTTGCCACTTAGGGTTTTGGGCCATGTCTTAGGCCATTTGCTTGTTGTAGGCGTAAAAGAGACTAGGCGACGAAATGATACTCGCCTAGGCGCAAATTTAGGAACTAGCTTGACAACGAAGCTAGATCCGATATTTATCATGTTGCACAACTATCATGTCATGTTTAATTTCCATTAACGGTACGCGAATTAATTGTCATGTCATTGCATTCTTTAAGTGTTCCTGTAATTGCGTAGCTCCGCTACATCTTGTGAAATGATTGAGGCTAGGTGCACCCCTATGCCAAATGGAATACGCTCCTGGTTGTGATCCAGGAAACGAGCTCTTGTGCGGGGCAACCCTGGCTCATTTACTGAGCTCGTGTGCAGGGACCCTGGCTCGTTCACATGTGGGTATTGGGGGTAAGAGTTAAGCGGCCAATCAACTAGGAGTCTGCCCTATCAGCAACTGCAGTGGTAAGGCGTAAACTCTGGGTTTTGGGGTAGTGTTAAGCGGCCAATCAGCGTGAATGCCAAACCATTCAGCTGTAAGGCGTAAACATCTACAAACAACTTGAAACGTGACTAGTGAAAAGATTGAGATTGTTAGTAGCTTGGCTACTCTTGACTTGTCCCGATAATTGTTCTCTTGTACTTATTGTTTCACCATGTCTTGCTTGTGCACTCATGTTATAACTGCCATGTCATGCATACTATAACTGCTAGGTTGTTAGTTTGCCTTACTTTCAGTTTCCTTACCCAAGTCTTTTAGACTTGCTGACATGTGCCTCTTTACTCTTTTGGGTGACACATGTTAGATCCTGAGCCTGAGTACATTGTAGAGGACGAGGTGTTTGCTGACGCCGAGCCCGAGCCTGTGTTTGACGAGGAGTACGTGGACACTGGGGACCAGTCCTAGTGTCTTCGTTGAGCTTTCCCTTTCGTTTAGACTGCTGTTTAGTTGTCGGTGCGTGGCACCTATACTTTGTTACGTTGTTCCTTTTGTTGGCCTTATTCTGGGCCTTGAGACTCTTTCTTTTAGCCTGGTGGCTTTTCTGGATGTTGAACTTAATTTTCATGTTGGACAAATTATGAGATATGAGATTTTATTTCTGTCTCTCCTTGTGTTATTATTGTTGTTCCGTTTGTGGTTGCAGGGACATGCTTATGTTTTATTGACGCTTATCGGGTTTGGGGCTTCACAGCTCCACTCTCGTGCCGACCTTTTCACGTCTCGCCTCCATTTTAGGGAAGCGGGGCGTGACAGCTGCGCTCAGAAAATTCCAGAAAAATGTAGAAAAATCGGATTTGGGCATGCAACCTATCATTGGAAAGCTAATGACGATGCCGACATTAGAAAAATAAGAGATCATCCAAACTCCAACTGGAATGATAGCAGATCTTCAATGAATGAGCAGCGGTGCGTGAAAGGGAAAGAAAAGGCCACCCGATCGGTTGAAGTGTCAACCGATCGGGTGGGTTCTTCCCCAAAATGAACCAGAGAGATGACCCGATCGGTTGGGAAGTCAACCGATCGGGTGGCTTTGGCACACAAAATAGAGAGCACTGATGTGACCACCCGATCACTGAACCGACCGGGTGGGGTCTTCTACATTTCAGCTTCTGTCCGGGTCAGATATATGTGCACGAACCGATCGGGTGGGTCTGTCCACCCGATCGGTTGAATCCCCAGAACAACAAATCCTCATCTTTGGCAAGCGGATCTTCGCCGTATAAGCACTCCTTGGTCACGACATGCGAGGTTGATCCCAGAAGACACCGAAATGCTGACATTTACCTGAAATACAAGCAATACACCCAATAGTCAATATGTACCAAAATGTGATATATACAACATGGAATGAGATGAAATGCATATGAAAACACGATGAAAAGCATGTACAAAATATGAAATATGAACATGCGTCAAGCCCCCAAGCTAAACTCTTCCTCGTCCTGAGGAAGACGAGTTGGAATGAAGTTCGGGTGCGAGAGCAAGAAAGGAAAGCGAAGAATCCTAGATCACCCTCACCAAACCACAAATGTAATCACCAACACAATTAAGCACAAGGGAAAAGCACCACAATCTAAATCAAGAATTCAATCTCATAATATAGTATCATGGGTTCATATCAATAGAGCACAAAAGAGACAGAAGCGTGACATTGGCAAAGGCATAGCTATCATAGCATGTTATAGTAGATAATATGCCCAAATATGAGGAAGCTCAAAATTCTTATCAAATCTTCCAAACGGTGAATAGGAGATACCCATACATGCATGAAGAAGTAAGAAAGAATAGATAAGAATCATGTGAATAGCTATCAATCTCTAGGATGTAAGGAATCACCACACACACACTTGTCATTTTTTGATTTTTGAAACACTTTCTTGCCTTGCTTGTATTTTCAAAAGGAGATGGAGAAGATGTGGAAAGATCATTTTGTACAAGCTCTTGCCTTCCTTATATACAATGGTGTGCTCAAATATAGGAAATGTGGAGAGCGAAGGAAAAGGGGAGAATGTGGCATATATACATATTTTTGGTTTTTTTGGTTTGGTTTTGTTGTTTTTGATTTTAATATTTTTTTCTTGCAAACTTGCGGAATCACAATGGAATGCAAGGGCGGCCTACGCATCCCACTAGATGGCTTTAGGGCGTCGGGTTACGAAGAACCCCGAAGGACCATTATTCAAGAATATGAAAAA
This sequence comes from Scilla litardierei, assembly GCA_030789695.1. NCBI lineage: Eukaryota > Viridiplantae > Streptophyta > Magnoliopsida > Asparagales > Asparagaceae > Scilla > Scilla litardierei. The sequence goes on from CM061132.1 coordinate 54,799,268, forward strand.
TGTGCACTCCCCCCAAATGGAAAAATGATGCACGACGAGGGGGAATGTACAAAGTAATACAAAAGAGAATTTTTGAGAAATCCAAGCATGGCAAGAAAATCCTCCATGAATTCAAGCACGGGACAAGGGTGTGGATATCCTAATCCTGTTGAAAGGTAGCTAACACAAGCGATAAGAGTACACATATAGTATTTCATGCAAAAGTTAGAAGCACAAGGGTAGGATGGTAAAGTAACCGTTTCTTGGGAATGAAGCGTGAAAATCTAGGAACTTCAAATAGAGTGGCATATTAAAATACTATATATAGCTAGAAGCATGCCTTAAACACAATCACAACCAACAATCTCGAAATATAGCAAATAAACCCAAAAGATGGCAAAACACATATATGAGCATTGAATAATCAAAGAAATAGCGTGATGGAAAAAGGTGCTCAAGTGCGAAAAGTGAAGCATGAGTGGCAAAATATCATTGAGGGTTCATCTCTAGAAAGAGGCAAGAACGAAATGGAGAAAGAAAAATGCATGATGGGAATGATGCATAAAAAATGAAAAGAAAAATTTTTGATGCATGAAAAAGGTGAAAAATGGAAAAAAAAATAAAGGAAACATGCATGAAATGCAACTCCCCAAGCTAAATATTGCATTGCCCTCAATGCAATAAAATTACTCATGAGAGGGAAAAGATAAAATGGGAGGGGAAATGCATCAAAAATAACAAAAATGACTATGTGTGATACTCTCCCCCAAGCTAATATAAGCTGTCCCCAAAAGATATGAAAATCCGATATGAGGCATAAAAGATAAATGGGAGAGTGAACAATAGGCAAAACAGGCATCACCAACCTTTGGAGGTGGTAGTGGTCTCATGGAGAAAATGACAACGGGCCCAAGAAAAGTGCCAAAAGAACAAAGATAGGGTGATGTGGGTGAAATGATAGAAGGGCACGACATGATAGGTTATTATGATGCAAAAACAAACCCTAGATAAGCTCCCCTCGCTAATAGAGGATACGAGTTTATTATAATCTAAACTAGAAAGCTGTAAATTTCTACACTACTAGATTAGGATACACCTGAGCATAGGCGGATCCAGAATCTCGAGTGGGACAGGTAGCTGCTCTAACTACCCCTGCTGTGGCTCTGCCAGAAGCCCTGTGTCACGTGTGCCAATGGACCTAAGAAATGCACATCCAAGCATCTGTAGTAGGTGTCCACATGTGACCTGCAAAGGACGAGGTGCATTAGTCCATGGCAAGAAATTATTTCCCAAAATAAATGTATCCCAGAGATAATCGTCAACATAAGATGAAAAAATAATAAAGGGATGACGAATACTCCCTGAGAATGGGTCGCTGTCCTCTGTACTAGTGACGACCAAATCCTCGCTCTCCAAGAGAAGTGGCTCTCCAGGTGGTGACACACCGCAACATACCTCAAGGGAAGTTGGTCCTGTGTCCTGCGAGAGATATGGTGTGTCAAAAACATATAAGTCTAAAGAAATAGGACATGAAAAGCGAGACATAAATGTGGAGTGAAAGTGAGTATGAAAATCTCCCTGAATATGGGCAATATGCTCAAGTAGATGCTCGGCCACAGAAGAAGTGGAGAGTGACGGTAGAGGTAATGTGACTCAGGCTCCAGAAGTGGACCATCGTGTCCAAGCCCTCATGCACATTCTCCTCGACGATATGCTCATGCTCCACCATCTGCTCAATGTCTTGAATAAGATCATCATGGTTGACTACAGGCTAAGGAAGAAGCATCGACAGAGATGGCTGTGGAGGTGGATGTGGAACGGACCACTCGTATGTAGTCGTGGTGTCCTCGTCCACATGCACATCCCCTCGCTAGTATGCATAAGATCTGTAGTCTCCTCGGTACACTCGTAGGACTTATGTGGGATATCCAAATCAAGATGAGAAGTCTCACCCACAGATCCTAGAGAAATCACCCCATCCTCACTATCATCATCAAAAAATTCTTCGTTATCCAAGTGGTAGTGTTGGAAAAATGGGGTATCGGCATGAGATGTGTCTATGGTGGCCGATGGCATGGTGGTCTCAACCATGGAAGTGGGTATATCCTCTCCTTCATCCCCTCTCCTCGGTGTAAGCTCGGTGATTGGTACCATAAAGTTTTGTAATATTTGGCCTTGGTTAAACATGGCACTTTCAAGGAGAGACACGAGGCTTGATTTTTCTTGTGTTGGTGGAGGGATATAAGGTTGAGGAAATGGATGGGAGGTGTTCGGGCTAAGGTTGTGGGAAAATGTTTGGCCTTGGGTTAGGAGGAGGCTCTCAAGCGTAAATGGGCAATCATAATGCACGTGCCCTGCCATCCCACAAGTCTCACATACCACAAATGAATAAGGATCGTATCCTCCCATCTGAGCATCGAAATTTGATCTCCAAATCGTAATAGCAAAGATACATGTACAACAAAAATAAGAAAACTAGAGAGGAGCGTCAATAGTACAAGAGAATAACAAAAAGATAGTACAATGGTGGGGGAAAAATTTCTTGGTTATTGTATTTGTTTTTTAATTGTTTTATATGTGTAGTCTAACGAACCCAAGCTAGGCTAATATAAAACCAAACGCCTCCCCGGTAACGGTGCCAAAAACATGACCGGCGCCCCGTTTACGATTTGGGCGCGGTGTCCTTTTACCACAAGTGCACGGTTAGTGTAGGGTGCGGGTTTATTGAACACAGAGAGGTGGATGGCTTGAATGGCTACTAGCCTCGCCTAGGTTGTGTGAGAGCTAAGCGGATAATAAGAGTGAGTAGTGAAGAAATAAAAGAAAGAAATAAAAAGACAAGAAATGAATCCCCGCTAACACGGGCTAGAGCACTCATGACACTTGGCATTCGACTTGACCCAGGGTGAGACATTGCCCCAAAAGATGGTACCTAGTGCCCCAAGGGCCCGATATTCCGGTCGATGCCCAGGATGTGCTAGGTCTACCCGGTTTCGGACGGTGGGAATTCATATGTCCATTAACACCCTCCGCAACCGGGAGCATTAATGCAACAATGATAACTCCAAATATTTTGTTCAAGCCGTTCCCACGTGTGAGGATTCGATGTCACCGCTAGGGGTGTGAGCTGTGGTAGGAGATCAAACGCCAGTTTTATTTCCCCTTGGCCCGAATGTCAGAGGCGGTCTTTCTCCCGCCAATGACAATAAAATGCCCTCACGTAACCTTAATGGCTAAATAGGTCGAATGTGATTTCTAGCAATACATCAAAGCGGATCTTGACTGGACAAGACACCGAACCCCAACCCCCAACACATTGATCGCGCCCGGGCGTACACCCTAAAGAGCGACCGTGTAGTTTTACCGCAAGCGCACGGTGTAGCGGCGAGCGGGTATCGAACACAGGGAGGACGTATGACAGTGCCTTCTCCGAACAACCTGGCTATAAGGACAGAAGAGTAGGAATTTGCCTTTCGGCGATGTTGTCACAATCGTCAAATAATGTAAAAAGATATAAAATCAAATAAAGACGCCTAGGGAATAAGGAATCCCCGCTACTCACTGTATCTCGTCAATTTGATTCATCGGTATCACGATTTCTAGGGTAGAGTTTCGGGTGAACTAGTAGCAACTGAATGTAAAACCTGGCTCACACTCTCACGCTATTGCCGGTCTATAGCGAACCTAGGTTTGGGTCCAATCTCTTGCAAACCCTAGCCTAGGCAAGCTAGCATTTGGATCAACATCATTGTTCAATCGCATCCCGAGCCCACTCTCATGCAAACTCGGGCTACGACCTAGGTTGGGATAGTTCCTACCCGTCCAATCTCTTGCAAACGGGTATCGGTATGGAATTGCAACCGATAACCCTAGTATCGGTCCAATCTCTTGCAAACCGATACTACGGAAACTCGATTTCAACCTAATTTGGATTTCTATGGTTTCCTATCGAATTAGGATCCAATCTCTTGCAAATCCCAATCGATATGAACACCTAGCTACCCGTAATATATCGATCCCAAACTAACCCTAATAGCAATTCTAGAAATAGTTCTATCAAATCTTCACAAATCGGAAATTGGGCCCGTAGTGTTGATCCCCACGCCCTAAGACGTTAGGACTACTCACAAATCATTTCACAAATAGAATAATAATCAATTAAAATAGCAATAGAATTCATGGAAATATTCAAATAAGCAATAAAAATAAGATTTTTAATGAAGAGGGAGACAAACCAATGTAGTTCTTTAAGAATCCAACAAAATAAACCTTTTCTCTCCTCTCCAATCACAAGAATCAAAAAATAAAAAGTCTAATCTAAAAGACTGCCAAAAAGCAAGGAAAAAGCTCTCTAACCTAGGTTAGAATCAGGGGTTAAATACCCCCCAAAACTGCCCAAAAATTCGTGACCAAAATTCCCCTGCGCCTCTTCAAAATCGCGTTTTCCGCTACAGGCGCGCGGCTTACTCGGCCGAGTGACAAAAGTCACTCGGCCGAGTGAGAGACCCTGAGAATTTACAGTAAGTCCGGGGTCTTGGGGGTCTTCACTTCGGACGTCGCTCGGCCGAGTGAGTTGTCGTCACTCGACCGACGGGCTTATCTTCACTAGGGCGATCGGCAATTGCCACTCGGCCGAGTGGGTCTTCTGATGCTCAGACGGACGAAAAACAGTAAGTTGGCTCTTTTTGAGGGGCGTCGTCTGAGTGCCGCTCGGGCGGACGGGATACGTCACTCGGCCGAGGCGGCTTCTGATGCTCGGCCGAGTGCACACTTGAAGCGTGTCCGATCTGGCCGGCCGAGCGGGGTCTCGCTGGTCGGCCGAGTGACTCCTTCACTCGGCCGAGCGAGACACTGTAAATGCCCATTCTGAGTGTTTTTGCCTCCTCGTCGCTCCTACGACGTTCTTTCTTCTTCCGCTCCTCTCCAATATCAAAATACCCCTCAGGGAAGTCTTCGGTGACACTCCGGAGTAGGTGTATCTCGGAATCACTCCAAATCGCTCCAAATCTCCTGAAATACGACAAAAACAACAAATCGTGAAAAGTATCGCAATATCGTCGATAAATCGTGAAAAACGTGATTTGAGCGATCTAAATGGCATGCAAACATGCGGAAAAAAGGTGTAAAATATGGAGTGATCAAAATCCCCCAAGCTTACCTCTTACTCGTCCTCGAAGAAGATAAGTAAAAGGCGAACCCGGTGAATTTAGAAAATGAAAACGATGGAAAACGGAAAACGAAAAACGAAGAAGAAAGAAGAAAGCGAAGAGGGAAGCTGCTAGATCATTTTTCTCAGGACGTGGGTTTTGCTTACTCATATAGCGTGCACCGAACGTAAAACACATGTCAAAGACTTTTATTTCGATATCATAGTATAATGGTGCAAATAGAGATAGAAAACCCAAGAATATTGATATAGCATGAAAAACGGAATAATTCTAAAATTAACATCGTCTGAATCATTTAAAGCGGTATACAATATCGCAGATCACACACTTTTCAATTGAATGCTTTCTATGAGGAGTATAAGAATATCACGCAATAGAATAGAAAGAATAGAAAAGCGTGGATTTCATGAAATGAGTGCTAGGCATAGATTTCTGGATTTCGTGAAGCTAAAACAATCTCGCCGAGTATAGAATATTACTTAGCCTAGGTTGTCGTTCGCCGTCAAGTAGTCACTCTCTCACACATCATTGGATTCTCTCCCCCAAGCTTATCTATAAGCGTGGTGGCATAAAAACAATATTTACATCCCCATTTTTATGAAGCTCCAAAAGTAATAAAAATAAAAACAAAAAGAGGGAAGAAAGAGAGAACATGAGATGTGATCGTTTATTGAGATTCTTTTCTCTTTTCTTTTCTTTTTCTCTTTTTTTTTCAATAGCATATATACACAATGATCCCAAATCAAAGAGAAAGAAGGATATACAAGAATTTTTCTTTTTCTTTTTTGGTTTTGGGAAGTTTGGAGCTAGGAATTTAATAACGGGGGAAATGCCAAGTACTAGAATCGCTAAGGGGAGATTCACCAATGATTTTAAAATAGAGAATTAATGTTCAAGATATGTGGAGAAAGAAATAAATATGTCTCTCAGTTCACTCTATAAGACGTGCACGACAACTTCAGCAGGGTAATCTAATCTACTCGGTTTCGATCACAAAAAAGCTAACTAATCCAGGTTTATCATAGCTAACATCATTCAGTCATCCTGAAGTGAAGTGTACAAATCATGCAAATAGAAGTGATATAGGAAAAGAAAACGGTACTCCAGATATAAGCATTCAATGCGTGAATCTTGGTGTGTTTTCTGCGATAGCATACATATGAATATTCAGACTCAGCTAATAATAAAATTTCATCCATTTTCATACGGAAAAAGTGAGGGTTACTATCTCTAAATGCAAGGCAAATCACAGCATATGATGTCAGAAATAAAAGCTAAGACATGACAAATAAAGCATGCATATAGAGAAAGCTAACTCCACGTCATCATCATCACAGAAAAATCATCTCTAGCATGAGATGAAAAGAAATAAAGATAAAGAGGGAAAATAAAACTATTTACAATGCGGCACACGAAGAAAATAAGAAAAACGTGATGCATGGTAAAAAAAGGAAAAAGTGATGAAAATGAGTGCAAATGCGGAAAATGGCGTGAAAAAACTAAAAATAAAGGTGGTAAATCGAAAAGAACGTGAGAACTCACTCCCCCAGCTAAAGTGCACAGTGTCCTCAATGTGCGAAGTGTGGCACACCGAGAGACGTGTAATGTGAGGGGTAAGTGAGGATGCATGCATAGGGAAAAAGAAATAAAAAGAACGAAATGAAAAATATGATGCGGACATGATGCATGCAGATATAGGAATGAATCAGATATAAGAGTGTGACACCAAAAATCTCTCCCTCTCTCCCAAAAATGATATAGTAAGATATGAACAAAATGTGGACCCGAAAAAAGTGAGGGGAGGGGGTGGGAAAAAATCATCAGGACCAAGCAGAGACAGGCAGCATGACGGTAAAAAGGATCAAGGGCATCAAGGGTGCCTAAGAGGGTGGGGTTGCGCCGTCTCCGTCCTGAGGCGGAGGTGGTGGTGGTGGTGGTGGCTGGGGAACAGTCTGCTGGGTGGGTTTGGGTGTGGGTGCGGATGTGGAAGCAGGCTGGGTGTGTGTAGGAGTGGGGGTGGGTACCTGCTGGGTGGGTGTGGGTGCGCGAGGAAGCCGATCGAGAATCTGGGTAAGGAAATAGTGAATGCCCGGGAGTAGGTCGAAGCGACTGGCCATGGCTGTGAAGGTGGCGGACATGGTCCTGAGGTCACCTCTGAGGGCACTCACCGCCCCCTCAAGAGCACGAATGCTCTGAAGTACAGTGTCTGGTGGAGGTGGTGCAGAGGGACGCACGGGTATGTGCTATGCAGGACGGGGCTGGCGGACTCGGGTGGTGTAGTGTATGGGCTCAGCAGGCATGTGGAGGAAGGGTGCTGTGCTCACAAGTGGGGGCCTAGCCTCGGTGCGAGGCTGGGGTGCAGGCTGGCGTGAGGTGGAAGCAGCTGCAATGGAAGTGGAGTATAAAAGTGGCGACGAGGCGGCCAGAGAGGTCAGTGACACAGACGCGGGAACAGACGTCACGACACTCTCAGAAAGTACGGTTGCGGTGGGGACAGAGGTAACAACCACGGTATCCATGACGGCAGCAAAAGAGGGCTCACCACTCTCAACTATAGTGGGTGGGTGCTCGGGTAGCGCGGAGCAAAGGGGCTCAACGGATAGAGGGCCAGCTGTGGTGGGAGTGGTGGTGGGCGTGGAGGTAGTGGAGGTGGTCTCAGCGAGTGTACTCCCGACACCGACAGAAGTGTGGACAGAGGTGTCGGGAGCAGCAGAAATATCAGGCTACTGAGGGGCCACGGGGTCAGCGGGTGCAGCGTGGGCCTGCTCAGCCGGCTCGGCCTCCTCGGCCTCGAGCACGTAGGCGGCGGGGATCAGGAGATCCATCGCCGGAAGCCAGTCCACCTGTGCTGGTGCTATCTGTGTCCAAGCTGGGCTCGGAAGGATCATATAATCAGCATCGTATGGACCGTGCAACCAAACCCAGTGCCGCTGATCGTGCGGACAAAGCATCTTCATCCGGGCCATGACGTCTATGGACAGTGAAGTGGGGCCCGGGGCTCGTCGTAGGTCATCCGGAAGGTCCTCGCCGGTCATCAGGGCGAGCAGGGTGATCAGACAGACGCAACATATCGATGAGCGAGCGCACACCGATACGATGATGCGGTCCAAAAACCAGCTCGCGATATCAATCACAACGGCGGGGACCAAATCGTCACTATCCCTTGCTAGTGCTCTGGGGCGCATCATCGCATAGAGCATATAAAGCTCCGGCGTGGACATCGTCCCAGGCTCATACCTCGCCAAAAAGGTAGTCGCCATAAGGCGCTGAGCTATGCGGAGGCAGGGGTGGACGATGGCCGAGGCCTTGGCCCTACTAGGGTCAAAGGGAGCATGTAAACCCGTGATCCGGGCCCAGAAAGCGTGGGAATCGAAGGAAGGTGGGGGAATGTGAGTGGGGGCGTAACCACGGTCGGCTCCGGGGACATCGGGCCACGAAAAGAATGCTCTCATCATACCGAGAGTGACCTGGCACTCTCGGTCCATAAACCTAAAGGAGCATCCCTCGTCAGTTCGGGCGATTGAACTAAGCACCTCAAGTGTCGGGCGGACAAAGGTGTCCGCCGACACTTGGAAAAAATCTCGCCAACCTACGTTGTCATACAACGTGAGCATCCCCTCAAGTACCCCCAGGCGTCCTAGGTCTGCAAGGTGTGCGAACCTGGAGGGTACAATCGAGCGCTGGGAAATGCGCTCAAAAATGACGCGGTGTGCGTCGTCCCGGAACGTAATCCCTAGCAGCCCGACAGGTGGAGCCGGTGGTGGTAGTGGGTCGGCAGGGAGTGGCTGTGCGGGGTGAACGGGCTCTGCAGGCTGTACAGTGTGTGCGGGGTGTGCGGGGTCTGCAGGCTGTGCGGGGTGAACGGGGTGTGGTGGTGTAGGCGGAGGAGAGTCTTCCACCTCGTGGGAGGGGTCGGGGTCATCCGGCCGATTCCGCTTGGCGGAAGCTCTCCTGGTGCGAGGCCATGTCCGGGGCGGCATGTGGGCCCCGGGTGCTCACCAAAAATAGTAAAAATACGGCGTGCAAAAATAAATGGAACGAGTATACCGTGACACACCGCGAGAGCAAAGAAGTGGATGCGTGCGAAGACGACGCCTCCACGAAGCCAAAATCGCTCCCCAGAAGCTCCCCTGGGCTCCCCTAAGCTCCCCAATATACCCTGCACATCAAACGAAGATATCAGCGAGTAATATTCAAAACGTATGGGGGGTTAGGGGTATAATAGATAGAAATCAAATTTAATTTGGTTTAGGGGCTCGTTAAACACACAGATCGTCGAAAAATACGCAAAACAGGAGAAAATAGGGCGAAATAGCGTTACCGGAGCTCGGCCCGCGGTGGGATCGCCGGCGGCGACTCGGGCGAGGGTGCGGCGGCGGCGGCCGGAGGTGGGTGGCCGAGCGCGGAGGCGGGGCGGCTGGTCGGGCGAGTATGGGGGGAACGGGGCCGAAGGAAACGAAGGGTCGGGCGATTTTGGGTTTTACTCGTTTCGAAAAACGCGCCGACCCGCTCTCCTTTATATAGGAAAAGTTACGACTCGGCCGAGTGACCATATCGCTCGACCGAGTGAACGTAACGGAAATATTTTGGAAAATTCCTCCCCGCTTACGACTCGGCCTAGTGGCCTTGCCACCCTCGGCCGAGTGGAAAAAGTCCATTCGGCCGAGTGGCTCAAGCTACTCGGCAATACTCGCCCTAGGAGCGTATCAGTTTTACTCGGCCGAGTGAATATATATACTCGGCCGAGTGGCAATTATCATGAAATCAAGAAAAGAAACAGAGAGTTGGGTACATCAGACTTCCCTCGTTCGTCAGCCGCTCGGGCAGACGAGCTTATGTGCTCGGCCGAGTGACTAGTATACTCGGTCGAGTGAGTCCTGTTTTCTGCTGTTTGGCTTCGTTTGGGCTCTTAACTCTGTTTTTCTTCCTCCAGTCGATTTCATCCTCCTCCTAAGCATCGAGCGCATTCCTGGAGCGCTCCTCGTCGCCTTGTTCATCCTCCTAATGATAGGTACCCCCCGTTCTCCTCTCTTGTCAAAGAAAAATAGGACCAGTTATCACGAAATTTTTAGGCAAACGACTCAAAACACTAATAATTTCTAAAACAAAAATAAAGGAAAAAGTAAAAATAAAGCGATAACCGTCGGGTTGCCTCCCAACAAGCGCTTGTTTAAGGTCTTGAGCTCGACCCCCTTTGATTTTCAATTTAATGCGGGATATTGGGTGCATATGAGATGCACCCGTCGAATTTATTGGGAAGAACGCTTAAATTTGGATGTTGTGGTGGCGTGTTCTCCCTCGGTGCTCCTTTGCCTCGGGTAGTGTTGGGGGGTGGCTCCCCCAAGCTAGTGCTTGCTCCGGGCCTCGGCTTCACCGGTGACACCGATTTTCGTATCGGTGGGGCTTTCTTTGGAGTCTTCATCTTTGAGAGCTTGCAGAGCTCTCGTATTTTCGCGACATCAGCGTCACCTTCATCAATTTCCATGGAGGGGTCGGGGGAATGCTCCATCTTTTCTTCTTGGCTCAAGTCCGGCCCTTCCTCAAAAACTTCCTTGAATAGAGCGCCGATGGAATGGGGGATCGCCTCCTCAATAACCTCATCAAGGAGGTCCATATAGTCCAGCTCCTCATGATAGGGCATGTGTTTCATTGCCTTGGGAATATGAAGCTCCACCTCGATGTTGCCGACATTCAATGTTAGAGTCCCTTCACGTACGTCGACAATGACACCGGCGGTGGAGAGGATCGGGCGTCCAAGTATTAGCGACGTATCTCCCTCCTCCTTGACATCCATGATCACGAAGTCACATGGCAAACGTATGCCCCCCCGGGACTTGTAACGGGATATCCTCTGCGATCCCTACCGTCCTTGTGATCCGACCATCTGCTAGTTGTATCCGCATGTCGGTAGGTTTCAATTTTGTGCCGGTGTTTAGTCTTAGGAACATAGAGAGAGGCATGAGGCTAACACTAGCCCCTAAGTCCACTAACGCCTTTTGTAGATGGACGCCGCCTAAGGTGCAAGGAATTCGAAAACTCCCCGGGTCTTTGAATTTGGCGGGCTCCTTCTCTCTCTTGGTGAACCAAGACCCCTCCTCAGCGAGCATGATTTTCTCCTTCCTCTTTCTTCCCGTAATCAAATCTTTTAGGAACTTGGCGTATGTCGGGATTTTCACGATAGCGTCGAGGAAGGGGATATTGAGGCTTACCCCTCTCAAATACTCAAGAAACTTGGCTAGTCGCTTCTCCATCTTTGCTCTAGCAAGCCTCTGAGGGAATGGGATCGGTGGCATAAAACGCCTCTCTTCAATCAGTTGCTCCGCTCTGGACTTTTCTTCTCCTTGTGGCTCTTTCTCCCTCTCAACTTCAATGATAGGTTCACTTGGCTCTACTCTCTCCACCACGGGCTCCTTGGTTGGGATCATGACGGGGGTGGAATCCTTCCTGCCTCTTGTAGTAACTGCAACCACGGCATTGATATGTCCGGTGGTGCCCCGTGGATTTTGCTCAGGTTGAGCCGGCAACTGTTGACTATTTCGATTGAGCAACGCAAGTTGCTCCGAGATTTGGCCCACAACGGTTGCAAGGGAATCTTGGCTCGCCTTCAAGGAGGCATTAGTCTTCTTCTGCTCGGCCATAAACTCCTCCACTCTAGCTTCAAAATCGGAGCATTGTTGAGCTTGTAGAGGGTTTGGGTTTCTCCACCCTTGATTGTATCCGGGCGGCCTATAGGGTCCAACTTGTTGCTTTGTTGGGAAATTTTGTTGCGGAGGCCCCCTCGGTGGATAATGTTTTTGTTGTTGTGGTGGTGGTCGAGCTTGTTGAGGTAGTTGTTGCGGTGGGTTCAACGCTCCTTCATTGTTGGCATAGGAGAAACCGGGATGGTTTCTAGTGGCCGGATTGGCCCAATATCCTTGGTTCCCCGCGACGTATTGAACTTGCTCCAAAGATCCCTCTCCTTGTTCTCCTCCCAAATACATAGCTTGGGATTGGTCTTGCCAATCACACATTTGATTTGTTGGTGCGGATGTGGAAGGGGTTCCTTGGGGCTCCGTAATATACTTCTCCAGTCTCTCCACTACCTTGTGGAGAGAATCGAACTTGTTGGTCAGCTCCGCTACGGCCTTTGCCTCATAGATGCTAGATGTCTTCAAGGAGGATGAAGAGTGTCCTTGCTCGTCACCCCATTGTTGATTTTTCGAGGCCATCTCCTCAATTAAGGCCGTAGCTTCGTCGGGAGTCTTCGATAGGATTGCACCATTTGTCGCGGCATCAATAATCTGCTTGGTCCCCGATTGGAGACCATTGTAGAAGCTATGTACTAGCTCCCAATCTTCAATGCTATGGTGGGGGCACTGATGCTGCAGGTCTTTGAAGCGCTCCCAAGCCTCGTAGAGTGTCTCTTGAGGTCCTTGCTTGAAGGACATCAGAGCACTCCTAATCTTTACTGTCTTGGAGGGCGGATAGAACTTGTCGATGAACGCGCTTGCCAACTCATCCCATGTGGTAAAGACTCCCTCAGCTTGCGTCCTCAACCAATAAAGAGCTTTATCCTTTAATGTGAAGGGGAAGAGGCGCAGTCTGATGGCATCTAGGGTAACGCCCAGCATCTGAAAGGTGGCACACTTTGATAGGAAGAGCTGGATGTGGTAGTGGGGATTTTCATGGGCATTCCCATGAATTGGATCCTGCTGCATCAGAACCACAAGCCCAGTCTTCAACTCAAAATTCTTGTCGGCCGCCAACGCCGGCATGGCTATGGACGAGCTCGTGGAGGAAGTCTTAGGCCGGAGCCTATCTCGAATGGAAATAATCCTCGCCATTCTTGCCGCTAACTCTTCAGGCGTCTCCCGGACGTTCATAAACCTCCCTTCCGTATCGGGTCTCCTCTCCGCTCTGATTCTCCGCAATGTACGCTCGATCTCAGGATCAAACAATATATCGATGGGGTCCGCTGTGGATCTCGTGTACATGCACGGGAAAACAAAGTTTCAAAGAAGTGATTAGCACAATGGAAGGGTTAGATAAAAATAAAGAAATAAAACAAAAAGAAAGAAATAGCTAGGGTGGTAGGATCAAACATAATCGCCTCCCCGGCAACGGCGCCAAAAACTTGATCGCCCCTGGGCGTACACCCTAAAGAGCGACCTTGTAGTTTTACCGCAAGCGCACGGTGTAGCGGCGAGCGGGTATCGCACACAGGGAGGACGTATGACAGTGCCTTCTCTGAACAACCTGGCTATAAGGACAGAAGAGTAGGAATTTGCCTTTCGGCGATGTTGTCACAATCGTCAAATAATGTAAAAAGATATAAAATCAAATAAAGACGCCTAGGGAATAGGTAATCCCCGCTACTCACCGTATCTCGTAAATGTGATTCATCGGTATCACGATTGCTAGGGTAGAGTTTCGGGTGAACTAGTTGCAACTGAATGTAAAACCTGGCTCATGCTCTCGCGCTATTGCCGGTCTATAGCGAACCTAGGTTCGGGTCCAATCTCTTGCAAACCCTAGCCTAGGCAAGCTAGTATTAGGATCAACATCATTGTTCAATCGCATACCGAGCGCACTCTCGTGCAAACTCGGGCTACGACCTAGGTTGGGATAGTTCCTACCCGTCCAATCTCTTGCAAACGGGTATCGGTATGGAATTGCAACCGATAACCCTAGTATCGGTCCAATCTCTTGCAAATTGATACTACAGAAACTCGATTTCAACCCAATTCGGATTTCTATGGTTTCCTATCGAATTGGGATCCAATCTCTTGCAAATCCCAATCGATATGAACACCTAGCTATCCGTAATATATCGATCCCAAACTAACCCTAATAGCAATTCTAGCAATAGTTCTATCAAATCTTCACAAATCGGAAATTGGGCCCGTAGGGTTCATCCCCACGCCCTAAGACGTTAGGACTACTCACAAATCATTTCACAAATAGAAGAATAATCAATTGAAATAGCAATAGAATTCATGGCAATATTCAAATAAGCAATAAAAATAAGATTTTTAATGAAGAGGGAGACAAACCAATGTAGTTCTTCAAGAATCCAACAAAATAAACCTTTTCTCTCCTCTCCAATCACAAGAATCAAAAACTAAAAAGTCTAATCTAAAAGGCTGCCAAAAAGCAAGGAAAAAGCTCTCTAACCTAGGTTAGAATTAGGGGTTAAATACCCCCCAAAACTGCCCAAAAATTCGTGACCAAACTGCCCCTGCGCCTCTTCAAAATCGCGTTTTCCGCTACAGGCGTGCGGCTTACTCGGCCGAGTGACAAAATTCGATCGGCCGAGTGAGAGACCCTGAGAATTTACAGTAAGTCCGGGGTCTTGGGGGTCTTCACTTCGGACGTCGTTCGGCCGAGTGAGTTGTCGTCACTCGGCCGACGGGCTTATCTTCACTCGGGTGGCCGGCAATTGCCACTCGGCCGAGTGGGTCTTCTGATGCTCAGACGGACGAAAAACAGTAAGTTGGCTCTTTTTGAGGGGCGTCGTCTGAGTGCCGCCTGGGCGGATGGGATACGTCACTCGGCCGAGGCGGCTTCTGATGCACGGCCGGGTGCACACTTGAAGCGTGTCCAATCTGGCCGGCCGAGCGGGGTCTCGCTGGTCGGCCGAGTGACTCCTTCACTCGGCCGAGCGAGACAATGTAAATGCCCATTCTGAGTGTTTTTGCATCCTCGTCGCTCCTATGACGTTCTGTCTTCTTCCGCTCCTCTCCAATATCAAAATACCCCTCAGGGAAGTCTTCGGTGACACTCCGGAGTAGGTGTATCTCGGAATCACTCCAAATCACTCCAAATCTCCTGAAATACGACAAAAACAACAAATCGTGAAAAGTATCGCAATATCGTCGATAAATCGTGAAAAACGTGATTTGAGCGATCTAAATGGCATGCAAACATGCGGAAAAAAGTGTAAAATATGGAGTGATCACACATCTAGTGTGTTTCCGTACGAATTGGACTCAGATTGCTAGAAATCCCCATTGACACATTCCATCGAACACATACCATGCAATCAAGTCAAATATAAATCCCAAGCATCAATCCTACTCTAACCCATATTAGGGTTCATTAAGAACTACTCAATGATGAAGAACATGATAGCAATCAATAAATCCAAACAAACATTCATCATCAAGCAAAATGAAAATAACACAACAAAATGAAAATGAGAGAAAAGATACTTATCTTGCTATTGAATCACCAATCCTTTACAAGACTTATTCAAATAGAAACCTAATATAAACTAATCTAAAGCTCCCATGAAAGGGGCAAAAGCTGCTGGAAAAAATAGGGAAGAACTACCCCCAAGTCGTGCCTACACTTACATTTATAAGCCCCCTCAAAACCCTAACGGTTCGGGTCCAAAAACCCAATAAAACTGCCAAAACAGGACCACCCGATCAGTTGAAGTGTCAACCGATCGGGTGGAAGAAAACATAGGTGCACAGCTTCTGAAATTGACTCCAACCGATCGGTTGGACTCCCAACCGATTCGTTGTGTTAAATTTTAGACAACATCGAATTTCAGCACCCCGCTACGCTCAGAAAATTCCAGAAAAATGTAGAAAATTCGTATTTGGGTATGCGACCTATCGTTGGAAAGCTAACGATGATGCCGACACTATAAAAATAATAGATCACCCAAACTCCCACTGAAATGATAGAAGATCTTCAATGAATGAGCAGCGGTGCGGGAAAGGAGAAGAAAAGGCCACCCGATCGGTTGAAGTGTCAACCGATCATGGGGGTTCTTCCCCAAAATGACCCGGAGAGATGACTTGATCGGTTGAGAAGTCAACTGATTGGGTGGCTTTGGCACACAAAACAGAGAGCACTGACGTGACCACCCGATCACTGAACCGATCGGGTGGGGTCTTCTTCATTTCAGCTTCTGTCCGGGTCGGATATATGTGCACGAACCGATCGGGTGGGTCTGTCCATCCGATCGGTTGAAGTTCCAGAACAACGAATCCTCATCTTTGGCAATCAGATCTTCTCTGTATAAGCGCTCCTTGGTCCCGACATGCGAGGTTGATCCCAGAAGACACCAAAATGTTGACATTTACCTGAAATACAAGCAATACACCCAATAGTCAATATGAACCGAATGTGATATATACAGCATAGAATGAGATGAAATCCATATGAAAACACGATGAAAAGCGTGTACAAAATATGAAATATGAACACGCGTCATTCACCTACTTCTGCCATTGTGTTGTCTATTCTATCAGACTTGTGTTTTAGCAAGAACATGTGTCGTAATAAAAAAAGAACAACTTATCCTGGCTAACTTAGACTTGGGTCCGGGTACTTCTGTGTGTACTAGACTACAAGTTCACCAATTTATTTTCCCACTGTCTTACAGATGGGATTTTGGCCATCATACTTTTGAGACAAGATTCACAAGTGTCTATTGACTTCATAATACTTGAGGTCATGCCCCTCTTTATGTGACTTGTGAAGCTTAGTCTCTTAGGTACAGACTGGTCTATTTTGCCATATAAGTTTTGCTACTATCTTGTGTATTCATGTATTAACATTTAATACATTATCGTTATACAAATTTCTCATTTCTTCAGAAGCAAAGTGATAACATTTTCCAAAAAACGTTAGACGTCCTCTATTGTCCAAGAAACAACATTTGCTCCCTTTTCTAATACGTATGAAAATCTATTTTGTATCACGATTATCCTTAATTTGTGACATCTAATATGTCACAATTTCAATTCCTCCTACTTTTGCCTTTACTAATGATAGATAAAACTTTCTTTCTCAATTGCCTTTTCCATAATGCCTTCTCCCTTTTCTAAATCTCATTTAGATATTATGCGTCTCAACAAAACATCTCATGTATCCAAACGCTTGAGGTTTGCAACCTTGAGTGTGCTCAACAAGTTGTTCATTTGAAGATCCGGTTGGGATACATAGTCTTGCACCGCTCATGCACTCATCTTCGATTCAAAACAATTTGATCGAAGTTTCAAATTTTGTGAATCGAAACCGTTTCCAAACAACCTTGAGTTGACTCAACAAATTATATGGAGAAAAATGCTTTGAACATCAGTATGTTCAAGCTCCCCCTCATAGAGGCAAGTGATGGGTAGAGTGAATTTATTTAGTTGGACCCAGAGCTTAATAAAATCATTGTCCTTAAGCTTGTGTTTAAGAATGTCATTTTAATGTCCATGAGAACATGGTTTTGTCTATCAATTAGAATTTGAGTTGATATTCCATAAACTGGCCATTTGGACCAGTTAACTTATTCCCTTAGAATATTATGTTTTTGATTCCATTGGTAAACATAGAACTAACCTAGTTTAGCATATGTTCAATTTTAAATATAGATAGAATGGATTTTATCTAAATATATACTCCCACTATTTTTGCGATCATTTTTAGCCATAAAAATGAACAATTTAATTAAATTTAATTTAATGGGAAAGAGATCCAACCACATTGAGCCTCGCAACCTTGAGTGTGCTCAACAAATTGCTTGACTTTGCGATTTATAGATGACTCTTCATCAATCATATCATATATGATTCCCTTATTGGTTTTTACCACTAGCCACTTATGATCATAAGTGTGATCATCCAAATTACAATGACTAGTCTAGTCGGACCCTTGTTTTCATGTCTAGCCTAACTTATGTCGGCACTCGGTGTATGGGCACGACACGACGGTTTGGATTACGTCTGGACTATATCTTGTAGGGATTTTCAAGGTCCCTTAGAGCTAATTTTAATGTTATTCGTCCTAAGTCAGACGAAAAATAAAATGAACAGCGAAAAAACAATTTATTAAACTATTTAATAAATATATCCCTAAGAAAAAAATCCCTAAGCCAGGATATCTACTGACTCGAGTTGGGTCTGACCAACTTGAGAAAGTTCTAACTACTACTTAAAAGAAATGCATATTAAATTAACTCACCCGGAATCTTGCCCTGGAGCAGGCAAGATGTTCCGCACTGTCTTGCGCTCCATGATCTGAGCCGCCTCCCGAACTGCATTGTGTCGCTCCTCGTCGCAACTGGATCAGCTCCCGAAGCGCACCTTGCCTCCAAGCCCATCACCAGCCGTAGAAAGTTTCACTTGAGTAAACCCGCGTCGTAGACTTTCGAATCAGATTCGGACCTCCCATTGCCTTGCTAGGACTCGGTTGGAGGACAGGAAAATATATAGAGGAAGAAGATAAATTTAAGTCTTGATTAAGTTTGCTCAAATTTTCCGGAGCTCCTTAATCAGTGACTTGGTGCAAGAAACAAAGAAGGGAGTGACCACCTATTTATATATGAGGCCGGCTCTGCTTCTTTTGTCACGAGTAATGTGGGACAAAAGATTTGTACGAGGTTTTAGGATTAATTTAATTTAGTAAGCTTATCTTTCACAAAAGTCTAACTTCAATCAATTAATCCTCACTCACCATTAAGCCCTAGAGATGATACAAGTTATCATTTCGAAGAGCTAGGAATGGTGAACACGTAGAAACAAACGACAATGAAATTCGAGTTTGTTTGACCCTTCAAACAATTGCTCAAATTTGAGCAAAAACCCATGTTTCGTAGCCATCAAGGGTTTCAACAAAACGCTACCACTTCCTTTTGTGCCTTTCTTGCGCTTCTGGGCTCATTCGAGCTCCGTTTCCTTCACGGTTTGATTCTTTGGATTCCACACGAAATCCCCTCCAATCCCAAATGCTCCAAATTCAAACCATCTTGTGAATTTGACATTCTCATTTCATCTTATGAGTTCCTCTATACTATCTCCATGTTACGAAGACGTGAATGTTACTCGGTGTGAGACCCTACAGCCTGACCCTTACTTCAGGCCGAGACACGAAGTCTCCAGACGATAGTGACCACTAGCAGTAGGTGTCGTCCCTGTTTCAGGATCATCGATTATGTGATTGATTCGTTGGCAAGAGTGCCGACGGGATCACTCTGACTGTGACTGTGATAATTTCCGTAGTTTTAGTCCCTTCGTCATAACTATGTCACTTGACTAGCCTAGGGTATGGTACTCTATCAACCCCACTAGCTAGCAGTGGTCAGTATACGTCGGTCTCTAGTACATACATGTTGTACATGTTACAACATACCTTGGCCAAGGTTTTACCAAGAGCCGTACTAACCTACGACACTAACTTCCCATTAACGGAAGAGACGAATCCTCTGTTGATCACTACTTAGCTCATATGCTTCGAGTGTTACCCAGCCTAAGATCTTTCAGCATGCCTAGCCTCGAAGTTAGATCTTTAGACCTAAGTGACACTGTTCACACATAGCTTCATACAATGATCTCAAGTCCTAAGGACCAACTTACCAATTATCACTTAGAGTTATTAATGATAGTTTAGTTAATGTTGAACCATTTAATAACTCTTTGTTTGGGTCGTTCAGTGGACTCATTCTATAGTGAGCACATGCGCCTTGTCTCCGACTTCGACATGCCGTATGGTTATGAGACCAACCAGACTAAGGCACAACGGTCTGTCCGATGGGCCGATATCCCTAATCTCGACACATCTATGACCATGAATGCTTTTTAGATTCAAGCTGCTATCGGTCAGACATTTCTCATAATCGTAATCTACATTGCGAAACATGTGTTACCTAACTTTGAATCTAAGGGAATAATCCAAGTAATAAATAACTCAGACAATATTTTATCAGAAAGAACACTTTCATTTATTGAACAAGATGTTTATTAAGATAAATAGCCACGAGGGCATACATCTCTCTACATATCTCATGTATTAAGAAGTTGGTTTCCATAAAGTATTTATGACATAGCTTGAGTGTGCTCAACAACTATAACAAAGAACCTATAGTTGTCAACCTCTAAAACAAGGAGCGTCACAGCTAATCTTGAAGAACATTTTTAACGTAATTGACTAGATATAATCGACGATGTCACATAATCATAATTCGTATCCTTGTGGTCTAGCAGAACATGGATATGGATTTGGCTAGGCCAGGATCACTATCCCAAGGCATGCTAGGGTGATCCACAACACTAGTGAAAAAAACATTAGACCTGATTATAGTCCATTGAAGGAAGCTTATTATTCATATCTGTCCCATTTGTTTTGAAATGATTTTATTAAAACTAGTTAATCCTATCAACTAGTTGAATCCTAAAATTTGAAAGTATTAGGATTGGTTAATATCTTTTATTAATGTCATTATCAACTATAAGGATTATTAAGGTGCTATCCTAATCATGTATTAGACATTTAAAGTTTAAGTTGCTACAATTTAAATCATAGCCTTTTGTTCAGAATTATTATTAAAACAATTAAAATAATAATTAGGAGAGAGCTACCCTAAACAAGAATTTAATTTGGTGGAACAATTTTTAAAACATAGCATGTCCAAAAAATTTATCTCATTATTTTCTGGAAGTTTTTAATGGCTATCCTAATTGTCTTTCCTGAATTATCGCATAATTAAAATAAAACTAATATAACCATTATCAACTAAACAGTTTAGCTAGGCTTAACAAAGCAATAAAAGTTTATCTCATAAAATTTTCTAGCTAAATATGCAACTTAAATATTATCTCATAATTTTAAGTTACATAAAAAATTATCACATAATCTTTAAAGATTTAATTTTAAAATAAAATAAAATAAAATTTTCAAAAAAAATGTTCGAAAATAAAAAACTTTGCTTTAAAAATGAATTTTTTAAAGTTTAAATCAAAACCTCCATCTCATGGAGAAACATGCTGTATCACATACATTTTATAAATTGCAAATCTATAGATCAATGTAGATCATAGCTCTGATACCACTGATGGTATCGCTCTGATATCATTGCAATGAAGTTAAGGCCCATTATCCATGGCACCCTAGACCCGTCACAAGATCCCTCACGAACTTTTTTTACGGCATGCCTCTCGACAACGCCCAACCCATTATTAGAACCCCATCTTATCGGCACTTGGTATACTAAGAGCAATTACTTAAGATCAACTCATACCCCAAGAACCCGTACTCAAGCTCAACCTAGATGTGATAGCACTATGGGTTTTCCGGGTCCTTACGGCTATAAATAGACGCCTGACCTAAGTCGGTCGGACGAAGTCAACAAAATAGCAGCGAAAAATAGACTTAAAACAGTTTTAAGTTAAGCTCAAAAGGGAACAAACCCTAGCCAAGATCTCTACTATCCCGGTGTTGGGTCCGACCAACCCTTAAGGATAGATCTATCTAACAGTTGCAATTTATAAACGCATGCTATTTAATTACATACCTTTCACTTCCTTTCCGCAGAAAACAAAGCGTCCTTTTTAGCAACATTTCTTTGGCCCAGCGTCGCTTCTCCCGAGCCGAACTGCATCCCGAGCTGCACCTTGTCCCGAGCCGAACTGATTCCCGAACCGCACCGTGTCCTGAGACGAGGAACACCCTTAACGCTGAGCCAACCACACGTCGAAGAATATTTCACCTTGGGTGAATCCTCCGTCAAGACTTCGGATCCTATCCGAGCTCCTTCGTAGATTTGCTAGAGCCTGAACAGGAGCAATGAAGAAATTTAGGGAGGAAGAGAATATTTATTTTAAGCTCAGATCCGGGCTCGTTCACGTTTAATGGAGCTAGCCTGATCTGGAGCTTGGGACGAGTTTCAAGGAGGGGGTAGACCACTATTTTATAGGTGGCTGACCCCTCCCCTTCACTCCATATCCGATGTGGGACTAAAAGTTTTAGAGAAAAAATTAATTAAAGTTTCCCTTTCACAAAGGCCAAACTTTAGCAAATTTTTTCTCCCTCACCGTTGAGCTTTGCAAGTGATACAACCAATCAAATAGAAGATAGTTGAACGTTGAACGCGTAGGAAGAAACGTCATGTCATTCCGAGTTCATTTGACCCCTCAAACGAGTGTCCAAACATAGCCAATAACTAGCTTTTCGCTTAGATTACATCCGTCGCACAAAAATGGGTTAAAAAAACCCTATTGTGGCCTCCAAGCGGGTCGGGCACTCGACCCGTAATGCCAAATTTGGCTTTTTTACTGTTTTAGCTCTATTTTGTGCGTTTGGTGTCCGTTTTTGACACGGTTTGAACCTGCGTTTAGACCAGGAAGAACCCGTCACCCAGGTAACCTTTTCCTCGAGTTTATTATTAAATATACACGTAAACATTTTACGACCATTTAATTCCCTTTGTATCATATGCAAAATTCCCACATCTTATATTAATATCCATTTGCGTCAAATACGAATGAACTAAGGGCATACATCCCTCAAAAACATCTATGTGTTATATTAAATCTTTCTATATTAAACCCCTAGAACTACCCAAAATCATTTCAACGGTCTCTCAAATCCCAAGCACCCGAATTTCTTTCCAATTTCAGAAATTTCCATAGCTTGATCCGCAATTTTAAGTGGAGTAGGAAGGATTTTTTTGAAGATTTCTACTTTATTTGGGTATATTTCCCTTATCCCATTTTTTTAAAAAAATCATTTGATGTTAAAATTGGAAGAAGAGGTGGCTAATGGTATCCACATAGCCATATATATATATATATATATATATATATATATATATATATATATATATATGACAGATAAGTGGTAGTCTTTATTATAATCAAGAATAGGTACAAATGTACAAGCTAATTACACTAGAGGGAAGGAAGAAAGAGAGAGGATATGGCACAAGCATCGTCACCCTCTACAATCCACTTTCCCGCTAGAAAGTAATCATCAAACAACTATTACAAGAGTAGGTTACAAGAAATGCTCAGCCACAATCAAGGAAACCCCAATTAAAGAAGGCCATTTCTTCTGGGGGGGATGTCAATATCCATATTACGAAGAATAATACGAACATCCGAAGCAATTTCTTCAAAAAGTGCCACTTTTCCTACATGCTTGCCACCAAATATACGCAAGTTACGCTGCTTCCATATATGCCAGACCATAGTGCCAAGCATAGTTTTTGCCAATACTCCAACACAATCTGATTTCTTGTATCTAGACAAGATCCAATCACCGATACCCTCTAGATTAGTAGGCGCCACCCCAGTATATCCCATCTTAAGAAGACTCAGTAGTAGAATGTATCTACTGAAGTCGCATTCAAAGAAAATGTGTTGGCAAGTTTCGGCGGCCTGGGAATCACATAGTACACAAAAGCCGTCAGTTGCCGATCCCCACTTGATGAGGAGATCTTTAGTCGGAAGTTTTTTGCGAAAAGCTCTCAAAAGCGCAAGAGCCATCTTCGGAACGGCCTCGGCGTGCCAGACCGTGCATCACGGGAACCTTCCCAAGCGCTTCGTATTGAAAATTTCGGCCCAAGGGACCAGCACCATGTATCTGCGCCTGCCGTTAGTTTAATTCCATTGAGCATTGGAAGAAGATGAATAATGGAAGGGGACCAATTGCCATTAGTCCAGAAGTCCTTAACAAGGGCATCTGCAGTTCCAGTTATAGGTTCACATTGGAGATATAGGGGCCCAGTGGGGTGCCAATTGTCAAACCAAAATAATGTAGTAGAACCATCTTTTACAATACGTCTGATTAATTTTTGGGAAATTGGGCGGTGCCTAAGTAAGAACTTCCACGTACCTGATTGGGTAGGTTTAGAAATTGCAGAGTAAAATCCATAGACTGGCATATGAATTTTCCGCATGAATTTAGCCCATAATCCATCAGTAGCAAGGTAACGCCATATCAAACGAACACCAGATGCTGAATTTAAATCTTTCAGCATTCGCAGACCCACTCCGTCCTCTTTTTTAGGAACACACAGGTCCTTCCAGGCCCAAGAGTTTGATTTACCCCAAATGAATCTTCTGCATGCCGAATTAATAGCACGAATCACCGAGGTTGGTAGACAATAAGCTTGCATCCAGAATCCCACCATACCATAAATAACAGATCGGACCAGTTCAATCCTACCAAAGATGGACAGACAAGAGGAAGACCATTCCTGCAACCTTGTTTTGCACTTATCAATCAATCGATTAAACATAGCAGCTTTAGGGTATTTGGAAGAAAGTGGCAAACCCAGGTAGGTAGTGAAAGAAGATACCAACTTAATACAAAGAGAAGCAGCCAAGCTCCTGGGGTCCCGCGTGCCCTTGCTGAAAATAACTGAACTCTTGTCGAGGTTAATCTGAAGTCCAGAGAAAAGATCGAAAGTATTAAGTAGATCCTTCAGACCCTTAAAAGAAGAAACATTAGCTCGGCAGAACACCAAAAGATCATCTGCAAATAAAAGGTGGGAGATAGACCCAGAACGCCTCAATGGTTGAATAGAATGCAGAGATTCAGAACGAGCCATAAGCAGGGAGAAAGCTTCCATAACTAGTACAAAAAGGTACGGAGAGAGGGGGTCCCCTTGTCTAAGCCCCCGATTAGACATAAAAACCCCTCAGATGAACCATCAATCAGAACTGAAAAAGATGGGATGGAAATGCATACTTCAATCCAGTTGGTAAATCTACTGTTGAATCCCATCTGATGGAGCAAGTAGATGACGAATTTCCTGTTCACACTATCAAACGCCTTACGGATATCCAATTTAAGGCAAGCCCTAGAACCCATAGGATTGCTGAAATCATGGATTTGCTCATGGGCAATAAGAGTACAGTCAGCAAGCAACATGTCCGTTAAGAAGGCAGCTTGATTTGGGGAGATCAATTCACCGATAGCCATCTTCAACCTGTTACAGAGAACCTTGCTTATAATTTTGTAAATGACATTACAGCAAGCGATGGGCCTGTAATCTCCCAATTCCGAAGCCCTGGAATTTTTAGGCACTAGAGTTAAAAAAGTATGGTTGATCTGGCGAAGTAAACAACCGGATCTGAAAAAGGATGACACAGCAAAAATAACATCCTCTCCAATAATATCACAGCAAGACTGATAGAAGTAGGCATTGAATCCATCTGGCCCAGGGGCCTTATCTTTTCCAATAAGGAAAGTGGCTTCCTTAATCTCTTCTGGAGAAATATCATGCCCCATCCAATTAGAAGCCTCAGGAGTCAATTTACGCTTAGGAATGAGCCTAG
Organism: Scilla litardierei; assembly: GCA_030789695.1. NCBI lineage: Eukaryota > Viridiplantae > Streptophyta > Magnoliopsida > Asparagales > Asparagaceae > Scilla > Scilla litardierei. Next base: position 54,824,454 of record CM061132.1, read on the forward strand.
GGAACACATTCAAATAGCTGCTCTGATTATAGAGATCCTTGAAAAAGAGAGGGGCCTTGGCCTTAAGGGAAGAATAAGCAGAATTCAAGGAACCTTCAGGGGAGAACAGGTGGCTAAGGCTGTTGTAGGTTTGACGGGCTTTCATGGCATTGTAGAAAACTTTGAATTTCTATCTCCTAAAGATATCCAGTTTTGGCGACTTTTTTGACGTAAATCAGCCTCCTCAACATCCATAGCATGTGCCAATTTGTAAGATGCTAATTTCTCCTTCAGCTGAACATGAAGGTCAAAACTCAGGTTTGGGTCATTTTGCAAATCCTCAACCTGTCTTCTACATTGATTGATGTCAAGACCATTCTTATGGCTTGCCGCCCAGGATTTAAGAATTTGCTTCAGGAGCTTAAGTTTCCCCGTGAGCCGCTGCATAGGAGAACCCTCTAGGAAAACATTCTAGGCCGCATCTACAACCTCAAAGAATCCTGGATAACTAGCTCAAGAATTGAAAAATCTGAACGCCTTCGGGGAGGGAATAACATTTGCTTGAAAATAGACAGTCATAGGCATGTGATCGCTAGTACACGAATACGAATAATCAGTAAAAGAATGCGGAATATAGTCCAATCCAGTCGGGCAGAGATGCGAGAGGACCCAATGCGTTTATTATTCCAGCTAAGAAGGCCACCCCTACTTTTAAGTTCAGCAAGTCCGCAAGAGCCCAAAGTGTGGTTGAAAGCATCAATAGCTATACTATCAACAGGCCGGCCCCCTACTTTCTCACTGGAGAAGCGGATACAGTTGAAATCTCCAGCCATTAACCACGGAAGAGAATGGCACAATCTAGAATCAGCTACTAGTTCATCCCAGAGAGTTAACCTGGACTTGGAGGTATTAAACCCATAGACCGCAGTGAGACCATATTAAATCCATCAGCATTAGTGAAATAGCATGTAATACGCTGTTCGGACATAGAGACATTCCCTTTGCTGCAGTACGTACCATTGTAGTAAATGACAATTCTGCCCCCCTTACAAATGGTCCTATTATCCAAGCTGAGCCAGTTATTTCCAAAGCACTTAGAAATTCTGAACTCGTTGACAGATTCCACCTTAGTTTCAAACAAGCATACAATACTTGGTCGAATTTTATTCAATCTTAACCTTAGGTCAGCACGACGGGTAGGGTTATTAAGACCCCTAGTATTCCAAAAATAAATAGACATTATTGGCCTTCATTTATGGGGCAAGCAACAGAGTTACCTGCAATACGAGAGCTTCTTCTGGAGGAAGTAGAGGAAGGCTTTTTCTTAGAAACTGAAGAAGCAAGTTCCACTTGCTCAATCTCCCATTCTGGGATCGGACAAGTCCAGATACGTGGCTGATCAGGCTTAGATGCCGAATGGGGGGCCACAGTAACAGGAGCAATAGGCTTAGCCCCAGAGACATGAGCATAGGGGGGCGTATGAGATGCCATAATTGACAACTCAGAAGAGGAATCAACTGGCATAGAGGTGCAGTTACCCTCAGAAGAAGACGCAGGAGGAGTTGGGGACACCAGAGATTGCGATACAATGATGGGGGATGCCAGAGATTGCGAAGTAATATTGGGGGTAGTAGAAATACAATGCGATGCTGGAGCACAAACTGGGAAAGAATCGAGCATAGGCTGGACAGGGACAGCCTCAACAACAGAATTAGTGCCAGCACCCAGATCAGAACCAAGGCCCTGCACAACCTCACCCATACCATTTGTAGGATGGTTGGTCAAGTCAACAACCAGCTCACCATCCTCTAGCTCTGCCGAGGCCACAGCAGGAGGAATGCTACCATTTTCCACTCCCCTACCAGAAGACGAAGAAGTTTCCCCATTGACCAAAGACGTCAATGTGCACGCAGCCGCACCAACGACGGGATGGGAGAGGGAAAACTCTCTTTGGATTGAAGAGAACTCGTGATCCTTCTTCTTGACCGTACATTGCGAATCCAAGTGTCCAAAGCAGGAACAAATAGTACAACGGGGAGGATCACCGTCATACTTAATGGTCACAGGAAATGTGCTCTCATCTTCCAACTCAATAAGCACATTCCAAGCCAATGGCTTATTAGCGTCAACCTCGACAAGGCATCTCGAAAATATAATTCTACTCAAATTAGCCGTAGCACGGTCAAGACAAATTGGAGTTCCAACTCCGCTAGCCACCATATTCAAGATGTCCTTGGTCCACATGTGCAGAGGGAGATGATGGATTTGAATCCAAACCGGAACTGCAGTTAAAAAGTCACGGTCGTGTTTAACTAAGGGGCTCCATCGCTGATGCACCACAAGCCGGCCATCGAATAGCCAAGGGCCCCCATGTAGAATAGTCTCACAATCTTCTGCTTTTTCAAATCGGAAATAGAAAAAGCCATTTTCCTTGCTGAAGATCTGCAGCCCTCCCTTCAGCTTCCATAGCCTCTCGGTCCAAGCCTTGATCTGACCGTAGTACGGGATATCACCCAATACATAACCAACAAGAGAGTTTTTCCAACGCGATACTCCAACCTCTAAATGTGAGTTCGAAACTCTGATCTTCGCAATCCCATTCACCTCTCCCACAGGAGGAATACTGGTCATAAGTAGAGGGTCATCATATTTTCTCCTTTGCGAACAAACATCTAACCAAGATATCTTACCCCCTTCAGGGTTGAAATGAATATTAGCAACAAGCCTAACAGGTCTTTTCTCAAACACCTGGTGTGCAGACACAGAGGTCTTATTACCTTCTACACGGGAAGCAGCAACATGCGGGTTGCTAGTCCTTACATTGCCTTTGATCCCTCGAAAGCCAGAGGAATTCCTCTGCCCAGCACCCCTATTGGGGTTAGGGCCAACTCGATAACTCTTCTCAAGGAGCCTAAAGCTTGACTTGGCCGCCCTCCTCTTCGCAAACGCCACAGTACGCCACCCCTCTTCATCCTGAGATGCATCAGCGACTCCTTTACCTTTGGGGTTCAAACGATCGCCACCTTGGAATCCAAAACCACCAAACCCAGACGAGTCACCCAAGGAAGAAGCGACATTGCCCAATGCTCCAGAAATACCTCCCTTGTTACCGCCCAGAACAACGCTAGGACCAGATCCGTTACCGGTAGAACCCCCATCCTCGACCTCATGACCCAGTGAGCCGCCTGAACTACCATCCGCCCGACGATGAAGAACACTACCAACATCGCCTGATCTCCCAACCGCCACCTGTAGGCGTGGAGCGCCGCCGCCAGGATCACCTTTGAGATCGCCATTGAGATCGCCCATCCGCCGCAATTTTTATTATATATATATATATATATATATCATAGCCATAAATATATATACAAATATATATATATATATATATGTATGTATGCATGTATATATATGTATATATACATATATATGTATATATGTATATATATGTTTATATACATATATATGTATATATGTATATATATATATATACATATCTATTCTATAAAATAGGGATGTTATCAAGAGATTTTGGATAAGAGTTTTTGTATAAGAGATATTGGTTATGAGATAATGGATAAGAGAATTTGGATAATGGATAAGAGAATTTGGGTAATTGGGTATGTTGGTTAATACATTTTGTATTTTGTATATGAGAAATGAGAAATTGGGTGATGAGAAATTGGGGTTATGTAATTTGAGTAATCTTTTGAAATTTGAAATGTTAAAACTTTGTGGGGGGAAATCTTTTTAGTTGATATGTTAAAACTTTGTGGGGGGAAAATCTTTTGGACGCATCAGCTTTAGGGGGAAGTGGGGAAAACATTTGGGGCCAGAAGAAGAGAGGGGGGAAGAATCCACCATGGATTCTGAGGAGAACAAAGCATTAGAGCCAGCTCCCCCATCTCGCAAACATCATTTCACCTGAGACCTTGAAGAAATCATTTCCCCCACAAACCCTTGGAGAAGGAATCGCATCAATCTCGCATAGGCTCTGTCAAAAATTTCATCTCGCAACGCAGCAATCTCGCCTGAGCCCTTGGTTTTTCATCTCGGCCCTTGGTTTTTCATCTTCCATGCGCTCTTGGGGGAATCTCGCAACGTAGCAATCTCGCAGCGCAAGCAATCTCGCAATCTCGCAGGTGAGGCTGTTTCTGAAGTTCGCCATCTCGCAACGCCTAGGAAGCTATTCCCCATCTCCCCATCAAATTTCAGATTTCAAGTATTTTAGCCAATTTTTAGTTCTATTCTATTGTGTACTACCAGTGATATAGCAGTAATTTCTCACAGAACTATACGAGAATTAAAATTATAATCATCTAAATTTTTGTCTCTTGCTTGTGCATAAATCATTACCGTTGTCTTGCTTTTAATTTTTGCGTTGTCCTGCTTCTAATGTTTGTTAACTCCAAACTGATCTGCTACAGAGATCATGGCCGATTTAAAGCCTGAAAGCATTCCGATGTTGCCGTGGATGAGAAAACTTTTCAAAATCGACGATGTTAACACATGCCCCGTCAGTCTCCTTTCGGGCCTAAATCCCAGGTATTTTTAAATTTCACATAAAAGTTCTAACAATAATTAACTAGCTATTAGTATCATGAATTTTTTATAATTAGTATACTTAATAAAAATTACGATTGTTCAATGACTATCGATTTATGTAATCTGACAGTAGTTTATATTACCCATATTATTTTATTTTTTCTAATTAATATCAAATTAGTGTTACAATAAAGAATACTAACTAATATGCATTCATCCAAAAAAGAATGGAGGAGGCAATAATGCTGCTGCTGTTGAACTAACAATCATACATTGACTTTTCTTATTATTGTATATGTATTCATATTCTAATTTTTTGTATTTTTTAAATTAATGTTCAAGGATGCCGCCGCCAAGATGCAAGGGCCTCTGTGTCAGATCTTCGTCGAGTTCTTGGAGAGGTATTGCACCGCCGAGTTCTTTGGCTACTTGCTCTACAGGGAGCTCAGCCGCAGGCTCAAGGTTACATCTTGCCATTCAGTTAAATTAGTTTGTTTCCAATGAGAGAAATGCAAATGCCAACCTTTTTATGCGATTAATTAAAGACATCAATTTAATCAAGAAGCTCAGATTGTTATATCATTGTATTACTCATTGGTTATTTCTTCCAACAATTTTATGACAAAAAATGTTGTGTTACATGGTAGAAAACCAATCCTGTGGTGGCTGGGATCTTTTCCCTCATGTCAAGGGATGAAGCCAGGCATGTAGGGTATGCATTTAATTGAAACTCTTTCAACCCAGACCCTTATCTTCTATGACTCATGATGGAAATGCTTATCGTTATATTAAATTTGAAGTTTTTTGAACAAGGGCATGCCTGATTTCAACCTGGCATTAGATTTGGGGTTCCTAACGAAGGCTAGGAAGTACACATTCTTCAAGCCGAAGTTCAATTTATATGCGACGTACCTCTCGGAGAAGATTGGATACTGGAGGTACATCACCATCTCCAGGTATGATGTTTTTGTTTTTGTTTTTGTCCCCAGCATATATATATTTGTCTATTTTTGTCCCCAGCATCATCAAGAGACTGAAATATTTTTTTTGATGTTGTTTGATGTTTTTGGTAGGATACAGGGTTATGTAGGGGATTGCTGGATTTAGAAATGGGAACAAAGCTGGTGGAGTAGGGCATGTCTCAGATCTCGAAGATTGAGATCGAATCTTTTGGCCTCTATCGAATATTGCAATACAGTGGCATGTGGAGGAGATCGAATCGCTTCGAAGGGCTCAAGTTTAGAAGCAGGACATTGAGCTCAGACCCGGACACCAAGAAGAAATCGAAGTAATTAACGCATCTCAGTCTGGCATCTTAACAAATTTTCTTTATTTTATTAATAATTATCGAGACATTCGAAACTTGGCTAAAATATTAATGAACAATTTGGGATCAATAAGCAGACGCTGAAGTTGAATTTGATTTGCCGAGTCTAGGTTTGAGGAGAGCAGATCCATTCCAAAAGACCTCGGTGGTAGACCCGGCGAAGCTTTGCCGCGAAAAGGGCGCCAATGTCAACGAAGGGCTCGGCTCTTTCGGGTGTTTGGTTCTGGCTTCAAGCAGTTTGGAAAAACCTACGGCGATTCACTTCAAAGTCTACAGGGACGGTGGGAAATACATTGTTCTACTGTGTATTGATCCAAGGAGGTAAGAAATTTTTTCAAATCATTGTTAACTTCCAAGTTTCATCTGATGAATAATAGTTCATCCATGATTGATATAGTTAAAAACAATTCATCCATGAGCGAGAACGTATACAAGCCAGCATCCGGAGGTCTAATATCATTGCGAACCCTGGGTGCTTTTAAAAAAACTTTTGCTTTCTTGACCAATTTGTTCAGTTTTCTTGGAGTTTTGAAGATTTTGTCGGTTGTTTAACACATGTACAGATTGTTCGTTCGGTGATAGGAGCTTCAGGGGGAAGGGCAGAACGGTCATTACATCTCAGGTTTACCCGACGCTGCTAGCCAAGGGGAACACACGTCTCTATGCCTTCAACAATGGCACTGAGAGTGTAAAGATATTAGACCTCAAGGCATGGAGCATGGCCAAAGCTCAGATTAGCTAAACGGAGGAAAATATCACAGCTGTTGCGTTGTGAGGCAAGCCTGAAACATACTGCCAAAGCGATGTGAATTTTTGAGAACATGAATTTTTTTTGAGAACATGGACAGACTCGCACCAGGGACACTGGGAACATGAAATTTGTCCCGATAATTCCTCTCAGTGTAATGTGAATTTTTGAGAACATGAAAAATGTGTGCGATCCAATATTTGATTTTGACGATGTATTAAACCTTTCTAAATGCATAACATTTTATACCATTATACTGCAGGAGGAGGAGAAGCTTGAGACATGGCAAGGAAAATCATCGCATCGCCGCTTCATTTCTAGATTTTGTACCCCAATATTCTTAGAGGTGTGTTTCCTTTTTTCCCTTCTTTCTAATCTTTTTTCCTGTGAAGAACTAGCCATCTCTGAAATGGTTCTGAGAATATCTTATCACAAAGCTAATTTTGACCGAGACATTATGAAAGCATGCACTAATATTGTAATTTGCCTTTGTGCAGTCATTTATATTGACTTTCTTGGCAGAAGGGGGCACCCGTAGTTAGATAGCAACTATTGCGGTAACCAATTTACTCTTGCTAACTAACCAACATTTGTCTTGATCAAACATCGTACTCCAATAAATTTTTGCACGTGAAAATATCATAATTTCAATTGCGATGTTCAATGAGTTTTTTTGTTTCAATGCAGCTGGCAACCCACAAGAATGAAGTCGGAGTTGACGTCGAATCAATACTAGGCCACACGGTCTGCACGTCGCTTGCGGTGGTTGGGGGCAGCATTTTGGCCTCCAGGATCTCCCAAAGCACCGTCGCAACTATTGGCGGCCTGCTGTTTCTTGGGTTTTCTTTGTCGTCGTACTTCAATCCTCCATTTTGAATTGTCAGGTCACATACTAATAGTTGGGGACAAAAGGCCGTCTAGACCAGAAAATTGGGTCTTGCTGATTGGAAACTAATGATTTTTGTTTTTCTCATTATTGATGTCATCATTATTACGTCCAATATTTTTTTAAAATTGGTATATGGTTTTGATATTCAGACCATTGACCAACTACCATAGATGTATCAATATATAGATGTATCTACAATCTCTATTCAACCATTGTTAAATTGGTACATGGTTTCAATATATTAATTATCTTTTTAAAGTCATGTATATTGCCACTTTAAAGACTCAACACCATGGACAAAAAACTTTCGGTATTTTAACCTTTGAATTGTTAATAAGTTTCCAAAATTAATCTCATTATCAATATATTCACTTACAAAACCATGTTCTGATTTTAGGCACATGTTAATTATAGTGTAGTAATTTTAATATTTCCACAAATAGTGTGTATTAAGTTCAGCTTTGAGGAAGTGTTGAAAATTGTTACCATCGTTTGCTATGTATTCATATTCATTTTTATTGGATGTACAAAAAATAGAATCTTTGCTTACATATTTCAAGTATCCTGCTCATTTATTAAGAAATAAGTGAAAAAAGCACCTCCCCTTATCTGAAATATGTGTGCTCTGGGTTCATTTTAATCATCTTTCATATTTTTCCATGTTATTCATTCAGAAATTTATATATTTTAGTATTTCTTCCAGTAGCTAAAATATCCAATTGTTAAGCAACATTAGCAGCTAAATTTAATCGACAAACTAACAACCGCAACAAGGTTAACAATTAGGGTTCACCATATACTCATAGAAATACCACTGTAGGTGACAGAAATACTGCTCATAGGATACAACAGCTACAAAATACAACATTCCTTTAGTTGGGTTAGGAGGTGATAAACAATAGGACAGTCAAGAGTCACCAAATGGATTATCAGAATTTTGTCCCTCCTAAAGCTAAATTATAAAAATTTGACCATCTTATCAAAATAGTCTAAACCAAAACTTTTGCTACAACTAAAAAAACAAATGGCAATCCACTCTTATCAGAATTTACTACAATAATTGTTGAATTTTATCATTTTAACAATTCCTAGATCCTCAGGGGTTTAGTTACCATTATGCAACGTGAAGTGTCAGCTGAATTTACAAGTCTATGACTTAACAATTACACAGTTAAGAGAATTTGGGAGGATCCACTAAACGAGGATAGTTAAGAATATGGTGAATTTGTTTTATTTGTAATATTGTGTATATGGGAACATGCAGAAAATCCCAGTACATTACATTTGTAGACATTTAATAGTCGGACATTTAATAGTGGTGATCTTAGCTTAGAACGTCTTATGATAGCATAAAACAAATGTAATGTAATGTCTACAAATTAATAGTTGGACATTTATTAGATGGACATTTACAGAAAATGTAATGTCTACAAATCCAGTCTAAATGAGTGTTTAATAGGTCCATTTGTTTCATTAGTTCAATCATGCCCATAGTACATGGTTAGTTGTTGCAGTTTACCGTTTAATAAACAGTGTTTCATACAAATTATTCTTTTATGTTTTTCTTCACTTATGTGTGTTACTTTCTTCTGAGATAAAATATCCATAGGCGATTTGTACCCCCAACTTTCATGTATTTAATTCAGTTGTGAATTATGTTCAGTCTGCATATTTACTTTCCAAGGAAGGAATCGGTGCTGAGGTAAGTTTTATATGTAATTATTTTTTCAAATTTATGAATAAGCCCTGCTGTAATCACAGGATCAACTAGGAAAACTGACAGGTTATAAATCTTCGCTCCATAAGACCATTGCGCATACCCTCGCTTAATGCATCTATTAGGAAAACCAACAGATTGGTAACTGTTGAAGAAGGCTTCCCACATCATGGTGTGGGTGCTGAAATATGGTTAGTTTCTTATCGGACTGTGTACCAGTTGGTGTATTTAGTTATTTGTTCTGCCCAATATTGTATCTAACTTATTGAGCCTGATTTGTTGAACAACATGTCTGTAATTGAAGAAAGCTTCGAATACCTTAATGCCCATGTGGAGAGGATTACTGGAGCTAATGTTCACATGCCTTATGTTGCAAACTTAGAGAGGTTAGCTGTTCCGCAGGTTAATAGTGCCTCTTACACCATCTACGATACCCTTAGGTGTAGCATTAAGTACATGTTGCAAAGACGAACAACAAACATATGACTACACCCACATATTCTGAAGAGTTCCTCATTGAAAATTAGCATGATGAAAGATGCAATGGGCAATTATATGGCTTTTGCATGTATCATGGGCATGATTGAACTAAGTCCCCATTGTCTAAGAAAGTAGCAAAAATTACCCTTAATTTATTAGGCAATGTGTACGAAATCGCATTGCCTCAATTCACCAAAGAAATAAAGGTGTCCTCTAATCTGCCCGATGGATGAAAATTTTCCTCTAAATGTGTTGGTGGCCTTCCCAAAATCTACTTACATTTAAAGCAAAAGAAATGCATGGACCTATTGAATAAATTCTCTGTGTGGACAGAAGTCTAACTTGCTATTTGATGTATTTCATTTAGTCAATTGTAGGGAAATGGCAGAGTAACTTTATGCTTTATGTTGTCCGAATTATGTTTTCAGGGATTTATAGGCTTTGATGTTTTGCAGGTCTGCCAGGTAAAAGACAAGCATACTGATAATGTCTGGTTACCCTCATGTTTTTGGAAGCAAGTAAAACAGCTGAGGGTGTTTACCCTCCTGTTTTTGTAAGCAAGTAAAACAGCTGATAATTCAAGAGCTTCAAGACCATCGACTCCAGTTGACACCTTCACGACGGTTGAAGCAATATTTTCAGTTGGAGATTTCTACGGTAGTCAATATAGATTAAAACTTGAATTTTATAGTTCTGAACTATGATTAATTCTCATTTTTAGTACTTTTGGAGGAAAAGGTTTGTAAAAGTTGTGGGCTCTACCCATTTCTATTAAGATGATGTAGGTTATTAGTACTGTTGTTTCTGCCTATAGTTGATCTAAACATACAAGAAAAATTCTGTGGTTGATGAAGTGATGTTGATGGTGGTGGTGGTTTTTTTTTGAGGAAATAAGGAGATGCTTGTGTGATGAAGCTAACAACTGTTGTTTCAGGTATTTTATCAATTTACCTCCCCATTTGATCACTGTTTTAGGTTTTAATCAGTTGTGAAATTTACTAATTAACTTAAGAAGAAAAAATCCCCATGTTTTTTGTTCTTAAAATTTTCTTTTAAATGTGTCATTAGTGGAGACAGGTGCCAGCATAGTAGCAATTTTTGGAGAAAAGCTTGACCTTGGATGAGATGTTCCCTATGTGACCCTACCACCACGGGCAACTGCTGGATCTCAATCGACAACCGGAGGAGGAGCCACAACACCAAGGCGAAGAATACTAGCCATATAATGACATTAATATTCGAAGGAGCCACATCACTAAGTCGAAGAATCATAGCCGTATACTGACTTTAATACTTGAAGCGTGATTATATGTAGTATCAAAATTTTGGTTGTGTATGCATCAGTTGTGTGAAATAGTTAACAAAACGTTGTATAGGTATAAGAAGTAATAATTTGGTTTTTTTCTATGCACCAATAATGCAAGATTTTTTTTATTGAAGTATGTTATGTGAAAATCATAATCTAAAATGGCTTCAAGAGAATGATTATGGTAATCAGAGAATGATCTTTCAAGAAAAATGGTTTCATGTTATCTAATTCTCTAATGGCCTTTTTTGTTACATGTTTAGCATCCAGTTGATAACCACATAAGGAAATCACAAAGGCTTTCTATTTGAAAATCTCAATAAAGCTTGAGCTTTGCGGACCTTCTATACTTGGAAACTTTGCAACCTATGAAATGAGACTTTATCCATATCTTTTCATGATTGAAGGATATATGTGATAATTTTGGATCTCAATAATTGATAATGGAAGGATATATGTTTATTTTTTGGGATCTCGGTCATTAAGGGATAAATTCTCTTCTACAATACATGTTAGAATTAATAAACGATTCCACTTTTGTTGATGTTTAATAAACAGTTACAAACATTGCTCAACAACTTCTCTACAAAAAACTGCAAATATAAGATGCATTGCTCTTTTGCAAATCTTCAACAGCACAAATTAGATCTTGATTAGATCTTGATGAAGATACATTTGAACCAACTAAAAAGACATGCATGGTGAAAAAAAAGAAGTAATATGATTTTACATGATTTTAATATTATACATACAAACATTTGAATTACTCTCTTCCACTTTACAACCAAAAAAATTCTAAGAAAATTTCGTTAAAACAAATTTTGGAAACTCACTATTTTTACACTTCATTTCAAAATAATAATAATACAGAAATATGTAACTAAAGATCATGAGGAATCAATGATTACGACAAAAGGACAAAAGGATAAGTAGAAAGACGACTGAGATTGAATGTCGAGGAATCAATAATTATGATTAGAGTTTATGAAAATTTTAGATGGAAAACCTTGAAATTTTGGTCAGAGCTAAATTTTGGGGAACTAAAATTTTTTGGGGAACTAAATTATGGGGGGACTACTATTTTTGGATAGAGAAAATTTAGTGGGAAAACCGTAAGATTGTGGGGAGAACTAAATTTGAAAGAAACTTTTGAAGGGAACTAAATCTGGATGAACGAAATTTTGGGCTGAACTAAATTCTCTAGGGAAACAAAATTTTGGGGAAACTAACATTTTTAGAAAGTGATAATTTAGGGGGTAAACCATAAAATTTTGGGAGAGCTAAATCTAGATGGAACTAAATTTTGGGGGATTTTAAATTTTTGGGGAAACGAAATTGTCTGGGATGAACTAACTTTAGGGAGAACTATTTCAATTCATTTACAATTAGGGGATCCAAGATTTTGATGGGTGAATATTTAATGAACCGTGCCCTTAGGGCACGGGTTATGACTAGTATATATATATATATATACATATACATATACATATATATATATACATATATATATATCTATTTTATAAAATAGGGATGTTATCAAGAGAAATTGGACAAGAAATATTGGATAAGAGAATTTGGACAAGAGTATATACATACATATATAAACATACACATATACATATACATATATACATATACATACATACATATACATACATACATATACATACATCTAATCTATAAAATAGGGATAGTATCAAGAGAAATTGGACAAGAGAAATTGGACAAGAGTATACATATACATATATATACATACATACATACATATCTATTCTATGAAATAGAGATGTTATCAAGAGAAATTAGATAAGAGAAATTGGACAAGAGAATTTGGATAAGAGAAATTGGACAAGAGTATATACATACATACATATACATACATATACATACATATACATACATATACATACATATACATACATCTATTCTATAAAATAGGAATGTTATCAAGATAAATTGGACAAGAGAATTTGGACAAGAGTATATACAAACATATATACATATACATATATACATATCCATACATATACATACATACATACATATACATACATCTATGTTGGATATTGGACTCCCCGGATTTGGTTTTGGATGATGAACAAACATAAATATAACGTGAACTAACATTTTGTGAGCGCAGTTATGGAGATCGTCGCCAAATTCATATGAATATCAATTACGACGTCTCAAGACTTCTCAAAGCACGTGATCGTATACCTAAAGCTTCGTTGAAGCTTATGGACCTTTTTAGAAGTCATGAAGATTCGATTGAAGCTATTGATGACGGTATCGTCAAGTTTAATTTATAGTCTTTAAGCTTCTTTCGTAGAATGTTAAGCCTTGAGTATGTCTTACGGTTTAAATCTTCATAACGCTCATATCTAAGCTCTAGGATCTTAGTAGAAGTCCATACAATCCTTCCCGAAGCTTCGTGCTTCGATTCGCGACTTCTTGTGCATGTTAGTTGGTTCAAGAAGAAGAACTGACCGACTATATGGTGATCTAGTCGGTCGGTAAAGCTTCTTGGACCGACTAGTTCTTCTCAGTCATTTCCAAGCTCTTTACTGTTTACAGTTAGTCGGTCTAAGTTGACTCACCGACCGACTAGTTTGTGAACTAGTCGGTCAGTGATGCTTCTGTGACCGACTAGTTGAGCTTTCCCTGTACATGCACATTTGAGCCTAAGCTACTGTTTATCATTAGTCGGTCTGTGTTCATTGATCGACCGACTAGTCGATGAACTAGTCGGTCAACTTTCCTTCTTGGACCGACTAGTTTAGTTTACTGTACATACCAATTTTTCACCTAACTTACTGTTTATCGTTAGTCGGTCTATGCTCATTTGGCGACCGACTAGTTGGTGAATTAGTCGGTCAACATTTGTTCTTGGACCGACTAAGTCTATTTCTGCTCAGACTTCAGCTTTATCTGTTAGTCGGTCTCAGTTGAGTAACCGACCGACTAGTTGTGAAACTTGTCGGTCATCTACTCTTCTTGGACCGACTAGTTCCTTTTGTCTGTGCTTTGATCTTTTCTCTGTTCACTCATTAGTCGGTATAAGTTAATTGACCGACCGACTAGTTGATGAACTAGTCGGTCGATGGTTGTTCTTTGACCGACTAGTTGGGTTCAGAAAAGAGCCGTTGGAGCTTTAATTGAAACGTTTTTCTCTCTCTCTCTCTCTCTCTCCTCTATCCTATAAATACTTGTTGGGCTGCATTCATTGCTGCCAAGTCTGATATTATTGCAAGTTTAGAGATCAAGAGAAATCATTCCAAGCTCATTCAAAGCTCATTCATTCCATTCAATAATCTCTCCTCACTCTTACTTCCAAAGAGAGATTCATTGAGTGTGAAGCCTTCCAAGCCAAGTGCTTGATTCTAGGTCACCAACATCCCCAAAGCTCTCCATCGCTGATCTACATCTTGGAGCAAGGGTTTGATGCCACTTCTTCTTCCTCAAAATCATCTTTGCCCTAATTTGTAAGCATTACTCAAGGCATATGTATTTTGTCGGTAAGAAATTTTCTTATTTCATTTCAATTTCATATTGTAAGTTTCACTCTCGGTTGTGAGAGTGTGGTTGTGATCCTGGGTTGTGGGAGTCACAATTTACTTTGTGTATGATTTGACTTGTGGAGGTTTTTCACAAGTATTTCATAGTGGAAATCTTGAGTTAGGGTTTCTAACTCAAGTATCCGGAGGGGATCCGGGTGGTTGGGACGTAGGATCACCGGAAACAAGTCGGGGAGACTTGGGTGGATCCGAACCCAGTAATATCTCTTGTTAGCATTGTTAATGTTGTTGTTGTCTTCAATTTAAGCTTCCGCAAATTGATTTGGTAGTTGTTTGCACGATAATTAGGAATTATACTCCTTGTTATTTTTAAAGTACTATTCACCCCCCCTCTAGTACTTGTGCAGTAGCTTGTAGGGCATTACATTTGGTATCAGAGCCAGATACTTAGATATGTCTGCCAACGACAACAAGACCGTGCGTCCACCTTCCGACTATGGCACCTTCAGGAACCGTGAAGGAGCATCTTCGGTGATGGAAGGACATTCCTCAACGAGGCCTCCATTCTTCAACGGTACCAACTACGGGTACTGGAAATGCCGGATGGAAACTTTCCTCCGGAGTGCATCTCTATGGAGGACCACGATGAAGTAATACGTCGAGCCCGCCGAAGAAGACTTTGAGAAATGGACAACCGCGGAAGTCGCCGCGGAGGTAAGCAATGCCAAGGCAATGAACGCCTTGCAATGCGCATTGGAGCCCGAGGACTTCAATAAGATATGCACATGTAAGAGTGCATATCAAATTTGGAACTCCCTCCTCATACTACATGAAGGGACGACTAGGGTAAGAGACTCTAAACTCGTTGTTGTCAACAAAGATTACGAAATGTTTCATATGCAACAGGGCGAGAAGATGAAGGAGTATTACGCTCGCTTCGTCGACATCATAAACGAGTTGGAGGCTCTCGGCAAAACCTACACCCAAAAGGAGAAGTGTTCGAAGCTTATCGAAGGAGTTCCTTCTTCTTGGGAAAAGCGTACATTCGCCATCGAGGAAGGTAATGATATGAATAAGTACACCGTAGTTCAACTAATGTGTACTTTAATGTCATACGAGGTACGCAAGGATAGCAAGCTAAAATTGCAGGAAAAGATGAAGTCCTACCTAAAGCAAGACGAGCCAAAGAAGAAGGCTATTGCTTTCAAGGCCGCTCCATCCACATCCACATCAACCGATGATGAAGACTCGGAAAACGAGTTGGACTTGGAGTCCATGGCACTCATGGCCAAGAAGTTCAACCGTTTCTTCCGAAAAGGTAATTATAAGAACAAAGCTAAATTTGGTTCTTCTAACGCCGCCTCCTCTCCTTTGTGTTTCAAGTGCAATAAGCCAGGACACATGAAAGCGGAGTGTCCTCTTAACAAGCAAAAGGAGAAGTGGAAGGCTCCAAAGTACGACAAGTCCAAGAAGTACAAGAAAGGGAACAAAAAGGGACTTGTCGGAGCAACATTCACCGACTCCGAGATTCCTCAAGCGGAGAGTCGGACGATGAGCAAGTGGAGCAAGCGCACATGTGCTTCATGGCAAGAGAGGAGAATGATCAAGGATCTTCCTCTTCCGATGATAGTGACGACGAAGGCGATGAGGTAACTATGGATCACCTTAGGAATGCTAATTCTCAATTATGGTCTAAGTATACTAAATTAGTAAATAGGTATACTAAAGTAAAAGATGACCTAGCTAGCATTCAAACCTCGCCTAAAACTATCATCACCAACAACGACACCGTTGTTGAAGGGTTCAGAAATGAGATTGTTAATCTCAAGACTCAACTTGAACATGTTAGCATTGAAGATCCGGAGGAACACAAGATAGTGGATTTGACTTCTCAAAACTCGACTTTGAGTATTGAGAATGAGAATCTTAAATCTCGTGTTTATGTGCTCACATCGCAAGTGTCCAATTTGGATACCTCTATGCGTTCTCTCACCGAGAAATATGAGAACACATTAGGCCGAATTAATAAATTCAATAAGGGTAAGGACCATTTGGATAAAATCCTAAGTGACTTACTTCCGGCCAATCACCACATTGTCTTGGGGTATACGATGGGATGTTCATCCAAATCGGCCACTACTTTTGTTAGGCCAACTTCCGGTGACTCAACGAGTGGTAGCAAACACTCTATTGGTAGTTCGTCTACCAATGGTGCTTCCACCTCGTCCACACCCTCTTTCGGAAAGAAACCCACTTTGGGTGGACCTCCAAAGAAGGCGCATGCTTATATGTACACCAATACCATGCCACGTAGGAACACACGTCCTACTCCACCGGCTCACACATATGATGATTTTTATGCAACACATTCTCGGGCACGTGCACACCATGTGAGACACCCTCACGTACGTGTTCCCACACATGCATATGTTCACCCACAACATCATATGAATAATTATCCTCATGCACCATTCCATCATGTTCCTTATGCCTATCCACAACATGCATCACGTAGAAATCAACATCGCATGCATGCACCCAATAGGATGAGGGCTCCCAAGATTTTCACTATTTGGAGCCCAAAGGACACAAGCATGGATGAAAAACAAGTGTATATGAATGCTTATTTTTCGGATGTTGTACATAGTAGAAATTATGTGGGGAAGTCTAAGTCCAATTGGACTTGGCTTCCAAAGGTCTAATCTTTTGGACCCAATGACCTTGGGTACCATGATATGAAATTTTCTATCTTTAGGTACTCAAGGAAAAGAAAAAGAAAAGGAGCAACAAATTTAAATTTAGCTCCAAGGGGAATTAGATACTCGATAGCGGGTGTTCAAAACACATGACGGGTGACGCTCAATTGCTCTCCGGAGTGGTTCCCATTGCAAATGGAAACCGTGTCGTATTTGGAGGCAACGAGAGCGGAACCATCATAGGTGTTGGTAAAGTGGGTAATCCTTCTAAACCCATTATATGTGATGTTTACCTTGTTAAAGGATTAAACCACAATCTTATTTCAATAAGTCAACTTTGTGACAAAGGTTACAAAGTTAACTTTGCGAAAGGAATGTGCCATATTTTAAGAAAAGATAATAATGAATTATTTTTTTCAGGCACATGCCATAAGGATATATATATCCTAGATCTTCCAAGATCACATGAACAATGTCTTATTGGCAACACAAGTGAACAACACTTATGGCATCGACGTTTTGGTCATGTGAACTTTGGAACACTTTTCAAGCTTTCCAAGTTAAATTCTATTAGAGGCTTTCCTAAGCTTGTCTTTCAAAAGAAAAGCTTTTGTGACTCGTGTCAACGAGGCAAGCTTCCAAAATCTTCATTTAAACCTAAGAAAAGCATTTCTTCTAAGCGGCCTCTAGAGCTATTACATCTAGATTTATTTGGGCCAACTAGAGTTGCTTCATTAGGTAATGCTAGATATGGACTTGTCATCGTTGATGACTTTTCTAGGTTTACTTGGGTATTTTCATTGTGTAATAAAAATGAAGCTTTTGAAAACTTCACAATTTTTGTTAAGAAAGTACAAAATCTCTTAGGAACCACCATTGTCACTATTCGTAGTGATCATGGAGGTGAATTTGAGAATGAGTCTTTTGAGACATTTTGTGATGAAGTTGGTATTACACACACCTTCTCTTTCCCTCGTGCACCTCCTCAAAATGGTGTAGTTGAGAGAAAGAATAGGACGCTAGTGGAGTGTGCTCGCACTATGCTTGATGATAGCCAACTTGGCCATCAATTTTGGGCGGAAGCGGTACACACCGCTTGCTATGTGTTTAATAGAATACTTTTGAGGCCCGTCACTAAACAAACTTGTTATGAATTGTTGTTTGGTAGGTTGCCTCAAGTTAACATTTTCGTGTTTTTGGTTCGAAATGTTTTATTAAGAACACGTATGGTAGTTTGGAAAAATTCGATCCAAGATCCGATGAGGGGATTTTTGTTGGATATTCTTCGCGTAGCAAAGCCTACCGGATATTCAACAAACGAACCTCAACGATCGAGGAGTCGCTTCATGTGTCATTTAATGAAGGATTTGTTCCAACTAGAATTACTAATGATGATGACTCTATGGATGTCTTATGTGATTCAATTGGTAATTCTAACTCTAATGATTCTATTGATTCTATTGAGACTAACCCATCTAATGAAGTTGTTGAGAATGTTCCTAGTGATCAAGGTATTCCCAAGCGGCTTCATACCATTCGTGACCATCCTCATGAGCAAGTCATTGGCAATATCCATGATAGTGTCAAGACGAGATCGCAAGTGAACTACTTCGCTCATTGTGCCTTTGCCTCCTCGATAGAGCCAAAGAATGTTAATGAAGCATGCGAAGATAGCGCTTGGATCTTAGCCATGGAGGAGGAACTCATTCAATTCGAGAGGAATGAAGTTTGGGAGCTTGTTCCATTGCCATCGAAGAACCACACCGTCATAGGGACAAAGTGGATCTTCAAGAACAAAACCGACGAAAACCAAGTCGTCGTCCGGAACAAAGCTCGGTTAGTTGCTCAAGACTACCGTCAAGAGGAAGGTATTGATTTCGAAGAATCCTTCGCTCCGGTAGCTAGATTAGAATCAATTAGATTATTATTGTCTTTTGCATGCCATAAGGATTTTAAATTATTTCAAATGGATGTTAAAAGTGCATTTTTAAATGGAGATGTCGTTGAGGAAGTTTACGTTTCTCAACCTCCGGGTTTTATTAATGAAAAATTTCCAAATCATGTTTTTAAACTAAAGAAAGCACTTTACGGCTTGAGACAAGCTCCTCGAGCTTGGTATGATCGCATAAAGAATTTTCTTTTGGATTTGAATTTTAAAATGGGAGAAGCCGATTCTACACTTTTTGTTAAGCATTCGAATAATGATATAATTTTAGTTCAAATATATGTTGATGATATCATTTTCGGTGCTACTAACTTTTCTCTTTGCGAAGAGTTTTCTAATGTGATGAAGGAACAATTTGAGATGAGCCACATGGGTGAGCTCAAATATTTCTTAGGTCTCCAAATTTGCCAAATGGACGATGCAATCTTCATCCACCAAACGAAGTATACGGTGGAGTTGCTAAATCGATTTGGAATGGAGAGTGCCTCCGAAAAGAAGACTCCAATGAGCACGACTATGCATCTTGATAAGGATACGGGCGGTAAGGATGTAGACATTCTTCTATATCGAGGTATGATAGGTAGTTTACTTTATCTTACCGCAAGTAGGCCCGATATTATGTTTGCCGTATGCGTATGTGCTCGTTATCAGTCTCAACCTAAGGAGTCTCACTTAGTAGCGGTAAAACGTATTTTCCATTATCTAAGTTATACACTGGATTTTAGATTACTTTATCCAAAATCTAGCACGTATGAGTTAATCTCATATAGTGATGCCGATTATGCGGGATGCAAATCCGACAGGAAAAGTACTAGTGGCACTTGCCATTTTATAGGAAATTCCCTTGTCTCTTGGTTTTCCAAGAAGCAAAATTCCGTATCACTTTCAACCACCGAGGCGGAATACATTGCCGCCGGTGCCGCGTGTGCTCAAGTTCTTTGGATGAGACACACACTTAAAGACTTTGGGATAAACTGTGATACTTGCCCTATAATAGTTGACAACCAAAGTACAATATGTCTTTCCAAGAACCCGGTACACCATTCCCGTTCGAAACACATAGATGTCCGACACCACTTTTTAGATGATCATGTTGCTAAAAAGGACATCATTTTAGTGTACGTTGAAACCCAAAAGCAAATCGCCGATATTTTCACGAAACCCCTAAAGGAGGACTCCTTTGTGCGGTTGCGTCGAGAATTGGGGATTATGGGTGAATCCGAGATATATGATTCATGTTTCATTCAATAATCTTGCATGCTATTATATTTCGAAATATTTCGTTCATGCTAGACTTATTGGATTTTTCGGGATTTTATGTGATATTTTGAATTTTTGCTCGAATTCATGTTTGAATGTCGTATTTGAGATTTCGATGTTTAATGGGGTAGTTTAGATGTTTTTTTGAGAGGATTGCGATGTATCGTCCATGTTTTTTTAGGAGAGAACTTAATTATCAACTTTTGGACTCATTTAGTCGGTTTCAGTTCAACCACCAACCGACTAGATTCGCATCTAGTCGGTTAGTAAAAGAACTCAGACCGACTAACTCAAGCTATTTTGACTTTCCTCTCCAGCTTAACTCTTTAGTCGGTTCATGTTCAGTGACCGACCGACTAGATTGAGATCTAGTCGGTCAGTAAAGGAACACAGACCGACTAATTCTTGTCAGTTAACTTGGGTTCAGTTACTGTTTGCAACTAGTCGGTTCAAGCTCATTGACCGACCGACTAGATCGTGATCTAGTCGGTCAGTGCTTGAACTGTGACCGACTAGTTGTGCCAGGGACTGTTTGGTCTTTTGAGCTCCCGACCGACTTAATCTTGATTTAGTCGGTTCTTTCTCATTCTAATCGATCGAAAACATCTCTCCCTCAGCTCAAACCCCCCGACCCCGCTCTGACCTTTCGACTTCCGGCTTATTTCCGACCAACCTCGCCGTCACCGGCCGTCGTCTTCCTCCTAGGGTAACCCCCCCTTCACTCCCTCTCCTGTCTAGGGCTCATTTTCAGTTAGGGTTAGGTATTTCTCTAGGGTTTCATCTTCTAGGGTTTCGGTTAGGCTTCCTCATTTCGGCTAGGGTTTCTTCGCCTTGATCTCCCGTGCGTCGTGTCTTGCTTCGATTATGTCAAGAACACGAATCCCGATCACTCCCTCTAGCCCCTCGCCGATGACCGTAGAACCAACCCCTACGGACCCCGATCAACCTAAGCGAACCCCTTCGAAACGCCATGCTAAGACCACCCAACCCTCTTCGTCTTCGCCTCCTCTTAAGCGTAAGAGGACGGCGACTGCGAAACCCCAAGCCAAATCTCAGCCCAAGCCTAAGCCTGTTATCTTTCGTGCTCCCACTCCACCCGGTGCTTCGGATTCCGACACCGAGTTTATCCCCAAGCCTGAGACTCATAGGGAACCCACTCCTCCTACCCATCCCGAGTCTAGCTCCCGACCTCGTACGTCTACCCGTAAGCCTAAGGGAAAGGCTCCGATGCCGGTTGGCGGTGTCGATATCTCGTTGTGTCGCGACGACCCTATGTGTCTCGCGGCCTACAACCGTATCGAACATTGCCCGCTGCTTCTGGAGCATTTCGTCCTGTTCAGTGACTTCATAGGGTTAGCTGATCTTCTTTCGTCCTCGGGTCTTCTCGATTACCTTCGATATGACCCGAAGGCGAACCCTCACCCGTACCCTCGATTAGTCAAGCTTTTCTATGCCAATAGGATCCGGGGTCAGTACGACGAGACCCACTCTGTTGAGACGACTGTTCTGGGGACTCCTATAGTCCTCACAGCAGAAATCTTAGGAGAGATCTTGGGTATCTCCTCGTCTGGCCTCCTCCCCTCAGACATTTCTGTTGACGATATTTCTTCCTTAGATCAGACCGTCCTCTCTGAGATTTTCCATCAGATTCCTCCCGCCATGATTGGCTTACCCTCCAAGTCTTTCAAGCCAAATGCATGGGTCCTAAATCTGATTCTGAAATCGTGCTTGCTTCCCAAGTACGGCTCCTCATCTCTACCGTCCCAGCCCTTCTTGAAGCTGATCTATGCCATTTTCATGGGGAGCTCGATTAACTGGGCTCGCATTATACTCGATAAGATTGACTCTTTCGAGTGTATTCGTAAGACCACGAAATCGGCTCACATTCCATTTCTGTGCTTGTTGACCCTTGTTTTTCGTCACTTCCGTGTCACCTTGCCTCGTGACGATGAGCGTCCTCTTGGTCCTCCCCTGAACGTGACGGCCGTCAAGAAATCTCTTGCGGTGCTCCGTCACATTCAGAGGACGACACCTACAGTGTCTGCCTCTGCCTCTGCCTCTGCAGCTCCCTCTGCCACCCTTGATGATGTCGTCCGGTTACTTCGTCGTCACGAGTCTCGTTTGGCTCGTACCGAGGAGGTAGTTTGCCGTATGGCTAGTCTGATGGGTGTTCAGCTTCCTCCTTCTGTTTCTGAGGATGAGGAGATGGATGAGTTGGCTGAGGAGGACATTGAGGAGCTTTGTCGTGCTTCCACTCGTTCCCCCGAGGGCACTTCTGTGCCTGCTGCTGCTGGTGCTACCTCTTCTGGTGCTGCTGTTGCTGCTTCGTCTGCTGGTGCCCCCGAGAGCACACCTGTTGCCACCGCTCCTGCGGTGGATACTCCGACTGGTGCCCCCGAGGCCACTGCTGTTGCTGCTCCAGAGATTGCCGCATCTGCCGTCGCTCCTGCTGACTTTCCGGACGTTCCTGCTGATCCAGTTGCCACCACTTCTCCTGCAGAGCCTGCTGCTGCTGTAGATCCTGCCGGTTCCTCTTGAGCTTCTTTGAGGACTCTCCGATGCTCCTTAGATGATACATCTAGTGTGAGAGAGTTTGGTTAGGATAGAGTGGGGTTTTGGATCTTTATGATGTATTTTGATACTCTTGATGATGTATTTTGATGTATCTTTTTGATGATGTTGTACGTTTTGTGACACTCCGATATCTGTGATATGATGATGCATTTTGTGCCCCGATCAGTGGATCGATGTTTTGTATGTCAGTGATGTTTATTTGTGATGTACTCTGGTTCATATTTTATATATATACATCGCAGTTGACTCTTCATACTATTGTGCAAAATTTATAATTTTTTTATGTCTCTGATGTTTGATTTCGTCGCTCGACGAAATTCACTTGGTTTAATAGAAATTTCTTCTATGGAAACATAGAATTGTTTTCCATGCACTAAATTAACCACGAATGTTGATATTGGAGAGTATATTCCATAACTCAATCCGTAAAAATGATTTGAGTTTTGATGATTTCGTTTTACGATTTTCGACAATGGTTTCATTGACACGCCTTGATTTTATTCGTATTTCTTTTGATGTCACTTGAACTGTCGTCGTATTCTACGACTCCCGTGTTTTTTATTTGAGGCCATTGTTGTTGTCGTTGTTGTCCTCCCGCCCTTTTTGCTTATGCCAAAGGGGGAGAGATATAATAATAACGATGTGCTAAATGAAAATTTAAAGCATTTTTCCAAGAATCTAACTTGATGTGTTAGATTCAGGAGGAGTTAAGATATATAAATGGATTTTCAAATCTGATATTTCAATAACCTACATTTGGTATTCGATATTTCAATATATGATTCTAATTTTATATACTTCACTCGTCTGCTTGATGCGTATTATTTTTGTTTAAATTGGAATTAACGTGTCATCAATGCAGGGGGAGTAAGTAAATTTCATTTGAATTATTATTTTTGATTATTATTTATGGTGGTTTGTCATCACCAAAAAGGGGGAGAATGTTGGATATTGGACTCCCCGGATTTGGTTTTGGATGATGAACAAACATAAATATAACGTGAACTAACACTTTGTGAGCGCAGTTATGGAGATCGTCGCCAAATTCATATGAATATCAATTACGACGTCTCAAGACTTCTCAAAGCACGTGATCGTATGCCTAAAGCTTCGTTGAAGCTTATGGACCTTTTTAGAAGTCATGAAGATTCGATTGAAGCTATTGATGACGGTATCGTCAAGTTTTATTTATAGTCTTTAAGCTTCTTTCGTAGAATGTTAATCCTTGAGTAGGTCTTACGGTTTAAATCTTCATAACGCTCATATCTTAGCTCTAGGATCTTAGTAGAAGTCCATACAATCCTTCCCGAAGCTTCGCGCTTCGATTCACGACTTCTTGTGCATGTTAGTTGGTTCAAGAAGAAGAACTGACCGACTATATGGTGATCTAGTTGGTCGGCAAAGCTTCTTGAACCGACTAGTTCTTCTCAGTCATTTCCAAGCTCTTTACTGTTTACAGTTAGTCGGTCTAAGTTGACTCACCGACCGACTAGTTTGTGAACTAGTCGGTTAGTGATGCTTCTGTGACCGACTAGTTGAGCTTTCCCTGTACATGCACATTTGAGCCTAAGCTACTGTTTATCATTAGTCGGTCTGTGTTCATTGATCGACCGACTAGTTGATGAACTAGTCGGTCAACTTTCCTTCTTGGACCGACTAGTTTAGTTTACTGTACATACCAATTTTTCACCTAACTTACTGTTTATCGTTAGTCAGTCTATGCTCATTTGGCGACCGACTAGTTGGTGAATTAGTCGGTCAACATTTGTTCTTGGACCGACTAAGTCTATTTCTGCTCAGACTTCAGCTTTATCTGTTAGTCGGTCTCAGTTGAGTAACCGACCGACTAGTTGTGAAACTAGTCGGTCATCTACTCTTCTTGGACCGACTAGTTCCTTTTGTCTGTGCTTTGATCTTTTCTCTGTTCACTCATTAGTCGGTATAAGTTAATTGACCGACCGACTAGTTGATGAACTAGTCGGTCGATGGTTGTTCTTTGACCGACTAGTTAGGTTCAGAAAAGAGCCGTTGGAGCTTTAATTGAAACGTTTTTCTCTCTCTCTCTCCTCTATCCTATAAATACTTGTTGGGCAGCATTCATTGCTGCCAAGGCTGATATTATTGCAAGTTTAGAGATCAAGAGAAATCATTCCAAGCTCATTCAAAGCTCATTCATTCCATTCAATAATCTCTCCTCACTCTTACTTCCAAAGAGAGATTCATTGAGTGTGAAGCATTCCAAGCCAAGTGCTTGATTCTAGGTCACCAACATCCCCAAAGCTCTCCATCGCTGATCTACATCTTGGAGCTAGGGTTTGGTGCCACTTCTTCTTCCTCAAAATCATCCTTGCCCCAATTCGTAAGCATTACTCAAGGCATAGGTATTTTGTCGGTAAGAAGTTTTCTTATTTCATTTCAATTTCATATTGTAAGTTTCACTCTCGGTTGTGAGAGTGTGGTTGTGATCCCGGGTTGTGGGAGTCACAAATTACTTTGTGTATGATTTGACTTATGGAGGTTTTTCACAAGTATTTCATAGTGGAAATCTTGAGTTCGGGTTTCTAACTCAAGTATCCGGAGGGGATCCGGGTGGTTGGGACGTAGGATCAGCGGGAACAAGTCGGGGAGACTTGGGTGGATCCGAACGCAGTAATATCTCTTGTTAGCATTATTAATGTTGTTGTTGTCTTCAATTTAAGCTTCCGCAAATTGATTTGGTAGTTGTTTGCACTATAATTAGGAATTATACTCCTTGTTATTTTTAAAGTACTATTCACCCTCCCTCTAGTACTTGTGCAGTAGCTTGTAGGGCATTACATTCTATTCTTTAAAATGGGGATCTTATCAAGAGAAATTGGTCAAGAGTATATACATACATATATACATATACATACATACATATATACATACATACATACATACATACATATACATACATCTATTCTTTAAAATAGGGATCTTATCAAGAGAAATTGGTCAAGAGAAATTGGACAAGAGTATAGACATTTATTCTATAAAATATGGATGTTATCAAGAAAAAGTGGATAAGAGAAATTGGACAAGAGAAATTGGATAAGAGAATCTGGACAAAGTGTATACATACATTTCTATTCTATAAAATAGAGATGTTATCAAGAGAAATTGGATAAGAGAAATTGGACAAGAGAAATTGGATAAGAGAATTTGGACAAGAGTATATACATACATATATATACATGCATATATACATATACATATATACATATACATACATACATATACGTACATCTATATTACAAATGAGGGATGTTATCAAGAGAAATTGGATAAGAGAATTTGGACAACAGAAATTGGACAATAGATGAGATTTTGAGGGATAAGAGAGGATGGGGTGATTTTCGCACATACAACCAGGGTATTTGCATTTTTGCCCCTGGACCCTCCACACACCCACATCCACACTTTTTCTTCTTCCTCCTTTTCGGACCGTTTTTTTCTGTCCATGTTCACGTGTGCACGGGTTATTTCCGCGTCGAAGGCGCCCGCTAAATTTTTGTTCGTTTAAATTTTGGAGGGGAAATAATTTTTGTTGAGAACAAAAATTTTAATAGGATATCTTAAATGAACCGTGCCCGAGGGCATGGTTCCGCGTCGAAGGCGCCCGTTCCGATGCTAAATTTTTGTCCGTTTAAATTTTAGAGGGGAAATAATTTTTGAGGAGAACAAAGATTTTGAGGGGATATCTTAAATTAACTGTGCCAGAGTGCAGGGGTTCGCGACGAAAGCGTCCACTCGCTAAATTTTTTTACGCTAATTTGTTTTTCCGCGCCAAAGGTGTCCACGCCGAAGGCAACCGTGCCGAATTTGTTGTTCCGTGCCGAAGGCGCCCGCACCGAATGCATCCGTGTCACCAAATATTTTTACGCTAATTTTTTTCGCGCAATTTTGGCTGTAGAAAGAATTTTCTAAATTTTTGTTCCTTTAAATTTTGGAGGGGAAATAATTTTTATTGAGAACATAGATTTTGAGGGGATATCTTAAATGAACCGTGCCCGAGGGCACGGTTCCGCGTCGAAGGCGCTCGTTCCGAAGCTAAATTTTTGTCCGTTTAAATTTTAGAGGGGAAATAATTTTTGGAGAGAACAAAGATTTTGAGGGGATATCTTAAATGAACCGTGCCCGAGTGCAGGGGTTCACGACGAAGGCATCCACTTGCTAAATATTTTTACGCTAATTTGTTTTTTTCGCGCCAAATGTGCTCGCGCCGAATTTATTGTTCCACGCCGAAGACGCCCGTGCCGAATTTGTTGTTTCGTGCCGAAGGCGCCCGCACCGATGCACCCGTGTCGCTAAATATATTTACACTAATTTGTTCCATGCAATTTTGGCTGTAGAAAGAAAATTTTGGGGAACAAATATTTCGTGGGCGAAAATGTTAAATGAATCGTGCCCGCGGGCATGGGTTATGACTAGTATATATATATATATATCTGTGTGTGTGTGTGTGTGTGTGTGTGTGTGTATATATATATATATATACTATAAAACACAACCTTTTTTGAATTTTGTCCCAGTCATCAGGAGTTTGTCCCAGTCATCAAGAGTTTGTCCCCGTCACAGAGAGTGGGTCCCATTAGTTGAGTTCTTCAAAATTTGAAGTTTGAATTGGGGGCGGGCTGTTGAAAATTTTGAAACCAAAAACTTTGAAAACAAAAAATCCCACCTCTTGAGCCGTCCTAATCCATGCCAAAAAATTTGAAAACTAAAAAATCTCACCTCTTTGCCCGTAGCCATGCTGTTCATGCCTCTTCATCAGCTTACAAGGTTCAGCCTCCCAAGAAAATCAGCGCCCTTCGATGTCACCTCCTCCTCTCCCCATCCTCCGACGACTTCGACTCCCCTCCCCCTAACAGGCACCGCCTTCTTCTTCGATTCCTCCAGCATCAAATCCATCCCTCACTCGATCTTTTTGGTTTCTTTTGATTCTGGGTGTGAAAACATAGGAAATTTGGTATTTGGTGTTTTTGGTTCTTTTGCAAGTGCAAGCAGAGGTTTAAAATTCGTTTTTTGTTGTTTTTTGCAGAAATAAATTTGGAGAGTCAATCACAAATGAAGGTAACGCTTCCAGGATTTCTGCTCACCAACTGTTTATACAAATGCTCAAAAGAACATTAATATTGTTGCTCAAAGCATTGCTCAAAAAATTCTGCAAGTTTATTGTTTTTCAATGATTTCTATACATTCAGCGTCCAGCCTCCAGCTTACAGGATTCCTCCAGCCTCCAGGATTAAACAATAAACTTGCAAATTTAACAATGATGGTTGCATTTGTTTCAGAACACACATGTTAATTTTCTTATTTGGTAATTCCTTCAACCTGTTAATTTTCTAATTTGGTACTGCAGGTGAAATGCTTGATCTTTCAAAAGGAATCAGACTGCACCATGATAGCCTTGACTACCCTTCTATGGTAGGCTATAAGATTTTAGTATGTTTTTTAAAGATTCTGTTTAAAGACCTATTCAAAAATGCTTGATTTGTTTTACACATGCAAGTTTATTGTTTGCATAATCACTAGCAGGTACTTAATGCATGTACTTTTTTACGAGCAGGTACTTTTATAAAATTGGATTTAAATTGTTATGACTAGCAGGTACTTAATGCATTGCACCAAAATGCTTGATTAATTACCTACATTAAGTGCCTGTTCAATTTCACTAAACAATTTCTTGCAAGGTTTAGAATTATTTTCCTAATTTTTTGCCTCACGAATTGTTTACCACCCAGGCCCCCCTGCTTTCCCGGTGTATTCTAAAATTCATCTCTTTTCCCCACGTTCCTCATTTCCCATATCATCTACCTCACGGATTTTTTTTTGCCTCACGTATTGTTGCAGACAGAATAATTTGGAAGGAATTTAAAATCGCCGCCGCACATAATTGCACAGGTTGGAATTTGAAATTTGGAATTTGGAAATTTTTTGGCGGTATAAAGAGTTTGTAGGCAAGAGTTATTTTTAGAAAGGTATTAGGAATTACAAATTTTTGGAACGTATTAAGGAAGAGTAATGTATGTCTTGAAGTATAGTTCTTGAGTTTTGATCTTAATTTTTCAGCTTATTCATAAGCTGAAAGGGTTATCTTAATCAAAAAATGTATCAAAAAAGTGTTTGTTCTATCTATGATCTTAGTTAGTATGCACATCAAGTGTTTGTTGTAATGTCAAGGTTCACATAAATCTACAATTTCTAATGTTGGATATAAAGAATTGTTGTACCAGGACCCACAATTAAATTGGCTAATGTTGTATTGCCAGGACCCACTATTTTTCAGCTTATTGGTGTTAAAATAGAATCTTTGTATGAATTTATATTTAACAATGAATCTTTGTTCTGATTTCCTACGAATAAAAATAATAAATCTCACAGATTGATTATTCCTACTATCGCAAAGGAAGGAAAAGAGCAGCTGCAACATTAGGATTGGTTTATGCGGATGTTCGATGCATTAAGAAGGTTGGAATTTGTATTAAAAATAGAATTCATTGTATTATTTTTTGTTAAAAATTGAATCTTTGTTCTGATTTTCGGTGGCAGCTTAAACCAACGAGATGGAAGGCAAGGAAATCTTCATCACTGTCTAGCTTGCAGTATGCGAAGGTGAAGGTACAGAAATTGGTTCGAATTGGGATTTTCATTTGCTTAGTATTAATTTTTCTTACTTGGATGATGTTGGGGATATGATCATAAACATGGAAACACATTAGCTAAGCATTAATTTTCATTATTTTTGTGTGTGTGATAGGTGTGTGTCATTATTTTAACATGGAAACATGGAAATACAGGCTTTAACAAATAATACATGATTTTATCTGCCATATACAATTTGTCTATATCCTGCCATATACACTCTCTGTCATATACAAATCTTCCCATATATATCATTTGTGTGTGTCATTATTTGTTTATATCCTACCATATACACTCTCTGTCATATACAATTTGATTATATCTTGCCATATACACTCTCTGCCATATACAATATGTCTATATCCTGCCATATACACTCCCACCATATACACGCTGCCATATAAAAATCATGCCATATATATGAAGGTGTAATTATTATATTAAAAGCAGTTTTTTCTTTTTTTAATAAACTTGGAATGATTCTGAATTATATCATCATTGATCCATATGTGGTTCTTTGCTATCATTACAACATTAATCCAGGCCACTCTCTGGGCTGGGAAAAAGTTAGTCTTTTAATCATATTTTGATGCGGGTTCTTCATATTTGATTGTTCAGAATAAGGTGCACTTTCAATTGTAGCTGTTTAATCTTTTAATTTGCAATTATAAGGCAATGCTTAACTTCGACCTTATTTAAAAATCATAAATTGGGTAACGATGTTTAGCATTGATGCCGAGCATTGATTTTCATTTGGTGAGTATTAATTTTTCTTAGCTGGACGATGTTGAGGATATGATCATAAACATGCATGGAACCACATTAACTGAGCATTAATTTTCATTATTTTAACAATTTGTTTGAGCGAGAGATAGATTTGTGTTTGTCATTATTTTAACATGGAAACATGGAAATACATGCTTTAACAAATAATACAGCTTTTACATGCAATATACAATATGTTTATATCCTGCCAAATACACTCTCTGTCATATACAAATATTGCCATATATATGATTTGTGTGTGTCAATATTTGTTTATATCCTACCATATACACTCTCTGCCATATACAATTTGTATATATCCTGTAATATACACACTCTGCCATATACAATATGTTTATATCCTGCCATATACACTCCTACCATTTACACTCTCTGCCATATACAAATCATGCCATATATATGAAGGTGCGATTATTGTATTAAAAGTAGTTTTTATCATAATAAACATGAAAAGATTCTGAATTGTATCCACATATCATCGATCCATATGTGGTTCTTTGGTATCGTTACACCATTAATCTAGGTCACTCTCTGGGCTGGGGGAAAAGTGAGTCTTTTGATCATATTTTTATGTGGGTTCTTAGTATTTGATTGTTCAGACTAAGATGCACTTCCAATTTGTATCTGTTGGATATTTTAATTTGCAATTATAAGGTAATTCTTAACTTTGACCTTATTTAAACAATCATAAATTGGATAATGATGTTTAGCATTGATGCCGAGCATTGATTTTCATTTGCTGAGTATTAATTTTTCTTAGCTGGATGATGTTTGGGATATGATCATAAACATGGAAACACATTAGCTAAGCATTAATTTTCATTATTTTAATTGTGAGAGAGAGAGAGAGAGATTTGTGTGTGTCATTATTTTAACATGGAAACATGGAAATACATGCTTTAACAAAAAATACAGGCTTTTACTTGCCATATACAATTTGTTTATATCCTGCCATATACACTCTCTGTCATATACAAATCTTGCCATATATATAATTTGTGTGTGTCATTATTTGTTTATATCCTACCATATACACTCTTTGCCATATACAATTTGTTTATATCCTGCCATATGCAATATGTTTATATCCTGCCATATACACTCCTACCATATACACTCTTTGCCATATACAAATCATGCCAAATTTTGTTCTGTTCACTCAATTTGGAATGTTCTCTATATATGCAAGCTGGAATCTCTATAATTCTTCTTACATACCGAATTATTGAATTTTTGGGACTGCGTTTCAATTTTTGGGACAAACAAAAGTTTGAATTTTTGAATTATAGAGGGAATGCCTGCGTTTGAATTCTTCCATTTGAATTTTTGTTGCACTGTTTTGCTCTATTTTAAACTTCTCCAAACTTCTAAAACCCTCTCACTATCAACAAAAGATTCAAAACGCCAATGCTGCCCTTCTATCCTCTTATCCTCTCTCTATAACCCTGCTGGCTGCCGTATCTGCAAGGAGCCAGCATGGCAAGCTCCATGCCATGGTGAGCATATTCCTATCAACTAAACAAACTCTTAACATGAATTTTTTTAATGTCTAATTCTTTGTCCAATCTCATTTACAGAAGGCCTCAATGGAGATTCTGGTAGGCTGGGACCGGCAATCCGAGCAAGTCCTGTTCGATTCGCTAAGGCAGCTTCTATCGATGGAGCTCCCTCAGGAAACAATCAATCCGAGCAAGTCATCTTCTCTTCTTTTTGACTTTTGTTGGTGTTGATTAGTTGCTAGAAGCTTAGCCATGAAGAGATTAACCATGCTGCTCTCACTGAGATCCAAGAAAATGTGGGCAAGACAATAAATATATACGCCACGTGCTCGATAGAATTCCTGGATGAAATTTTAAGCTTAGTTGAAGTGACATGCATGAATGGTTAAGTTTGTAGGATAGATGGCTAAGTGCCAAACAATTAAACTCCCTCTGGAAACCATCAAGGCACGAGATTGGTTCATAAAGCTTTTTCGTGTTCTGTATGCAAATAGATGATGTTGTTTGTTCCACCATGTTCTTTCTTATCAGGTTTGTCCATTTTGAAAGTTGGGGGGAAATTGATAAGATGAGTTTGTTCATTATCATGTTAAAGTTATGTGTTTCATCTTATTTGTAAGTTTTTTGTAGGGTGGGATCGGAAAAACGGTAGTTTCATCTTTATGCACAATCAAAATGGACAGAAGGCAACCAGGTAAGCATTTATATTTGTTTCAGGTACGTATTTCTATTTGGTAGCAATTGGAGACAATCACCATTTTGAATTCCGGTCTTATTTTGGTGTTAATATTTTTAGAATCAATTACGTTGGTTCTAATGAAAAATTAATTATTTTTATCTGTACCCATGCGTTTCTAAATAAATTCTAAATGGTAGAGTTACCCGAACTCTTTTTTTGTCAGTATACCCTTTATATGCTTTGAGTTGTAACCTTTCAAATTCTTCCATCTGCTATTGATTTAGTGTTTCCTTTCAATTTCTTAATATAATTAAATGCATACTGCAATCAACCATTGTCATGTGGTGAAGCTCTTTCCAATTATGCCTTTACAACCGTGGCATATTACTCTATCTATTTTCATGGTAACTATTCAATGTTTTGTTTTTCTATGTATTGAAGTGATGTCATTGCAAAATGATGTCTTCGATAATGCTCACTCGAACCATCACAGGTGATCGACAGTACATGCACTCGAACCCTCTGAAGTGAAGCTAACTTTCCTTTCAACCATGTAGAAATTATCTATAGAGCTAAAGAACATTATGCATATTACCACAAGTGGTACAGTTCATGCTCTCTTGGTTGCATCAACAAACAGGATGAGCATATCACTAGCAATAAAACACTTGAAGATGAACTTATAGTCCCAAAAGGGCACTTAAATTGTTAGAATGGTTCAAGATGGAGATTGGAGAGGAGCAAGCTATTTGCAAGATTGCCTTCTTCTGAATCTTAGGCAGTAAGAATTGCATTGGGAAGCTTTCACCTACAGCAAGCAACGAAAACACACATGTGTGCATAAATGGCTGGGAGATCATTAAAGTTGAATTGAGTGTGCTACATGTAGGCATGGCAATGAATAGCTTGGTAGGATATATAGAATTCTTTTTTATTTTTCTAATGTCAGTTACATGAATTTCATCCCTATGAATTCAATTCCTGGATATGGATGCCAATGTAGTCAGATGACGTCATGTGCTACTAATTCAGCAAGTAAACCAATGAGGTATCCATTAAAATAGAAGGATGAAATTGTGAAGTTTGGAAACATTGTGTTGGTTCTCATCTAATCTTAGGTCAAAGACCACGTTTTATAAGCAAGTACAGAGCATCTCACACTCCTTAACAAAGTCAAGTACAGAACGATCCTTTCTATGTTGCTCCTATGATATCAGTTTGATTATAATGGTAATTGAAGCATCATCTTACTTGGAGCTCTTGAGGTATTTATGCGTGCATGTGTACTCTCAAATCCAACAAGCACTTAAGATCTATGCTGCCCCTTCACAAGAAGATCATAGCATGTTTAAAAATATTAATATCTTGCATACATTAATTAATTTTGTGTTTTTCTTATTTTCATTATCTTTCAACAAAAGTGAATCATTTCTTTCTGTGTTTTGAAAATACAAAATAGGGCTGTTATAATCCGAGGATGCATCCAGTTGTTCCTATAAATAATTGGCGGAAAGGATCTCAGGTAAAGTTTTTCTCAGAATGTTTCTTCAGAATGTTGAAGAGCTTTGCATAATCTGGAAAACAAACGTTATCTTAATGATTACTTTAAATGTGATTACCTATTGGAATTTACCTGTGCTTTTAGAACATGTATTATCGACTACAATGGGTAATATTTGGGAGAATTCTCTTATGACCACTCATTTTTATATGGTTTCTATGATCCAAATAAGTAAGTGAAAACATGTATTCCTGAAGACATAATGGGCTGTTCTTTTGTGATAATTACAGGAATTATATTGTTCAGTTTGTGCTTGATCTCAATATCCAAAGGATTAATGTCCGTATTAAAACTTTGTGCGTCGCCTTGATGCAACAATTGTAGTACATCTCGAGGGACAAGCATGGTAGCTTTGTGATGCATAATCATAGGAAGCATTGAAGTGGTTATGAAGTATGATGTGTAGGCCGAATCATAGCATGTGGATGGAATCGCCATTGGCTCCAGCAACTTTGGTGTCGCCTGCTTAATGCGGTATAAGAAGACGCTATTGCACATATGTAGCTTTTCAAGCATGTCTGGAAAAAAATTGTTATATTTTGTGCTTAAAGATGTAATTTACGTTATGTAAATACAACATATGTCTATCTGTCCAACACAATTTTCTTTGCCTTCATTAAATGTCAAAGAGTTAAATGCAAATGTTTAAGGTAATTTTGTCATCCTGTTAAATTGGACAAGATGATTATGCAATGTTAAATTATGCAGTTTAACAGGATGATTATGGAATGTTATATTATGCAAGTTAATTTATGCAAAAGTTATATTATCCAATTTAACAGGATGTTTATACAAATATGCAAGTTACAGATGATTATGCAATGTTCAATTGATATGTACAATGTTCAATTTGGACTAATCATCCTTTTAAATTGGACTAATCATCCTGAGTTCAATATGTATGTTATGTACTCATATCTGTTTGTTCAATTCTATTCATCCTGAGTCCAATCATCCTTAGTTCAATTTGTATATTCAATTCTTATGTATAGAATGATTAACTTCGTATGTTAGAATTTTTATGTTCAATTTTATGTTAAAATTAGTCCAATTTGTATGTTCAATTTGGTTAACAGTATGATTAGTCCAAATCGATGAACACTGTTACATACAAATTGTCCACTTTGTCCAATTTGATCACTCCATCTCTGTTTCACTATATGTAAGAAAATGTTTGAACAAATAAAAAAATGGACTTCGTTTAGTTGATTAGATTTGTATTCAATTGCAAGGACTGTATTTTCGGGTTTCTGATTAAATTTGAAACATGTGTTTTTGTTGGAGTCTCCCTAGAGGAAAGCATTGTTGGTACTCGAGCAGATTCTAATATATGCTTCTACATGGATCCCCATCTCATGACTACAGAAATTCTCTTGGGTATATTGGAGAGACCAATTGTTGCTCATCCTTTGTACTCTGCTTTTTGTGACCTCTATTCTGATATCGGATGTTATCCTGTTACTCAAAAGCCACGCCGTATATACTTCATATAATTATTTCTGCTCCTTTAGGCCATCTCATGACTACACTCTTGGGTATGTTGGAGAGACCAATTGTTGATCAGCCTTTGTACTCTGCTTTTTGCGACCTCTATTCTGATATAGGATGTTATCCTTTTACTCAAAAGCCACGCCGTATATACTTCATATAATTATTTCTGCTCCTGTAGGGCAACTAACTACTGCATTCATGTTTATTGTAATGTCATCAAATTCCTTAACTATACAGTTCATATAAATTGCGTATACATTGTTACTTCCAATAATATACTCGAGTATATATGCATTGCAAGTTCACATTGTTGAGGCATTCTATTGGTTGACCCCTATTGAGGTGATGACTTATGGGGTAAATGAAGTTGCTCAATCCTCAAGCATATTACTAGCACACTTTCTTCTCTTTCCGACTGGTGAAATATTATTTAACATGGAAATTATCCTAAAGAATGACTTTGTAGAAATGTATCCATTTATGGACCTGATATGGCTACAAATGAGGATGCGTTTCTTTTTTCATCGGCATATATGATTAGTGACGCAGTGCAGCCAATTCCTATGTCTGTAAATCTGGAATTTTATAATTTTGTCCTGAGAAGCATCGAGTTTGATGTCTAGAGAAGACCACAGGGTACATGTAGACTTAAATTAGTGTACGTTGTTGTCTCACTTTGGTTCAATTGTGTAATAGTATGTGTTCTTTTATATTCCTCTCTTGATTAATAGGATTGGTTCTTATATTTTGAGGCATTTACATTTTGATTTGTTTGGCCTATTTATGTGTAAACATTACATGGTTGATGCTTGGAAAGATTATGGATTTGGCTTCTCTCGCTGATCCCGATGGGAAAATTGTGATGTGTGCTCATATTGTGAGCTTTGAAGGGGTAAAGACCATTAACAAAGGGAAGACTGGTGTTGTAAATATGATTGATTTCTTCAAGTTTTTTCAGGGATATAGAGGATGAGTGGAAAACTATAAGACATGGGATATGAATGAGTTCATTTGGATGAATCTATGGCGAGTTTAAGTTGTGGATAAGATTGGGGGGACCCATTTAAGCTGGTATAGAATTGAATCTTTAAAAAACAAGTTCTGGAATAAAACATCTGAAATTTTTTGGAGGGAAACCCTTAGGGGACATGTATAGGATTAAACCTTGGTAGAACTAAAATTTTTAGGGGAACTAAATTCTCTTGATGTATCAAATTTTGAAGGAAACTAAATAACTTTTAGGTGAACCTAAAAAAATTGCACTTTAATATTGTTGTTTCTGTAAAATTAATGGCTTTAAGATTATGAGTGGTGAAATATTTTAAAAGAACATTTTCCTTAAGGCACGAGTCAAATCTCACGGGAATTAAATATTAGGGAAACCAAAATTTTTGTAGAGAACTAAATTTTGGGGAAACTTTTGGATAGAACTAAATAACAATTATTGTTGTTCGTTTAAAATTAGAGGGTCCATTGTTTTGAGGGGGAATATTTTACATGAACCGTGCCCTTGGGGCACGGGTAATGACTAGTATATATATATTTCACAACTTCCACCTACAGCCTAAAGGACTGGAAGATATTTCACAACTTCCACCTACAGCCTAAAGGGAGGATTTTAATTGGGTTGGCAGATGTGTGGCAGGCTTCTATTATTTCTATATCTAGCCAACATATAACTTTGACCTGCAACAATACGGGAGGTCTTTCAGTTTTGATAACGGGTGTTTATGGATCTAATCTTCGGAGTGAGAGACATCTACTCTGGGAACATCTGGAGGCGGATTCGGTTTTGCATAAGGGTGCTGCTTGGATAGTCGCGGGAGATTTCAATTGTGTAAGATTCTCAAATGAAAAGAGAGGTGGAAGGAGTTGTGACTTTAATGTTTTGGAAGAATTTAATAACTGTGTTAGTAAGTGCTCTTTATCTGATGTTAAAAGTGTGGGGAATCCTTTAACCTGGTGTAATCAACGGATTGGTGATGGGAGAATTACGGCAAGACTGGATAGGGTGATGTGTAATTCTGCTTGGCTGCACTTACTTCCTGACACGTTTGTTGAGTATTTGGACTCTAATACGAGTGACCATTCTCCGATGTTAGTAAAATTCCACCACAACCGCATTTCCTACCCTAAACCATTTCGGTTTTTCAATGCTTGGGTCAAGTTTAATGGTTATCAACAATTGTTGGAATCGTCTTGGAGTTATCAGGTTGTTGGTTCTCCAATGCACAGCCTCTTTATCAAGCTTCGTAACTTCAAGCCAATCCTACGGTCGTGGGCAAAGAACCATGACATGAATGGTGATATTATGGCATGCACGGGTGCTTTACATGATATGCGAAATTCTCCTGACATCCATCATAATATCCGGCTTCAACTCCAGGAGAGGGATTTGGCTAAAAAATTGACTTCTATGATTGATGCTGAAGAAGAAATGTTACGCCAGAGAGCAGGCAAAATTGGCTTTCTCTTGGGGATAAAAACTCAAAATTTTTCTACACGGCCATGAGAGCCCGGCAGAACCACAATAATCTTGGGCATCTCATAGACGCTAATGGGAATCTTGCCTCTTCCTGGGAGAATATTAGAAATGAGGCTCCTAAGTATTATGAAGAACTTTACAATCAAAATAGCTATTGGGATATTTTTCCCAACTTGGTCCCAAAGAGAATTGTAACGCATGATGCTGCTGTTTGGTTGGAGTGGTGTGTCTCTAATGAGGAGATTAAGGAGGCGGTGTTCCAAATTGGGGTGGATAAATCCCCAGGTCCGGATGGGTTTAATGGTTACTTCTTCCAACATGGGTGGAGTGTTGTAGGTAACGATTTCTCGGAGGCCATTCACTCTTTTTTCAGATCTGCTTCTATTATGCATCCTATTAATCACACAAATCTTACCCTTGTCCCTAAAAATTCTAATGCCTCGAGCCTTAATGACTACAGACCCATTGCTTGCTGTAATGTTGTCTACAAGGTGATTAGTAAAATTATTTGTAATAGACTCAGGCTTATTATCCATGATCTTATATCCCCAAACCAGTCTGCTTTTCTTAAGGGTAGACTTCTATCTGATAGTGCTCTTCTAGCACATGAACAGATCAGGGATTTTAGCAACCCTATGGGAGCCAGGGCTTATTTGAAGTTGGATTTGAGGAAGACATTTGATAGTGTCAACCGACAATTCATATATTTTATTCTTCACAGAATGGGGTTTGGCAGGAGATTCATACTATGGATTCAGGAATGTATTTCCACTCCTACTTTCTCGGTAATTATTAATGGTTCTCCGACTGGCTATTTTAGGGGAAATCGGGGCATTAGACAAGGTGACCCGCTTTCACCTTATCTCTTTGTTATTTGCATGGAGGATTTTTCTCTGCTACTTGAAAAATCTATTTCATTGGGTTGTATTCATCCCATGTAGCGGACTGGAGCTATATCCCACCTCCTCTTCGCGGATGATCTGCTGCTAGTTTGTCGGGCTAATAAGCACTCTTTTGAGGGCTTAATTCTCTTACTGGAGGATTTTAGTAAATTTACAGGATTGGATATTAATATGGATAAGAGTACGGTGCGTTTTAGTAAAGGGACTCGCAATCCATCGGATTTGGCAAACCACCTTGGTATCAGAATGGGGAGTGCTATTACTACTTATTTGGGACTGCCATTATCCCCTAAATATCCAAAACCCACAATGTACGGCAAGCTGGTTGATAAGTGCAGGAAGCGATTGCAGGGCTGGAGTTCTTCTTTATTATCAATTTCAGGGCGAATTGAACTGGTTAGAACAGTGATATATGTCATGGTATTTTTTGGATCCAAGTTTACCGTATTCCTAAATCTATCATCCGTACCATTACCTCTATTTGTAAGAAATTCATCTGGGGGACCTCTAATTTATGGGCCTGGAAGGAGATATGTACTCCCAAAGATGAGGGTGGTGTTGGTCTAAGGTTTCTCCCAGACTTAAACTACGCGGCAGGGGTCAAATTGACCTGGCGTATGTTATCAGAAGATGGGCTTTGGGCTACATATATGAGACACCATTACAAAGATTCATCTTCTTTTTTTGCTGCTAAAGGAACTCCTACCCAGTCGGGAACCTGGAAATTCATGCTTGCTTGCAGACGGTTCACCAAACACTTGATTAGGAGACAAGTTTGAGATGGTACTTCCACTCTCTTCTGGCACGATAATTGGCTACCTTCTGGCCCTCTAAGTGAATCTTTTGAGGTCCCGGAAGATGGAAATTGCAAGCGTGTCTCTGATTAT
This sequence comes from Scilla litardierei, assembly GCA_030789695.1. Taxonomy (NCBI): domain Eukaryota; kingdom Viridiplantae; phylum Streptophyta; class Magnoliopsida; order Asparagales; family Asparagaceae; genus Scilla; species Scilla litardierei. Next base: position 54,864,391 of record CM061132.1, read on the forward strand.
TGGGACGGGGAAGGATGGATTCGGGATGTTACTATTGATCCAATCCGATTACAACTTCAGGGCATCACGTTGGAATCTGGGGATGATAGCTGGGTCTGGACTTTGGGGACCACCTTCAGGTTTGATGCGGCTTGGAAGGGTATTAGAAGTCCTAGGGAGAAATTCAAATATTATAAACTTCTATGGTTTACAAATCATATACCGAAGCATTCGCTGGCAGCTTTACGTGCGTTTCTGGGCAAATTGCTGACCAAATGCCACTTGGCGGCCTGGGGAATAGATTCAGAAATGTCTTGCGGCTTGTGTGATGCGAATTTACCAGAAGACATTGACCATTTGTTTTTTGCTTGTGATTACACAGGGTATCTCCTTAAAAGATGCTTGTTAAAGTTAGGCGTTTCATCTGCTATTGATCCTCAATTGTCTAGGGTGGGAGATTACTTTCTATCTCATTTTTCTGGAAAGGACCCATTGAGCATTCTATCAAAAACAGTACTATCGGCACTGATATGGCATATCTGGAAGGAAAGAAATAGAAGAATTTTTGAAAAACAGAAACGGACCAAGTTTGATCTATTTGAAGAGATTGCGTTGGATGTCAGAGCTGGTCTCGCTAGTCTGGAACCGGATTCTCAGGGTGCCAAAGAAGTATTTGCGAAGTGGGAATTCCGGGATGCGGGATGAACTATACTTGTTTCTTTGTTTCACTAACTTTTTCATCTTCTTTGTAAATACATAGAATTTAGATTGACAGGCCTGCGTCCTCTTCCCTCTCTGTTCCTGCCTGTTAATTGTATTTTATGTAACCTTATATTTTCTCCTTAATTAAGATCGTACACTAATTTTGCAAATATATATATATATATATATATATATATATATATATATATATGAAAGGTTAGCGTGTAATCTTTATTAAACATATCAGAAACGGTTACAGAGTAATAAGGGTAAAACAATTAATGTGGTGAGTCAGAGAGGGGATATGGCACAAGCGCCGTCACCCTCCACTGGCATACCAATTAATACTACCCAACTGTACAATAATCCCAAACAAAGATTAGCAGAATTTTGAGTCATCCCGCATCGCGAAATTCCCATCTATCCATATATATATATATATATATATATATATATATATATATATATATATATATATATATATATATATATATATATATATATATATATATAGACACACACACAGATATATGTATATATATATATATATACATATATCTGTGTGTGTGTGTCTATATATATATATATATATATATATATATATATATATATATATATATATATATATATATATATATATATATATATATATATATATATATATATATATATAGAGGTTGACTAGGATCCATTCGGATGGATCAAACATGCGGATCCATCCAAGTGGAATTTAAAGCTCGACAATGTAAATAGAAAATCCGACCGTTGGATGTCTTCTTACATGTCTAAATTATCTCTAAACAAAATTTCAACTAATTTGGACATGTTTTGCCCATGCATCAAGTGGTTGCAAAATCGACCGATTTTATAACTATTCAAAAACATCGATTTTGCAACCACTTGATGTATGTGCAAAACATGTCCAAATTAGTTGAAATTTTGTTTGGAACTAGTTTAGATATGTTAGAAGACATCCAACGGTCGGATTTTATATTTACATTGTCTAGCTTTAAATTCCACTTGGATGGATCCACATGTTTGATCCATCCGAATGGATCCTAGTCAACATATATATATATATATATATATATATATATATATATATATATATATATATATATATATATATATATATATATAGTGATCTTCAAATGCGAAAAAGAGGCTTTTCGCACCGTGCGAAAAGATTTTTATCTTTTTTTTGAAATTTTTTTTTTCAAAAATTCTTTTTTTGATGTTTAATCCATACAATTATATACCCCAGGGAAAATAATGGGTGAACCCGTTGGGGATTAGAGCACCCATCCACCCATTACAAATTTAACGGTCTCAAAACGTGCGAATTTGATGAAATGCCTTGATCGAAGGCCAAATGACATTATTTCTCAACCATTATTTTTTGAGGGGGGTATAACAACATATAATGAGGGTGGAAAAAAGAATTTTTGAAAAAAAAAATTTCAAAAAAAAACTAAAAACATTTTCGCACGGTGCGAAATGTTCTCATTTGAAAATTTTCCTATATATATATATATATATATATATATATATATATATATATATAGGGTAAAGTGTTCCTAGGGTGACTCCTTAGATTAAATCTAAGGAGTCGCCCCCATTTTCTCCCATCTCCCACATTTTTTTTGAAATTTTTTTTCTTGGGATTGTTGTTCATCTCATGGATGATCAACATACCAAAAACCAAGTCATTCCAATACTTTTAGAGCCCCCATCTACCCCTTGCAACTTTATGTGTTTTTCAGCACGTTTTCAGACCGTTGAAGTTGCAAGGGATAGATGGGTGCTTTTAAAGTATTGGAATGACTTGATTTTTGGTATGTTGATCATCCATGATGTGACCAACAATGCTATGAAAAAAATTTCAAAAATAATTGTGGGAGATGGGAGAAAATGGGGGCGACTCCTTAGATTTAATCTAAGGAGTCACCCTAGGAACACTTTACCCATATATATATATATATATATATATATATATATATATATATATATATATATATATATATAAAATTCATATAGGTGTTACAAATTAAAGGAACCCAAGGGACACCCACTACTAGTGGATGTAATGGTGGATGTTAGTGGGTGGAGACCAAAGGTCTCCCCCATTCATAACACTCCCCCATCCATCCATTCTTAGCATATGAATTCTTCAGGATCCAATACACTAATGTGCGGTGGATACTGCTGGATCCAGAGTTATCGTGTTTTGCCTCGTTAAAACCTTAGCTATGAAAAACCTAGTGGGAAAAACCACTAGCTAAAGGAAAAAGGAGTACAATACATAAGTGACTCCCCATGATCCGTACAAGCTTCAGGCTTGTAGGTATTTCAGCTGTCGCATCCCTATATCTTTTACAAGTTTTTTAAAAGTACATCTAGGCAATGCCTTAGTAAACAGATCAGTTAACTTATTACAAGACAAAACCTACAGTACTTCAATCTGCTTCTGCTTTTGTAGCTCGTGCATCCAGAAGAACTTGGGAGAAATGTGCTTCGTCCTATCGCCCTTGATGCAAACAACTTGTAGTTAAGCGATACAAGCTGCATTATCTTCAAATAAAATGGTTGGCTCAAGTTCGTCCGTCTTCAGGCTGGTCTTCACTAGAAGGTGGTGAATGACTGAACGAAGCCAGACACATTCTCTGCTAGCTCATGGATCACCAGGATCTCTGAATGGTTGGATGAGACTGCTGGATGGTCTGATTCATAGATTTCTAGGAAATGGATGTACCACCGTAGGTGAACACAAAACCAGTCTGTGATTTCTCGGTGTGTGGATCAGATCTGTAACCTGCATCTACATAACCAATCAAAGTGGAAGATCCACCTTTCGGGAAGAATAATCCCATATCAATCGGCCCTTGGAGGTAGCGTAGAAGCTGCTTAACTCTGTTCCAATGGCACTTTATGGGCGCTGAACTGTATCTGGCTAGTTGGTTGACTGCAACGCTATGTCGGAACACGTGCAGTTTGCCAAATATAGAAGTGCTCCAATGACACTAAGGTAAGGTACTTCAGGACCTAATGTTTCATCCCCCTCTTCCAGGGGTCGGAAAGGGTCCTTATGTACATCCAAAGATCTAACGACCATTGATGTATTTAGAGGATGGCTCTTATCCATATGGAAATATTTATGTAATTTCCTTGTGTATGTAGATTGGTATAACATGATTCCTTCGTTGAGGTGTTCTATCTGTAAGCCAAGACAATATTTAGTCTTGCCTAGGTCTTTCATTTCAAATGTTAGTTTGAGTCTTGCAGATATATCATCAATATACAGGAGATCCGATGAGGTTGAAGTCGTCTACATAGACGGCTATTAATACGATTCATGTTCCCATGGTTTTAATGAAAATACACGGGCATACTTCATTATTGGTGAAACCTTGTTGAACAAAGAATTCACTCAGTCTGGTATACCACATTTTTCCCGATTACTTAAGACCATATACTAATTATTGAAGCTTAACAGAATAGATGTCCTGAGGTCTATCTTTTATTTCTGATGGTATTTTGGAACCATATGGAAATTTCATATAGATATATTTATCTATATTACCAAATAGATATGTAGTCACAATATCCATGAGCTACATTTCTAGGCCTTCCATTGATGTTAAGCTTATCATGAATCGGAATGTGATCACATCCATAACCGGGGAATATGTATCTTCATAATCTATCCCCAGTCGTTGGGAAAATCCCTGAGCTACAAATGCTTTGTAGCAGACGATCTGATTATTCTCATTTATTTTCCTTACGAATACCCACTTGTATCCCACAGGTTTTACACCTCTTGGTGTCTGGACTACTGGTCCAAAGACTTTGTGTTTCAAGAGTGAGTCCAGCTCTACTCCTATTGTCTCATTTCACTTTGGCCAATCATCTCTGCGTTTGCATTCAGCTAGAGCTCGTGGATCGATATCATCGTTGCATTGAGCGATGTGAACAACAATATCAAACGCAAAGTCGTCATCGACGACAATGTTTTTTCTATCCAGTACCTCCCAAGTACGTACGAAATATAAAGATATTTCTCGTGTATTGTCCTCTTCGGGTGACTAAAGGAGGGGAGAGGTTACTGGTCTGAGCTCCGCATCTTCTGGTTGGATATTCGTTATTTCTCCAGGTATTTTTCTCTTGCGAGGGAATTTATCCTTGGAGCCAGGCGGATTGCACCCATCTTTAGAGATGTCAATCCTAGCTGGCGTATTGACAGCATGGACGTGTGATATGATAATCTTATGGTTATCAGTGAATTTGTCCGGGAGTAAATGTACTGTATTCTGAATGTGAAGGATCTTCAGAATCTCATCTTCACATAGATTAGTATGCGGATCATAATGAGACAAAGACTTAGTGTCCTAATAAATGGTCTCTGAAACTTCAGGCTTCTTGGTTTGTGAGCCAAGTTTGGGAAAAGAATTTTCGACAAACTCACAATATTCAAGACGAGCCTTAAATGCGTCACGTGTTAGGGGCTCAAGGTATCTAATAATGGAGGGTGAATCATACCCTACGTAGATACCAAGACGTCATTGAGGACCCATTTTAGTCCTCTATGGAGGTGATATGGGAACATAGACTTCACAACCGAATACTCTTAAGTGAGAAATCGACGATAAAATATGACCACCAAAGGGTCGTATTCTGATAAGCAAAGCAGTATGCAAAATGGCATGTCGGAATGCATCCACATGCAACTGTGATTGCATTAGCAATGGACGAGCAATCCATTGCAGTCTTTTTATATGAGACTCAGCCAATCCATTCTGGGTGTGAACATGAGCTACTGGATGTTCAATTTCAATACTAGTTGCTTAGCAGTAGTCTAGAAAAACTTGTGAAGTGAATTCCCTAGCATTGTCCAGAAGTATTTTTTAATCTGATTATCTGGAAAATGTGCCTGCAACTTTATTATTTGTGCCAATAGCTTTGGAAAAGCTAGGCTGCAGGTGGACAAAAGGCACACAAACGACCATTTTGAAGACGCATCTATTAGTACCATAAAGTACCGAAATGGACCACTTGATGGGTGAATTGGCTCACAAATGTCCCAATGTATTCTCTCTAAGAAGCTAGTAGACTCAAACCCCACTTTTAGGTGGGATGGTCTCTTGATTAGTTTACCCTTATAACGGGGGGGACAAGGAAAATCACCCTTTTGAAGAATCTTCATGTTCTTCAAATTATGTCCACGAGATTGGGTTATGATGCGATACATCATTACCGATCCTGGGTGACCTAGCCTATAATGCCAGAGACTGAATTCTGGTGATGTAGAACACTGCTGGTGCACCTTAGATTAGCTTCTCTAGGTTGGATGTATGTTTGATAAAGGCCCAACGGGAGTTCTTTAAAACGTTCTAGGATGGTTTTAATACCATCCTTATGCCGAGTAACATACAAATATTCAATATTATTGAAATCATCAGTTTCCAAGTGATATCCATTTAAACGGATGTCCTTGAAACTTAGTACATTTCTGTTTGATTTTGGAGAAAATAATGCATCTTTTATTATAACTTGCGTTTGGTTTGGGAGCAATAAAATTGCTTCACCTGATCCTTCTATTATAATATATAGTCCCGAAATTGTAGTGACTGTACCATGATAATTAATGATGTTATTAAAATAGCATCTGTCTCGAAGGATCGTGTGCGTGGATGCACTATCCACTTGGCATTCACACTTCATCTCTAGAAAAGAATGTAAAAACTTTTATGAAAAGGAAAACCATGTTCGATTCATAATTAAGATAAAGAAGGACATAATTGAAGATACATCATGCATTTATGAAAAAGACTTTAATGATAACTAAATCATTTTTAGTCAAGGAGGTCGTTATTTTAGAAATACTCGGTGGTGAACCGAGTAGGTGGCTGTATATCCACCAAATTTGTCTCAGCAAAAGGCTTCAGGATTTTCATATACAAATCTTGGAGGTGGCGTGGAGTACGATAGACCATGGACCACTGTCCAGTCATGCCACATCTGTGGCATTTGTCTTCCCAGTTTTTCTTGGGAGCAGACGTCTGGCAAGAGGTATTCCTCTTCCACGTATTCTTTTTCTTCCCTTCATTATTGTTGTTCTGGGAGGAGCTCTGTTCTGCTTCTTCGCAGCTTTCCCCTTGTTGAAACTGACTTTGTGCTTGTTCTTCATCTTCAGGGACGAAACTTTGTTAGCCTCAGGGAGAGGAGCAGATCCAGCAGGGCGTATGTTATGAGTGGCCAGTAGGAGGTCTCTGTTCTGCTTTTATATAAGAAGGCAGGAGAGCAAATCATAGTACCTCGTGAACTTGCGTTCACGATACTGTTACATGAAATAGCATCCTTCTCATAGAAGGATGTATATGTCTTCTCAAGCATGTAGGTATCCGAGACTTGTTCACCACACAACTTCATGCGTGAGGTGATGTTATGGAGAGCTCAGTTATTCTCAGCTAGGACTTGAAGTCCTGAAGTAGGAGATTTTCCCACTTATAACGTGCACGAGGGAGGATCACATCTTTCTGATGTTTGTATCTGTCCTCAAGTGCTATCCACAGTTCATGAGGGTCTTCCACTGTTAAATATTCAGCTTGCAGGGTCCGATCAATATGTCTCCTGATATAAATAATGGCTTTCGCCTTCTATATATCGGAGACTCTAACAGTAGAAGTCCCTTCACCAGTTGTCACAACCGTACATGGAGCTTGAATTGTGTGACTTAGGCCCTGTGAGTGTAGGTGGAACTTCTGGTCCAGCTGCCAGCTCAAGTAATTTTTGCTAGCCGCATAGAGAACATCAAAATCGATGCTCGTAATCTTTGCCATTTATCTAAACTTGAAATAATCATGAATGAAATAATTATTTTTCAAAAAATTAAAACATGCATAGTAGTAAAACAACAATATTTGTAGGGATCGACCGGTCACCACCAAAAATAATAAAAGTCCAAAGTCCATTATACAATTCGAAGTACGAGAAAATTAAAATTAAAATTTGGAAACCCTTGGGGGTCCCAGCATTAGCAATTTTGCTTCCGTAAGTTTCTCTGGGCTTTGACTTTTATAATTAATTTATCGCTACATTTTCACTCAAAAGAAAAAATGCGAGGAAAATAAATAGTTGGTGACTAATGACGACCGATCCAAAAACCATAACACAATCTTACTAACATACCAGGCAGTTTAACTAAAATAATTATGCAACATCAGTGGCATAAACAATATATTTTATTCCACATCGCAAATAATTTTATTGGATAAATATTTAAATGTACGTTTAATAATTTCGTGGACCACGGGAAAACATCATTACCTGTGTTAGGTTAGGTAACTAAGGACAGAGCGTTCTCAGGATTCTTATACTTATTAAATCGTGAAATAATAATAATATTAATCCAATAAAAATAATTAGGTGATTGATTATGAATTATATATAGAATTCAGAAACAGATTTATAACTTGACCCAAATACCCCGAGAGGAGTTAGTCATACCCAATATCCTCCTCCTGATTTTCCTTGATTTTTCTGGATTTTCCAGAATTTTTTCAGATTTTTTTTCCAAATTTTCCAGAATTTTTTCAGATTTTTTTCCAAATTTTCCAGAATTTTCTGGAATTTTCTTTGATTCATAGGGTATTTTCTGAATTCTATTTATAAATGTATAATAATTTCAGAATTTATTTATTTTTTTGAAAAGAATGATGAAAAATTGGCCTACATGCCAGAGGCCTGCGGGCTGGCTACGGGCTTCAGGCACTATCAGCCAAAAATACTCAGATTTTTATTTTTTTGTTTTTTGTTTTTCTGTACTCATGGCCCCTCAGGGGGCACGGCCTGCAGGCGTCGGCCCTCGCTGCAGAGGGGCGTCCTGTTGGAGTGCCTGCCTTTTGCTAGGAATGATCTCATTCTATACTGGAATTTAATTGAAGAAATGCTTGGATAGATCTCATGGGTTGCAGACATACCATGATATTGGCCAGGCTGCATTCGGGGTAAAGGGACGTGTATTTGTGTCTGTAATTTTATACTTAGAGCTCTATGTAAGTAAAATTCTCATAAAATTCTTTTTTTCATTACTGTAGATGATTTGTTGCTATTAATCATGAGATATTCATCAAAGGGCTTACCTTTGTGTAGGCATGTTGTGTCCAATACATAACAATTGTTGGCGACAGCTTAGCAACAATGTTTCCTGATTCTCGTATAATGCTGCCAGGCAGCTGCAGGGTGGAGTTCTTCCGGAGGCCGCCGCCAGCGGCGGCGGCGGCCCAGCTCCCCTCCTCGATGTCGGTGGCCGTCCGGCGACCGCCGCCGGAGTCGGCGGCTAGTGCAAAAAATAGAACATTTTTTAAATAATTAATCTATAAAAAAAAATTTAAAATGAGTTTTTAATTGTAAATCTGTGTTTTAAAAATTGATTTTCTTGTAGATCTTAATAGAAAAATAAGATTTTGCTACCGATCTACCAAAAATATCACAGATTTATCAACATTCGCATGAAAAATGCTGATATATGGGTTTCTAAGATTTACCTCTAGATCCTACCCGCCGGATCTAGCAAAGTTTGTAGAAGGAAGCCCAATCTGCATCCTCGCGATTCGTCCGTCGGCAGGGGTTCGGCTCCGCTGACGAGCGTGCTTGATAACATGTTATAGTTGGAAGAAGAGGTGGTTAATGGTATCCACCATAGCCATATATATATTATTCGTATAGGTGTTACAAATTAATGGAACCCAAGGGACACCCACTAATAGTGGGTGTAATGGTGGATGTTAGTGGGTGGAAACCAAAAGTCTCCCCATTCATAACATTTGAATCATATTAGTTGCATCACACACACTTTTTATTTTCATTATGAGTAGAAAACCTATCATTAAGAAGAGAAGATCTACTTCTCAACCCTCTTCATCTTTTAGGCCCCTTATCGATAAGGAGATTATTCTTTCACTTTTAGCAAAACCTCATTTGATTACCAATTTTCAACAAATTTCTAGTAATGGTATCCTTACAAAAAGATTTCTCAAAATCAATAATCTGGGAGGATATGGCATTATGGAGTTTCTAGATTTCCACGGGCTTAAGACATTGTTCTAAATAGATAGCTCTGGCAAGTGCAACCCTAGAATGGTGCGTCTCTTTTACACCAATATGACCGTTAGCACTAGAGCACCTTGAATCATTTCCAATGTTCCTCACGCACCCAATAGATTAACTGTACCTATCATTGGGGAAATTTTAGGCATTCCAAGTAAGGGAGCAGCACTAAAATAAATTTTCATGAACGATACGTTAATCTTTGAAAAGTTTTCTTACCGAGTAATCATTATGTACCTCACATAGGAATTACTGCTTTACAGCCGTGAGCAAGAATTATGGCTTTACAGCCTTTCTAAGCTAATCTCACCTTTTTAGAGACCAAGAGATAATTTTTCTTTCCTTAGCCACTTCACAAATCCCCAATCTCTATTGGCGTTAGGAAAATTGTTGCACCACCACCTTCATACGAAAAGATGTTTATAAGTCCACTAAAGGAGTGGTGGTAAGTTCATATGTGTTTGTATTACTTTGTTGTAATTGTGATGTAAAAAGCCTCTTTGAGGTCCTCTTTGGAGATGAGGTTTATTGGCTATATTTGGAAATCCTAGCAAGAGAAACTTGGTATATATTGTAGAAGCCCTCTCTTGTGAGGCATTTTCTCTCTTTGTATAGATTTGTTTAGTAAAAATTCCAAACAAGGAGGTTGGAGACTGGAGTAGCCCAGGGTTGGTGAACCATGATATTTTGTGTGTGTTTGCGATTGTTGATTGTCTCTCTCTATCTATCTTCCTCTCTCCCTCTCTCTATTCTTTATTAGAAAATAAAGTGGGAAAAAGGCCGATCAAATGCCCTCTCGGTTTACATTTGTCGAAGATATGTCAGCTCAGTAAAAGTATGTTAGCTCGATAAAAAACAAAAACTGAAATAGACACAGGGTTTGCTCTGTTAGGTTGTTTTACCGATTATTCCTCATCCAAGCTATTGGAGCTTAGATGGTGGAGGTAGTATAAGTCGTCCAGTGAAGATAGGTCGTTACTGTTGGATCGTGATCTAAGTCTAGATGGGGGGTAAATATGCTTATAACTAATTTTCACAAATATAAGAACTTTTGCCTACGCAATTAAACAGTCATAGAGCAAATATGGTGCAGAGAAAATAAAGAGAAAGCAAACACAGAGTGCATACAGTATTTACCTTTGTTCGGTCGTCCCAACGAGCTACTCCATCCCCAAAGTAATTACTAGAATAATAATGTCAATATACAAACACCTGAAACTTCGTGCCCCAACACTTAGCTCATTAAGTCTATATCTCACTCCTCAAGTGTCGAACACTACTAACCTAGTAAAAACATTACTTTTGACTAGACCCAATCATTCAAGAGTCCCTAAAGAACCCCAAAAACGAAACTAAAACCTAATATAAAGATCTACAAACACTATCACAGATAATAATAAGATAAAGAGTCTAGAGTTTTCATTTTGTGATGTTTGGACATTCCCTGTCGATTAGTACATCGTCAGCTACACATGGCACAAACGCTGTCTCAATCTGAGCTCTAGATTAATAGATATAGCCGTCCATAGTTCGTTGTGCGAACTTGCCTGAATCTGTTCTGTGCGTAAAGTTGCTCTTTGTGGCACTATGAATATATGTTTAAGCAAGGTATCCGGATCTGTCACTGCATTGGTTAGCAAAGGGGTCCGACTCTGCGTGACTTGCTGCGCTCTGTATGCAAAGTAATCAGATGCTCCGTCTACCAGAAAATGTGCTACGTCTTCCAAAAAATGTAGTAAATAGCACTGAGCTCAGAAAAATCCAAAAAAATACTCGATGGAATCGTGAGCTTGTACTCTTCGTCAGAAAAATATGAGAGGAAATATTTGGAGAGGTTCTTAGACCATACCTAGCAGAGACAAATCAATGGCTTCGACCGAGATCTATGGTCATTGGAAGAAGCTTGGAAGCCTTGGCTTGAGTTCTTGAATGCTATGGATCTCCTTTTGCATGAGTTTCAAGTATATGGTGCTGGAGATGAAGTGCTTGGACCCTGCAATTGGACTTCGAAGGAGTTGGGGATGTGCATGCAGTAAGATGTTGTCTTAATGAAATACTTGAACCCTTGGCCGTAAGTTATGGATGTGGCTAGCTTGAAGTTGAGGACTTTAAGTGTATTAGATTTGGCACACCTTTGAAGAAGTTTGCGGTAAGATGTAGGTCTCTTCTTTTGAGGAAGGCTTGCGACAAATATAGGATATGGTTTTGCAAGGGTGGACATTCAAGTGGATCTAGAAGCTTGCCTAGGGCCAGCCTTGATGTGCTCTTTTGTGGGTTATTTTCCTTGTAGAATAGGATTCATATATGTATATGTATGTATATGTATATATGTATTTATATATGTATATATACGTATATGTATATGTATATATATGTACTAGTCATAACCCGTGCCCGCGGGCACGGTCATTTATGATTTTCCCTCGCAAAATCCTTGTTCCCCGAAAAATTATTTTCACAGCCAAAATTTAAAAAAACAACAAATTAGCTTAAAAATATTTAGCGGCATGGACGCCTTTGGCGTGGGTGCCTTAGGTGCGGAACAACAAATTCAGCGCATGCGCCTTCGACACAGAACAACAAATTCGACGTGGATGCCTTCGATGCAGAGCAACAAATTCGGTGTAAAACAACAATTTCGGCGTGGGCGCCTTCGACATCTCCCATGTTCATTCTCCCACAGCTCGCATTCATTCTCCCACGTTCATTCTCCCACAGCTCACGTTCATTCCCAAAATGAGATTGTGTGTGTGCAGAACATTTTTTTTATAACTAATATTAAATGAGTTGGTTTTCCTCCACTTTTGTTCCCCCCAACAAATAAGTTTTCAAAAAAAATTTCAATGCTTTTGTGTATTCCCAACAAAGTTCATCAATTCAAGAAATTTCCCCCCAAATCTTGACATGACACTGCCACATATGATAAGTTCAAAATCTTCCCTCAATTGTAATATAGATTTCACCTTCATATGTGTGGCCTTGAGTTATTTTGCTTCCAAATCGGCTGGTTCTTCCAAATGATCAGCCAATGAAATTATTGAGCAAATGTTTCCTTTTTTCTAGTTCGAATCAGGGCCGGGCCAAGTTATTTTTTGTCTCAGGACACACTCACAAGTTCCCTAGGTGCATCGGTACTTGCTAAAGTAGCAGTGCTTTGCTTTTTTTCTCGACAATTCCCAGCTCCCTATGTTTATCAAAAGCTAGAGCTGGACTGTTTAACATCATTCAGAAAATAACAAAGTCTTTCTTATGAACCCATTAACACATCAACACATCAACATATGAATTGAAGAATCATCAATGTTTAAATATAGCTTTTTATTTGGTAATTAAAGAACTCTCTACAATTCTTTATGGAGCTCTAAAAAAGCATGGATTCTTATTAGCAGTCAGGTACTGCATATGTGGTTTAATCTAATACAGGCTGCCAGGACCCTGTACAAAAATCGAAATATTCTAGCACAAATCCTGAGAATTCTCTGAAGTTATAAAACCCTGAAATATTGCGCGATATTGCAGTTGGCTATGTGAAGAAGCACCAAGTTCCCCGACGTTGCAATCCAATCTGGATTCTTCTCCATCTCAATCTAAATGATGCAGATTTGTAGTATTACCAACATCAATTCACATGATGAGCTGTGTGCCTAGATCTCTAGAACAATATCTGAAATGAAAATTCTGGTTATTTCCAATTCAATCACCGACTAAAATCAATCATCGTATCGTTGGTTTAACTCACATTCGGAATCTGTCTTGACCCATTTTCTTGATTGCTCTCCTTTCTCTTCATTCGCTTCCTCTCAATGGTTATCCAATATTTCTTAAGTACTGATGGCTGCGTATCAAAGTATTTCTTTTTTGTTGGCTGTGCCACGCTATGTGTGTATATTTTCTTGTGAAGCATTGCCTTCAAAATCTAAAATTACACACACAAATAAATGATCTTGATTCATCTTTTTAATAAAGCTCGATCGATTTATATAATTGAAGCATTAGATATAGATATGTATACCTGGTCCATTCTCGATTCAGAAATAGGATCCCTCAGACTTGGAGTTGGGACAAAGCCACTATGTCACACAAACATCTTCTTCAGCAGCAGAAACTTGAGTGATGCTATCTGAACTACACTGTTACTGTCAGCCAGCAAGCCTTTTGCTTTGCTTAAGATAATGTTGGCATAATCATTATTGCCCATGGTAGCCATGTCTGCATCTAAGCTTGCCTGGAAATTTCGGAATCTGTTCAACGGTATGATGTTTCTTCCTTCTTTAGCTGTGGGAGTTGGAGCCAGTAACCTTGTGAGCTCCTTATGCATCTTAACGACTTCCTCTTAACTGAAGTCTGGTGGATGTTGTGATGCTTGCGAGATAATATTGGAAGGTTCAGTTCTTGATGCATCTTCCTTCATCTTGTTGACACTAAGTGTCTTCTTCACTGGTCCCTCCCAATTTCTCCATCTATTGCACCATCATAGGGTAAAAAGGTTCTTTCTTAAATTGGGAGAATTGAAGCCTCAATTTTCCACTACTTCATAGATCTAGGCATTGACGGCAGCAGAAATTACATAGAATATCAAATTGGCAGCTCAATCGCCCAATTCTAACCCTATTCACAAAACTAAAAACAAATAGAAAATAAAAGAAGACAGAGCAAGAGATTGAAAGCGAGGAGAGCGCACCTGAGACGAAGACGTGGGAGAAGATTTCTATGGGAACGTTATGCCATCGGACAGCACAGCCCATCCCACCTCCTTCGCAAGCGCGGTGATGACGTCGTTGATATATGAGAACAACCTGGCATTTTCCAATAGAAATTGATATATTTCTGTTTACCAATACAAATTGATACATATTGGATGTCAATCCTCTCACTTGGATGTACAAATTAATGTAAAATGAATGAGTTCTACAATATGTATGCCATTTGTATTATTGACATACTTTGTTTACATATACTGTTGATATAAAAAAATATATGAGAACTTGAATATACTTGAACCATCATGTTATTAAACAATTTGACAATTTAACAGGTTTAACAATTTAACACTTGTCCCTATCTTACAACAGATTATTTTTCAGTATTCCCATGAGTTTGTGGAGCCTAAGTAGCCTCATCAAATTATTCCTGCATGAAAATATGCCAAGTGGCTTGATACCCTCACAGGTTGGGGACTTGAAGGGTATACGCACATTGGTCTTGCGCATGAATCACTTATGAGGTAATATTTCAACTTCTTTTGGAGAACTCCAAATGCTTGCATAACTTGATCTTTCTAATAACTCATTCGAAGGTCAGATTCCTTATTCGCTTGGTGGGTTGATCAATATACAGTATTTGAACCTGTCATACAATTCTATTTCTGGTCTGCAAGGGGTCTAAGTGCAATTATGTATATATGTATTGCATATGACATGATACTTTCTGTGTAAGTAGACATATTCTTGTTGCATAATCAATACATGGATTCAATTTACACGCCTAGAAAAGATAACATGCTACTGATAACATTCAACTACATGCAAACTAATGGAATCATATATGATGATTTTTTAACTGATGATAAAACAATGCACATCAGTTTCTATAGAACAATGAACATAAACAAATCATCCAATCAAAAAAAATTAAAAACAATGTAGGTTTTGTGAATGTTTATGTGATCTTAAGTGCTCTCGAAGAATTTGTTTGCAGGAAATCTTTGTTTGCAGGTCAAAGTCGAAGTGAATGTTTATGTAAAACAAAGGCAATCTTTGTTTGCAGGCAATCTTTATGTGCGCTCAAAAACATTGTTTGCAGGCAATCTTTACATGAAAATTAAATGCCCAACAAACAACAAAGAAGCATCTGCCAAAATTCCAAACGAAACAAACAACTAAAAAATAAACGATGTTGGCTTTTGATGTCATGGCTGAAAAATAATCCCTACATAAGATTTCTAGAACAAATAATACCTACACAAATGCTTCCATACAAAAATCTCCAATCAGCACAAAATCCTCCATAGAATCTTGCACTTGAGCATATATGCTACCATACATGTCGCAACTATGATTACACTGTTTTGTTTGTATACACTAAACAAAAATTCCATATCAGTTAAAGACATATAAACTTTTTTCATGTAACTTCTAGGGATAAATACATTCCTTTCCCTTTGCTTAGTCTTTATACATAAACAAAAATCATTCTGCATACAAAAATCATTCTTCCCCAAAAAATTTGAAGCAAAAAAACTAATTTATTGGTCGCAAGAAAGAGTTTACCTCATGTTCACTCTTTTTCTCATCTTCCTCATATGCTGCAAACATAAACCCCATGAACCTTAAGCTTACTAAGTTTGAATTAAAAAATCAAAATTATTTGATTAAACTGGTGTATTTGTAAGGGGAGACAAATGAATTCAAAATGAAACAGTAAATCAAATTGAATCCATGTATTTTTAATTGAAGTAAATCCTTTGATTATACTGTCATAAGACACCTGTGCATTTGTAACGAATTCAAGATCTCTGCAGTATTTGATTTACACACCAGTATAATCAAAATCCATGACTCAAGATTTGTCATAAGACACCTGCAGAGTAAATTAAATACTAAGTTTGAATTAAAAAACAAAATTCTTTGATTTTTTTAGCTTGGATTAGGTCCATTTGTATTTGATTTACTCTGAGTCCATTGGTAATCTGTCTTTAGGAAAGTCCACTCCCACACCAAACAACAAAAATATGAAGTCATTGGAATAAAGCTGGCGCATTTTATGTGGTAATCAATTTTCCTACCACTTAAGTTGAATGGCACGTCATTTTTTTGTTCAAAAGGGTAATGATTATGCATTGATGGCATTTGGGGCAATTTGTGACTGCCAGTTTCTACTCCCACACTGTAGGCATGCATACAGAGGATATGGAAAGAAAAATACCCAACTTACCACATGCTTCTTCATATCTGAGTCGTAAGATTGGACAATACCCTCATAAAACCTGTTAGCAGAAGAAGGCAATCTTATATATCAGATCACCATGTTTATATGGTTCATAATAATGAGTTTGATATTAATCTAACCATAAAAGTGACTTTTTATACAAAAATCAATATTAGTATTTAATACTCGTCAACCAAATCACAGATACTAAGAAGCACATGATCAAAACTTATTATGGAAGAGAACGTTTCAAAGGAAAAACAGTCGCATACACTTTATCGAGCGGCCACCAAACTTTTATTCTTGATCCGACTAACTTTTCATTGTTCAATACAACGCCACCCGAGGAACACTGCGATGGTTACAAAAAGATCGGTTAGTAATTACATGTCTTCCAGCATGGGAAAAAGTAAAGGTGATTTCACAAATTTGTTAAATGATTCCTTCATCATATCAAGAATCTATCAATAATTAGTGCATATACATACATCAATATAAATTTCATCCCGCAAATGTACTACTGGTACAAATCCTGGTTATGTCCAATAACCCAATAACACAGTTCAAAATGCAAACAAAAAATTCAAAAGTTCTCCCTCCAAAATTTTGTGCTATTCACCATGTCCTAATCACTGATGCTCTTGGATTGCACACCAAGAAAGTCGTCCAGTGTAGGATGAACCTCAATTATAGTACTGAAAATGAAAATTTTCTTTTCCTAGAGAAACAAAGATGTCTACACAATCAGAAAAAGAACTGCTATATAAACCACAAATATTTAATGCAATGATAATAAAATTTATTTCCTAAAAATAAAAAACCCACAGTTTCATCACTTCTTCCAAACAATTTGAATCCAACTACACAATGTAACACCATGCTCATATACTTTTTAGTTTTTTATGGATGTGTACATGCAGTTTGGATCCAAGAGAAAAGTCATACATGCTATCTGCTATCACACCTAAATCCTGAAACCAAGTAAAAATATCTCCAGATTAATACCGAGCAAAAACTACAGATTTGAATCAAAAAAAACTAAATCAAACAAATATCTCCAGATTGTGTAGATTTGATAAATTCATGTACAATAATAAGAAACATCTACAGATTTGAAATCCAACCATCCTGAAGAAGAAAATAAGAAAAAAAGATCAAAAATTACCTTAAATGTGAGAGAATTACCCTAGGAAACATGTCCCCGAAACATGGGGCTTAATTCTTCGTCAGCTTCTTCCATTGTAATCAAACCAAAACCCTAAAAGAAATTGAACAAAGGATTATGCTAAGAGAAATAGCATAAAAATGAGATCGGCGCCTATAATTTAATCATTAAACAGAGGATTCAACGATATTTTCATGAAGAGATCATTATATTTTAAAAAATATAAAATTTGAGAGAGAGAGAGAGGATTACACAATAATTTCTTGATCAATCAGTGGGGTATTCCAGAATCCGCCAGAACTCGTACGCTTCCTGAGAGTTATCTTGACTCCTATCCATCATCCACATATCATCAAACATATCACTACTATCGCTTTGAATGATCACCATACTAATACATCAAAAAAATCACGATTCAAAAGAGTCAAAAGACTATCTAAAAGATAAACAAAAATACTAAAAAATCAATTTTTTGGGGGTCAAAACCTCAAAGAATCGAACTGACATTCACAAAATCACAACTACACATTTGTATATAGCAAAAAAATGAGACCGGTGCCTATAATTTAATCAACAAATAAGGGATTCAACGATATTTTCATACAAAGATCATTATTTTGACAAAACAAAATATTGAGGGGGGGTTACATAGTAATTCCTTGATTGAAGAATGGAGAACTGTTACAGAATCGGCCAAAACTCGTGCTCTTCCAAAAAGTAATCTCAATCCTATCTATCTTCCACAAATCATCAAAGATATCACTATGAATCAAATGTACCTTAACAATGTCAGCACATTCTCAACACATTCTCGTTCCCCATTGAGTAACATTCTCATAAACAATCTCATCCAACTGAAATTGAGACCTCAACATAGTACCTACCCTAAATTTTCGATTCATTAACACCATCTTATACATGATAATTTACATAATTATATTTCTTGGTGCCATGAGTATATACGTGAGCCGTGAGTACATACAATCCAATCCAATCCAATCTAATTAAATCCTAATCCATTAATCAAAGAGCCGTGCATACATGATTATATTCATGGGCCGTGTAATCCAATTAAATCAAAGAACCGTGAGCTGTGTACACATGGTTATATACATGAGCCGTGTATACAATTGTATACATGAGACATGTATATGCAATGAAATCAGTTACATGATTATATACATGAGTAGTGTGTACATGATTATATGTGTGAGCCGTGAGCCGAGAGTTTACACGTAGGCCGTAAGTCCTGAGTATACAATCCAGTCCAATTGAATTAAATCATAAGCCATGTAATCAAAAGTCATGTACACATGAATATATACAAAGAACCATGCATTTTCCTTCTGAAACTGATACATTCTGCTAGAAAAACAGATCATGCATTGAGGGAAACTGATACATTCTGAAATCATTTTCATTTGAGGGAAACTGAATTACATGATTATATACAAAGAGCCATGCAATCAAATTCTTACCATTTATTTAAGTCATCATTTTCTTTCCTTTTAAAATTATCTGGTAGTGAAAGGAAAATGCAAGGATCTTTGTGTATGCTTTCCCATTATTTGTATATATTCATGTAATCAAATTATTGGCAAATGCAGGAAAAAGCATTGATGGAAAGATTTTGATTGCCGTTTGAATGAATTTGATTGTATGCATTGTCTCAAGAAGGAATATAAACTTAAATGCATTGTAGGAATATAAAATTAAATGCGTTGTCTGGAAAGAATTTGTATGTCATGTTCGAATAGATGGAAAGATTTGCTTATATGCTTAATTCAAACGGCATTATAAATGGAAAGAATTTGATTCTCAGATTAATTGCCAGATTTGCTAATTTAATTACCATTTAATTGCCAATTAAATCAAAGAGCATATAGAGATTTCTCAATTTAATTGCCAGATTTGCTAATTTCCATCAATTTGATTACATGCTTATTTCAAACAGCATTATAGATGGAAAGAATTTGATTGCCAAATTAATTGCAAGATTTGCTAATTTCCATCAATTTGATTACATGCTTAATTCAAACGGCATTATAGATGGAAAGAATTTGATTGCCCAATTAATTGTTAGATTTGCTAATTTACATCAAGTTGATCACATGCTTAATTCAAACGAAATTATAAATGGAAAGAATTTGACTGCCAAATTAATTGACGAATTTGCTAATTTGATTGCCATTTAATTGACAATCAAATCAAACATTGTATAGAGATTTCACCATCTAATTGCCAGAATTGCTAATTTCCATCAACTTTATGTGCTACTCTTCAAATGCTATCCGCATACTATAGCAAACATGATTCTAATCTCCCTTTGTGATCAAGTCAAGAAATACAGCAGAACAAAACAAATTTAACCTGAAAACCAAAGCATCTTGTGGCACAAAAGACTACAACAGCAGCCATGAACTCCTCATCAACCTCAACAGAAGCCATATACTCAGGTAATAGACACACCTCCAGGTCCACACTCCCTCCACCCTCCATATGCTGCATCCACCACTTGCAGGAGAGAAACAGAACAAAGATCAAAGATCTGAAGTAAATAGATGGGAAGATAGATTTAGAAAGTTAATTTATAAAGAAATAGAAGAAAGAGGGGGGGGGGGGGTGGGGCTTTGCAGTTGAGGATCCAAGTGTGAATCCAAGTGTGCTGATGAGCGCCTTGTAATTTATGGCTTTAAACCCTTGGAATAACAATACCCAGATAGCAAAATCTCACCTTTTCGTGATGTTGCCGAGGATCTTGCCGTTGGAAGATGGGCATGATTTCTTGCAGAGGACCCAATAGTCAAGGAAAAAATAATATTAAATAAAATAAAAATGGACAAAATATGAAAAGTGCTTAGGATCTTACAAACGACTTGAGAATCAAGAAGTAAATCTGCTCCTTTTCCAACCATACCAGCAATTGCAAGCGAGTGATGAACAGAAACTTGGATAATTGGTGCCTAAAGCTACTTCTTTTCCTCTTAACTTGGCTGAAAATTTAAGAATTGAAGGAAACACAAATTTGCACCGAACGGATGGATGAAGGCTTTCAGGGGTAAATCTTTTTGAAACTGCCGAATGGCAGAAAATTCCGAATGGATGGTGAAGATAGATGATGAGAGGAAAAACAATCGAGGAAATCTGCACCAAGCTTTAAGGGGAAATTTTCACCGAGCTTTCAGAGGAAACACAATTGAGGACATTTGCTGGTGGGGTTTTTGAATGCTGTGCTGGTTGTTTTTTTAATTCCCCCCAAATTGCAATGGTGGATTTTTTGAATTTTCCCAATTGGTTTTCCTCCCACTCAAAATTCAAAAGTCCCCCCCAAAAGTTTGTCCTAGTCACCATTCCCTCAAAATCTCATCTCTTATCCAATTTCTCTTATACAAAAACTCTTATCCAATCCCCCCAAAAGTTTGTCCTAGTCACCATTCCCTCAAAATCTCATCTCTTATCCAATTTCTCTTATACAAAAACTCTTATCCAATAACCCATGATAACATCCCTGTTTTATAATATAGATGTGTATATATATGTACTAGTCATAACCCGTGCCCGTAGGGCACGATTCATTCAAGATATTCCCCCATCAAAATCTTAGTTTTCCCAAAAATTAAAGCATAATAATTGGTATGTAGTTCCCTCAAAAAATTTCGTTTCACCAAAATTTACTTCCCCCATTGAATTCAGTTTCACTTAAATATTTTAGTTTCCCTAAAGTTTAGTTTCCTCCCAATTTAACATGTTCACTAAGTACACTGTTCATTTAAAATTTTCCTCTCGCAAAATCTTGGATTCACTAATTTTAAACGAACATCAATAATTATAGATATACCATAGGAAAAATAAACGTATATTTATAGATATATCATTCTAAAAATTTTAGACAGTTAAGTTTATTTCAAAAAAATTTCTTGGCCAATTCAGATAATATGAATATAGCCTGACGTGAAATGAATTATAAAGATTTGAGCATAGTTGTAATCTGTTATTGTATGAATAAAATCTCTACACATGACATAATGTCTATGTGCAACTGGGTTTAAGCTTTTGTTGCTAGAATAATTTCACATTCACAATATACATTATCGATTTGTTTTACTGTTTTGATTTTACTCATCATTTTCTACTAAATGAATCATATATATCTCGCTTAATTTTCAATGTACATTCACAATTCTCTTGCATGATACCAGTTGACAGCAGATCCATGGAAACTTGAAGATAATGATGAACATGCAAGCTACATATGATGCTTCAATCAATGAAAATATTGTCACACTAAGACAAATGAAGGTAGCATTCAGTGATGTCTTGCAAGAGAAACATGTTATGACTTGCAACTGCAGCCTCGAGTTCAAATGTGATTGATAACATTGTACCCATCATAGTTAACTACACAGCTACCATGATACAATTGATAAAATTTCTTTTTAGTTCCTTGATCTTTTATACTTCAACGTTTAGCCGGCATTAGAGATATATCCCATGTCAGCTTTTCAGTATAATCTCATGTCTTGCTATAACAACAAATAGTAGGTTTTATTAATAAAATTGAAACATATGTCAAGCTTTAAACAATGTCTTAGCATCATGGTAGCCACTTGAAGAATGATAGCATCCATAATATGAATGTCGAGATTTGTGTGCAAAATACAATGCCATATAATAAGAACGTTAATTATGTAATCGCTCAAGGTTAGAAAGTCATATGTTCATGAAATTGGCAACCAAAACGTTTGTATGCAGATTAAAAAGATTTTTTTTGCTATGGTATACTGAACAATAGGCATGCATCCAAAAAAAGCAATAACATAAGGCACAAAACGATATCTTTCACCAGAGAAATGCGTCATATGAATGGGAATGTCTTGTGTTCCGGATTTGAAACCTTACTTGTAAAGATTTTTGGAATGAGAATTTGTTTGGAGAAGTAATAGAGATCTGCTAAGTTGCATTTATGGAGATCAAATGTTCGAAACTTATCGGCCTCAACGTTGCATCTATAGAGAGTCAAATGTTTGAAACCCATGGATTGATTTTTCTGCAATGCATTTTTCTCAACCATGAACCATCTAAACATGAAAATACTAAATGGTTTCAAACATACTTTCCAAACAAAAATGAAAGTGAGAAAATGTTCCTTTCACTCCACATCAATTTCTTACAAATCAATCTCACAACCAACCACAGTAAAAGTTTGAGAAGGAGAAGATCTTAAGGCATGTATCTGAACATACAAAAAATTCAGAAGAAGGTAGGATATGTGGTAACTGGTAATAAGTGCATGCTCTTCATCAGGATGCATTTAAAAGGCAATACTACTCTTCCTCATCTTTCCCTTCCTGATGTTTAAATATATATTCAAGCATATCTCCACAATAATGCTTGGTGAGTACATCGCCTTGTTCAATAACGTTCTCTCCCGAAGCCCGCCATTGTACCGGACCATTTCGTCCTACCATTTTCGGCAGACCTCCCCAGACCGGGATCAATTAGAAACAACATTAGAAGCTCCCAAGAGGTGATCATACTATGTGGATGCACACAAAAGGCAAACAAACAAAAAGAAAGAAGAGATACCAGCATAATGTATCATGGAAAATAAGATATATCATTAATGCATTCATATTAATTTTCCACATGACATAATCTGTCCTCTCCTTGGAATAAATGATATATCTATTGCCTCAAAAAAATATGGCACTTGGCCAAAAGTTTATTGGATATGGATAATAACCTCAATTCAAGAATAAACTAAGCAAAACCTTTGTGCTATTTGATTGATGTCAACTACATAATCCATCATCTCCATTCATATAATTTAAGGATCACGTCTTGTTTCATCACCCTAACTTCCAGACCACATAGGACTGGTAAACATTATCCAGTAGGCATCGACTTCTCTTTTTTATTTAAAAGAGAATCTTTATCTTATAGAAAAAAGAATCACAGCATCGACTCAACCCAACGAATGGAGCATGTGAATAAAATTTTAAACATCCAAGTACGATGGTAAGAAATAGACCATTGAACATTCAAATGAAAATAAAATAAGTTGCATATAAATTATCAACATAACTGAATAGCTTTGATACATCACTTAGATTTGTTTTGTTAACTAATAGATTTAATACATCAACTAAGTTCCAGGATATAAGTTGTAATATCATTTTAATTAAATTAAATTATTACATAACTGAATAGATTTGATACATCACTTGGAATTTTTTGTTAACTAATAGCTTTGATACATCAACTTAGTTCATGGATAGAAGTTCCCAGGACACATCAGTTTGATACATTCTAGGATAGCACTTCAGTTAACTTATTCTTTGAATTAATACATTAACTAAGTTCCAGGATACATCAAGTTGATACATCACTTGGATTCAGTTAACTTCAGTTAACTTTTTACGTATTCACTTTGATGAAATTAGGGACATCCTTTAGGCTATAGTCTCCCCTTCAATTTCTCTCTTTCATGGAATTGCATTTATGTTAGACACATTTGTTTTTATTAATATCTTAGTAAACATATCTAGATAATGAAGCAGTTTAGTGCAAAGTAAATTAATGAATTACCATGTGCAAATTTTATTAATATCCTAATAAACATTCACAAACATTTTAAACACTCACACAGCATATGCTGGAAAAAAAATTGTTTTCAGTATGTGTACGAAGTACCAGGATGAAAAATACACATCTATAGAAATATTTATCTTATTGTTAAGTACTTTTATCTTATGGTTATAAACTAAACAAATTTTATTTCATTTGTTTAAAAAATACTGCATACAATTATATCATTAAAAAATTCATCAACATGTAGATGATGTAGCACCTTGGATGAAGGAACATGTAGAGAATGTAGAACTTGTGCTTAAAGGTGTCGATCGCCTCCTGTGTATATAACATCTTGTTTAGCTCCCTATGTGTTGTCACTTGGCTCGATCTCATCAAACTGGTAAAATGTGCATCTACAATTTGAACCAAAAACTGATAGAAAAGGGGTGATCGACATATCACAATGTAACTCGCCTTTATAATTTACATCAGACAACTCTATTTTTAGAAAGCAAAAAAACAGACAATAGAGAGGTAAAAAACAGACAACTCTTAGTGATGTATCGCTCACAGCTTTGGGGTAAAAAGGATTTTTGTCTCCTACATGAAAATAGAGAGGTAAATGTGAATAAATAAAATAAATAGCCCGAGGGCAATGAAAACTTTCAAACTGACGCTCTGACATCGACAGCATCACTCAGTTCACTCCATAGTTTATTGAAAGAATTATGTATTTAATTCAATTTATTGCAATTAATTCATACTACAAAGAAAGATAGTCGAAAGGCCATTCATCTTAAACTTGAAAACAATAATGAATACCTCAATTTATAGATCAAGCAAACTTGCATTGTCTAAATAACATATATGCCAATATGTTTGGTAATTATTCTCGATGTAGATTCAGTTCAACATTCATTAGTATAAACTCATTTAGATGTAATCAAGAATCTTACTCTTGAATTAAAAAAATCAACATAACTGTTATCAAAAATTTGAATTTTGCTATTAAGTCTAGCTAATTTGATCCTACCAATTGGCATATAGCTTATGATACATAACTTAAAAACTTTCCAGCACATTGCCTAATGAAGAAACAAAGTGACAATAATTTGATTGTAGATTGTTTTTTGCCTCATGTTTAGACAAATTTGACAGGCTTTTGAAACCTTTGAGGTTTTCCCTATGTATCGAATATTTGTAGTTCCTTGTCCCCACTTTAACTGCATTAGAAGAATGCACACCAAGCTTTGTTCTTCAAGTTTCTACCTAGTAGTTAACAGGTTCATGTGGAGGACAAAATCTCATAAGCAAGTCTAATCATTCACTAAAATTGACTTTGTTCTTTTGCATTTTATTACTTATGAGGGTTTTGAAAATTATCTTTGCTTAAAATACATATATCGGGAGTTTTATTTGCTGTAATTTTTTTTAAAAACCCGGTCTTTAGACGTATCACGTGTGCCTGGACATATTGCTTCAGGTTAGTCAAAATGCATCTTTTGAAGAAAGCTGCAAAGAGCATCTTTAGTTCAAGTTTGCTTGTCCACAGGGATTGCAATCATATTTGTCTAAACTGTGAATCATCATCCTTTAATAATTTTCATGGCAGGAAGATACTGGGAAGCAAGAGGAACAAAAACCTGAACTAATAATTTCAGAGAATAAAGATCAAACTACTGGACATTTAGCTTTTTTCACCGAGTTCCTAGCTTGGGCAATATATTTCAGGGATTTTACTGAAGGTCATAGGACAAATTGGAAAGAAGAAGACATGTTAAATTCAAACAATCAGCAATGCAATTTGGACAGAAGAAGAAAACTGCTCTTTTAATGCAAAGACAATGAAATTCTGGTTAGCGAATGTTTAAACCTTCAAAAGGGTTTTAGAAAGTTGAGGTAGTCGTTAACTTGCTAACTGAAGATGTGTATAATGTCTTTTTTGAGGGAATATCATAACAGGGGCAGTTTCAAAAAATTTACCATAAAAATAGCTTGTTCTGTCTTTCATCAACTTGCATTTACACTTCCAAGGTTGCATCCTTATAACATAATATTATGACAAAATCAGACAACAGGAAACACACAACACAAAGAGACATCTTTCAGATACCCAAAACTTTGGGGTCTTGCAATTTTTATGGATCTTCCCCACAATTTATTATTATTAAAGAGAACGGATCAGCTTTTCCGAGCTTGTAAATTAGTCAAACTCTGTTATCGAATTAAAGTCACAGAACCTGGCATAAGAAATTAAGATTATTTGACAAATACATATCAAAAACCATAGTATTCAAAGACCAGACAGTTGATACTTTAAATTATAAGACTAAATGTTGCAAACTGGCATGGCAAAGATTTTTGCACAAATATACATCATCAAAACCCTTAATTTTCATGATCTAAGAATTTATAGTTCCCTACGCCTGATTACATCAATTTGATTTGAGCCAAGAGGAACAACAAATGAATTAACTAATGCAAGGAGATTCTTGAAACCCAAGTTTGATGGTTTAAACAGAGCATTTTAGGTTAGGGGAGAGGGGGGAGCACCTGATCTAATGTTTTGATGAGCATGCACCGAAGGCAATCCCTGAGATGTTGTCAGAAGCTCGTTGGAAACAGAGGCAGGCCCTGAGATGTTGGTTTTAAAAAGCACAGTAATATTAGTGTTATCTCAGAAATTGGTGTAAAAAAATAAAATTACAGTGAGATAAGATTGATATTATTTGTCAACTAATGTTTACCTTGATAATATCATCTAATAGCTATTAATTCCCATGTATGTGGCCATTGTTTAGTGCCATAATCGTGCAATTAAAAATTAATCTTTCAACTAATCACTTTTCCTTATAAATCAAATATAAATAATTCTAATAATCAACTCTTAGTGTAAAATTTAACTTTAGTGCAATAATTCATATAATTTAACCCTTTTCATTAGGTAGTCTGGCTTTTGCACCACCAAAGCATATAAATGAAATATGGTTATATCATCAAATGTAATTAACTTCAATTACGGTTATATCAATTAGGCGTGATATGAACATCAACTCATAATTAAGGAGAGCCCAAAATCAGTCATTTTTTCAAACATCCTCCACCAATCATCAGCTCTCCAAGCTAATGCAATGGTAAAAATCTCACGGTTTTGGTTTTTGAAAGCATACATTTTGTACACTAAGGTTATTTTTGGTCAGGAAGAAATATTTGCTTTAAATGCATCAAGGAAAAAATTCTTGTGTCCTATTCACAAATTTGTTGTGTCTCATCCACAAAAATGCCAGTATAACTCTTGATTATAACCAATTCCAGCAAATCAAAAATATTGCATAACCAAGAGTGGGACACAGAATATAACACTAAACGTGAACTGATGATTTTTAATGGGACTCATAATATAATTTTTGGTATTAATTGATTTTGAATGGCAGATGCACCAAAAATTTGACCCAATTTTTTGTTGTACTATGGACTTAAAATAAAACTCAGAAGCATTTAAACATGATACCAACTATTCCTTATTAGCTGTAGCAACAAAAGTTTAAAACTAACAAGTAAACTATATGCGTAGAATGTTCATCAAAGGCCCATTTCAATCAAACTATCTATATAATTAAATGATATTAATCACCATAATGTTTTTTCTAACCTTAAACAGATCTTATCTTTCTGCCAGAAATCAGATCTAGATTGAAGAAATCTAACGAATAAATCAAAGAGAGATTACATTTTTGGGGGAGAACTTGTCAGAGATGATGTCTGGTTGATGCTTAGAATCTACACAAAACTGAATTTGTTGAAGCATGTTGTATCCAACTGCAAAACAAACTGTGTCAAAAGAAAAGCATATGAACAATCTATGTGAATCTTTGGGTTCATTCAATTGTCTCCAATATGAACACTAATCAAAACTTTCAATCAAAAAATTAAAAAGAGCTTAATATCAAACACTTAGACAATGCATAATACAATCTTGATTGATAACAAAACCAACAATAGCACATAATACGCAATCCTTTCAAGGGGAATAACATATCAGCATGATATGCTAGCAAAATTAACAATTCATACCATTAATCCTTGTCTACTATTTGAAACATATAATACAAAAATCACTGTTATTTACATATGTAGATTGTTATTAATGAACAAATGGTCATTTGAGAGTTGATTGATCACCATCTACATCATCTAAATACCAATAATCTACATGAAAGAACATAATTCAAAGAACCCATCGACCCCTAAAAAGATTACAAAAATCCCCAATAAATTAGAAAACTGGATCAAAAAGGCTTCGGCCATCCTTACATGATGTTCTTGGTGATCCCCTTCTGTATGATCGGCCATCCTTCTAAAATTAGTTCATATATCACCCTATAGAATCCTAAAGAGGTCAAACGGCCAAAAATTCCACTCATCATATGATTCTTATTGTACCAATCCCAAATAAATGAAGTGAAGTCTCCTTCCAACTTGTTAAATGGCACAGTAATAACATCGCAATTATTAATAGTTATACCTCCATAGCATCCGGAATCTCTTTGGAACTTAAGTGAAGTGAAGTAGAAAATGCTTCCAATCTGATGCTTGACTTGGAACTGGTAGGTTTGGTTCCAGCCAGGTGGAATTGGGAAATCATTCTTAGAACGCCATCTTTCCATGAACTTTTTCGCATTTGAGCTCCATCCCTGTAATTTCATTGAAATTGTTATAAATTCAATTTTTAAAAGGTAAAATAAGATTCTAACAAAAAAACCAAGTTCAACGATTCTTAATCAAAATTGAGGTCCCTAAATGATTAACAAAATGGCGGTTGGCGAGCTTGGTAAGCTAGACTGTGTACAGGCCGACGCCACCAGAGGTGGCTGTGTTCAGGACATTGAGTGGTGGCTCACTGGTGGTGGTGGTGTTTTCAAACCTGGCACCTACAGTTTTTAGTGCCTGCAGGGCAGTGAGGGAAGTCGTGGGCAGGCCAGCACCTTCGGCAGGACAGGCATTCGAAGAGCAGATGACGGTTAAGCCTGCCGATGCTACAACATACTCGACAAACCCACCACTGCTCTGTCATTCAAAGTGCGTTAGTATCATGTGAGATCAATACACACACAGTTTTCGCCTGTGTTGCAAATACATGAGAGTTATGCATATTACTGGAAAAGGAAAGGCAGAGTAGATGATTTTGCATAGGGGAAGTTGTAGAATGAAGGATAAATTTCAGAGTAGCTTTTATCATTAGGATTTGAAGCAAGAAACTATTTGTTAGAATGGGGAATTTTGAGCAATATTGAAGATTCATTGTATGTCCATAAAATTATGCTATGAATATATAAACACCAGGCTGATGTGCGTATTCAGCAACCATTTTACCACAAAATTGCTGTGTTTGATACATTTTATTTATATCCTCCTTGTCTGCAGTAGCTCGAGGCATATATAATTGATTAGGCAACCTATCTCATTGGCTGAAATATGCTTCTTAGCAAGATAAAATCTCTCTGCAGTCATTACGACAGGCTAGGGCTCAATATGCTTCTTAGCAAGATAAGGACAGCTATGAACAGCTTCATGAACCTGCCAACACAGGAGTAACATCATTGATCAGTTTCTCAGGAATTCTTCATTTCAAGCTTCAATGAGGCCGCTCTAAGATACTTTTTGTATATTCGGGTTCAGGTTCTACTCTCCAAAGTACGACATAACTTGACAGCTCTTTATGCAGTACTGGCATCGTGCATCATATTTGATCGCAGCAAGGCATTGCTAATGGCAGCACAACAACGAAAGCGGGCGTCCATGCCTGAATTTTTTTAAAATCTGTAATTAAATAGCATATAACTATACTGAACATTGCTCTTCAAAAAGTGGATAACAAATTTTTTTTATAATTGATCAGGCAACCTATCTGGGCATTGGATGGGATGATTCACAACATGATCTGATACTTTATAAGATGAGGAAGAGTTTGTTCCCCGTTCAGTTTCAAAACATGAAGTAATTTGTGTAAACGAAAGTTGATGTGCAGGCAGACCAAACTCCATCTGGATATGAGGATCTAAATTGGTCATGTAATTTGTGTAACTTGATGTGCAGGCAGGCCAAACTTGAAGAATGTATCAAATCAAGAAAAGGACCTACCTTTGAGCATTTTTACAAACAATTAGTGTGCATTCCTTTGAGCTTGGACCTTTAAGCATTCCTGCATGAGGCATCGCCTTCCTGCCAAAAACAAAAAAACGAATTCGTCGATGACGGCGCTCAGGCAAACATGGTCCTCCTCCATCATGACGTCAGTGATCATTCTCTCTTACCATTGTGGGAGGCTGAGGGGTCCATTGAGAGTGAGAAATTGAGTAAGAGTTGGGGGCAAGAATGAAGGGGGGAACAGGGATGATTTGGGGGTCACCTGTGCTGGTGTCGATGATGGTGGAATCCAGGGCTGAGCTTTTCTTCTGCGTCGCATGTGGCATCAGCGTCGATGATGGAGGAATAGCTCCAGCACTGGCGTCGATGATGGAGAAATAGCTCCAGCATGGGGCATCGGTGTTGAGCCCCTTCAATCTTGAGCAGCTTCGTGTTCCCCTCTTTTTTGCATGAAGAAGAAGAAGCAGCTCTCGTTCTTTTTGCATGAAGATGAAGGTAGATGGCTTTCAAAATTTGAGAAGAGAGATTTCAGAAGAGAAGAAAATCTGACGTTGATGTGAGATGGAGAAATGATGGGAAAAGTTCAAATTATTTCCCAGGCCCGCCAAAGTATTTCCCCCCCAATTCAATTCTGGCATTCTCAAATATTTTTGTGGCATTCTCAAATTCCTAGCCCCACCAACGTGTTTTCCCCTCAAAGCTTTTACCGAACAAAGTGTTTCCCATCCCAAAGTTTTAACAAAACAAAAAAAATCATATGATTTGGAGTCCCCCCCATTTTGTTCCATTGTTTTTTAAAATTCAAAAACATCCCTTAAGCCTTCCCTCCAAATTACACAACACTTTATCCTAGTCATCATCTTATATTCAATTTCTCTTGTCTTAATTCTCTTCTCCCAATTTCTCTTATTCAATTTCTCTTCTCTTATCCAAATTGTATTAACCAATAATTGTTTTACCCAATTTCTCATCTCTTATCCAAATTCTCTTATCCAACTCTTATCCAATTTCTCTTGATAACATCCCTGTTTTATAATATAGATATATGTACATATATAGGAATTAATGTAGAGCAGGTGGCACCTGATCCATTGGATCATGTGCAAGACAAAAAAAGGTGGCGCCCCACGAGTACAAGCCCATGTGGGGGCTTGTACTTCCCACCCTTTTTGTGTCTAAGCACCTGATCCATTATATATGTATGTGTATATATATGTATATATGTATATATATAGGAATTAATGTAGAGCAGGTGGCACCTGATCCATTGGATCAGGTGCAAGACAGAAAAAGGTGGCGCCCCACGAGTACAAGCCCATGTGGGGGCTTGTACTTCCCACCTTTTTTGTGTCTAAGCACATGATCCAATGGATCAAGTGCCACCTTTTCTACATTAAATCCATGTGTGTGTGTGTGTGTGTGTGTGTGTGTGTGTGTGTGTGTGTGGCATGAGCCAATAGTTTTAGTCCAATTAAAACTCCTTTAATCCCCAATTCAAATTGATTTGATTTGATTCTTCTAGATCCACTAGGACTCTTGAAATTTATTTGATTTTTCAAATCAAATGTCCTTATCCCTCCATGAAATTTTATTCTCCTTTGTTCTCATCTTAAAGATAATCTTCATCTTAAATTGATTGCTTTTGATCTCTCCTAGAGCCACCAGGATTCTTTCAAAATAGATGGCAAATCAATTTTTATCTCATTGTTTCGCAGAACTTGGTCAATCCTAGGATAAGTAGGACTCCTCAATGTAGTGACCATTGTTTCAAATTAAGCTCTTAGTCGCCAGTTAGATTTTAAAACAGGAAAATTGCACTTCATAATCACAAAATGATGGTATATGCATCACAAACTCCGCATATCACTATTTCTTTGGCAGCCGGATGAAGATCCAAATATTGAATATTGCTTTTTCACATAGAACGTTTCTACTACTATAAAGTTCAATATTTTCTATCAGCGGTTAACAACTACACTATAAGCACATAAGTACATTCAACTAGATGTAATCACAAAGCTACAATTGTAGTACAAGGCTTATATCTTCTATTTTTGCGGAGTCTATCTTCGATCGATTATTGGCTTAAGTGGAGACATTCTAGCTTAATTTCTAGCTCACCATTGTCCACATTTTAAGTTTGAGGGGTATATCTTGCTTGACTCTACCGTCGACAAGTGATGAAGTTGTCTTTGACTAAGGTGTTCTCGTCGGAGGCCACCCATTTGTCGAGCTACATAGGGTTGTTGAGTATTGGACTCCCCGGATTTGGTTTTGGATGATGAACAAACATAAATATCATGAATTAACTCTTTGTGAGCGCAGTCATGGAGATCGTCGCCAAATTCATATGAACAACTAAAGCGACGTCTCGAGACTTCTCAAAGCACGTGATCGTATGCCTAAAGCTTCGTTGAAGCTTATGGACCATTATTGAAGTCATGAAGATTCGATTGAAGCTTTTGAAGACGGTTCGTCAAGTTTATTTAATGTCTTCTAGCTTATTTTCGTAGAATGTTAAGCCTTGAGTAGGTCTTATGTTTTAATCTTCATAACGCTCATATCTTAGCGCTAGGATCTTAGTAGAAGTCCATACGAATTTTCCCGAAGCTTCGCGCTTCGATTCGTGACTTCTTGTGCATGTTAGTTGGTTCAAGAAGAAGAACCAACCGACTAGATGGTGATCTAGTCGGTCAGCAAAGCTTCTTGAACCAACTAGTTTACCTCCTTCAATTCTAGCTCACTTACTGTTTACAGTTATTAGGTCAAAGAAGGTTCACCGACCAACTAGTTGTGAAACTAGTCGGTTAGGAATCCTTCTTGGACCGACTAGTTGAGCTTCTACTGTACAGCCTAAGTTACTGTTTATCGTTAGTCGGTCTATGTACATTTGGCGACCGACTAGTTGATGAACTAGTCGGTCAACATTTGTTCTTAGACCGACTAATTCAACTTCTACTTAGACTTGTATATTTCTTCTGTTAGTCGGTCTATGAACACACACTGACCGACTAGTTGTGAAACTAGTCGGTTGGCAAGTCTTCTTGGACCGACTAGTTCTTTAAGTCTGAACATCTCTATTTGACTGTTCACCTCTTAGTCGGTTCATGTTGAATCACCGACTGACTAGTTGATGAACTAGTCGGTCAGTGATCCTTCTTTGACCGACTAGTTTGCTTCAGAATAGAGCCGTTGGAGCATTAAATGCCACGATTTTTGCTCTCTCTTTCCTCTATCCTATATATACTTTGTGTGCTGCATTCATTGCCCTCAAGGCTGATATTAAGTGAAGTTTAGATATCAAAAGAGAAGCATTAAATCTCATTCAAAGCTCATTGATTTCATTTTTGAATCTCTCCCTCACTCTTATTCAAAAGAGAGATTCATTGATTGTGAGCCTTCCAAGTCAAGAGCTTGATCCAAGGTCATCAACATCCACCTAGGACTCCATTGCTGGTCAATATCTTGGAGCTAGGGTTTGGTGCCTTCATCTTCCCCAAAATCCATCTTTGCCCTAATTCGTAAGTATACTCAAGGCATAGGATTTTGTCGGTAAGAATTTCGTATTTCATTTACTTTCATATTGTAAGTGTTTTACTCTCGGTTGTGAGAGTTTGTTTGTGATCCCGGGTTGTGGGAGTCACAATTTCATTTGTGTATGATTTGACTTTGTAGAGGTTTTCTACAAGTATTTCATAATGCAAATTTGAGTTAGAAGTTTCTAACTCAAGTATCCGGAGGGGATCCGGGTGATTGGGACGTAGGATCACCGGGAACAAGTCGGGGAGACTTGGGTGGATCTGAACCCGTTAAATTGCTTGTTTGCGATTGTTTTCTTTGTTGTCTATATTTACATTTCCGCATTTCCGCATTGATTGGTAGAGTTTGCAAGATAATTAGGAATTATCTTCTTAATTATTTTAAAGTACTATTCACCCCCCTCTAGTACTTGTGCAGTAGCTTCGTAGGGCATTACATTTGGTATCAGAGCCAAGTACCTAGCTATGTCTGCCAACGACAACAAGACCGTTCGTCCACCTTCAGATTACAGCACCTTCAGGAACCGTGAAGGAGCTTCTTCGGTGATGGAAGGACACTCCTCAACGAGGCCTCCCTTCTTCAACGGTACCAATTACAGGTACTGGAAATGCCGGATGGAAACTTTCCTCCGGAGTGCTTCATTATGGAGAGCCACGTTGATGGAGTACGTCGAGCCCGAAGAAGAAGATTTTGCGAAGTGGACTACCGCGGAGGTCGCCGCAGAGGTAAGCAATGCCAAGGCAATGAACGCCTTGCAATGTGCTTTGGAGCCCGAGAACTTCAACAAGATATGCACATGTAAGAGTGCATATCAAATATGGAACTCCCTCCTCATCTTGCATGAAGGAACGAGTAGGGTAAGAGACTCTAAACTCGTTGTTGTTAATAAAGATTACGAATTATTTCATATGCTACAGGGTGAGAAGATGAAGGAGTACTATGCTCGCTTCGTCGACATCACCAACGAGTTGGAGGCTCTTGGTAAGACCTACACCCAAAAGGAGAAAGTCTCGAAGATCATCGATGGACTTCCTTCTTGTTGGGAGAAACGTACCTTCACCATCGAGGAAGGTAATGACATGAAAACATATACTGATGTTCAACTAATGGGTATCTTAATGTCTTATGAGGTACGCAAGGATAGAAAACTAAAGTTGCAGGACAAGATGAAGTCCTACTTGAAGCAAGACGAGCCAAAGAAAAAGGCGATTGCGTTCAAGGCCGCTCCATCTACATCCACATCTACCGATGATGAAGAATCGGAAGAAGAGTTGGACTTGGAATCCATTGCCCTCATGGCAAAGAAGTTCAACCGGTTCTTCCGGAAAGGTAATTTCAAGAGCAAATCCAAGTTTAGTTCTTCTAACACCTCCTCTCCCTTGTGTTTCAAATGCAACAAGCCAGGACACATGAAAGCGGAGTGTCCTCAAAACAAACACAAGGAGAAGTGGAAGGCGCCCAAGTTCGACAAGTCGAAGAAGTACAAGAAAGGGTACAAAAAGGGGCTTGTCGGAACATTTATCGACTCCGACGAGGACTCGTCAAGCGGAGAGTCAGATGATGAGCAAGTGGAGCAAGCACATATGTGCTTCATGGCTAGAAATGAGCAAGATAAAGATTCCTCCTCCGATGATAGCGACAATGAAGGCGATGAGGTAACAATGGATGACCTTAGAAATGCTAATGAGCAATTATGGTCTAAATATACTAAATTAGTAAATAGATATACTAAGATAAAATATGATTTAGCTAGCATCCAAACCTCACCTAAACCTATCATCACAAACAACGACACCGTTGTTGAAGAGTTGAGAAATGAGATTGTTAATCTCAAATCTCAACTTGAACATGTTCATATTGAGGATTTAGAGGAAAACAAGATTGCGGATTTGACTTCTCAAAACTCAACTTTGAGTATTGAGAATGAGAATCTCAAATCTCGTGTTTATGTGCTCACATCGCAAGTATCCACTTTGGATGCTTCAATGCGTTCTCTCACCGAGAAATATGAGTGCACATTAGGCCGAATTAATAAATTCAATAAGGGTAAGGACCATTTGGATAACATCCTAAATGACTTACTTCCGGCCAATCACCACATTGGCTTGGGGTATAAGATGGGAAGTTCATCCAAATCGGCCACTACCTTTGTTAGGCCAACTTCCGGTGACTCAACGAGTGGTAGCAAACACTCTATTGGTAGTTCATCTACCAATGGTGCTTCCACCTCGTACACACCCTCGTTTGGAAAGAAACCCACTTTGGGTGGACCTCCAAAGAAGGGTCATGCCTATATGTACACAAATACCATGCCACGTAGGAACACACATCCTACTCCATCGGCTCACACATATGATGATTTTTATGCACCACATCCACGGGTACGTGCACACCATTTGAGACACCCTCATGCACATGTTCCTCCACATGCATATGTTCACTCACATCATTGTATGAATAAATATCATCATGCACCATTTCATCATGTTCCTTATGCCTATCCACGACATGCATCACGTAGAAATCAACAACGCATGCATGTTCCCAATAGGATTAGGGCTCCCAAAATATTCACTATCTGGAGCCCAAAGGACACAAGCATGAATGAAAAACAAGTTTACATGAATGCTTATTTTATGAATGTAGTGCATAGTGATAATTATGTGGGGAAGTCTAAGTCCAATTGGACTTGGCTTCCAAAGGTCTAATCTTTTGGACCCAATGACCTTGGGTACCATGATATGATATTTTCTATCTTTAGGTACTCAAGAGAAAGAAACGGAGCAACAAATCCAAATTTGGCTCCAAGAATAATTGGATACTCGATAGCGGGTGTTCAAAACACATGACGGGTGACGCTTAATTGCTCTCCGGAGTGGTGCCCATTGCAAATGGAAACCGGGTAGTCTTTGGAGGCAACGAGAGCAGAACCATCATAGGTGTTGGAAATGTGGGTTATCCTTCTAAACCACTTATAAGTGATGTTTACCTTGTTAAAGGATTAAACCACAATCTTATTTCAATAAGCCAATTTTGTGACAAAGGTTACAAAGTTAGCTTTGCGAAAGGAATGTGCCATATTTTAAGAAAAGATAATAATGATTTATTTTTTTCCGGCACACGACATAAGGATATATACATCCTAGATCTTCCAAGATCACATGAACAATGTCTCATTGCCAACACAAGTGAACAACACTTATGGCATCGACGTTTTGGTCATGTGAACTTTGGAACACTTTTTAAGCTTTCCAAGTTAAATTCTATTAGAGGCTTCCCTAAGCTTGTCTTTCAAAAGAAAAGCTTTTGTGACTCGTGTCAACGAGGCAAGCTTCCAAAATCGTCTTTTAAACCTAAGAAAAGCATTTCTTCTAAGCGGCCACTAGAGCTATTACATCTAGATTTATTTGGGCCAACTAGAGTTGCTTCATTAGGAAATGCACGATATAGACTTGTCATCGTTGATGACTTTTCTAGATTTACTTGGGTATTTTCCTTAAGTAATAAAAATGATACTTTTGAAAACTTCACAATATTTTTCAACAAAGTACAAAATCTCATTGGAACCACCATTATCACTATTCGTAGTGATCATGGAGGGGAATTTGAGAATGAGTCTTTCTTAAACTTTTGTGATGAAGTTGGTATTACTCACACCTTTTCATTCCCTCGCGCACCTCCTCAAAATGGTGTTGTTGAGAGAAAGAATAGGACGCTAGTGGAATGTGCTCGCACTATGCTTGATGATAGCCAACTTGTCCATCAATTTTGGGCGGAAGCGGTACATACCGATTGCTATGTGTTTAGTAGGATACTTTTGAGGCCCGGCACCAAACAAACTTGTTATGAATTATTGTTTGGTAGATTGCCTCAAGTTAAACATTTTCGTGTTTTCGGTGCAAAATGTTTTATTAAAAACACGTATGGTAGCTTGGACAAATTTGATCCAAGATCCGATGAGGGGATACTTGTTGGATATTCCTCCCGTAGCAAAGCCTACCGGATATACAACAAATGAACCTCAACGATCGAGGAATCACTTCATGTTTCATTTAATGAAGGTTTTGTCCCTACTAGAATTTCTAATGATGATGACTCCATGGATGTTTTATGTGATTCAATTGGTAATTCTAATTCTATTGATTCTATTGATACTAACCCTACTAATGAATCTTTTGAGAATGTTCCTATTGATCAGGGAATTCCCAAACGGCTTCATACCGTTCGTGACCATCCTCATGAGCAAGTCATTGGCAATATTCATGATAGTGTCAAGACGCGATCTCAAGTCAACTACTTCGCTCATTGTGCCTTTGTCTCCTCGATAGAACCAAAGAATATTAATGAAGCGTGTGAAGATAGTGCTGGGATCCTAGCCATGGAGGAGGAACTCATTCAATTCGAGAGGAATGAAGTTTGGGAGCTTGTTCCATTGCCATCGAAGAACCACACCGTTATAGAAACGAAGTCGATTTTCAAGAACAAGACCGACGAAAACCAAATCGTCGTCCGGAACAAAGCTCGGTTAGTAGCTCAAGGCTATCGGCAAGAGGAAGGTATTGATTTCGAAGAATCCTTTGCTCCGGTAGCTAGATTAGAATCAATTAGATTATTGTTATCTTTTGCATGCCATAAAGATTTTAAACTCTTTCAAATGGATGTTAAAAGTGCGTTTTTAAATGGAGATGTTGTTGAGGAAGTTTATGTTTCTCAACCTCTGGGTTTTATAAATGAAAAATTTCCAACTCATGTTTTCAAACTTAAGAAAGCAATTTATGGTTTGAGACAAGCTCCTCGAGCTTGCTATGACCGTTTAAAGAATTTTCTTTTAGATTTAGGTTTTAAAATGGGAGAAGTTGATTCTACATTATTTGTTAAGTATTCGAATAATGATATAATTTTAGTTCAAATTTATGTTGATGATATCATTTTCGGTGCTACTAACTTCCCTCTTTGCAAAAGAGTTTTCTAATGTGATGAAGGATCAATTTGAGATGAGCCACATAGGTGAGCTCAAATATTTCTTAGGTCTCCAAATTCGCCAAATGAACGATGCAATCTTCATCCACCAAACCAAGTACACGGTGGAGTTGCTACAACGATTTGGAATGGAGAATGCCTCCGGGAAGAAGACTCCAATGAGCACTACTACGCATCTTTATAAATATTCGGGCGGTAAAGATGTAGACATTCGTCTATATCAAGGTATGATAGGTAGTTTACTATATCTTACCGCAAGTAGGCCCGATATTATGTTTGCTGTATGTGTATGTGCTCGTTATCAGTCTCAACCTAAGGAATCTCACTTAGTAGCAGTAAAACGTATTTTCCGTTATTTAAGTTGCACACTTGATTTTAGATTACTTTATCCAAAGTCTAGCACATATGAGTTAATCTCATATAGTGACGCAGATTATGCGGGATGCAAATCCGACAAGAAAAGTACTAGTGGCACTTGCCATTTTATAGGAAATTCTCTTGTCTCTTTGTTTTCCAAGAAGTAGAATTCCGTATCACTTTCAACCACCGAGGCAGAATATATTACCGACGGTGCCGCATGTGGTCAGGTTCTTTAGATGAGACACACTCTTAAAGACTTTGGTATAAACTGTGATACTTGCCCTATCATGGTGGACAACCAAAGTGCAATTTGTCTCTCTAAGAATCTGATACACCATTCCCGTTCTAAACACATAGATGTCCGTCACCATTTCTTAGATGATCATGTTGCTAAAAAGGACATCATATTACTGTACGTTGAAACCCAGAAGCAAATCGCCGATATTTTTAGGAAACCACTCAAGGAAGACTCCTTTGTGCGGTTGCGTCGAGAATTGGGGATTATGGGTGAATCCGAGATTTAGGATTCATATTTTGTTCAATAATCTTGCATGCTATGAATTTCGTTATATTTGCTCATGCTAGATTTATTGGAATTTTCTGGATTTTTGGTTGAATTTTCGGAATTTGTGCTCGATTTATTCATGAACGTCAAATTTAAGATTTTCGATGTTTAATGGGGTAGTATAATGATATATGAGAGTATAACGATGTTTCGTCCAAGTGAGATTAGGAGAGAACTCAAAATTTCAAATTCTAAAATTTTTGAACTCTGTTAGTCGGTTCATGTTCATTGACCGACCGACTAGATTGTGTTCTAGTCGGTCAGTGAATGAACTCAGACCGACTAATTCAAGCCCTAATTTTGGCTTCAGTTACTGTTTGCACTTAGTCGGTTCAAGCTCATTGGCCGATCGACTAGATCATCATCTAGTCGGTCAGCGCTTGAACTGTGACCGACTAAATGCAACGGGGACTGCTTTGTCTTTTCGCATTCCAGTCGATTGAATCAGCCCCGCACTGACTAGAATCATTTCTAGTCGATGCGAAAACTCTCCATCTGCCAAAATCCAGTCGATTCCTCTCCCTCTTCCTTCCGACGATGAGCGTCCTCTCGGTCCCCCTCTGAATGCGACGGCCGTCAAGAAGTCTCTTGCGGTGCTTCGTCACGTTCAGAGGACGACCCCTTCTGATTCGGCCTCTGCTTCAGCTGTCGCTGCTCCCTCTCCTACTCTTGGTGAGCTTGCACGTTCGTTGAAATGTGTAGAGTCTCGTTGTGCTAGATCAGAGGAGATTCTCGCTCGCATCGCATCTCACTTAGGGATTGAGATCCCTCCATCAGTTTCTGACGAAGAGGAGATGGGTGATGCTGAGCTCGAGGAGCTTATTGGATCTGCTGCTGCTCGTGCCCCTGAGGGTACTTCTGGTGCTGCTGTTTCTTCTGCCAGTGATCCCGAGAGCACACCTGCTGCCACCATTCCTCCGGTGGATGCTTTGACGGTTGCTGCTCCCGAGACCACACCTGTCGTGCCAGAGATCTCCACTCCTACTGACCCTGTGACCACTCCTTCCGCAGAGCCTGCTGCTGCTGCTAATCCTCCCGCTGCCTCCTGAGCTTCTTTGGAGGACTCTCTTAGTGCACTTTGGATGATAGATCGTGTAGTGAGAGTGTGGGTTAGGATAGTTTGGGTGGTTCTGGATATTTTGATGTATTTTGGATATTTTCATGATGTATTTTGATGTATCTCTTATGGAGTTTTGATATTTTTGTATGTATGTGATACTCTGATATCTGCAGTGATATAGTGATGTATTTTGTGCTTCGATCGTTGGATCGCTTATATGTATGTTGGATGTTGTATAATTTTGTTGTATCATGTTTCATATATATATATACATCGATGTTGACATTTCATTCTCTTGTGCACATTATATTTTTGCCTCTGATGTTTGATTTCGTCATTCGATGATAATAACTTGGTTAAATAGAAATTATTTCTATGAAAACATAGAATTGTTTTCCATGCACTAAATTAACCAAGAATGTTGATATTGGAGAGTATATTCCAGAACTCAATTCGTAAAATTAATTTAAGTTTTGATGATTTTATTTATCGATTTTTGACTTTGGTCTCATTGACACGCTTTGATTTAATTCGTATTTTCCTTCGGTGTCATTCGGACCTTGGTCGTATTCTACGACTCCCGTGCTTTTATTTGAAGCCATTGTTGTTGTCGTTGATATCCTCCCACCCTTTTTGCTAATACCAAAGGGGGAGAGAATTAATAATTACAATGTGTTAAATGATAATTTAAAGCATTTTGCCAAGAATCTAATTTGATATGTTAGATTCAGGGGGAGTTAAGATATAAAAATGTATTTCGTATCTGATATTTCAATAATTGAAATCTCAATTTTTACTTTACTCGTCTGCTTGATGTGTATGATTAATATTTATTTTGGAATTAACATGTCATCAATGCAGGGGGAGTAAGTAAATATCATTTGATTCATTATTTTTTATTATTATTTATGTTGGTTTGTCATCACCAAAAAGGGGGAGAATGTTGAGTATTGGACTCCCCGGATTTGGTTTTAGATGATGAACAAACATAAATATCGTGAACTAACTCTTTGTGAGCGCAGTTATGGAGATCGTCGCCAAATTCATATGAACAACTAAAGCAACGTCTCGAGACTTCTCAAAGCACGTGATCATATGCCTAAAGCTTTGTTGAAGCTTATGGACCATTATTGAAGTCATGAAGATTCGATTGAAGCTTTTGAAGACGGTTCGTCAAGTTTATTTAATGTCTTCTAGCTTCTTTTCGTAGAATGTTAAGCCTTGACTAGGTCTTACGTTTTAATCTTCATAACGCTCATATCTTAAAGCTAGGATCTTAGTAGAAGTCCATACGAACTTTCCCGAAGCTTCGCGCTTCGATTCGCGACTTCTTGTGCATGTTAGTTGGTTCAAGAAGAAGAACCAACCGACTAGATGGTGATCTAGTCGGTCAGCAAAGCTTCTTGAACCAACTAGTTTGCCTCCTTCAATTCTA
Source organism: Scilla litardierei (assembly GCA_030789695.1). Taxonomy (NCBI): domain Eukaryota; kingdom Viridiplantae; phylum Streptophyta; class Magnoliopsida; order Asparagales; family Asparagaceae; genus Scilla; species Scilla litardierei. Next base: position 54,906,929 of record CM061132.1, read on the forward strand.
GCTCACTTACTGTTTACAATTAGTCGGTCAAAGAAGGTTCACCGACCGACTAGTTGTGAAACTAGTCGGTTAGGAATCCTTCTTGGACCGACTAGTTGAGCTTCTACTGTATAGCCTAAGTTACTGTTTATCGTTAGTCGTTCTATGTACATTTGGCGACCGACTAGTTGATGAACTAGTCGGTCAACATTTGTTCTTAGACCGACTAATTCAACTTCTACTCAGACTTGTATATTTCTTCTGTTAGTCGGTCTATGAACACTCACCGACCGACTAGTCGTGAAACTAGTCGGTTGGCAAGTCTTCTTGGACTGACTAGTTCTTTAAGTCTGAACTTCTCTATTTGACTGTTCACCTCTTAGTCGGTTCATGTTGAATCACCGACCGACTAGTTAATGAACTAGTCGGTCAGTGATCCTTCTTTGACCGACTAGTTTGCTTCAGAATAGAGCCGTTGGAGCATTAAATGCCACGATTTTTGCTCTCTCTTTCCTCTATCCTATATATACTTGGTGTGCGGCATTCATTGCCCTCAAGGCTGATATTAAGTGAAGTTTAGAGATCAAAAGAGAAGCATTAAATCTCATTCAAAGCTCATTGATTTCATTCTTGAATCTCTCTCTCACTCTTATTTCAAAAGAGAGATTCATTGATTGTGAGCCTTCCAAGCCAAGAGCTTGATCCAAGGTCATCAACATCCACCTAGGACTCCATTACTGGTCAATATCTTGGAGCTAGGGTTCGGTGCCTTCATCTTCCCCAAAATCCATCTTTGCCCTAATTCGTAAGTATACTCAATGCATAGGATTTTGTCGGTAAGAATTTCGTATTTCATTTACTTTCATATTGTAAGTGTTTTACTCTCGGTTGTGAGAGTTTGTTTGTGATCCCGGGTTGTGGGAGTCACAATTTCATTTGTGTATGATTTGACTTTGTAGAGGTTTTCTACAAGTATTTCATAGTGAAAATTTGAGTTAGAAGTTTCTAACTCAAGTATCCGGAGGGGATCCGGGTGTTTGGGACGTAGGATCACCGGGAACAAGTCGGGGAGACTTGGGTGGATCCTAACCCGTTAAATTTCTTGATTGCGATTGTTTTCTTTGTTGTCTATATTTACATTTCCGCATTTTCGCATTGATTGGTAGAGTTTGCAAGACAATTAGGAATTATCTTCTTAATTATTTTAAAGTACTATTCACCCCCCTCTAGTACTTGTGCAGTAGCTTCGTAGGGCATTACAAGGGTCACCCATCGCAGAGGTTTCAAAAGCTCTAGCAGTTGATCTCAGCCTCTCCCATATGATCACTGGTTAAGAACGTACCCTTATCATACACTTAGTAAAACATGGAAAGATAGGTTGGTTAAAAGAATTTGTTTAAACTTACTGTTCTGCACCTTGTCAATCATGGCAAAGGTAGCAATGTCTAGACTAACTTTATTCATCGCTAATAAAGAATGCTTGAATCTCTTCAGAAATTCCTCGAAGACTCTCCTTCTTGTTGTTTCACACTCAATAGATAAATATATGAATTCTTTCTTCTTATGGTTACCATAACCTATTGTATGAAGAGATTTTCTAGTTGTTTGAAGGTAGAAACTATGCCAAGTTTTAAGGTAATAAACCAATTCTAAGAGATATTGCGGAGGGTGGGTGAGAAAGCTCGGAGCAGAGGACATCTCTAAGCCTTGTAGCTACATTATCTCTCAGGTAATTAGTGACTTTATGCTTAATTCCCATTATAATAAAAACTATAAATATTTTCAACACGAAAATGCTAAACCTCATTGGGTTAGATATCCTATAAAATGACATCCGTTTGTCATGACTAATCCCTCAAATCCTGAAGAAAAAGGGGTACACAAAATTTTATTTGTTTTTCAGGTACCCAAAACTTGAAAGGATTATCAAACGAGCTCCTCTTGCAATTCAAAGTCCATAAGCGTCAAGAAGGAGGAGCAAATAAAGTTTGTAATAATTTTAAATTGATTTCATATAAATGTTTATATACGATATCATTTTGATTGCATTTTGAAGTATTAGAATTGTAATTCAGTACTTAGGCATCAATCATGTAAATATGAATGCATATACGAAAACACAATAACACACAAAACTTCGAAACACGGTTCGGTGTGCACACCTACAACTGCGGGGCCACACCCAGAAAAAACAGAGTACTCCACTATATCAAATAAATATTATAATAACTAATATTGCATTTCTATTAGGAGGAACGCACTCCCCCTTAATACAAACTGAATTGGGTGATCCCAGTCAACCACATGGAGTAATCATGCAAGATCCCTTTGCTTGCAAGATCTCCTTGCATAAATCGATAAGATCAAACTCCCTTCGATCCTTACCTCTGTAGCCGTCGGCCTCCGTCCCTGAATGTAGATCCACAATCTTCATGAAAGAGATAAATCCTAGTTGAATCCATATAAGCACCTTATAAACCGACCTCCATCAATTTAGGAACTATTTGGGAAAACAGTTCAATAAGATCTCATGCAGATTTTCGTCCAATATATTTAGGAACTACATCAGGCAAGTAATCCCATATATCAATAACCATATAACTATTTCGGGTAAATAGTTTAACCAAATCTTGAGCGGATACCCCCTCGGTAAATATAGCAATCATCAGGATTGCACTGAGATTTGGAGAGAATAAAAAAAGATCTGAATGAAGCAATAATATCAGATCTAAATACATGAAGCCAGAAATCATGAACATGTAGTTGACTAAGCATGTTATGAACAATGTTACAACATGACTTACAACATGAACTCCAGTAACTGTATGTTGTGGACATTGTTGCGACATGACAGATAACATGACTAACCATGATTCCACTACAGATAAGGAAAAGAGCAAGTGTCACTAATGAAAACAAATAAAAACATCACGTGTGACCCAACAAACTCCCCCCAATGGCATTTAGTGGCACACTCACACAAATAGTACAATACCAGCAGCACAACTTAAATCTAGATAACAGATAACCAGGCTTCAACAGATAACGTATAACCACCAGAATAAATCCCATTTCAAGTATCACATACTAACATATAATATTGTCACAACACAAACAAAACATATACTTCTCCCACTTTGGTCCACAAAATCCAAAGATTACCTCATGAAGACAGGCCTTGAGGAACATCTGAGGGACCAACTAAAGAAGAGGAAGGCACTATACTGTTCATGATCAGAAGTCTGCTATCAAATTTAGCCTTCTGAGATTGAAGAGGCCAATCTGGCTATCAATATCTTTTACAGTAGTCCCATAAATAACTATGTCTTTGTTCGACCCGAATATTAACTCCAAAAGCAATGTAATTTTACCGCAAGCACACAGTTAAGTGGTAAGCGGGTATCAAATCACGGGGAGGAACTATTTGAATCTATATGGATTACTAAGTTATTATGAAATGGTGACGAAGAAATGTTGGTGTCACAATCGTTCAAAATGTTGGTTGTAAATTCAATTTATAAGAATGTCTAGGGCTTGGGAATCCCCACTATAGATCTCCAGCAATCAATGTGAAACACGAGTCTCTATATTACTACCCGTGATTTAGGGTGAAATTGTCACAACCAAATTGAGAACCAATGCAGACTCTCGTGCTACGCAAGTCTATAGTAATCTAAACTAGACCCTCGCTCTCGCGCAAGCCTAGTTCAAACTACTACCATTAAAATCGACAATAATATCCAATTCCAACTAAAGGTCGCTCTCGCACAAATTAAGTTTGAATCTATATCATGATAGTTCGTATCCGTTTTATTGTCGAACAAACGAATATAATTATATAAATATAATTAATATACTAGCTTTGACTGCTCTTGTGCACCAATTCTATAGAATCTCGATTATTGATCTAAATCAAATATCTAGGGCTTCCTTTAGATAGATCCTCTCTCGAGCTATAAAGATCCAATAGAGATCCCTAGCTATCCATAGTAAATGAATCACAACCTAACCCTTAACAAGCTTAGCGACATAGCAATTCAATAGATCTCACAAATCATACTTTAGATCCATAGGGTTCATCTCTTTGCCCTAGAGCAAAAGACTACTCACAATTCATCAAAAAAATCACAATAGAAACAAGATGTGCAATAGAATTCATCACAAAACTCTGATCTAGAATGAAATATAGCATGAAATTTCAACTTACAAGAGTTTTAGACAAACCAATTTGAGTACAAGCTTCAAGAATAAGAAATTTTTGATCCTTCTCTCCAATCCTTTTGCCAAAAGAAAACTAGAACTAAAATTAAAACTAAGAAAATTATTATAAAAAGTCTCTCCTTGGGCGGCCAACAAAACTGGGTATTTATAGCCGCCCAAAAAAGTACAAAAAATCCTGACAGATTTGCCCCTGAACAGCTGCAAACCCTTGTTTTTAAAAACTGGCCAACGACGTACTCCATCGAGTGAACTGCTTACTCTGCCGAGCGAGAATTCTGTAGGAAATAAGGATTTTCAGTGTTCTCGAAGTTCATACCACTCAACCGAGTAGTCTGCTCACTTGGTCGAGTGAGATTCTTACTCGGTCGAGTGGGACCGACTGCAGATCCTCTCTAAAAACAGAGAAGTGTCAAAGATTTTCTTCACATTTTCTATCTCCACTCTATCGAGTGGGATTTTTACTCAGTCGAGTGAAAATTTCCACTCGACTAAGTACATTATGGCTCTTCTTTAGGCTGTATTAGGCGTGTCAGCTTCACTCGGTGAGTTAGCTTCTTCACTCGTTCGAGTGAGCTTCTTCACTCGGCCGAGTAGCCTATTTCAGTACTCTTTTCTCCTTCTTCTCGCTTCCTCATCGTTTCTTTCGCCTTTCTTCTTATTATACTCATCCGCTAGCGCCATTAGCTCTCTAATATCTTCGTTAATGATGCTCCAGCACGCCTGTAAGCACATGTGGCTCCAAATTGCTACCGATTGTTCCATATTTCCTGAAATTAGACGAAACAAAAGAATAATGTAATATATAGTAAAAATGTTGTATAATCATTAAAATCATGATATGAGCAATCATTATGGGATGGAAAATGCATAAATAAAGTGTAAAATATGAGCCTATCAAAATCTCCCATGTATACCTTTTACTCGTCCTCGAGGAAGATAAGTAAAAAGTGAACTTGGCGAATAAGGTAAAGAAAAATCAAATAGATGAAAAAGAAGATGAAGAAGGGAAGATGCTAGATCATTCTCTCAAAACTCGGGGTTGCTTACTCAAGTAGCACCAACAATGAATACAAACATCGCTAAAGCTTTTACTTCGATATCATTTCATATGGGTACACTTGATAGAAAAACCAAGAACAACGTGAATCAATTGAATTATAAAATCATTTTAGAATCAAACATCATCCAAGGCATAGAAAATGATATACATAATCATAGACAACACACTTTTCACTTGACTGCTTTTATTTGGAGTATTAGGGATATCACACAATTCAAATCAATAAGAATCGAAAGAGATGGTTTTCATGAATTTCGTGCCAATTTTTCAATTCATATATGTCGTTGTACTCTAATTAATCTCCCTAAGTATCAGAAATTACCTAGCTTAGGTCGTCCTGCACATATAAGTAGTCACTCTCTCACACGTCATTGTACCTCCTCGCCCAAGCTTATCTGTAAGCGTGGTGGCATCAAATAGAAAATATGAACTTTTTCCCAAATTTTTGTTGCTCCATATATAAAAAGGAAAAAAAAGAAAGAAATAAAGAAGGGGATTGTGTATATACACTGAAACTTTTCTGTTCCTTTTCTATTTTTTCTTTTCTATTTTTTTTCTTTTTTTCTAATTGTTTATTTACACAAGAACAATCCCAAAGAAAGGTGCAAAGATATAAATTTTTCTTTTCTTTTTATATTTTAGGATCATGGAGCTTATTTCTTTTAGCATGGGGAAGATGCAATAATAAGATTCACTTAGGAGAGATTCACCAATGATTATATGTATAGAAAAAAATTTCAAGATATGTGGAGAAAGAATATATGATAACTGTCGGTTCACTCTTTTTGTATATGCAGAACAACTTCAACAGGGTAATGTAATCTACTCAGTTTGATTTCTAAAAGTTAACTAATCTATTCATATCAAATGACAATCAATTCATTCAACCTGTAAGTTTAATACACATTTCATGCAATAAGAAGTGATATTAAGATACAAAGCAGTACTCCAAGTAATATGCATTCAATGCATGAATCTTGGTGTGTTTTCTATAAAAAGTATACAATAATGTAATTCTCATATGATTCAACGCTAAAATCATTCATGAATAAATAATAAACACGTCGGAAGTTATTTTTCTCAAGTGCACGACAAATATAATGCAGATGATATCAAAAATAAAAACAATATCATGGCAAGAGATACATGCATAAGAGTAAAGCAAAATCCAAGCTATATTCATCATAGGGAATTCATCTCGAGCAACTAAAGTAAAAGAAGTAAGGATAAAATAAAATCTAACTATAAACATGCAAGCACTCCAAAAATGAAGAAACCATAATGCATGGTAAAAAAATGAAAAAGTACGTGAAAATAAGGGGAAAATAAAGAAAATTGAAAAATAAATATAAAAATAAGGAAAATAAAAAATTTTGAGAGCACACTCACTCCCCCAACCTAAACATCACATTGTCCTTAATGTGCGAAGTGTGGCATTAGAACATATAAGATAGGGGTGGGTAGGTGTAGATGCAATATGATGCAAAATAAAGGATAATAAGGAAAATAAAATATGATATTATATCATATGCAAAGGATATATGCAAAGCAAGCATGCAAAATGATGTATGGATGCAAGATGGTGTTCCAAAAATACGTACTCTCCCCCTAGCTGAAATATATAGTACCCTGGAAAAAGGTGAAGACAGATGTGCAGACAAGATGGTGGAGTGAGATGTGAAGAAAAAATATGACAGGCGTCAAGAGGACGTGCCTACTCTGGTGCATCGCCATCGCCTCCCTGCTGTGGGGACGGTGGTGGCTGAGGGGGTGGATGCTGAGGGGCTGGCTACTGAGTCTGCAGGCAGTGAATAATCTAGTTCAGCGTGAGCTGAATACCAGGAATCATTGTAATATGTGCCTGCTGAGCAGTGACGACCGTTGTGAGAGCCTTAAAGTCAACTGTAAGTCCATTCACTACCGAATCGACAGCACAGAGGCGCTACTCTATGTCATCAGGAGCGAAGGTAGAGTGGCGTGAGGTGTATGAGTAAGGGGATCTTACACGGCCTCCGAATACTGGTGGGGCCACTATCGGGTATGTATGGGGAGGAAGCTCACAACAAGACCCACAGCCTCCAGGGGAGGCTGAGACACATGAATACTCTCAGAAATATATACAATAGAGGAGGAGGATGGAATATCAACAGAGGATGAGGCAGGCTAAGAGGTCTTGGCAACCATTGTGGTGACATACACCACGACACTCTCAGTATATACGGTGGCGACAGAGGCTGAAGCGTCGTCAGGTGGGGTGGTCATGAAATTAAGAGATAATGACACCCGAGGAGTCGAGAAGTCTGGTGTGTCGAGTGTCTCTGTGGTAGCGGAGGAAGAAGGGTCGCCTCTCTCAAAAGTGGTGGGGACATCACTCTCAACACTCATATATGAAATCAGATAAACTCTCAGCGACACGGTGGTGGTGGAATCAGACATAACGACAGAAGTGGAGCTCTCTACAAGAGCAGAAGTGAGGACCGATGTATCAGGCTAGGGGATCGAATCAGAGGCAGGCTGGGGAATCAGGATCTCAGGGGCGAGGTGCTCGACATGGGGCTCTTGCTGCTCATTGTTGGGCTCTAGTACATATACATGTGGGATGAGGAGGTCCATCGGGAACCTCCACTCTGCATCAACCGGTACAATGTGGGTCTGAACGGGGTTTGGAAGCACTATATATTCAGCTGAGAAGGGACCATGTAACCTGACCCACTGACAATGTCCGTGATGACGGATCATGTGCATACGGGCCAAAACATCTAAAGATAAGTAGGTAGGGCCCAAAGCAGGGCACTGACGTCCCCTTGGTTTGTAGCGTATGTATGCATGTGTGCAATAATACGTGATTGGGGGCATGAGATTTAAATATTTATAGCCGCAAGCGCATGGTGTTGTAGTGTAGCTTGGGGGTCGAACACAGGGAGGCGTGGTTGTGCTTGTATCAGAAAGGACCGGATTCACCCTAGGGGTGAGCTAGCCCGAATCGAATGATGGTTTGTCACGAATCATAGGTAAGGGGTTAAAAAATAGTAAAGGAAACCTGGGACTTCGGTTTCCACCCTATCATGTGATTCTCGCTAACACGACCGACGGATAGGATAACACTTGGAATTAGGGTCCATTGGTGAGACGTTGCCTCTATGAGTGATACAAGCGTCCTATGGGCCCGATATTCCAGTCGGTGCCCAAGATTGTAACGCCCCGCTTCCCAAAAGACACCGAAAGCGAGAATGTTACGCGGTCCGCTTGAACTGGAGCAGTGAAACTCGAGTCCAATAAGCGTATGTGATAAAAACACAGGGTAGGTTTTTGCATTTGCGTTTCAGAACAATCAGAAAACATTTCATTAAAATAAAAAGGGCACTTCCAGAATTGTTCGTACAAGAAATAAGACAACTGGGCCTCAGCATGGCCAAAAAATAAACTACAACAAAACATTAATCCTACTACAAGGTACTAAAGCTAAAACTCAAAGTAGTGACGGAAAAGGGGCTCTAGTCTTCCGTAGAAAGCGGCTCGGCGTCTACGTCGAACTCTGGCTCTCTAAGTCAGGCGTCACAAGAGGATCTCCCTAGTACTCAACTCAAGCTCAGAATCTGACATACATCCAAAAACATAAATGTATGTCAGTAAGGGGTCTGCAAGAAAAGATTAGCAACCCAAGACAAGATATGCAAACGATATGAATTTTAAAAGACATTAATAATTAAATGAGATGACTGTAATAAGATTAAAACATGCCAAATATAATGAAAAGAAACGAGACAATCCTATCATACAGTTCTAAGCTGTTTGAAGAAATAAAATAAAGTTTCTTTGAGTTCGTTAGCATGTCAATTTACTGAGGTCACGTTAGCATTGCAAGTTTCATGTCAATTGTTCTCATCTATCATAGGGTTCTCGCCTTTAGGTCGTGATGAGTTAGTCGTTCTTCTCACGGGGGCTTACCGTGATTGACGCTAACCCAGCGCATGCGGGTGGTGCTCTTAAAGAGAGGACCCCTTCATACGCCTAGTGGCCGCTCAACCCTAACCCCACCCCAATTTTTGTGCTGGAACACGAGCCAGCCTAGTCGACTCACACGACATCACGAATTCATGATTCCGCCTTCGAGGCGCACGATTTTCACGATGTCTCAACTTGTTAAACATTTCAAGACTTGCAGAAATTTAATGTTATCGATATTAATCTGTTATTAACATCGTCATAACTTACGTAAAATAGCGAGCAGACGTAGAAGTTAAAATGTAATATATGATTAGTCAAATAATAGGTGAAGGGTAATATGGACATAATGTCGTAGTGATTGTTTTGTAAATAGATTTGTAAAAAGATTTTTTTTAAATGAAAAATGTGAAGACAATGATTATAAAACTGACACACAAGATTTGAAGTTCTATTTAACTTAGGAAAGTATTTTTAAAAAATATGTATGAGTAACTGTTTTGAAATATGTTAGTAAGAAATGAAGATGAAATTTGAACTAGCGAATTAGAAATAAAGTTTTTCAAAAAGTTCATTGCATGAGGAAAATAGAGTAGCTATACAAGGTTATGCGAAGTAGAAGCGTGGAAGATGTATGTTGGAAAGTTGCTATAAGATAGTAACTAAAGATCGCACCAGCAGAGTTTCATAATCAAGGTTGGGTTTAAGTCGATTGAAGTATAGAAAATCTAAGTAAGAGTTATCGAAAGGATTTTAAAACTTACCGGAGAATTCAATAAAAGAAATATCGAACACACTTTTAAAAGACCTTGGATCTGCAATGGGGAGGTTCAAGGTTAAAGATGGAGGACCTGAAGAATTTATATGGATCGAGGACAAGGAATAGGTTCAACAATCGAAACATAAGGACGACTAAGAAGTAACTCTGTGAATACGATACGATGGCTTCCTACGATCATTAATTAACATGGAAGTGTAATGATTAGAAAATAATAAAATCAGGGGGAAAATAATCATTGGGTCGACTAAGGTTTAGCACTAAGGTTCTTCAACGAATTAGACTGCGATAGGAAAGCCGAGGTAAGGGTTCGTTGAGGATCGAGATCTTATCTATAGATCTGGAATTTCTTACGCTTCGAAGTCTACTATTTTGCAGGCGTCTCAGGTTCGACTGGCTTGGCGACGATTGCTACGTTCGGTTGGGCCCTAGATTTGATAAATCTAAGCGAACGACTAACGAACTCAAAAAGTCTGATAATGTCAGAGCTGGATGATCAATCGATAGGGTGACTCCTAAGATGATAATACTAAGTCGTGGTAAGGGTGACTAACTAACGAGCACACGCGTTTATCTATTCCTATTATCCAGGTATTGGTTTCCTATCTTGCTGAGACAAGGTATTCGAGTAATTTTGTGTACGAACTATTCTGGATGTTTTTGGATAATGAAAGGTGTTCTCATTGTTCCGCATTTCGCAGTTGCAGGACCTGCATGGGCCACCACTAAAACATGTAACGCACTGCTTCCCAAAAGACACCAGAAGCGAGAATGTTACGCGGTCCGATTGAACTGGAGCGGTGAAGCTCGAGTCCAATAAGCATCTGTGATAAAAACACAGGGCAGTTTTTGCATTTGCGTTTCAGAACAATAAGAAAACATTTCATTAAAATAAAAAGGGCACTTCCAGAATTGTTCGTACAATAAATAAGACAACTGGGCCTTAGCATGGCCAAAAAGGAAACTACAACAAAACACTAATCCTACTACAAGGTACTAAAGCTAAAACTCAAAGTAGTGACGGAAAAGGGGCTCTAGTCTTCTGCAGAAAGCGGCTCGGCGTCTACGGCGAACTCTGGCTCTCTAAGTCAGGCGTCTCAAGAGGATCTCCCTAGTACTCAACTCAAGCTCAGAATCTGACATACATCCAAAAACATGAATGAATGTCAGCAAGGGGTCGACAAGAAAAGATTAGCAACCCAAGACAAGATATGCAAACGATATGAATTTTAAAAGACATTAATAATTAAATGAGATGACTGTAATAAGATTAAAACATGCCAAATATAATGAAAAGAAACGAGACAATCCTATCATGCAGTTCTAAGCTGTTTCAAGAAATAAAGTAAAGTTTCTTTGAGTTCGTTAGCATGTCAATTTACTGAGGTCACGTTAGCATTGCAAGTTTCAAGTCAATTGTTCTTATCTATCATAGGGTTCTCGCCTTTAGGTCGTGATGAGTAAGTCGTTCTTCTCACGGGGGCTTACCATGATTGACGCTAACCCACCGCATGCGGGTGGTGCTCTTAAAGAGAGGACCCCTTCATCCGCCTAGTGGCCGCTCAACCCTAACCCCACCCCAATTTTTATGCTCGAACACGAGCCAGCCTTGTCGACTCACACGACATCACGAATTCACGATTCCGCCTTCGAGGCACACTATTTTCACGATGTCTCAATTTGTTGAACATTTCAAGACTTGCAGAAATTTAATGTTATCGATATTAATCTGTTATTACAACATTTTCTGTAAGCAGGAGTGGGTTGAACAATTTATACAACAATTTAAAATGATGTTGAACATGGGTTTTCGTTGAACTTGCTACAGAAACTAATTTTCTTCCTTATTGTTTAAAATTAAGGTATATCGTGTGATATGCCGTTGGATCACAAACTTCGTCCAGATTATCATGGCATCGATTTCATACGTCATTTCACGTCTAATTTTCAAGTTATACAGCAATAAGTAAAAGCGACGTTAAAGTTCTGAAACTTCAAAAATTCATATCTAATTGCACACTTGCCTATTTTTGGCGTTCTTGGTGTCGTCGGAAACGTCTCGATGGGTACTACGCTACGATGATGACGGTTCGCTGGTTTGAAAAAAAATGTAAAATCAGATTAAGCCTTGTTCGACAGATTACGATATTAAAACAACCCGTACGACATCTAATGATTCGATTTTATTAGGTCATCTAATCTACGGTGTGGGTTATAAGTTGTTTAAGGGTAGATCTACTAACCGGACGTGCAGCGAAGGATTGGGATGTAGTGACAATGATACAGTTCCGAAACGGCACCGCCTACGGTCTGAACTCGTCGTGGCAGCGAGGAAACGGCGAACAACGGCTGTCAGAGACTCTGCAGGCGGTTGTCGACGATTACCGCGAGTCCCCGGGGCTATCGGCGTCAGTTCTGATGCTAGCAGTGAGGATGAGAGTCGCAACGAAGGTGTTCGCATGCGTGGGGAAGAGGGGAACCCCCAGGCTACGTTAACGTGCATGGAGGAGGAGATCTGGGCGTGGGTTAGCCACGTGGAGAGGTGCAGGGCGTTTGTGAGGTCGTGGGGGTGTAGCAAGACAAGGGGGAGGCCGTGAGATGGGGAGGAGCGGCGGTTGCGGGGAGGAGCTCGTCATTGCCGGGGACCTGGGCGGAGAATGGCTGGGTCACGGGTCGATGCATGGAGAAGGTGAAGACAGGTAGGGCTTTGCGTCGTGTGGGAAGAGGAGGATGGTAGATGCCTGCGTGATGGGTTTCAAGTGGCGACAGGCAGTCGGAGATGGAGATGCGGGCAGTGTTGGGTGTCGAGTGCGTGGAGGAGAGGAGTCGCCCGTAGGAGGAGGCCGCCGGAGTCGAGTTTGGACGCGAAGAAGAAGAAGCGCTGGGTTTGCGTTGCTTTCAAGGTCTGGGCGATGTGTGACGGTTGCGTGGAGATGAGAAATGAATAGTGCGGCTGCGATTTTAGGCCTCTAGCGTTTATAATATAGTATAGGGAGAAGGGTGATGTGTTTAGATGTTAGCCTAGGCTTCTTATTTAAAGGATAGTTAGGTTGTGAGAAAGAAACATCCGTGGGCATGGTCTTTTAGCTTTAGGTTCAAAGTTTCTTTGTTTAATAACTTGGTGTGGGGTTTTGAGACGTACAGCCCATGACTAGGCTTAGGGTCTTGGGTTTGAAATTTAGTTGCGTGTGTGTGACGTGTAAAAGTGCGGACTAGGCTAAAAGGCTAGAGTTAAAATAGGAAAGTGATTTGAATTCTAAATAACAATATTGATTTGTTATAATGGGGAGTAATTACGGCTAATAAAATCCGTTAATAATAGGTTTAAATAGGTCTAATTAGGAATGTAATTAAAACATTGAATTAATAGGTTTTATTAGGACTTAATATGTGAAGTTTTCATTTGAATTTTAAAGTTTTAAAAATAGAGTTTTGAATTTGAATTTCGAATTCGAATTGAAAATTTAAAATAAAATTTTTAAGAAGAGACTATTAAAATAATTTACTAGAAATGATAATAATAATAATAAATATGAGAAGAAATGGATACGGGTACGGGTACGGGTACGGGGCAGAAACGTCTTACAACGGATACAGAGAAAATAATACATGAGAGAAAATACCGATAACGTAACGATAAAAACCGTTCATTACATCCTACCAACCTTAAGAACGATTCCGTCCTCGGAATCCTATCGGCTAGGGCACGGGGAAACGTAAGAGTAACGCTCGCATCTCTTCTTCTAATCTTTACACCCATAAATAACCATCATGCCATATCCAAATAGTATTATCGCTGATAGTACTAGTCAACACCCATGATAATAGTAGTAACAATACACATACACACATTACTAATTACGTATTAACATAACATGTTTAATATAATATCATCCTACAATTACAATCCAACCAATATTCTACTCGGGTGAATAGTAACACTTTACTACACCACCACGTCAATTTACTAGCTGTAATTGTGCTATCACCTTGCATACTCACATCATTATTAATACACAATATATTACCATATATCTTATACACTCACAATCTTTAATGATATAGTACCACATGTCACTTAAACATACCGCTAACATATAAATACAATCATTCATAGTCAATTAACACTTCAATCGTACAACCACTTTTACATACCGCATATTACCATATACACATTATAATACAAATCACTACACGTATATACATGCGCGTAATCTCTTACACCATACAGAGATTTATATAACCCTTACTCCTAGCACTAGGGTCATCGTAATCTACCCACCTTAAGATCAAGTCCGTCCTCAGACTTCCTTAAACAGGCCGACCTAGGGGTGGGTGGACTTACACACTAAGGTCATCTATCCCAGTCATACATACATTTTAATAAAACCATATACATCCACATGCATATACATACTCATACATCACACACTTTCAAATACATATAAATACGTACATTTTACATACATATACATATTCATACTACTTCACGCCTATCTTGTATCTATATAGGACAGATATATACACACACCAGTATACACAACCATGGTAATTTACATAGGGCTAGTATACTATTACATACATTCATATATATGTAGTCACAAACATATGACTAGGCATACTTCCTGGTATACACATGCTCATACATCAACCCGTAGGGGTAATATTACAATCCTTCTATACATAAAACACACTTATTCATACAATATATATATATACACACATATAAGTAACCACATACACATATACACACGAGCACACGCCAGACATACTAACATATAGATCACATAATAAATCTGCACACACCACATATGTACACCTATTATCATTACACCTAACATGCATATCACTGTACTAGCATACAAATTTAATCATTAACAAGTACGACTAAGGTATATATACTCCTAGTAACTAGCCCAAACTAACTCAATCACGCTCAGGTATTCCTATAGCGATATAGTTAATCGCTGGCATAAGTATAAATATACCCTTACTAATCTATACTCGACTACATACATATATATCACATATTACCGTACATGCGCATACGACACAATAGACAATCACACCATAATAATATACTAAGGGTAAGCAACACTCATACATGGGTGGTATATAGAGATTCGCACACACGGGTCCACACTCACTATCTATTTACATTCACCACAACAACACCACAATCAAAGCTAAAAATCTCACTAAGGAATGATAAGCTCTAAAGTGATAACTAAGCAAGTGTAGGATTCAGAGTTGAACGATGCAACGAACTAATGTCGTGATGGACGGTTCCAGAGGTGGCATGGAGAAGAGATTAGTTTGGTTGGGTGACATAAATTATTTATAAATAATTAAATACTTAAGAAGATAAAGATATGTGTAAACATAATAACATCGTCATAACTTACGTAAAATAGCGAGCAGACGTAGAAGTTAAAATGTAAGATATGATTAGTCAAATAATTGGTGAAGGGTAATATGGACATAGTGTCGTAGTGATTGTTTTGTAAATAGATTTTTAAAAAGATTTTTTTAAATGAAAAATGTGAAGACAATGATTATAAAACTGACACACAAGATTTGAAGTTCTATTTAACTTAGGAAAGTATTTTTAAAAGTATGTATGAGTGACTGTTTTGAAATATGTTAGTAAGAAATGAAGATGAAATTTGAACTAGCGAATTAGAAATAAAGTTTTTAAAAAAGTTCATTGCATGAGGAAAATAGAGTAGCTATACAAGGTTATGCGAAGTAGAAGCGTGGAAGATGTATGTTGGAAAGTTGCTATAAGATAGTAACTAAAGATCGCACCAGCAGAGTTTCATAATCAAGGTTGAGTTTAAGTCGATGGAAGTGTAGAAAATCTAAGTAAGAGTTTTCGAAAGGATTTTAAAACTTAGCAGAGAATTCAATAAAAGAAATATCGAACACACTTTTAAAAGACCTTGGATCTGCAATGGGGAGGTTCAAGGTTAAAGATGGCGGACCTGAAGAATTTATGTGGATCGAGGACAAGGAATATGTTCGACGATCGAAACGTAAGGACGACTAAGAAGTAACTCTGTGAATACGCTACGATGGCTTCCTACGATCGTTAATTAACATGCAAGGGTAATGATTAGAAAATAATAAAATCAGGGGGAAAATAATCATTGGGTCGACTAAGGTTTAGCACTAAGGTTCTTCAACGAATTAGACTGCGATAGGAAAGCCGAGGTAAGGGTTCGTTGAGGATCGAGATCTTATCTATAGATCTGGAATTTCTTACGCTTCGAAGTCTACTATTTTGCAGGCGTCTCAGGTTCGACTGGCTTGGCGACGATCGCTACGTTCGGTTGGGCCCTAGATTTGATAAATCTAAGCGAACGACTAACGAACTCAAAAAGTCTAATAAGTTCAGGGCAGGATGATCAATTGATAGGGTGACTCATAAGATGATAATACTAAGTCGTGGCAAGGGTGTCTAACTAACGAGCACAAGCGTCTATCTATTCCTATTATCCATGTATTGGTTTCCTATCATGCTAAGACAAGGTATTCGAGTAATTTTGTGTACGAACTATTCTGGATGTTTATGGCAAATGAAAGGTGTTCTCATTGTTCCGAATTTCGCAGTTGCAGGACCTGCATGGGCCACCACTAGAACCTGTAACGCACTGCTTCCCAAAAGACACCGGAAGCGAGAACGTTACACGGTCCGCTTGAACTGGAGCGGTGAAGCTCGAGTCCAATAAGCGTCTCTGATAAAAACACAGGGCAGTTTGTGCATTTGCGTTTCAGAACAATCAGTTACATTTCATTAAAATAAAAAGGGCACTTCCAGAATTGTTCGTACAAGAAATAAGACAACTGGGCCTTAGCATGGCCCAGTTTTTGCATTTGCGTTTCAGAACAATCAGAAAACATTTCATTAAAATAAAAAGGGCACTTCCAGAATTGTTCGTACAAGAAATAAGACAACTGGGCCTTAGCATGGCCAAAAAGGAAACTACAACAAAACACTAATCCTACTACAAGGTACTAAAGCTAAAACTCAAAGTAGTGACAGAAAAGGGGCTCTAGTCTTCCGCAGAAAGTGGCTCGGCGTCTACGATGAACTCTGGCTCTCTAAGTCAGGCGTCTCAAGAGGATCTCCATAGTACTCAACCACGCTCAGAATCTGACATACATCCAAAAACATGAATGTATGTCAGCAAGGGGTCTGCAAGAAAAGATTAGCAACCAAAGACAAGATATGCAAACGATAAGAATTTTAAAAGACATTAATAATTAAATGAGATGACTCTAATAAGATTAAAACATGGGAAATATAATGAAAAGAAACGAGACAATCCTATCATGCAGTTCTAAGCTGTTTCAAGAAATAAAGTAAAGTTTCTTTGACTTCGTTAGCATGTCAATTTACTGAGGTCACGTTAGCATTGCAAGTTTCAAGTCAATTGTTCTTATCTATCATAGGGTTCTCACCTTTAGGTCGTGATGAGTAAGTCGTTCTTCTCACGGGGGCTTACCATGATTGACGCTAACCCACCACATGCGGGTGGTGCTCTAAAAGAGAGGACCCCTTCATACGCCTAGTGGCTGCTCAACCCTAACCCCATCCCAATTTTTGTGCTCGAACACGAGCCAGCCTTGTCGACTCACACGACATCACGAATTCACGATTCCGCCTTCGAGGCGCACTATTTTCACGATGTCTCAACTTGTTAAACATTTCAAGACTTGCAGAAATTTAATGTTATCGATATTAATTTTTTATCACAACATTTTTTATAAGCAGGAGTGGGTTGAACAATTTATACAACAATTTAAAATGATGTTGAACATGGGTTTTCGTTGAACTTGCTACAGAAACTAATTTTCTTCCTTGTTGTTTAAAATTAAGGTATATCGTGTGATATGCCGTTGGATCACAAACTTTGTCCAGATTGTCATGGCATCGATTTCATGCGTCATTTCATGTCTAGTTTTCAAGTTATACAGCAATAAGTAAAAGCGACGTAAAAGTTCTGAAACTTCAAAAATTCATATCTAATTGCACACTTGCCTATTTTTTGCGTTCTTGGTGTCATAAGAAACGTCTCGATGGGTACTACGCTACGATGATGACCGTTCGCTGGTTTGACAAAATATAAAATTAGATTAAGCCTTTTTCGACAGATTACGATATTAAAACAACCCGTACGACGTCTAATGATTCGATTTTATTAGGTCATCTAATCTACGGTGTGGGTTATAAGTTGTTTAAGGGTAGATCTACTAACCGGATGTGCAGCGAAGGATTGGGATGTAGCGACAACAATACGATTCCGAAACGGTGGCGCCTACGGTCTGAACTCGTCGCGGCAGCGAGGAAACGGCGGACAACAACTGTCAGAGGACTCTGCAGGCGGTTATCGACGGTTACCGCGAGTCCCCGGGGCTGTCGACGTCAGTTCTGAAGCTAGCAGCAAGGATGAGAGCCGTAACAAAGGCGTTCGCATGCGTGGGGAAGAGGGGAACCCCTGGGCTACGTTAACGTGCGTGGAGGAGGAGATCTGGGCGTGGGTTAGCCGCGTGGAGAGGTGCAGAGCGTTTGTGAGGCCGCGGGGGTGTAGAAGGACGAGGGGGAGGCAGTGAGATGGGGAGGAGCGGCGGTTGCGGGGAGGAGCTCGTCGTTGCCGGGGACCTGGGCGGAGAATGGCTGTATCGCTGGTCGATGAATGGCGAAGGTGAAGACAGGTAGGGCTTTGCATCGTGTGGGAAGAGGAGGAGGGTAGACGCAGGTGTGATGGGTTTCAAGTGGCGACAGGAAGCCGGAGATGGAGATGCAGGTGGTGTTGGGTGTCGAGTGCGCGGAGGAGAGGAGTTGCCCGTTGGAGGAGGCCGCCGGAGTCGAGTTTGGACGCGAAGAAGAAGAAGCGCGAGGTTTGTGTTGCTTGCGAGGTTTGGACGATGTGTGACGGTTGCATGGAGAAGAGAAATGAATAGTGCGGCTGCGGTTTTAGGCCTTTAGGGTTTATAATATAGTATAGGGAGAAGGGTGCTGTGTTTAGATGTTAGCCTAGATTTCTTATTTAAAGAATAGTTGGGTTGTGAGAAAGAAACATCACGTGAGCATGGTCTTTTAGCTTTAGTTCAAAGTTTCTTTGTATAATAACTTGGTGTGGGGTTTTGAGATGTATAGCCCATGACTAGGCTTAGGGTCTTGGGTTTGAAATTTAGTTGCGTTTGTGTGACGTGTAAAAGTGTGGACTAGGCTAAAAGGCTAGAGTTAAATTAAGAAAGGGATTTGAATTCTAAATAACAATATTGATTTGTTATATTGGGGAGTAATTAGGGCTAATAAAATCCGTTAATAATAGGTATAGATAGGTCTAATTAGGAAAGTAATTCAAACATTGAATTAATAAGTTTTATTAGGACTTAATACGTGAATTTTTCATTTGAATTTTAAAGGTTTATAAATAGAGTTTTGAATTTGAATTTCGAATTCGAATTGAAAATTTAAAATAAAATTTTTAAGAAGAGACTATTAAAATAATTTACTAGAAATGATAATAATAATAATAATAATAATAATAAGTATGAGAAGAAATGGATACGGGTACGGGTACGGGGACAGAAATGTCTTACAACGGATACGGAGAAAATAATACACGAGGGAAAATACCGATAACGTAACGATAAAAACCGGTCGTTACAAGGATGATACGCCGGACTTCCCAGGTTCGGTCAGTGGGCATTCCCATGTCCATTAACACTGACCGACTCCGGGAGCACTGAGCTCACAACGATAAATCCCAACATCTCATCCTGCCGTTCCCACGCGCTAGGATTCGATGTCTACGCTAAGGGCGTGAGCTATGGCTAGGGAGTCAACCGCCAAGTTTATTCCCCCTTGGCCCAACGGTCAAAGGCGGTCTTTTTCCTGTCAATGACAATGAAACACCCTGTGTAACCAATAGATTCCTATTCACTTTCGATTTCCTAGTCCTAAGACCGCATCAGGGAGAACACACGAAGGGGTTTCCACCAAAATCCCAGATTGAGAATCTACTCACACATATTAGCTAAAAAGCGATCTAAATGAAAATTGAACGTTAAAAACATAATCAGACGATAGAAATGCAATAGTAGTAATGCAATTAAGATAATATCAAAGTTTGGTAAAGATCGGAACACTTACAAATAACTAGAAAATTACAGCCGTCGCAAGAGAGGAAAAAAAGTAAAAAATACAACAACCCCGTTTCTGGAAACCTAGGGTTATATTTAAAGAAAACGACGTCACCCGATCGGGTGAAGAATCACCCGATCGGGTGACCATCTTCGTTAATCGGCAGCGCACTTCAGAATTTCACCCGGTCTCGTGACACGATCGGTTGGCGGAAGCTTCTAGCCGTTTGGATCTTGAGCATCATCAGGTGAACAGATCGGTTGACAAATCAACCAATCAATTGGAATTGTTGCCCAAAAAGACAGAAACTTCGGACGTTTTGGCACCGTCAGCTGGCGGCCGGGTGAGCTCTCCGTGTCGTGTCTTCGGGGAATCGGCTACAGATGAACCGATCGGGTGAATATCACCCGATCGGTTGGAATTCGGCTTCAATTTTCCGAGAGGATTGTTGGGCTGAACCGGTCTTCGACCTGGTCGGTTGATGCTCTCGTAGCTTCAGCTGCTGTCCGGGTGGTGCACGCGTGCACCACCCGATCGGTTGACTGTGTCCAACCGATCGGGTGGGGGCTGAAAGATGGCGATCTTCATCGTTTGACCCCCTGGATCATGCATGGCTCCTCCCGTTGCTCCAGGGACTTACGATATCTTCGTTATGTGTCCCCTATGCTGGCAAACTCCTGCAAAAACACAAAACACGGAAAAGAAAACGAGAAAACACGAGAAAATGGATACGAGACGGTGGAAAATAGCGGAAAACCACAAAGAAGACGTGCGTGCATATATATAACATACACACATTTCAAAATCCCCCAAGCTGAACCCTTCCTCGTCCTCGGGAAAGACAAGTGAGAGTGGGAGCTCAGAGGGAGAAAATAGAGAGAAAAAGAGAAAAAGAGAACTTTAAATCCTAAATCGCCCGTCAGGGCCAACAAAATCAAAAACGACACACCAAGCAAGCAAACGACAAATCACCACATCAAACCAAAGAAAACGAGTCCAGACGAGTGCCGTGGGCCCACGCCGTGAAGCGAGAGAGAGTGTGGTTGTGTGCTAGCAGTCGGCGTCACTATCTACATCGTGCAATAAGCTTCTTATACACAAATCCAAGAAATGACCCAAATATCGATTCGATTTGGAATAAGCGGTGAATATATGGCTCAAGCATGCATGAGAAGAGTATGAGAATAGAAACGTATCATGTGTCAGGGACTCCACAGCTAGGGACTTGGACATCACCACACTATCGCCTAGATAATAGCTAGAAATTCCCTATTCCAAGTGTTTTCGAAAGCGATGGGGGTTGAGATGATGTGGAGTAGGACACTCGGTGCAAATTCTCGCCTCCCCTTTATTCTCGGTAGGTAGGGAAATATTCACATGCAATATTTTTTTGGGTTTTGGATATATGTATTTTTTGGGCTTTTGGCTGTACATATATATATATATATATATATATATATATATATATATATATACATACTAGTCATTACCCGTGCCCATAGGGCACGGGTTTTTTAATGGCTGAGTTTTTTCCCTCACATTTTTCACGTTCCCCCATAAAATTTTAAGTTTCCCACCAAATTTAAGTTTTCCCTCAAAATTTAAGTCCCCCAAAATTGTCATTGCCACCTAGAACAAACTTGCTACGTAGGACAAAGCTTTGTTCCTATAAAAAAAGATTCAAAAGCTTCAAAGGACTGTAAAAAAATGGTCGAAAGGGGGGAGAATAAAAAGTGTGGGTGTGTGTGGGGGGCGGGTCCAGGGGCAAAAATGCAAAAACCAGGGTTGTATGTGCAAAATTTCCACCTCCGCTTTTATCCCTCAAAATCCCCTCTCTTATATTTTCTCTTACCCAATTTCCCTTTTTATATAATAGATATCCAAATTCTCTTATCCAATTTCTTATGTCCAAATTCTCTTATCTAATTTCTCTTGATAACATCCCTCTTTTATATAATAGATAGATATCCAAATTCTCTTATCCAATTGCTCATGTCCAAATTTTCTTATCCAATCTCTTGATAACATCCCTCTATTATATAATAGATATCCAAATTCTCTTATCCAATTTCTCTTGATAACATCCCTCTTTTATATTATATATATATATATATATATCTATTATACAATTGACAGCGATTTTTGAATCCTAGGGCTGACTAGGACAAGCTGACTAGGACAAACTGGTTGATAAAGGACGGTCTGGATTTAATCTTGCTGAATCGATGGTTAAGATTAAACTTTGGGATGAATGATTTGTATTTTGAAATAAATCTTTGCTTTGGAAACAGCCCATAATTTAATTGTGGGTCCCATTTTACCAGTTGCGTGACCTGGGGAAGAGCAAGGGGCGGCCTCATGCGTTTACAACCTGGGGAAGAGCAACAGGTTGTTGGAGAGAGTAAAATTGGCTCTTCACCAAAACATGAATAGAGCAGCAAGTTCTCCCCCGCATCAGTCCTCCAAATGGCTTATGAGTTCTTCTCCGAATCAGGGCGGTGAGCCCGGGGGTCGGGCCAGTTCCAGCACCGAATCGGGGTCATACTCACCGTGTTCCACTACATGCTGACTGCGGATCGGAGGGACGCCAAAGAGCAAATGTTGGACGACAATCTGCTGGGAGGCGCTGTGTTCGAGAACGCCAACAACCAGGATTTTGCCGTCGAGAGGGTTGTGGTGAAGGTTGAGAATCTTCAATGCCCCGATTTATTTGCTGGTCATCTTAGTTTGAGAAGGTTGATGAGATCTTTGGGCCTCATGGTTTGCTAAACGAAATTGACGATTGAGACTTAGATTGAGAAGGTTGATGAGATCTATGGGCCTATTATTGAATCGGTGAGCTTTCTGGTCATCTTAGTTTTTCTTTATATTTTCTACGGGGCTAACACTTTTTTTTGTTTAGGGGGTTGCTATGAGCTGGACTTAGATCAGAATGCTATGAGCTGGACTTAGATCCTTGAAACATTGTGAACAATTTCCTCCTGCTCTCATCCAAATTCCTCATCTGAATTCCATCTTCTTTGAGAGATGATTGATATATAAACTCTTATCAATTTCAGCTTTGCCTGAATGGGTGAGATAAGTTTTCTTTTGTTTCCTATTTTTCAGATTAACAGAGATTAACAATTTATTATCGGAGCTTTCCAGGTTGATTTGGATTGATGAATTACAGCAGTTCATCACTCTCTCTTCCAATCTTGATGAAGATGAAGACACATGTGTGATTTGGTCGAGGAGCAATAGCAGCTCAGAGAAATCAACTACCAACATTGGAGTATCAAGATGAAGACTTACTTCATATCTCAAGATGTGTGGGAGTATGTAGAAGATGTTGTGGATGATTTGGCCGAGGAGCAATAGCAGCTCAAAGAAATGCACATAAGGAGAGGATTAAGAAGCCTATTATTGAATCTTAGTTTTTCTGTTCATTTTTTATGTACTTCAGCTTCAATGAAGACTTACTTCATATCTCAAGATGTGTATGAGTATGTAGAAGATGTTGTGGATGATTTGGTCGAGGAGCAATAGCAGCTCAGAGAAATGCACATAAGGAGAGGATTAAGAAGCCTATTATTGAATCTTAGTTTTTCTGTTCATTTTTTATGTACTTAAGCTGAAGCTGAGATGTTGAACAATCATATGTCAAATATTTGACACATGTGTGATTGTTGAAATTAGTAGTTTGGATTTATAGGTATAATATCACCTTCTTTGCTTATTTCACTGACTGGTATGGTATAAGCATTTCCCAAGCAATGTGCTTATCAGATTAGGGACATGAATGGTATGGTATAAGTTTGAATGGATTCTGTTAGGTAGGGCATACCTTAAACTTTGAAAGATATGGTATAAGTTTGAATGACCACATTTCTTATGAGATTAGGGACATGAATGGATTCTGTTAGGTGTCATGGACTCAATGTAGTGCATGATTCAAAATTTCCAGAAATTAGTCAGAATGCTACAAATGTTGAGCAATCCTGGCTAAATAATATGCAATCGGCGAGTATAAACCTCACAAGTTACATCGATTATGAAAATCTAGGTCTACAAGTCAGATTGGATTGAACCTTGGCATCCAAACCCAAGCAATAAATTGGATAGCCTGTGCTTGGTTGGAAGTATACCCATCTGAACTTTTTCTAGACAAGCGACTACATATTGTTGGTAAACTGTGTCCGTGCCCCATTTAAACCCCTTCCTTGCACTGTCAAACTTAACCAGGTTTCACAATAGACTATTTGTAGTTCTATTTATGGGTAGATGCATGGGTTTGTAGCTTTTTCTATGTAAGGATGATGTTTCTGATCTAAATCACAGAACTAAACTATAAAGGGAAACCGAGTGGGTTTGGCTAAATATGATATTCAGAAATCTTTATCATAACGATGCATTGCAATGTCACTGCACATTGCTCTGGACATTGCAAAGGCCATCGCCTGATATTGAACTTGGGACCTCCTGTAGCCAACAACAGGCCCTTATTGCTGGACCAGGTCTCAATAGCCAATGAAATGTATTCGGGTAAATCTTATTCATGTTCAAGAAGATAGAACCGATGGCACTGAAGAAAATTCGATGACATCAGATTCTCAAGTCTGCATTGATCCAACTATGTTATCTCAGAGGATATATTATTACTATTTTAAGTCTCATCATGGTTCATAGTTATTAGTTTGTTTAATACAACTTTGCGTGCACTGGAAAAAAATTCTTTCCTTTAGTAAATTTTAAGTCTGTGGTGAATA
Organism: Scilla litardierei; assembly: GCA_030789695.1. NCBI lineage: Eukaryota > Viridiplantae > Streptophyta > Magnoliopsida > Asparagales > Asparagaceae > Scilla > Scilla litardierei. The sequence goes on from CM061132.1 coordinate 54,931,816, forward strand.
TATGTCTGTACTTCAACTTTTGGCTGTACCAGAGGCGGACCCATAATTTATTGGTGGGGGCCTCCAATTTTTAAGTTTACAAAAAAAACCGGCGCCTTTAATATATTTTTGTTTTTTAAATTTTGGCAGAGGTCTTTCATGGAGTAATTGGGAGAAACTCAATCCTGCACCTCTATAGGCATGGGTTCAAATCTCATTTATGCTTCTCGATTTTTTTATAACACCTCGAAACGACGCTGTTTTGGTGCACAGATTAAATAAAAAAAGGGTTCCAAACAATGTCGTTTGACATTGAAGGGTATGAGCAATCATCCTTTTCTTATATCTTTTATTTTTTTATACTTTCTTGATGATTGAAGATTACCTGTCTATAAATATTTTCTGTTGAGCTTCCAGATTTTCTGATGATCGAAGGCTGATAAGGCTCTTGACGGCAAGAAGCCAAAGGCTAAGAAGAGACAGCTTTCAAATGACGTAGCGGTGGTGACCGACAAGAAGAAAATGAAGAAGGTGAAGAATGTAGATACCAACAAGATCTACCTCCTTAAGGTTCTCAAGCAGGTCCATCATGATATTGGGTTCTGAAGTAAGGCAACGGGGATCATGAACTATTTCGTCAACGACATCTTTGTGAAGCTCGCTCAATATGCATCTCGATTCCCTTACTATATAACAAGAAGCCCACTTTATTTTCTTTTTAGTTTATTTTGGGTGATTTCTGTATGTGGTGGTTTGTTGTATGTGGTGGTTTGTTTTGAGTCATCTGGGTTGTTGTTAGCTTATGTAATTACCTTCTTTTGTCCAGAAAATGAAAACGTTCTTTTTTCTTAAAAATAATTGTTTATGGATTACAATGTAAATCTGGGATGTGCTTCTGTGCAATGTCTAATATTTATCAAAGTTGAACAAAGACATTATCTTTTGTGAACTTGGATGTTGATTATCGGATTTCAACGAATCTTTCCTTCGTCGACTTTTGTAAATGTTTCTATTATACTATGTGTATGTGGATTCAACCTTGGATATACAATATATATATATGCAATCACAGGTTAAATCATCAGGATTGCTAAATTTGTGACCAACAGTTTTTGGTAGCACGGATAAACCCACAGTAGAAAGTCTCCTTCAAATGTACATGTTGGAAAACCAAATTCTCGACTATCCTTTATCGAGTAGATGATAATCAATTAAACTTTGGGGAGGCCTTGGTATTTTAAATTTTGACATGTTTTGAAATTTAATTCTCGACTATCCTTTATCGAGTAGATGACTATCCTTTATGTAGGTTGCATTTTTTTTCATTCATTCCAAATGAATATGAATTAAGTTCGAATTTGATATCAATATAAAGAGCGAGAAAGAATATGCCAAAATGTAGCAAAGTATGCTAAATGTTTCGAGTCTGTGATGTTTTTTGTACTTAATCTTGGGGGGTTTTAGTTCGTTGTTGATGTTTTTTTAAACTAATTTGTTTTTCAGCTCCGAAGACGCCCGCTAAATGTTTTTACACTAATTTGTTGTTCCGCGCAATTTTGACCGTGGAAATAATTTTTTGGGGAACAAAGATTTTGCGGGGGAAAATCTTAATTGAACCGCGCCTGCGCCGAATTTGTTGTTTCATGCCCAATGCGTCCATGTCGCTAAATATTTTTACGCAAATTTGTTCCGCGCAATTTTGACCGTGGAAATAATTTTTTGGGGAACAAAGATTTTGCGGGGGAAAATCTTAATTGAACCGTGCCCGCGCCGAAGGCGCCCGCGCCGTTTTAAAACTAATTTGTTGTTCCGCGCCGAAGGCGCCCGCTAAATGTTTTTACACTAATTTGTTGTTCCGCACCGAATTTGTTTTTGAATGCGGAATGCGTCCATGTCGCTAAATATTTTTACGCAAATTTGTTGTTCCACGCAATTTTGACCGTGGAAATAATTTTTTGGGGAACAAAGATTTTGCGGGGTAAAATCTTAACTGAACCGTGCCCGCGGGCACGGGTTATGACTAGTATATATATATATATACTAGTCATACCCCGTGCCCGCGGGCACGGTTCAGTTAAGATTGTCTCACGCGAAATTTTTGATCCCAAAAAATTATTTCCGCAGCCAAAATTTAAAAGAACAACAAATTAGCATAGAAATATTTAGCTGCGGGGAACAACAAATTCAACACGAGCGTCTTCGACGTGAAACAACAAATTCGTCGTGGGCACCTTCGTCACGAAACTAAAAAGTAGCGGAAAAAAATTTGGCGGGCACCCGCCTTCAGCGTGAAACAACAAATTAGCGGAAGAAAATTTAGCTGCCGCAGGCCATTCAGTTGAACAAAAATTTACAAAACACCCAATCCAATGAAATGAAAAATGAAGATAGATTGTTGAACTAAAGAGCTGAACGCAAGAGCACTCTGTCCTGAAGTAAAAACATGGTAACAATTGAGTTAACTCAAAAAATAAAAGTGGTCTATAAGCAGAGCAGTGCGAGAGTAGTAGTTAAGACAACAATTTTGTACTTCGGCTTATAATATCACACAACCTAAACTATATGCTAAAAGAAAAAACTCTTAACTATGAACAAATATACACAAAAATACATTTTGGATTGAACCATGTAGTCCAACTTCAAAAACACCATCTCTCACCATCTCTCACACATGCATTTAAAACCAACAAAATTTACATATGAAGCTAGTGCCGTGTGTCCTGAAAATAAAAAAAAATCATAGATTAGAATAGAAAAATTAGAAACAAAGATATATCTAATTACTTTGTACAACTCACTTTTATTACCTTCATCATGTTTAAGCAGAAAACCTTTTCATCATCACATTATAAAAAGATGGCGTGTCAACCTCAATCCAAAGTGGAGAGCTAATAGGATGAGCAATAACCTAGATAAATTAAGAACATAAATTTCTTAGAAAAATTAATATATATTTGATAATATGGAAAAATTTAAATTTATACATTTATTTACCTTTTTTAGTTGGAGTGGTGTATGGCGTGCTTTCTGGAACCAAGCAAGCTCGGCAAGAACCATCTTCCACTTCAATAACAAAAAAGGTATTTGGATGGTCAATGAACAGGATATTTTGAAAAACAAAATCTAAGATTTTTATCTTAACTCGGAAAAGAAGATTGCTTTATCTTCAATGTGACTCGGCGCCGTTGCTTGTAAAGTTCTTTTAGCAATTTGCTGGAAATAATAATAATAATAAACAGTCACTAATTTTTAATTTCAAAATGGGAATGTTTGTAATGGTATGCATACCTTATCAAACCAAAATCCGATATAACCCCGTAGCTTGACATTTATGTGATTGTTTTGAAGTAACAGAACCTGTGAGAAGAAAAATGTTAATGCAAACATAGTAGATTAAAAATATAATGTAGAATTATGATAAGAAACTTACAGTTTTTGCCAAATCTTCATCATCATCTATCTATATAAAAATACAAACCAATATATTTTATCAAACAATGCATACCGAAAACTATTAAGTTATGCAATGAAACGTAATAAAGGAAAAAATTTCTTACCCTGCCATATATGGTAATATATAACCCGTGCCCTAAGGGCATGGTTCATTTAAAATATTCCTCTATCAAAATCGTGGATCCCCTAATTTTAAAGGAACAACCAAAAATTTTAGTTCTACCCAAATTTTTTCGCAAGCTCGCATACTACCCATTGATTCCTCAAGATTTAATCCATGTCATCTTTCTACCTTAATCTTTCGGCATAGTTAGTAACTCTATAAAGCTCATGTACGATTTCAAACTAATGTGAGCAACGCGAATCATGTTGACTCTTAACACCGCAGAAAAGAGCCAAGTCATATGAGGGCTTGGGGCTGGAAACCCCAATTATTCAATGGATAGGAAAGCTTACATAATCATTAGGGGTAATGCATTCAGAAATCTGACATTGGTGAATTTAACTAATATACGACATGTGTGAATTTAACTAATATACAACTGCATTACGTGTCAAACTCTTCTCATAACTAAAATTTGATGTGTTGGATACTTTAAGCCATAATACGTGTATCCGACTTGAAATTTTCTATAAACACAAATCCTTCTTTCACATCATGTTAAGATGAAACCACGTTGCCCAGATTTGATCAAAGCAAATGGTTTTATAAGTCATGTTTGTAATTAAGTGCATTTATAAATAACAAAATACTTTATACTGGTATGAGTTAAATGCATGTTAGTGCAGTAAAGAAATTCACATGTTACTATGTCCTCATGCCTAGTATTAGGAGGATTGTGGTGTCTGACACACATGTCCATGTCTATAAATCATAAATTGTAAGTTTAGGTAATCATGACCATATACTTACTGCTACTTGTACATAGATTGCAATTCAAATAGTTATAGGTGTCAAACATAACCTAGAAACAGCTAAGGTTTTGTTGCGGGCCACAATTAAGGTTTTGTTGCAGGCCACATCGACAAACGATATTATGTACATAAAGCGAGATATCAAACCAACTGAAGAATGAAGTGAAGTTAGCAAAAACAAAAAACAAAAATGGCTTCACTAAAATATGAAGATTATGCCTTTGTAAGAAATGATCATTCCAATAACATCATCAGGGATCAAATCTTGCAAGCCCTTAACATATATTTTTTCCTTTGGAAAAAACTACTTTCAAAAATTACAAAGTAAGCAACCGGATAGAAGGAACTCATTTTAACCCAAAATGTAGAATAATGGAAGTGCTATTTAAGGTCCACTTGTGCCATTGTCTGTATATTTAATCCAAATTTAAAAACATGTTCTCACATTTGTACTATTATAATTAGCAAATAAGAATAAAAAATCACATATCAATATTTCATCAAACACTATGCCACCCTTGTACTAAAATCGTATTGCCTCTAGGGCTTTGATGTAATATTGAAAACTTTTTACATTTGAATCAAAAATGGGAATTTAAAAAATACAGTTTACTTACACAAACATAGTTTCGTATCTAATTTAAAAAATACAAAATATGTCCGAGAAAGATTAAAAAGAACAAAAATTAGGATCGAGGTTTATTAGACATAAGACATGAAGCTGAATTTCAAGCTTCTCCGTCTCCGTTCATTTGCATACATGTTCGACACATCTCTAATTCTTGCACACTCTCTTTTTTGCTTCTCTAATATCCAAAAGGCATCACCCAAGCATTGAACCAGCACGACACCATCATCAAGCACTGCACATCATCCCTGACCAAGATTAGGGGCATGGCATGAAGCACATCATCAGACACACATACATTCCCTTTGATGATCATGCCACCTCTTCAAGCACCTCGAACATCCTCAACTTGATTAGAACAAAGTGCTTCACATTTGTCGCTGTTTGCCCCAATTCTTTCTCTAACATAAGAAAATAATTGAAGAAATTAACCCAAAGATTGCATAACTGAATCCAAATTGATATACAAAATGTCATTCACCTCGTGCAGTTGGAGTCTTGGTAAAAACCATTAGACACTCGTCTCATCACAATGCATACGAATTCATGTCTGAAGCCATGGCCATCGAGAAACACTGTGAAACCCATAGAAATTAGAGACATATAAAGAGATTGTTGATTATATTAAATAGCAATTTAAGACCAGTGAGTGTAGGAACCTCACCATTGCATGGGCATTGTAAGAATAACCAACCAACCATGAGGAACATTATCCAATAGAATGATAGATTCCTTTTGCTCAACCACCGACAAAAGAATGTATTTGCTACACGTTGCATGTAAATACCACAGTGCACTATCTAAAATACAATAAATCAATAGGTCTTACATATCCCTCACTCAATTGTGTATATAGAAATATAAATTTCTTTCATAAATATCAATTACGAATACATATCAGAATTTGATAGAACAAAGTTAAAATTTTCACCAAAAATAAAAAGAAAATAGAAATAGAATATATCATGAATGGATAATAATCAAACATATAATCTACACCAGTTAGGTCATGCTCTATGGATTGCATACATGGAAACCGACTTTCTTTGGGCGATGATCCTCAGAAAATGGCAACATGATAGTTATTCCAGGATGAAGTTGGGTTTCAAATAATCTCTGGGCCAATTTAAATAGTTCTCTTTCTTCTACTTCACACGCGCCCAAAGTGTCGATACCGAGCTCCCTTCACAATGTGGAAAAATCATAAAGAGATGAGATTTTTGAACTTGATATATAACATGCTATAGAACCTCAATATTACGAATTCTGCTCAATAAAGCGTTCAATCTTTGGAAACATGATAGATGGTGGTACCTGTAACTCTGCACAACCTTTTGAAGGTCAATGTTTGCAATTGCAAGAACAAAATTTGCATACCCAGGCCTCAAGTTGGTAGAAAGATGCTTCACTTGTCCCCATTACAATGGACACAAATCCAATCAATGAAAATTCTGATCAATTTGCAATTCTGTAAGGGTTGATTCACTTTATGAATATCTAATCAAAGTTCACATTCTTTTTAGAAGCGATGGGTTCTTGGTCATGTTTCATTCTGCATACATTTACTTGCAGAAGTATTTCTGACATGGCACATGGTAAAACACTATGCATTTCTCTATTAATTTCGGAGGATATCTAGAATTATATGTTTTGATTAAATCATAAGCACGTTCTTTACTTTCTTAGTCCTCTAATTCTTATTTCTGGCAGAGATTAATGAAGAAAAAGAAATGTTCCATGTGCTCTACATGGAAACAATGTCTATAGGAAATAAAACCAACCCGATTAAAACATTAGAAATGGACCAATATCCAACAGGAATATCAACTCACGAAATAAACAAACATATAAGGCAAACTGCACTAAGAAAACAACAATGTACCGACAAAAATTAGACCAAACATGTGTGAGATTGCAATGAAGATAAAACGGGACAAAGGTGAGTTTTGCATCAAATGGGACTTCAATATTAAAATTTTAGATTAAAATTTAGTTTCTTCAATTTAGTTTTCCCAAAAAACACTCTGCAAACGTACTCTGTAGACATACTCTGCAAACATATTTGAAACACATACTCTTGCTATTATTCTGTTTTTCATACTACGAAGATTTACCCGCATGAGATCAGTCTTTTTACATAGAACTCGCACAGAATTCACATAGAATTGTTTACAGATTTTACAAATTGGGTTCACATAGAATTTACAGAGTAATTTTACAGAATTTACAATTTGTTTCATATAGAATTCACATAGAATTTGTTATTCTCTAAGAAAAACAAACTGATCCCATACGTAGATTTTTCATGTACTCTGTAAACTACAGGTTTTGCTATTTTTTATGTAATTTAAAACATAGTTGAAACATGGAAATGGAATCCATATTCTGCGTGCGCTACAAATCTCTACATGGAAACAATGTCCAGATTATGGAAGCAGTGTCTAGATTCAAACATTTGGAGCAAAGATATGATTTTAAAGAGCCAAGGCCGATTGAATCAGTACTTTTAAACTCAGTCAACAACACAGAAAATTAAAATCGCATTCAATTATTAGTAGAAAGAGAGAGTGCTTTAGGGGTTGGGTTACAATCTCGGCTTGCTGATTCGAGGCGAGCCAACATCACCTTCGTTATCTTGGTCTTAGTCTTCATCACTGCTTCTAATAGGCGCTACAATTTCACTGCTAAGTAAAATTGTTCGCAGTTGGCCATGAGCATATGCTAGTGTAACTTGCAATCTATCAGTAGCAGTGTACACCATGATCCATGAATGTCTTAGAACACAATGTTTCATTAAATTCTTTGTTCGGAGTTAAATATGTTCTTAAATTTCAGTAAGATATTTTGTGCTTAGTTATAGGCAACTTAATCATTTTTAATACACTTGACTTACCACTTTTTAAGCACCAACAGCCAGAAGAACATTGAGACCATGATAGCTGGATGAAACATCACCCTTATGCTTGATACAGGATCTCGACACGGCCACCTGTAACATTATTACGAAAATATTTAGAAACAAACAAAGGACCTGACTTTTTTTGGACAAAAATGATCAAAAAATCATTTCTATTGTTGAGCCTAAACAGACCTATTTATATGACAACTCAAAACCTCCTAAAATAAAAAATGTCAGTTAATTTCCAAAAATTTATCAATGTTAGTTAATTTCTCCAAAGAGACATGGCCATAAAAAAGTAAAATGTACATTTTAAAACAAACAAACCTATGATGTATAAGGGTGTGGATGCTTAGGCCAGTAACCAAATATTCATTTTTTTATCACTCATGTGAACATCTTACAAAAGAATCCAACCTTGACTCAAATTATTATATTTTTTTCCTAAAGTAATTAAGAGTCTTCAATTTGGTTGATACATGAATATTGCCTAAATTTTTTCCTAAAGGTACACACAAACAAAAGTGATTACAATATGCATCACTAAACATTTCATCAATTTGAAAATCAGGAAGTTTTGTAAAAGCTTACCTATTCTGACACCTCCAGTTGAAATATCACCATTTTCACCAAATATAGGACTTTTATTCAGACTGATGTGGCAAGCATCACAGAATTTCTCAATGTGCTTGCATGTTGAAGGATAATTAGTAAATAAATAGACTTCAACCAGAAACAAAAAAATGTGCCCACATTGCAAAGATCGGTGAAATGACAGTAATATCATGATTTGCAATTGTTTTTGCTATTGTGCCCACATTGCAAGGTAGAATCTGGAGAGGGGAAAAGTTGAAGGAAAATCATGCTATTGCTATTGTTGTTACAAAAACATTGAGGTTGATGTAGTAACGTTTTTGACCACAACAAAAATGAAATCATTCTACCTTGAGAATTACATTTTCCATAAAAATAAGTCAGTTTGCCATAGTAATTAAACTTTCCCTATAATTACTTTGCACTCCATGAAATTAAACAACCACAAATGCTCACTTTAATGCCAACACAATTCCTCCTTTAAAAATTCACACATCAAATCAAAAATTAACTACTCCATTGCATAAGAAGATGAAGGCAAACATGAACTACAAAGACATCTCCAAGAACTTGCACTTTTACCATCGCAGCCTCATCCATTGCATAAGAATACACTGCAACAATGCCAAGCATACCTACATGCATACTACATAACTAACTAATTTTCTTATTATTATGCAAGTTCAACTTGCATAACTTGCATAACCAGTGTATGCCATTGGTAGAGGTTGAACTTGCAATCCTGGCATAACCAGAAATCTCTTACCTGCAATCCTGGCATACTTCAAAACTAATTAGAGGTTGAACTTGCCAGATTTTAGACACTGAATATGCTAGATTCAAATTGGGTTGAACTTGCATATGCAAAACTGAAGTGAGTATGTTTCTTTAATCAGTATTGCATATTCAGGGTATGCCATTAAAGAAACATACCCAGTTGAACTTGCATATGCAAATTGGGTTGAACTTACATTAAAGAAACATTCAAGTTTATTAGAGTTTCATTGGGTATCAAGAATTGGCAAGCTGCAAAACTGGTATATCAACTGAATTCTAACCTCTAATATGCACTGAATACATATTTGCTGAGGGTTATTAGAGGTATATTCAACTGGAAAATATGCATAATTTCTCAATGGCATACACACAACAGTGAAGTTAGAAACCAGCATATATTGATGAGCAAACTGGCAGGTTATTGATGGGCAAACTGGCAGTGAATTAAACTTGGCAGCTCATCAAATATGCTTACAATAACATCAATATGTTCTTACAAAAACTGGCAAACTGGCAGTGAATTTTCTCAATAGCAGCTCATCAATATTCATATTGCCTCAATCCATTTCTCAATGCCTCATCAATTTCTCAATGCCGCAGTCAGGACAATTTCAATCATTATCCTGTCAAAAAAATTCTAAGTGATTTTTTTTTGACTAAGCCTCAAGCCAAGTGAGAAAATTTCAACAGATCACTAAACTAACAAAATAGAAGCGGCATGTAAAGCAGTCATACTCATACACGAATTTCACAAGCCTGGAAGGAATATGGCCATGGCATACTCAAGTGTTCATTGAACTCTGATGGACCTACTTAAGCTTTATTGCTGACAAAAATCCAGTATATAAATTTATGAATCATATGAATATGATTTGATCCGATGCTCATAAGTGTAATGCATATTTACATCATGATGTCACAATGTTTGCACTTCTTTGCATGCAGGTTTAGTTAAGCATGTCATCAACCCTAAAAAGATTTCCTTTTGTTTACTTCTGTTGTTTGGTTTCAAATAACTACCATGAACTTTCTTTTTACGATTAACATAGCGTGTAGAAATATGGTCCTTCATATTATGGACATCGAACCTTAGCATTACAACAAACATGTGGTGTGCTACTGATGTGCGCTCTAAATTTGTATCATCCACACACCCGATTTATCGTGAGAACATGCAAAACAGAAGATGGAACCACCGACATACCTCGACGATTTCTTTGAAACTGCATCCACATCCCAATTTCATTTTTCTTCTTCTTCAGCAATTTCTTTTCCTCAAATTATCAAAAGAATTCAAAATTTAAAATAAGATAAGGCCAAACTGATTAGATAAGATTAAAAAATTATTGGGAAATGCTTGACAAATGCTTGCAAAAGATTAAAATTTGTTCTTCTAGACATTTCATCAAACACTTGACAAATGATTGCAAATATAAAAAAATTAACCCATGTCACCAAATAGAATCAGAAACTTGAATGAAGTTGACAATTTCCTGTATCTCCCCTTTTCAATCGATCCCAGAGATTAGAATTTAATTTCATAAACATAGAGATTTAATATGATAGTTATCATTTAATTGCATAAACAAATTAACAAAATCCTGTCAATCCTGTCAATTGCAATTAGAATGTAATTTAATCTCTATGTTAGATTGACAGGATTCAATTGTTAATTAGAATTGTTAATTAGATTATTACAATTCAATTGTTAATTAGTTTATTACAATTCTAATTAGAATCTAATCAAATTAATCCTGTCATTTGAATTGAATTGTTAATCCTGTCATAGAGATTTTGGAATTGTTAATATGCTAGATTCAAATTTAATCCTATCAATTAACAATTCAATTGCAATTCTAAATCCAATTTATATGTGTAATTACTCATATGTTGTGAGTTATTCAGTTATTTTTAAATATGAAAAAACAATGAGAAATTGATAAACAATGAAAAAAACAATGAAAAAAACATAGAGAATTGATAAACATAGAGAATTGGCATTCCTTATTTTTGATATCATTTTTGATAACCCAATGTTTAGAATTGATAAACATAGAGATTAGAATTGGTTTTTTGGTAGAGAATTCAGTGTAACATAATGCTAATCAACAGAATACATAATCCTAATCATCCAAGCTCATACAGAATTCACTTTAACATAATGCAAACTCACCCAGCGTGGAGGTGGAGAGGAAGTGAAGCTCTCAAACTCAAACTCAGCAAACCGTGGAGAAGCTCAAAGCGCTGCAATGGGGGGCTCTCCTCGATGTGCTTACTCTTCGTGATCTACGTGATCTACGTGATGGGCTTACTCTGTGTGAAGGAAGAAGAAGAGGAAGCTGGAGGTAGAAGAAGATGGCGTGGGTGATTATCAAAGCTGGAGGTAGAAGAAGCTGGAGGTAGAAGAAGCTGAGATTAGATGCTCGCAAACTCAAAATCAAAAGCCCAAACCTTGCCCTCACAAATTTTGATCTGATATTGGCGTGGGTGATGTGATCAAAAAACCATTTCCCGCCCTAAGTTCCCTCAAAATGTTGATGTGAAGAAGCAAACGAAAATTTTGAATTCAATTTTTTTATAAAAAAATTGAGAGGAATGAGAAGCTGTGTGATAGGAGGTGACGTGATTTGAGGGAAATTAAAAAAAATTCAACCCTTACCCTATATACATACTATCATACCCTATTTAAATTTTTTTTCAAAATTTAATATCTCCTATCTCATTTTCTCATCATACCCTATATACATCTATCTATATAAACATCACACCAAATTACACATAAACAAAAACAAATTCTCTTATCCATTATCTCTTATCCATTATCTCTTAACCAAAATCTCTTATACATACAACAATACACATATCCACATACAACATTACACATAACCAATTTCTCTTATCCAATTTCTCTTATCCAAAAACCCATGATAACATCCCTGTTTTATATATATATATATATATATATATATATATATATATATATATATATATCTATTATACATTTGACAGTGTTTTTTGAATTCTAGGGCTGACTAGGACAAGATAAAGAGCGGCTGAGATTTGATGTTGGTAAATCAATGGTTGAGATTGGATTTTGTGAAAATTTTGGTTGGAAAACTTAAATTTTGGTGGAAAAAGTGCATTGGGAACCAAAACTTTGAAATTAGAAGTATCTTGGGAAAGATTGTGGAGATTAAATTTGGGGGGGAAATGTCTTGGGAACCTAACTTTGAAATTAGAAGTGCCTTGGAAAAGATTAGGAGACAAAATTTGAGAGGAAAAGTGCCTTGGAAATCTAAACTTTGAAATTAAAAATGCCTTAAGAAATATTGTGGAGAAGCATGATCCACTAAATTAGCGTAAAAATACCCTGAGATTTGTTGTTCCACGTCGAAGGCGCGTGTGCCAAATTTGTTGTTCAACGCCGAATTTGCTATTCCGCGCCAAAGGCGCCTGCGCCGAATTTGTTGTTCCGCACCGAAAACGCCCGCGCCGAATTTATTGATCCATGACGAAGACGCCCGTGCCGCTAAATATTTTTCTGCTAATTTGTTGTTCTGTTAAATTTTAGCCGTGAAAATAATTTTTCGGGGAATAAAGATTTCGCGGGGGAAATCTTAAATGAACCGTGCCTGCGGGCACGGGTTATGACTAGTCTATTATACATTTGACAGCGATTTTTGAATCCTAGGGCTGACTAGGACAAGCTGACTAGGACAAACTGGTTGATAGAAAGACGGTTGAGATTTAATCTTGAGAAATCAACGGTTAGGACGATGGTTTGTGAAAATTTGGAGGGGAAAATTCTTAATTTTAATGGGTAAACTGGTTGAGGAATGCAAAAGTTTATTATATTTTGAAAACAGCTTGCGTTGGAAACCACAGGTTGGAAAATGCTAAAGTTTATTATATATTGAAAACAGCTTGCGTTGGAAACCGAGAGACAACAGCCATCTCTCTTCCCCAAAAAAAAAACTCAATCCTTGCCTCTTCAGCTCCCTCTCCCCTGTGAAAAACCATCAGCCTCTTCAAATCGCACCTAGCTGGATTGTGATGGCAATGGTGAGAGCTCCGACCAATATCCCATGTCCATGTCCCCTCCGCTCTCCTCCCCTGTCGTCATCATTGCGTCGACTTTTTTATTAGGGCTCGCTCGCTCGAAGTCTCGAAGTGGTGGCAACAGCGGCTAAGCTCTCAGCCTCATCTTTGTTCTTCTTTGTTCTATATTAGAAACAATTAATTCATTGTGTATACTGTCATAGCCTTTGGATTTCCACGGTTTTGTTAATTTCTTTGAGATGAAGCAAGTGAAGCAGGTCGATGCAAATAACAGGCAGACGACGAAGCAAGTGAAGCTAAAGGAGCCCAAGATCTGGCAGCTATGCATCACATCCAATCAAATCTCCTCGAGTTCGAAGTCCCCATCAAGATTTGGGGTAAATTTTTCTAAAAAGCAAAAAACAAATATTTTTTGGATCGCTCGCTCGGCGACAGCGGCTAAGCCTTCAACTTCCTCTTTGTTCTTCTTTGTTAATTTCCAGGTGTCCGTAGAACAGGTGTTTGTTAATTTCCAGGTGTTTGTTAATTTCTTGCAAAAACAAATATTTTCCAGGTGTTTGTTAATTTCTTGCTCAATGCGCCATTGTTATGTTCCATGTGTTTGTTAATTTTTTCCAGGTGTTTGTTAATTTCTTGCAAACACCATCAAGGAGCAATTCGATGCGAAGAACAGGCAGATTCTACCCACTGCGCCATTGTTAGCTTATGAACATGAGCCAGCATGTTGCTTTTTAGGTAATAAGTTGATCATCACATTCAAGTGCGTCTTCCACCTGTTAGGTTCCAATGTTGAAGTGTTTTTGCAATTGTGGTTTTGCAATTCCTTATGTTTTGATGTGGATGAATACAGTCCTCAACTTTCAAATTTTGTTTCTGAAAGTTCTCACAAAATGACTAATAGACCCTAGATACTTCGTATCTCGCAGTTCATGGTTCTTCCCATAATATTCTCTAGCTTCATCTGAAGTTTTACTGGATAATAGTTAAATAGAAAATTCTCCTTTATGAGCTTTAGAATTTACTAATCACTCACTTTATGCAATTCAAGAAAAAATTGCTAAATTACCTTATAATTCTTCTTCTTGGTCAGAGCTGACTTTTACTTTCAATTCCATATGTCCATTTTCTTGGTTAGAGCTGACTGTACTTTTTTCTCAATGTATTTCAAACTGTAGATGATTGGGTGCAAAAAATATTTGTAAGTATTCATTACTCAAATACTTATCTTGAATATTGTTATATTGAGTAAATATTGAGTAAATATTGAGTAAATACGGTCAAACCTGATACATTTACTCAAATACTTATCTTGAATATTGTTATATGAGCTTCAATATTTCTGCCTCACACGAATCATGTTCCATTTCACTAGACTTCAAGAATTTTGCCTCAACGAGAGTATGTTCAATTTCACTAGAAGGCTTGGCACTGATAGATGAAAGCTATTTAAGCACTGAACCCTGTAATGCTGGACTGCCTATGTTTGAATTGCTCGAAGATTTTGGTGGGACTGGAGAGTTAGAAATAAAAATTAATGTGCTTTGCTTTTGTGGTGAACTAAGATTTTGAGTGGTAATATCTTAAATGAACCGTGCCCTAAGGGCACGAGTTATGACTAGTATATATATATATGAAGAATATGCATTGCATCTTTATTAATCTCAAGAAAAAATTACAAGGTACTTACGGGTGGAAGAAGGATGTTTGTATGATGGGCAAAGGCACAGACGCCAACACCCACCCATACAAAACACCATCCGCTACCCGTAGTGCCAAATTAGAAAAAAATTACAAGTAATAACTACCTAGCCTAAGAGGCCCCAATTTGAGGGATTAGGACCCTCATCATCATGCTCCCAAGTCACATGCCTCAAGGCGATTTTAACATCCTCAACAATGGCATCAAATAGTAAAGTCTGCATTAGGCAAGATCCTTCAAAGATCCTTCTGTTGCGATCTCTCCAGATGTGCCAGATTAAAACTGCTAGTACCGTCCTGGCCAGCTTGCCCACTCCGTTCTTAGCATTAAACTGCGCAAGAAACAAATCACCAATCCCAGATATTGAGGATGGCAAGACAGTGGTGATCCCCAATTTAAGAAAGCTCCTGTAAAGGAGGTAATTAGTATAACTGCACTCAAAAAATATATGATTCAAATCTTCATGAATGTTGTCCGAGCATAAGATACAATAAGGAGAAGTAGGGACTCCCCATTGGACGAGCATGTCACGAGTGAGAAGTTTCCCGTGAAAAGCTCGCAAAAGTGTGATGGCCATCTTGGGGATGTGTCCCTGGAACCAGACAACTTCATAATAAGGGAAGACAGGCTTGATGGCCCTCAAACCATCTCAAGCATTGGAAAGTGAAGGATACTTAATAGCCCAAGACCAAGAGTCAGTGCCGGAGTACAAAGTCACACCCTCAATGATGTGGCGCACAACGGTAAGAGAGTGGCAGGTCATCCATCCCTCATCAGACCAATAATCGCTAACCATCTTTCCTTCACCCCCAGCAGGGACTTTATAAGTATCGCTAAGGGGCCCACAGGGAAGCCAATTATCATACCAGAAAAGAGTAGATGAACCATCTCTGACTTTACGCTTAATGAGTTTTTTTGGTGAACTCACAACAATGAAGAATGAATTTCCAAGTACCAGATTGCATAGGATGAGCCTTGGCACAAAACAATCCCGTATTATTCATATACTGTCTCCTCATATGAGAGGCCCAAATACCTCTGTGAGTAAGCATGCGCCAAGTCATTTTAACCCCATAAGCAGTGTTAAGTTCAGTGAAATTTCTGATCCCCACACCCCCTTCTTGCTTGGGGACACACAAATCATTCCAGGCCCATAAATGGGTTTTCCCCCAAATAAGTTTCCTGCAAATGGAGGTAAGAGTACATATCATAGACTTGGGCATCCGGAAAGCCTGCATCCAAAAACTAACCATTCCATAGATAACTGTTTTAACCAGCTCAATGCGCCCAGCTATGGAGAGTAAGGATGAGGACCACCCTTGAAGCCTTCCCTTGCATTTATCAATCAGTCGACTGTACATGGCCGCATTAGGGTATTTAGGAGATAGAGGAAGGCCAAGATATGTAAATAGGGACTGCACACGCCTACCACCCAATATATCCGCAAGACTACCAGGACATTTGACACCCTTGCTAAAAATGACAGCACTTTTATCCCAATTAACATCAAGCCCAGTCAAGGATTTGAACTCAGTGAGAAGATCTCTGAGCCCCTCAAAGATCTAGAGTTGGCCCGATAGAAAACAAACAAATCATCAGCAAATAGAAGGTGAGAGACCGCCCCAACTCTATACATAGGCAAGATACTGCGAGAAGCATTGGCCTTAGCCATGAGTAAAGAAAAAGCCTCCGTAACAATTACAAAGAGATAGGGGGAGAGCGGATCGCCTTGTCTCAGCCCTCTATTAGATTGGAACATACCATAAGGGGAACCATTAATCATGACGGAGAAGGAAGGTGTGGATATATATATACACACACACACACACACTAGTCATAACCCGTGCCCGTGGGCACGGTTCATTTTAGATTTTCCCTTGCGAAATTTTTGTTCCCCGAAATTTTTTTTTCAAAGCCAAAATTTAAAAGAAAAACAAATTAGCTTACAATATTTAGCGGCACAGGCGCCTTCGGCGTGGGTGCCTTCGGCGGAGAACAACAAATTCGACGTAAAACAACAATTACGACGCAGGTGCCTTAGGCGCGGAACAACAAATGAGCGTTAAAAAATGGCTCGGGCGCCTTAGGCGCGGAACAACAAATTCAGCGCATGCGCCTTCGACACAGAAAACCAAATTCGACGTGGGTGACTTCGGCGCAGAACAACAAATTCGACGTAAAACAACAATTTCGACGCGGGTGCCATAGGCGCGGAACAACAAATTCAGCGCATGCGCCTTCGACACAGAAAACCAAATTTGACGTGGGTGTCTTTGGCGCAAAGCAACAAATTCGACGTAAAACAACAATTTCGGCGTGGGTGCCTTAGGCGCGGAACAACAAATCAGCGTTAAAAAAATTAGCGGGCACCTTCGGCGCGGGCGCGGCTTCATACACGTATAATCCGTGCCTGTGGGACACTGTTCAGTTAAAAATGTTGGACCTACTAATTTTAAACAAACATCAATAATTATTAGTTTCCCCGAAATATCAGCAGATGGGATCGAAATTTTACAGGGCTTTGCAACGCGAATCAATGAGTTGGCAGCATTCTCCCGTATTCATTCTCCCACAGCTCGCGTTCATTCCCAAGATGAGATTGTGTGTGTGCACAACATTTTTTTTCATAACTAATATTAAAAGGCAATTCCTAATTTTAATGTTTTTGTGTATTCCCAACAAATTTCTCTTCAACCCAAAAATTTCCCTCCAAAACTTGATGTGACATTGCCACATAGGACAAATTCAAAATCTTCCCTCAATTGTAATATATATATATATATATATATATATATATATATATATATATATATCTTTTCTTTTCTGGGTTTTTCTTTTCTCTTTTTTCTGATTTTTTTTGGATTTTGGGGTATATACACGTGTGTACTCTCCCAAGTGGGGGAACAGTACACGACGAGGGGATTTGCACCAAGTAAAATAAAAAAGAAATCGGATTCTAAACACTTGGGCAAAGGAGATATTTTCGCTAATCATAGCATAGGCTAAATGGGTTATCGTAGTCCTAATTGTGGAATCCCGACACATGCGACATGAAGCATACGATATATTTATATTCATGCATATAGAAGCGAATAAGAGAGGCAAATACCGCATATTCAAATCGAAGCATGATAATCTAGGGGTCATTCCTGGACAGGTATATAAAACACAATCACAAAGTAGAAGCACACCCTAAGCTAGACACGATGCACGACTCTCAAAAAGCTAAGTGGACCCACGATGCATGAAATGCAAGAGGACTCGGCTTCCTAGGGTTAGTGAACGTGATTATCGAAGCCATGCTAGGTGTGTGTGTGTGTGTGTGTGATTTTTGTGGCAATTCATCATAGGGTTCATCTCTAGGAGAAAGAGATAAAAAGAAGAAAAGAAAAAATAAAGACACGATGAAAATGACTCAAAAACGAAGAAAATGACGCAAATGACGCACGAAGTGCGACTCCCCCAAGCTGAAACTTGCATTGCCCTCAATGCAATAAAAGTGAATACGGGAGGGCAATGAAAATGGGGGGAAATACGCACCGACACAAAAAGAAATGAAAAACAAGAAAAACACACGTACGAAAAAGGAAAATAAAGAAAATCACACAACACGACATACAAACAGAAAATAAAAATAGAAAATCACACCACACGAAGAAATTAAACAAACACACATAGAAAAACGTCACACAACAGCACACAAAAAAATTGACTTCCCCCAAGCTAGTCATGACGATGCTAGCAAAATGATATGATCATGAAAATGCAGAGATATGCAAGGGGGAGATCAATCGGAGTCGCTTTCGGTAGAATGGTAAGGAGATGGCGAGGAGGGTGGTGAATAATGGTAGAAGGAATCCTCCAAGGACAAAGGAGAGGGTGTGCGAATAGGAGAAGGAGGGGCAACAGGCTGTACCACCGGAGGATCGAGATTTATCGGTGGATCGTGGTGGATGATGGTAGCATGGGGTGAACCGACACACGGGTGCCAATCAGGAGGATCCAAGGGTGGAAAGTGAACGAGTGTGGCGTACCAAGGATCAGGGTAGAACTCCCAGGGTAGATGTGTAAGGCGTAAGGGGAAGCGCTCCGGAGATAAGGGTGGGAGGATGGCAAACGGAGTGTAGGCAGGACTATAGAGGTAGGCTGCACGATCCTCACCAAAAGGAGTAAGCATATCGATAGCGATCAACTAGTCGCGATCGATACGGCTACGTCCTGGTACAATAGGGAGGTCGGGTGGCATCCTCAAGACACAACTGAAAATAAGAGTAACTATCCCCCCACAGCAAATAGAGCCAGAAGCTGCGCGGCTAACGGATAAGATCTCGTGGATGATCCAATGAGCGATGTTTATGGGTAAAGGGATATTGCCATAAATCCGGTCATGGGACATGGCGTAAAGAAAGAGCAGCTCATCCCTAGACACCGTGGATACATCCACGTGAGCAAAAATGTTGTTGGCAAGGAAGCGGTAGGTGAAATGGTAGCAAGGGTGTATGAAGTAGGATGCGAGGGCTACCACTGGAAAGGTGGTATATCTGGTGAATCGTTGCCAAATGCCATCAGCCCGAAAGTAAGAAAAGATGTCAGATCGATCATGAGTAGAGAATTCAACATGACGATTGGCTTAGGGAAGTTCAGAATATTGTTGAGCTCGTTGAAACTCATGGTAAAATCGCCATTGAAGGCGCAGAAGGTGAAACCAAATTCTGACACCTCGAGAGAGCTGAGGAACTCAAGTGTGAGATTCTTGTGTGTATGCGCATGGGTACGTAGAAGGTAATCACAACCTATGAAGAGAAAAAGTGCACAGACACCCCTAAAGAGTCCAAGAGATTGTAGGGTGGGGAAGTCGACGAAAAGAGTAGGTCGCATAGGGCGATGAAGAAGTGCTTGTAAGCGATCGGATTGCTCTTCAGAAGAGGGGTTGATGCCAAGGAAGGAAGGGGAAAAGGGCCGTATAGGGGATGTCTATGTGACGATGAGGCTAGCTCCTTTCCCTTCCCAGAAATGGTGACGGTGAGGGAAAGAATGATAAGGTGGGATATGGTGTCTACGAAGATGATGAAGCAGATGAAGTGTGCAAACACAGATTCAAGACATTGCATATAATGAAAGAAATGCGAAGAGTGGAAAGAGGTTACCCATCAACGTTGTAAGATCAAGCACCTAAAATACCCCACGCAGTATAAGGAAGCGATTTGGAAAGCCGCCGCTCGCTGATCCGACAAGAATTGAAATTTTCAAAAATTTAGGGGCTAGGGTTAGGGTTTGGACATTTGGTGAGTGAATGTTGTTGATGGGAAGAGTGTTGATGGTGGGGGAGTATGGGAATGAGTGAGGATGATGACTTAGGGGTAGTGGGGTAGATGGAGGAGATCGATTGGGCAGATGGAGGAGGAGAGAATGTGCAAACGGGGGTTTGGGGGTCGGGTGGTCGAAGTCGTGCGAACTGGAATTTATATAGGGGCGAAAACGAACCGATCAGGTGAGGGTTCACCCGATCGGTTGTTCAAGGTTCCAAAAAATTTTCGTCGGCCAACAGCTATAGGTGAACCGATCGGGTGAGTTTTCACCCGATCGGTTGACCGCTTCCCAAATCATCCCGAGAGTAATGGGACTTTTCACCCGGTCAATCACACAACCGCAGCTTCACTCAACCGATCGATTGATGTAATCCCAAAGTTTTTCGAGACTTCAGCCCAGCTCACCCGGTCTGCCACCCGGTCTCACATTGCTTCACCTGACCGGTTCGCTGGAGAACAGATACTGCCATTGTCTGATACGTCTCACCCGATCGGTTGAGTAATCACCCGATCGGGTGAGGCCTTGTTTCCTGCGAAAATTCATTAATGGCTTTAGTCTCTTGACGGAAGTTCCCGCGGCTGGATTTATTTATTAAAATAAGAAAAATAAACCTGAAAATAAACCCAAAACAAAGATAAAAGTTTAGATCATGGGTTGCCTCCCATGAAGCGCTTTTGTCTAACGTCGTTTGCTCGACGCCCCTATTGATGGTCAGTTAGGATCCGGAGGGTTTGAGGAAGAGTCGTCGGTCGTTGAGAATCCAACCAGAGAGAAATTATCTCGATAGCCCCATGCGGGAAAACCTTGGTGACACGGAAAGGTCCTGACCACCTTGACTTGAGCTTTCCAAGAAAAAGCTTCAGCATCGACTTGAATAGGAGAACTAAGTCTTCTTCCTTGAACTCCCTCTTCAGGATGCGCTTGTCGTGCCACCGCTTCAGCTTCTCCTTGTAGATCCGGGCATTTTCATAAGCATTGAGCTGGATCTCGTTGAGCTCGTTAAGCTGTAGCTGTCGGTGGCCTCCAACTTCCTTAGCGTCAAAGTTTAGGTTCTTGATCGCCGAAAACGCCCTGTGTTCCAATTCCACGGGTAAATGGCATTCCTTCCCGTAGACAAGCCGGTAGGGGGTCGTGCCGATCAGAGTTTTAAATGTCGTCCTGTAAGCCTAGAGCGCGTCAGAAAGTTTTGACGACCAATCCTTCCTAGAGTTGTCCACCATCTTTTCCAGTATGCTCTTGATCTCCCGGTTAGAAACTTCCACTTGGCCACTAGTCTGCGGGTGGTAGGCACACCCGATTCGATGTTGCACCCCATACTTCTTCAAGAGAGCTTTGAATTTCTTCTCTATGAAGTGGCTCCCTCCGTCACTGATCAAAACTCGAGGCACACCGAACCTCGGGAAGATTTTGTTTTTAAAGAACTTGGCGACCACTCGGAAATCATTAGTTGGACTGGCTATCGCTTCAACCCACTTCGATATGTAGTCCACGGCTACTAAGATATACTGGTTCCTCGAGGATGAGGGGAACTGTCATGCCCCGCTTCCCAAAAATGTGGAGGCGAGACGTGAGAAGGTCCGCTCAGACTTGAAGCTGAAAAGCCGCAAGTCCGATAAGCGTCAAATAGAACTACAAATGGCAGGTCCTTGCAATGCAAAACGGAACAACAATAATGACAAGAAGGAGAGACAGATAAAATGTTCAATCTCAGATTATCCATTAATTAAATTACAATATCGCAGAAAAGCCGCCAGGCTAAAAGGAAAAGAGTCTAAGGCCCAAACATGGCCAACAAGGTATAACATACATACAAAGGTGCCACACACCAACAACTAACAGCAACCTAAACAAAGAAGTGAACACGAGCGGTCTTCAAGACAGGCCCCTCGTGTCCACTCACCTCCACAGCAAACACCAGCATCAGCAACACCATATCCCCTGTAACAAAGCTCTGGCTCTGGGTCTAACATGTGACACCCAAAAGAGATAGGGGCACATGTCAGCAAGTCTAAAAGACTTGGGCAAGGAAACTGAAAGTAACTAACAACCTAGCACTTATAATATTAGCAATGATATGACAGTTTAGTTTGATGCAGCAGTTTAAAAGAGAGACAAGCACGCACGATGTAGCGAAAGCTACCAATTCACTAATCACTTATCACTTATCACTGTTTATCACTTAGTGCATAGAGAGTCCACCTGCTGGCCAGCTCGTGGCTCAGGCCGCTTATCTCTTATCACTATTTATCACTTAGTGCATAGAGAGTCCACCTACTGGCCAGCTTGTGGCTCAGGCCGCTTATCTCTTATCACTATTTATCACTTAGTGCATAGAGAGTCCACCTGCTGGCCGGAGTGGCGGATCAGGCCAACTCGGGGCTCAGTCCGCTTATCTCTTACCCCACCCATGTGTATCGAGCGTTGGGGTTTCCAACTACAGGGCTCGCTTCTGGAACACGAGCCAGGAAGTGTATTCCACTTGGCATAGGGGTGCACCTAGCCTTATTTATCGAGCGTTGGGGTTTCCAACTACAGGGCTCGCTTCTGGAACACGAGCCAGGAATATAAGTATTGTAGCATGTGCTACGCAATCACGATGAATAATCACTATGCAATGACATGAACAGATATTTGCGTACTGTTAATAGTATTTAAACATGACAGGCAAAGATGCAAGGATGATATGAACAGATAATTACGTACCGTTAATTGAATTTAAACGTGACATACAAGCATGATGGGGGTGACGGACCAAGCTTCGTTATCAAGCTAGGTCAATGGCGTCTAGACGGCTATCCTTTCACCGTCTAGTCTCTTTTACGCTTAAGCAAGGGAAATGGCCTAAGACATGGCCCAAATCAAGAGATGCAAGTTTCACTTTGCTGGCACCGAGGAGAACGATCAACGAAGGCACATCACACATATTTGTTATCTACGGGAATGGATCACTGTCATGGAAAAACAACATTAGAATGGTAACTAATCCGTATTCACAATCAAACCCTACGATTTCTAATGATCCATTTTATTAGGGTTTCACAAATATCAAGTGTGGGTTATGAGATTATTGAAGGAAGAATACTACCCGTGAAGAAGCGGAGGAACGACGCCGAGAACTACGGAGACGGAAGAATGATCTGGCTCAGATCTGGAAATGGGGAAAATCTGGAGAAATGGGTTTGGATGAGGCTTTTGGGGATTTGATGAGGGTTTGAGGTTGAGGAGAGGTAGGATATGTGAAATGAGGGTTTGGATGATGATGGATGAGCTTGGGATGAAGGATCAATGGTTTGGGGAAGAAGGGGGCTCAATGGGGGAGAAATTAGGATTTGGGGTGATGAGGAAGAAGAAGAAAACGTTTGGGGCGTATTTATAGAAAAGTGTGGCGGCTAGGGCAAAACTAGGGTTTCCTGGGCTGATTAGTCGGTCAAAGAAGGGTGGCTGACCGACTAGTTTGAGAACTAGTCGGTCGGTCGAATAACTGTGACTGACTAAGAGCAAACAGTAACTCGCTCAGGAAAACTGGACTATGAGTTAGTCGGTCTATGAAGGCTTGTCAACCGACTAGTTTGAGAACTAGTTGGTCGGTGAGTGTTCATTGACCGACTAAAGGCTGAATTCTGAGAGAGATCATGGAAATGAGAGTTAGTCGGTCTGAGAAGGATTCTTGACCGACTAGTTTAGCATCTAGTCGGTCGATGGTTTTTCTTAGACCGACTAAGAGTAAACAGTAACTCCTGAATAATTGATTGAATGAACTAGTCGGTTCCAGTTGATTTCCTGACCGACTAATTTGGAAACTAGTCGGTCGGTCGATCTTCTTGAACCAACTAACGTGCACGAAAAGTCTCGAAATGGAGCGCGAAGGTCCGGGATGAATTCTAATGTTTCTAGGATCAACCTATCGTTAAGATATGATCGATATGAAGCTCGTCATGAGTGACTTACTCCGAGTTCAATGATTCTAAGGAGGAAGCTAGAAGATCACATCAAAAGGAATGAAAACGAAAGCTAGAAAATCTCAACGAGATGAATGAAAGCGAGAACTATGGAAATTAAAACCACACAAGGAGAGAACCCACCATCACAAGCAAAACACACTGATAATCCAATCATACAAAAACCAGTCGTTACATCCTACCCACCTTAGAATGAAGTCCGTCCTCGGACTTTCTAACATATGTATAGTCGCTCTGGTAACTACCCTCAACCAATATCACATCATAAATTCAACCAAGTACTTTCATTTCGAGTGCTTATATATATATGCACTAGAAATCAAATATTACTATCACTACACACATATTTTCACGCACATAGTACACTCATACTTATTATAGTCAATTAATTTCATACACGTATTTCAATCACATATATATAGTCAATATATTTATACAATAATAAACACTTATTACTTACTATAAGAAAATAACCAAGCCTCTCTTATTTGAAAATAATTTCACATTTATTTAGTCATTCAAATACATGCAAATATTTCACCATATTTTCACCTCACATATAGTCCTATAACTATATATTGGTATAGCCACCCACAATCGTGTGTGTAACACAACCAAGCACAAACAACTCAAACACCATACATACACCATCCGTCACTATTCACCACCACATACAATTATACCAAAGTACATAGAGTATACCTACTCAAGCTTGAGTGAGACTCAAATCATAGCAGGACATTTATATGCGTAACACAGTATCCATACACATACCAATGCCACTCCAAGGCATACACATCCACGTATCACATATTTTCACACCATATCCATCCATCTATAATTACCATATCAATACATAAACTACATACAAGTTAAGAGATGCAATAGTCGGGTATACCTCCGGATATACATGCATACGACAACTCATAAGATAAGTAGTACCAATCAAAATTATCATTCTGTTATCATACGTATATCACATCATACTCAAGCAGAAAACTACCTACACACAACATACAAATGCCAACACTCATACCACTATACACACACCACGAAATCAACACTACGACGACATAACCACTTAACTAATGGGCCCACCAAACTGTAACAAGGTTGACACAAGCAACGACAAGCTCTATTGGCTAGACAAAAGGAAAGAAACTGAAATCAAAAGCGTAACGAATAGAAAGATCGAAAAGCATGAAAACGGTCGTGTAATGATGTAATGATGCTCCATTGGGACATATGGAAAATAGTGTAAATAACATATTCTAAAAATACGAAAAGTTTGAAAACCGTTATACTTCAAAAGTTGGAGCCCCTTTTCGTATAAAAATATTTAGATGTCGATAAAACAAATTGTTTGGAATAAGTTTGAGTCGAATATACATAATAGGAGAAAACAGTTTATTGGCTTACATAAAGTCATTAAAAAGGAAGTAAATCATTTACACGAATTTTGATGTCGTAGTTTAGAAAATATTACGCGGTAGTAACTTAATAACGTTTGCAAAGTTTGAAATGAAATTAAATTAATTGAAAAATTTAAACTCAGGTTGAATGCTTTCAAAATCCTTAAGCCAGGGAAAATTTAAAGTAATCGAAATTGAAACTACTTTTAGAGGAATCAGGATTTGCCTAAAAGAGACCGTTTTACACAAAGCTCTTAACATACGAGCACCACGAGCCTGGTGCTGATATATAAAAATAATTGAAATTCCAGTTAGGTTAGAAATTATTCTAAAGGCATGTATGGTGAACGGAAAGATAACAATAGCTTATTAGTAGTATTATCAAAATTTGTAGTGAAACTTTAAAATCAAATTTATGGAGGGTCTAGATCAGAAAAGGTTATGAAATAACGATTTTACAAAAATCTGAAATAGGGGAAACGAGGAGCATAACGGTCGTAGTACTGATATATAAAAATTAATTGAAGTTCCACTTTAGAAATCATTTTTAGAAATATGTATGACGAATGGAAAGATAATAAC
The DNA here is from genome assembly GCA_030789695.1 of Scilla litardierei. Lineage (NCBI taxonomy): Eukaryota > Viridiplantae > Streptophyta > Magnoliopsida > Asparagales > Asparagaceae > Scilla > Scilla litardierei. The sequence goes on from CM061132.1 coordinate 54,958,082, forward strand.
ATCTTAGTAGTATGGAAAGAGAAAAGGATATTTAAACTCATCAAGTTAGTATTAAAACTTTTAAACCGTTTTATGAAGGGTCTAAGTCAGGAATGATTTCGAAATAGTAAAAAAAATTTATTTTATTTATACAAAAATCTGAAATATGGAAAATGTTGAGCATAAAATCGACTTGCTAAAAGCCGAAGTCCAAAGGGACTTGAAAAGTTTATTAAGAGTAAGCACGAGGTGTTTTCGAATAAAATTTTAATGGCACAAGTAAGAAAAGAAATTATGAATCGAGTTAGGAAAATAGAAATACGGTTCAGAATGAAATCGGTATATGAAAAGGGACAAGACATTTATATTGATACGAAAGTATATGCTAAAAATATTATAAACTTCTAATCTAAAAATCTCAACACAAGTTTCGATATTTAAAAAAAACATAAATACTTTAAGTCGGCGAAGGAGCATGAAACCTTACATATATCAAAAGTATTTCGAACAAATTTAAACTTAACGAAAGAAGAAGATCGAAGATACTTTTAGGGAAATAAGGATTCGTCAAAAGAACGTGTTGGTATAAAAACTTATGAAGTACGGGTACGACGAACCTATAATTGATATATACAAAAATTAGTTGAAGTCCATTCAGTTTGGAAAAATACCCCTAAAGGTATGTAAGATAAGTGGTTAAAATAAATTTTTGTAGTTAGGAAAAAGGACGGTATATCGAACCATCGGGTTAGTAATAAAGTTTAAAAATCGGAATGCGAAAGATACATTGTTAGAAAAATAGTACAAGATAGTAATTTTAAAATTACGACCAAAAGTCTTCAAAATTCAAGAACGACTTTTAACTCCATCGAAATTTAGGGAGACATATTTAAAGAAGTTTAGAACAAAATTTAAATTGAGTGAAACTTCAAATAAGGAAAGCATTCGAAAATAACTTTGGAAGAATCAAGATTTGCAACGGAAGACATTTGAAAGATCAAGGATAATTGTAATGAGGTGGTCACGTGAATTGAGGACAAGGGAAGTGGTTACGGAAACGTAATTTTCCAAAAATCTGTAGTCGGGAAAATGTTTGAACATAACTTTGATTTGTTGAAAGCTGAGATCATCTGTGACTTGAAAAGTATATTAAGGAAGCGCGACGAGTCATCTGAATAGCATAAATAAGAAAGGAAAATTCATAAATCGAGTTTGGAATTGATTTATGAAAAGGGACAAGATATTTAAATAGGTATGAAAGGTATAGGCTGTAAAACATTATAAAACAGAAATCAAAATCTCATCAAAACTTTCGAATTTCAAAAATTAATTTAAGTCAACGAAAGAGTACGAGATATAAGTATACATATAACAATTGAAATTCCATTTAGCTTGGAAAAGATTTTAAAGTATGTATGCTATGCGATTAAAATGGATCTCATAGTTAGAAAATGGTATATCGAATTTTCCAAAATAGTATTGGAGTCTTTAAACCGAAATGCAAAAATATAGACAAGAAAATGGTTACGAGATAGCAATTATAATTACAACCATTAGACTCCGAAATCTACAAGGAATTTGACTCAATCGAAAAATGAGAAATTTTAAGTATATACGTAGCGGGTTTAAAATAAAATTTAAACTTAACGAAAACGTTAATAAGGAAAATCGAAAAATAACTTTAAAAGAAATTAAGCTTTGCGAATGGGGACATTCGAAGGATCAACGATTATCAAAAAGTGGTGGTCATGGGAATCGAGGCAAGGGATTTGGTCGGATGATCAAAACATAAATACACCTAGGTTATGACTTAGAAAAATCTACGGAAACTCCTACGGTCAACCAACTAAAGGTTATGGAACTAAGCGCTAAGACTTCCCTAAGGGCTAGACAGCGATGAAATGAGTTCAGCTTGGTCCGAAACCGATGAACCCAAGCGAGAGACCAAAGAATTTTAGAAGTCTATCCTAGTCAAAGCTAGACAGGAACCACTAAGGTAACTCTTAGGACAATCAAACAAATCACTAACATGGAGTCTAGCTAACAATCAAGGATTCCTAACTAGCAAGCACAGACGTCTATCTAAGTCTAGCTAGGGTCCTGATCTAATGGGTTCCTACTAAGCTGAGACAGATGCCCTAACACGTCTACCAGCTACCTAAGGCATAGGAACGCTAAAAAAACTAGACTCAAGGCTTATAAATTGGATTTTCTAATTTATTTAATGGACATTCCATAATTATTATCATTGTTCCGATAGTTCACATTTGCAAATGGACCTGCATGGGCCACCAATAAAACCTGTCACGCACCGCTTCCCAAAAATGTGGAGGCGAGACGTGAGAAGGTCCGCTCAGACTTGAAGCTGAAAAACCGCAAGTCCGATAAGCGTCAAATAGAACTACAAATGGCAGGTCCTTGCAATGCAATACGAAACAACAATAATGACAAGAAGGAGAGACAGATAAAATGTTCAATCTCAGATTATCCATTAATTAAATTACAATATCGCAGAAAAGCCACCAGGCTAAAAGGAAAAGAGTCTAAGGCCCAAACATGGCCAACAAGGTATAACATACATACAAAGGTGCCACGCACCAACAACTAACAGCAACCTAAACAAAGAAGTGAACACGAGCGGTCTTCAAGACAGGCCCCTGGTGACCACTCACCTCCACAGCAAACACCAGCATCAGCAACACCATATCCACTGTAACAAAGCTCTGGCTCTGGGTCTAACATGTGACACCCAAAAGAGAGAGGGGCACATGTCAGCAAGTCTAAAAGACTTGGGCAAGGAAACTGAAAGTAACTAACAACCTAGCACTTATAATATTAGCAATGATATGACAGTTTAGTTTGATGCATCAGTTTAAAAGAGAAACAAGCACGTACGATGTAGCGAAAGCTACCAATTCACTAATCACTTATCACTTATCACTGTTTATCACTTAGTGCATAGAGAGTCCACCTGCTGGCCAGCTCGTGGCTCAGGCCGCTTATCCCTTATCACTATTTATCACTAAGTGCATAGAGAGTCCACCTGCTGGCCGGAGTGGCGGATCAGGCCAACTCGGGGCTCAGTCCGTTTATCTCTTACCCCACCCATGTGTATCGAGCGTTGGGGTTTCCAACTACAGAGCTCGCTTCTGGAACACGAGCCAGGAAGTGTATTCCACTTGGCATAGGGGTGCACCTAGCCTTATTTATCGAGCGTTGGGGTTTCCAACTACAGGTCTCGCTTCTGGAACACGAGCCAGGAATATAAGTATTGTAGTGTGTACTACGCAATCACGATGAATAATCACTATGCAATGACATGAACAGATATTTGCATACCGTTAATATAATTTAAACATGACCGGCAAATATGCAGGGATGATATGAACAGATAATTGCGTACCGTTAATTGAATTTAAACGTGACATACAAGCATGATGGGGGTGACGGACCAAGCTTCGTTGTCAAGCTAGGTCAATGGTGTCTAGACGGCTATCCTTTCACCGTCTAGTCTCTTTTACGCTAAAGCAAGGGAAATGGCCTAAGACATGGCCCAAATCAAGAGATGCAAGTTTTACTTGCCTGGCACCGAGGAGAACGATCAACGAAGGCACATCACACAAATTTGTTATCTACGGGAATGGATCACTGTCATGGAAAAACAACATTAGAATGGTAACTAATCCGTATTCACAATCTAACCCTACGATTTCTAATGATCCATTTTATTAGGGTTTCACAAATATCAAGTAAGGGTTATGAGATTATTGAAGGAAGAATACTACCCGTGAAGAAGCGGAGGAACGACGCCGAGAACTACGGCGACGGAAGAACGATCCGGCTCAGATCTGGAAATGGGGAAAATCTGGAGAAATGGGTTTGGATGAGGCTTTTGGGGATTTGATGAGGGTTTGAGGTTGAGGAGAGGTAGGATATGTGAAATGAGGGTTTGGATGATGATGGATGAGCTTGGGATGAAGGATCAATGGTTTGGGGAAGAAGGGGGCTCAATGGGGGAGAAATTAGGATTTGGGATGATGAGGAAGAAGAAGAAAACGTTTGGGGCGTATTTATAGAAAAGTGTGGCGGCTAGTGCAAAACTAGGGTTTCCTGGGCTGATTAGTCGGTCAAAGAAGGGTGGCTGACCGACTAGTTTGAGAACTAGTCGGTCGGTCGAATAACTGTGACCGACTAAGAGCAAACAGTAACTCGCTCAGGAAAACTGGACTATGAGTTAGTCGGTCTGTTAAGGCTTGTCAACCGACTAGTTTGAGAACTAGTCGGTCGGTGAGTGTTCATTGACCGACTAAAGGCTGAATTCTGAGAGAGATCATGGAAATGAGAGTTAGTCGGTCTGAGAAGGATTCCTGACCGACTAGTTTAGCATCTAGTCGGTCGATGGTTGTTCTTAGACCGACTAAGAGTAAACAGTAACTCCTGAATAATTGATTGAATGAACTAGTCGGTTCCAGTTGATTTCCTGACTGACTAGTTTGGAAACTAGTCGGTCGGTCGATCTTCTTGAACCAACTAACGTGCACGAAAAGTCTCGAAATGGAGCGCGAAGGTCCGGGATGAATTCTAAGTCTTCTAGGATCAACCTATCGCTAAGATATGATCGATATGAAGCTCGTCACGAGTGACTTACTCCGAGTTCAATGATTCTAAGGAGGAAGCTAGAAGATCACATCAAAAGGAATGAAAACGAAAGCTAGGAAATCTCAAGGAGATGAATGAAAGAGAAAACTATGGAAATGGAAACCACACAAGGAGAGAACCCACCATCACAAGCAAAACACACTGATAAACCAATCATACAAAAACCAGTCGTTAGAGGAACGGCCCCATGAAGTCGACTCTCCACACATTGAAGATCTCTACCTCTAAGATGTAGTGCTGAGGCATCTCGTTCCTCTTGGAGATGTTCCCCATCCTTTGGCATTTGTCACAAGCCTGGACATAAGCGTGTGTGTCCTTAAAGAGGGTCGGCCAGTAGAATCCACTCTGCAGGATTTTCACCGTCGTCTTATGGCGCTCGCATGTCCTCCACACTGCTGATCATGGCAATGGGAGATTATGGAAGTCGCCTCAGTTTTAGGAATGCATCTTCGTATTACCCCATCATTACAGGTCTTTTACAAAAGGGAGTCGTCCCAATAGAATTTACGGACCTCATGAAAGAATTTCTTCTTCTGTTGATAGCTCACGTTATGGGGGACAATGGCACAAGACAGATAATTTGCGATGTCGGCGTACCAAGGAGTCTGAGCGGAAGAGATGGAGAAGAGATGCTCGTCAGGGAGCGAGTCATCAACCGGAGTGGCATTCATCGAGAGTAGGAATTCTAGACTAGTGATCGGCAACGACATTCTCCGCCTCCTTCTTGTCTTTAATCTCCAGGTCGAATTCCTGGAGGAGGAGAATCCACCTAATGAGCCGCGTCTTAGCCTCCTTCTTGTTCAATAGGTACTTGAGAGCCGTGTGATCTGTGTGCACGATCACCTTCGCACCAACGAGATATTGGCAAAACTTGTCCATGGCATAGATGACTGCTAGCAATTCTTTTTCCGTGGTCGTATAATTTCTTTGGGCAACATCAAGGGTCTTGCTAGTATAATAAATAACATGCAGATTTTTATCCTTCCTCTGTCCCAAGATGGCTCCAATGGCGTAACCGCTAGCATCGCACATTAACTCGAAGGGCAAGTTCCAGTCCGGTGGCTAAATCACGGGTGCGAAAATCAAGGCTTGCTTCAGGAGGCGGAAGGCTTCCATACACTCGTCGTTGAAGACGAAAGGTGCATCCTTCACAAGGAGTTGAGTCAACGACCGGGAAATCTTGGAGAAGTCTCTTATGAAGCGGCGGTAGAATCCCGCATGCCCTAGAAATCCATGGACCCCTCGAAGATTGAGCGGTGGCGGAAGCTTTTCAATGACCTCTACTTTCGCCTTATCTACCTCGATTCCTCTCGAAGAAATGACGTGTCCTAGCACAACTCCTTCTTGGACCATGAAATGGTATTTCTCCCAGTTCAGGACCAGACCCTTGTCTTGACACCTCTCCAGGACTTTAGTTAGATTGCTGAGGCATGAGTCAAACTCAGTTCCATAGACGGAAAAATCATCCATGAAAACCTCCATGATATCCTGGGAGTAGTCGGAGAAGATTGCGGACATTAGTCTTTGGAATGTAGCCGGGGCGTTACAAAGCCCAAACGGCATTCTTCTATAAGCATATGTCACAAATGGACAGGTAAAAGTCGTCTTCTCTTGGTCATCATTATGGATGGGGATTTGACGAAAACCGGAGTACCCGTCTATGAAGCAGAAGTAGTTGTGCTTTTCCAGCCTCTCGAGCATCTGATCAATGAAAGGGAGAGGGTAAAGATCCTTCCTCGTGGCCTTGTTCAGCTTCCTATAGCCAATGCACATCCGGTACCCCGTGAAGGTCCTCGTAGGTATGAGCTCGTTTTTCTCGTTGCGAATCACCGTCATTCCACCTTTCTTGGGTACAACGTGCACCGGGCTAACCCAGCGACTGTCGGAGAAAGGGTATATGATACCGGCATGTAGAAGCCTAACAATTTCCTTTTTGACCACCTCCATCATGATGGGATTTAGTCTCTGTTGCGGCTCAATAGAGGAGGCTTGCTCGTCTTCAAGCAAAATTTGGTGCGAGCAAAGCCCCAAGCTTACTCCTTTCAAGTCTTCAATTGCATACCCGAAAACACTCTTAAACCTTTTTAAAACACTAAGAAGTTTGGTCATCTGGTCCTCAGGTAGCGAGGAGTTCACTATGATCGGTAGTGTTGAATCATTCCCCAGATATTCATATTTCAGTCCTGGAGGCAACTTTTTCATCTCAACTTCATGGGGTCCCGACGCATACTTTTCAAGCTGAGCATCCTCCAGTGAAAGTATTTCCTTGTGGATCTCTCGAAAGCTAGCATCGTGAATTTCACTCTCCGCCTTGGTCTCTCTTGGTAAAGCCTCACAAGGTAATGAGGGGACAACGGGGGAAGGTCCTGGGTCTTTCTCAAGCTCATAATAATTATCCGGGAAGAAGGCTTCAACGCGAAAACAGGTTTTAACAGTCGATGGCTCCCCCACACTGCTTCTAGCTTCCTCATTCCCCCAAGATCCGGGATGCTCTACAGAAGTCTGCAAGGAATAGATCGATTCATGTTCAACATACTCGACAGACTCTGCCTGGTAGTTCTCCTGACGAAACCCCTCATAGGTGAACAATCCCCCCCACTGAATTCAAAACTGGGTGCTTCAAAATACGCCACCTCACACTAAGGGAGGAGCGTTGTTGCTAGATGCTGCTGCGTATCATTATATCTTCTCTGGTTTTCCACGGTAGCAGACAGAAGGGATAGAACGTTCGAAGCACATAAGGATTCTGTCAAACTCTGTGATAAACAGCGGACGTGGTGTGAATGATCCCAGATATCCCCCGAAATGGCACACAACATCCTTGTCGAGGAGTAGAAAACCTGTGAGAAAAGGAGGGAGGGAGAACTGCAAGGATAGAAAACGCGTCAAAAGCACCTGTTGCATAAATGGGAGGTGAGGAGTAGCGATGGAGGTATGGCAACTCAATCAGCCAATTATTTATAACTAATATTTATAATATGTCTGAGTAAAATCAAAAAGTGTAGAATGCGATAATTATCACGAGATAGAGATGTGAGCTAGACTCAAGGGTTCAAAAGATCCATAAATAACAAGCACGTTGCTGTCCCCGGCAACGGCGCCATAAAGCTTGACGTCCCCTCGGTTTGTAGCGTATGCATGCAAGTGTGCAATAATATGTGATTGTGGACGTGAGATTTAAATAATTATAACCACAAGTGCACGGTGTTGTAGTGTGGCTTGGGGGTCGAACACAGGGAGGCGTGGTTGTGCTTGTGTCAGAAAGGACCGGATTCACCCTAGGGGTGAGCTAGCCCGAATCGAATGATGGTTTGTCACGAATCATAGGTAAGGGGTTAAACAATAATAAAGGAAACCTGGGACTTCGGTTTCCCCCCTATCTTGTGATTCTCGCTAACATGACCGAAGGATAGGATAACGATCGGAATTAGGGTCAATTGGTGAGACGTTGCCTCTATGAGCGATACAAGCGTCCCATGGGCCTGATATTCCGGTCGGTGTCCAGGATGATACGCCGGACTTACCGGGTTTGGTCAGTGGGCATTCCCATGTCCATTAACACTGACTGACTCCGGAAGCACTGAACTCGCAATGATAACTCCAAACATCTCATCCTGCAGTTCCCACGCGCTAGGATTCGATGTCTATGCTAAGGGCGTAAGCTATGGCTAGGGAGTCAACCGCCAAGTTTATTCCCCCTTAGCCCAATGGTCAAAGGCGGTCTTTTTCCCGCCGATGACAATGAAACACCCCGTGTAACCAATAGATTTCTATTCCCTATCCATTTCCTAGTCTTAAGAACGCATCTGGGAGAACCCACGAAGGGGTTTCCACCAAAATCCCAGATTGGGAATCTACTCACTCATATTAGCTAAAAAGCGATCTAAATGAAAATCGACCGTTAAAAACATAATCAGGCGATAGAAATGCAATAGCAGTAATGCAATTAAGATAATATCAAATTTTGGTAAAAATCGGAACACTTACAAATAACTAGAAAATTACAGCCGTCGCAATAGAGAAAAAAAGTAAAAAATACAACAGCCCCATTTATGGAAACCTAGGGTTTATATTTATAGAAAACGACGTCACCCGATCGGGTGAAGAATCACCCGATCGGGTGACCAGCTTCGTTAATCGGCAGCGCACTTCAGAATTTCACCCGATCTCGCGACACGATCGGTTGGCGGAAGCTTCTAGCCGTTTGGATCTTGAGCATCATCAGGTGAACCAATCGGTTGAAAAATCAACCAATCGGTTGGAATTGTCACCCAAAAAGACAAAAACTTCGGCCGTTTTGGCACGGTCAGCTGGCGGCCTGGTGAGCTCTTCGTGTCGTGTCTTCGGGGAATCGGCTACAGATGAACCGATCAGGTGAATATCACCCGATCGGTTGGAATTTAGCTTCAATTTCTCGAGAGGATTGTTGGGCTGAACCGGTCTTCGACCCGGTCGGTTGATGCTCTCGTAACTTCAGCTGCAGTCCAGGTGGTGCACACGTGCACCACCCGATCGGTTGACTGTGTCCAACCGATCGGGTGGGGGCTGAAAGATGGCAATCTTCGTCGTTTGACCCCCTGGATCACGCGTGACTCCTCCCATTGCTCTGGGGACTTACGATATCTTCGTTATGTGTCCCCTATGTTGGCAAACTCCTGCAAACACACAAAAACATTGAAAAGTGAAAGAAAACGATAAAACACGAGAAAATCGATACGAGACGGCGGAAAATAGCGAAAAAACACAAATAAGACGTGTGTGGATATATAAAACATACACACACATCAGGCGCAGGCCAGCGGAAAGCTGGATGTCGAAAATAGGTGCTAGGAGGGTGATCAGACCACCACACCATATCTCCTTATTGGAGGCGACCGAAGAAAAGATGCTGCAAAATACCATCTAGTAATATCAATGGAAATAGTGGTCACTAAGATGTCTCTGTCTCCCTCGAAGGCTCTCTCCCTAGTCATCGCATAGAGCATGAAAAGCTCTGGCGTGAACACGGTCCCAACCTCTGACTTGGCTAGTATGGTTGTCGCCAAAAGGCACTGTGCAAGCCGCAGGCAGGGGTGGACTATAGAAGTGGCATTTGCCCTGCTAGGGTCGAAGTAGTACATGCCAGTGATCGTGTCCCAGAAAGCATCAGCTTAAAAGATAGATGGGGTGTGATGCATGGTACCATAAGCTCGGTCGGGGTCTAGGACAGGGGCCAATGAAAGTATGATCGGGCCATGTTGTGCGAGATCTCGCACTTTTGGTCCATGATCATAAAAAAGTAGCCTCTAGGAGTCCTACGAATAGAACTCAAGACCTTTAGTGGCAGGCAAAGGAAGTTGTCTGTCGACATCGACAAAAATTCACCCCACCCCATGTTGCCATACAACGGGTGCATGCCCCTGAAATACCCCTAGACGCTCAAGTGTCTCCATGTGTGCGAACCTAGTTGTAAGATCTGGCATTGTGAGATAACCTCAAATTTCACGCGATGTGCTAAAAGAGATCTCATTCGTCTCGATCGGAGGGCCATGCTGTACTGGTAGTGGTACATGTGGTGCAGATGATGCTGGAAGTGCAGCTATGAGGTCTCTATGCAGTTGGGCACAGTCCCAGAGGAAGAAAGATCCGGATCGCCAGTCTTCTTCCTCTTGGCAGCTGGCTGTCTACCACCAGAATGGGCGTATGGAGGCATAGATGGATGCTCTGAGATTCGTGCTAATCAAATGCTAATCAAAATGTTCAAAATAAAATATGGAACGAGTGTACCGATCACGATGCGACTCCAAGCAAGCAAATGAGCATGCGGCAGCTCCCCTAAGCTCCAAATCAGCAAAAGATCTCCCCCAAGCTTTCCTATTGCACAAAAACAATTAACTAGAATTAATAACTCATATTTGGGGTTGATCAAGAGTAATCAGCTAAAAATTGGTTTGAATAGGGTTAAGGGTTGGATTTGGGCTTACGAAATGAATATGAGAATATAGAGGATGAAATAATGCTCAATGGGGGTGATCGTCGGGGGACAACTGTCAGAGAAGCAGTCGAAGGTGGTGCTACCATCGACTGGGGTAGCCATACTTGGCCGAGTGGGTGGTGGCCTCAGGTGAGTCGCAGAGGGCTGCAGGCGAGTCACATATGGTCGCAGTCGAGTCGGGGGGAAGGGAGAAGGGCGCTGTCGAATTGGGGATTTGGCTGCGGGTGAATGAAACTTGGGGATTTATAAGGGCTGCCTGATTTAAGTTATTCGATCGAGTGATGATTGTCACTCGATCTAGAAGCTCAATGTTAAAATTTTTGAAATTTTTGTGCTTCGGCTGAGTCGAGTGATTCGGTCAAGTGGTTCGAGTTACTCGGACGAGTGACAAGTTCCACTCAGTCGAGTGAGAAATAAAGACAGAGTGGGTTATTTTGATGATTCTGCTACAGTCTCCTACTCGGTCGAGTAGAATTAGTCACTCGGTCGAGTGAACTAATGACTCGGTCGAGTAGATAGGCTTTACAGAGCATGATATTAGAGTTTTCTGCTATAGTGTCCACTCGGTCGAGTGAATAGTCACTCGACCGAGTGGCATAAAATTTACAGAGTCTTGTTTTTCGGAATTCCCTGTTCAGTGCATCACTTGGGCGAGTGACTTCTTCACTCGGCGAGTGAGAATCTCACTCGGCCGAGTAAGATGTCTGTTTCAGTTATCTACTCTCTGTTTTTCTCCGTCTTCTGTTTCTCCTTCTCCCGTCAGTTTCTTCCTTCCTTTAATATTTGAGCATGTCCTTGGAGCTACTCTACATTACCATGGCTACCCTTCATTCGAAGGATTTCTCATATCTTCTTCCTGAGATAAAAATTTTGCCCATTGTCAGATTTTTCTAGACTCTTGACTCACTAAACTAATAAAAATCTAAAACGAAAATAACAACAAAACTTCAACTAAAAAACAAAGATATGAGCATTGGGTTGCCTCCTGACAAGTGCTCGTTTAAGGTCTTGAACTCAACTCCTTATGATTTTACATTGAGCGCATGATGTTCGGTGCATAGGAGATGCACATGTCAAACTTAGCAACGAGGCTGGTAGGATTCAGATGTTGCACTTCTTCTTGTTTGGCCTCCTTTATGCACGATTCCTCTCTAATGATGGTGACGGATGACTCCCCCAAGCTTTGGTTCTTGGATCCTTTGTTCTTTCCCGGCGGTGGTGAAGAATTCACCGCTAGCGCATTCTTTCCTTGCTTTACCTAAGAGAGCTTGCAGAACTCTCTAATTCTCACGACATCAGCGCCATTCTCCTCTTCCTTGGTGAGAGTCTGGGGTATCTCCATTTAGAGCATCAATTTCAGAAATTGGCAATCCTTCAAGACTATCCATTTGCAAAGCTTCAATGGCATATGGCATGGCTTCATCGATGATTTCATCAAGTAGGTTTGACAAACTTTGAGTCCACGTTTCTTCTTGGTAGATGCTCTTTATTTCACTGGTAAGATCTCTCGTGGAGTAGAGCTTGAGGCTTTGCCCATTAACCTTGAATGATGTACCATCGTTTCCTTCGATCTCTATAGCTCCTCCGGTATGTATATGGTGTATGGTGAATGGTCTAGACCAACATGATCTCAACTTTGTGGGGAAGAGTCGAAGCCTTGAGTTGAATAGTCAGACCTTGTCTCCAACATTGAAGCTCTTCATCGTAATGCGGGCATCATGGAAAACTTTCTTCCTTTCTTTGTATATTCTGGAACTCTCATAGGCATCTCTTCTAATTTCATCAAGTTCGTTGATATCAAGGAATTACAATATCGAGGAATTACCGTAATGCTGTGCTCTTGTAATCATAATTTACAGTTTTGATGGCCCTATAAGCACGGTGCTCCAATTCTACCGACAGGTGACACGCCTTCCCATATACTAGTCGACATGGGGTTGTATCGATGTGGGTCCTGAAGGCCATGCAATATGCCCATAGTGTGTCATTCAGTTTCATAGACCAATCTTTCCTTGATTTGTCAACCGTCTTTTCTAGAATTTGCTTGATTTCCCTATTTGATACTTCCACTTGTCCATTAGTCTAGGGGTGATATACCAATCCAACTCTGTGGTGTACACCGTACTTCTTTAGCATGGCTTCGAACTTGCTCTCTATAAAATGGCTCCCTCCATTGCTTATCAACGTTCTAGGTACTCCAAAGCAGGGAAATATGTTTTGTTTGAAGAACTTGGCGACCACTCTTGCGTCATTGGTTGGGGTGGCGATAGCCTCCACCCATTTTGAAACCTAGTTAACAGCCACCAATATATATATTTATTCCCCTTGCTGGATGAAAAAGGTCCCATGAAATCAACTCCTCAACAATCAAAGAGCTCGATCTCCAAGATGGGCTTCATTGGCATCTCATTCCGTTTGGATATGTTTCTCGTCCTTTGGCATCTATCACACTTTTGATGAACTCATGCGTGTATTTGAACATTGTAGGCCAATAGAATCCGCATTGTAACATCTTAGCGGTGGTTTTGAAAGCGGCTGCATCTCCTCCACATGGCATATCGTGACAATATAAGATGATAGAAGTGGGTTCGTTTTTCGAAATGCATCTCCGTATAATGTCATCCTTGCATATCTTGAAGAGATATGGGTCTTCCCAAAAATATCTCGGGCTTCATGCTTGAATCTCCTCCTTTGCTACGTAGCTAACCCATGCGGTTTAATACCGCACGCCAAATAATTCACGAAATCTACAAACCAAGGTACTTCCAAGGGTCTAAACGCAAAGAGCTCCTCGTCGGCAAATGTGTCATCGATCGGCAGCTTTCATCTTTCCCATCATAAATTAGCCTTGATAAATGGTCCACTACAAGATTGTCTGTACCCTTTTTCTCTGATTTCCAAGTCAAATTCTTCTAAAAGGAGATCCCGTCTTATTAGCCTAGGCTTGGCTTCATTTTTATTCAAGAGGTACTTTAATGCTGCGTGGTCCGTATGCACAATCACCTTTGATCCAAGAATGTATAAACAGAACTTCTCAATAGAGTAATACCTACGGCCAAGAGCCCTTTTCGGTGGTGGAGTAGTTCTTTTGTGCTTCATCCAAAGTTTTGCTTGCTTAATATATCGCATGAAGCTTTTTGTCCTTTCTCTGCCCCAACACTGCTCCAACTACTTGGTCACTAGCATCTTACATCAACTCAAAAGGAAGAGTCCAATCTGGAGGTTGTAGAATTGTAGCAGAAATAAGCGCCTCCTTTAGTGTGTTGAACGCCTGCAAGCAATCATTAGAAAAAAAACAAAAGGTGCATCTTTAGCAAGCAAAGCTATAAGAGGACGTGCAATTTGAGAAAAATCCTTGATAAAGCGGCATTAAAACCTCACGTAACCAAGGAATCCTCTAATGCCCTTAACATTAATGGGAGGAGGTAGCTTTTCTATAACGTTAATTTTAGCTTTATCCACCTCAATCCCTCTCTCGATAAGACTAGGTGCCCAAGAACTATCCCCTCAGTGACCACAAAATGGCATTTTTCCCAATTAAGATCAGATTATTTTGTTGTCATATTTTTAAAACTATGGTTAAATTAGCCAAACAAGAGTCAAATTTACTGCCATACACAGAAAAATCATCCATGAAGACTTCCATGATGTCTTCAATATAATAAGAAAATATGGATGCCATGCACCTTTGAAAGGTGGTGAGGGCGTTGCAAAGACCAAAGGGCATCCTACGATATGCATAGGTGCCGTAAGGGCATGTGAAAGTAGTCTTTTCTTGATCATCTTCATAGAGGGGAAGTTGATGTAAGGGAATGGGCGGTCCCTTAGGGCACAAAAACTCAAGTCCCGTCCTAAGTCGGACGGAACATAGACACAAAAAACATTTGCAGCGGAAGAAAAACTAGTTAATCTAAATTAACCTGCAAGTTAAAACAATTTTAACTTGGCCCTAAGGTCCAAGACCCTATGCCAAGATCTATGCCGACTTGGGATGGATCTGACCATCCCAAGAAGGATCTAGCCTACTGCGATTAAACTAAACTAATGCTAAAAATACTTTAACCACATACCCGGAATCTCAGCCCTGGAGCAGGCGAGATGTTCCGCGCCGTCTTCTGAGCTGCTCCCGTCCCACGCCGAGCCGCTTCTTGAACCGCTCCCCGAACCGCTCCTCGAACCGCTCCGCATCCCGAGGCGATCAATCCCCGTGCCGCCGAGCCAACCACGCGCCGAAGAAAGTTTCACGCGAGTGAAACCTCCGCCAAGATTTCAGATCCAGAATCCGAACTCCTTTGTGGCTTTGCTAGAGCCCGCAGGAGTAAGGCAGAAATTTAGGGAGAAGAGAAATATTAATTTAAGCTTAGATCCGAGCGTGCTCCAACATTTACGGGAGCCGCTCAGATCTAGAGCTTGGGACGAGTTTTGAGAAAGGGGGGAGACCCCTATTTATATAGGCGGCGGACTCTCCCCTTTTCTCAAAATCCGATGTGGGACTAAAAATTAGAGTTAATTAAATCAAGTTAGTTTGCACTTCACAAAGTGCAAACTTCCGTGAATTTTAACTCACTCACCGTTGAGCTTCAAGATTGATACAACCTATCAATTCGACAAGCGTTCAACGGTGAACGCATAGGAAAAAACGGTTCGTCAATCGGAGTTCGTTTGACCCTCCAATTGAGTGTCCAAAGATCAGCCCTAGGCTAGTTTTTCACAAAAACTGAGCCGTCAAAAATGCCCATTAAACCTAGGGTTCCACACCCAAAGGTGGGACCCACAAATCTGACTGGGCGCCCAAACCCAGACCTGGTTCAGACTGGGCTAGTCTGCCTGGTCCGGCCTGATCTGACCCTTTGGGCTGTTTTGGGCATAACTTGATCATCTGGCGTCCGATTTGGACGCCGTTCGAACCTGGGTCTAGACCGGGACATTCCCGTCTTACCCGTGAACTTTTCCTTGCGTTTATTTTATTAAATATTGTATTAAACAATTTAATACACATTTAATCGCTTTTGCATCAAATGCAAAATAGTCCCTATCTAAGCATAAATTACCATATTGCATCAAATGCAATTATTTCATCCCTTGCATTAAAAATGCAATTATTCTCCCTAACTGATTTCTACCTATTACTAGACGAAGCGTTGCACTCTGTGTGAGACCCTACAGCCTGACCCTTACAACAGGTTGGGCTCGAAGCCCTATACGGCAGTGATCACGAGCAGTGGTTGCCGTCCCTGCTTCAGGAATCATCATTATGTGGTTAACTCATTGACATGAGTATTGTCGGGACCACCCGGACTGTTTCCGTGATGAATTCCGTAGTTATAGTCGTTTCGTCTTAACTATGTCGTGCGGATCAAGTCTGGGGTACGGTTAAACTGTCAACCCCAATAACTTGACTCCGGTTAGTTTCGATCAATCTTTAGTCAATAAATATTGGACTTCTTCCAACATACTCTGCGCAGAGTTTTTACTAAAGACCGAACTAACTCTACGACACTAACTCCCATTGACCGGGAGAGACGAATCCTCTCTTGGTCATTACTCGCCTCGTACGTTTCAAGTGACACCCAATCAAAAGACCTTTCGACAGGCCTTGCCTCGAAGCTAGGTCAGTTGATCTAAGTGGCACCGTTCATGCACAGGTCCGTCAAAATGACCTCAAGTCAAAAGACCAACTATCCTATCATCACTCAGAGTTATCACTGACAGATTGGTCAATATAACCATATGATAACTCTAGTGGATCGTTCAGTGAACTCATTCTAATGAGCACCTGTGTCTCGTCTTCGACTTCGCCAAGTCAAGCGATCATGAGATCATCGCCACCGCTAAACGGTGAAGACTAAGACACAATGGTCTATCCGATGTTTCGATATCCTTGTCTCGGAACATCTACGACCACGAACCATTTTAGATTTATGCTACAGACGGTCAAACGTTTCTCCATGATCGAGATACTCATCTCGATACCCGTTTGACCTTGCATAAAGTCTCAGGACTTTACCTAAGTTTATATCTAATGTAGACTACATTACAATATAGCTTAGATAAATTATTACCAAACAGCTTACTGTTATTTCGAACAAGATGTTTGTGCTATTTACACAGGAATAAATGGCCTCGAGGGCATAATATTCCTACATCTCCCACTTGCACTCAGGCCCATTTATCTCGATATCTAATATCGTTTTTACACATAAGTTTTCCCGACTTCATGTGATAGAGCCTTCGTGAGTGGATCTGCTAAAACCGTCTACACTATAGACTTAAGGGGTTTCTATGTTTATGTCAGACCAACCTTTTGAATCTTATTCAAATAATTCACTTGGTCTATCGAAATCTAAAATATTTTATTTCCCTGGATCTTATCCAGTTCATCGTACCTTACGATAATAATTTTAAATCAGTTACTGGTCATTTCAAATGGTTCATATCCATTTCTGATAAATAATCAAACTCTTTGATTACTTAATCAAAATATATGTTCCATCTCTTTGATGTCTCGCGTGTAATTTACACGCTCCCACTGACCTTGAAAATTCTCTGGCCAATTCATATAAGTTGGTCCGTCTAAATCATATTTAGAAAAACGAACTTATAAGTGAATGCTCAAATTTTCATGGTCAACATGAACGTTTTACATCGAGCTTGGTCCGAGTAGATCTGTACACATCTGCTGGCGAGACGGTTTCAACTAATCCGTTTTAAAGAAATTAGGATGAAAACCGTTCTCGTCCAACATGATTGTACTTCACTATTTTCTTTCTGCACCAATCTTTCAACTTAAAGATTTACTTGCAGAAAGTGAGGAAACATTTTCCTTGGGTACATAAACTAAATTCTCAAATTTATTTACGCACACGGACCTACATCAAGTTTTAAATCGGAGTTACTACTCCGAATTTTATCCTAGAAGTTGACTGAGTCATCATCAGTTATGATGTCTAACTTGACAATCCGTCTCACGAGATTCGAGTAATTTTACAACTTCCTTACGATTGATTTAATGAATATCTTATTGATAATGTCCTTATAGAACATTATCAAAACCTAGGCATTACTATCTGGGACTTAACCCAGAGGGAGGACTCAACTCAGAGTCACTTACAATGGATCACACTAAATTTAATTAAGTGTGATTTATACCTTTTAACACACTGATGTGTTAACGGACTTGACCTGAGAGAAAATCACATTTTCTTTTAATTACACAAGATTTTATGTAGCTAAGTATTTGACCATTCGATCTAATCGAATCAGTTTAAATACTTTAAGCATTTCGTTCTTTATTTTATCAGACTTGTGTTTCATCAAGAACACGTGTCTTAATAAAATATACGAATAACTTATTTTGTTAAAAGTAGACTCGGGTACATCAGTATGTACTAGACTGAGTTCGACAACTCATTCTACCACTGTCTCACAGATGGGTTTCGACCATTGTATCTAAGAGGCTAAGACTCACGAGTGTCCGTAGACTTCATAATACGAGAGGTCAGACTCCTCTTTATGTGACTTGTGAAGCTTAATCTCTTGATACGGCCTAGTCTAATTTTACCATATAAGTTTGCTACTATCTTGTGTATTTATATATTAACATTTAATATATATTTAGTTATTTACAAATTACTTAACACAAAACATTACTTCAGAAGCAATGTGATGACATTCGTCAAAATGTGTTAAACGTCTTTTGTATAACAATTCATTCTGAAATCGTGACATCAAAATATGTCACATTTTCATTTCCTCCTACTTATGCCTTTACTAATGATAAATTAAACTAACTTTCTCAATTGACTTTCCGAAGTGCCTTCTTCCCTTTTCTAAATCACATTTAGATATTAACATAAATAAATAGACCTGCAAGCAACTTATGTATCCAAACGCTTGAGCTTTGCAATCTTGAGTGTAGCTCAAGAAGTTGCTTGTCTCAAGATCCGGTTGGGATACATAGTCTTGCACCGCTCATGCACTCGTATTCGACTCAAACGGTTTAATCGAATTTTTGAACTTTGCGGATCAAAATTGTTTGTCCATACAACCTTGAGAGTAGCTCGACAAGTTGTAGGGAGAAACATACTTTGAATGTCCTATATGTTCAAGCTGCCTCATATAGAGACGAGTGACATGTAGCTTTAATTTATTTGTTGGACCCAGAACTTAATGAAATCATATTTCTTAAGTCTGTTCTTTAGAAGGTCATTTAATGTCAACGAGAATATAGTTTTAATTCTATCAATTAGAATTTAACTTGATATTCAATTAATCAACTTATTGACCAGTTAACTAATTCCAATATTATCAATTGATTCTTTCGGTAAACATAGTCTTGCCCTAGTTTTAGCATATGTTCAATATTAAATATAGGTAGATTGGCTTTTATCTATCTATATCCTCCCACTAATTTTACGAACGTTTTAAAGCTTAATAACGAACGATTTAATCGAATTAAAATTAATGGGTAAGAGTTCCAATCACCTTGAGTCTAAACAACCTTGAGTGTAGCTCAACAAGTTGATTGACTCTGCGATCGGAAGATGACTCTTCATCGATCATATCGGATATGACTCTCTTAATCGGTTTTTGCCCCTAGCCATTCGTGATCATGAGTGTGCTCATCCAAATCACATTGTCTAGTCTAGTCGGACCCTTGTTTTCATGTCTAGCCTGACTTGCCCCTCAGCTCGGTGTATGCACGACACGTCGGTTTGGGTCAGGTCTTAGACTTACATCAAGTCAGACTACATCGTTGACTTAACTTACGCCGGCGCTCGGGGTACGAGACGACGGTTAGGGTTAGTCAATATTTCATCTTATGTATTTAAGGAGTTGGTTTCTACAGGGTTGCCATGTCACAGCTTGAGTGTATCTCAACAACTATAACACGGGCCCTATAGTTGCTAACCCCTAAAACAAGGAGGGCTACGGCTAATCTTGAAAAAGATCATTAACGTATTTGACTTAGATATAGTCCAGGGTGTCATACAATCGTGATTCGCGACATTGCGGTCCAGCGGAACTCAGCCAGGGAATTGACTAAGCCAGGATCACTACCCCTTGGACTAGCAAGGGTTGACCCAGAACTCTTAGCCAAGCACATTGACTGGATCATGGTCCATTGAATGAAGCTTGTCATTTTTGTATGTATGACATAGACTAAACAGCTTTTATTAACAACTAATTAATCCTATCAACTAGTTGAATCCTTAAATTCAAAATTTTAGGATGTGTTTAATAACTTTTATTAAGTCCTTATCAACTATAAGGTTCACGTGCTACCCTAATCGTTATTAGGATTTTAATAAATTTTATTAACAACGCTAGAAGCGAAGTCCTTTAATGAAAATTAATTATAACAATTAAAATTGAAAAATCATTTAAAGGACTACCCTAATCAGGAATTAGGTCTTTAATATTGTTGTTAATGATTTATTAAAGCATAGCATGTCATTAAAATTCAAGTAATAAATTTTAATCATTTTTAATGGCTAACCTAAAGGGTTGTCTTGTGTTATCAAATAAGGGACAAGATAAACAAGCCATTAAAATAAAGCTACACTAATTTATCGCATAAAGATAGTGCACAACTATTTAACATTTAAATATACTAAGTTTATCGCATAAACAATTTTTGCATGCAAACATAAATTTAACAATTAAATTTAAAATATGATTTTGAAATTATTTTATTTTTATCTCATAAAAACTTAATTTTAAAATCATAAATTTGCATGCTACTTAAAAAAAATTTATCGCATAAAAATTTTAATCTTTAAAATCAGTTTTAAAATTATCTCTTAAAATTAAAACATCATTTTAAAAACTTTCAAGCTTAAAAATTTATCAAAAAAATTTTAGGCAATTTAAACTTATCGCATAAATTTTAAAAGATTTAAAAATTGGTTTTTAAAAATTATCACATAAATTTTAAAATGTCATTTTAAAAAATTTCCATGTTCAAAATTTATCAAAAAGATTTTTTGAACATCTAAAACATTTTTAAAATATTATCTCATAACTTTAAAAACTTTTGAAAGTATTTAAAAGCATTAACACGTTTAATCAAATCGCAGTACCTAGATCGGTACGCAAACCTAGGCTCTGATACCACTGTAGGGAGATGGGCGGTCCCTTAGGGCACAAAAACTCTAGTCCCGTCCTAAGTCGGACGGAACATAGACACAAAAAACATTTGCAGCGGAAGAAAAACTAGTTAATCTAAATTAACATGCAAGTTAAAACAATTTTAACTTGGCCCTAAGGTCCAAGACCCTATGCCAAGATCTATGCCGACTTGGGATGGATCTGACCATCCCAAGAAGGATCTAGCCTACTGCGATTAAACTAAACTAATGCTAAAAATACTTTAACCACATACCCGGAATCTCAGCCCTGGAGCAGGCGAGATGTTCCGCGCCGTCTTCTGAGCTGCTCCCGTCCCACGCCGAGCCGCTCCTTGAACCGCTCCCCGAACCGCTCCTCGAACCGCTCCGCATTCCGAGGCGATCAATCCCCGTGCCGCCGAGCCAACCACGCGCCGAAGAAAGTTTCACGCGAGTGAAACCTCCGCCAAGATTTCAGATCCAGAATCCGAACTCCTTTGTGGCTTTGCTAGAGCCCGCAGGAGTAAGGCAGAAATTTAGGTAGAAGAGAAATATTAATTTAAGCTTAGATCCGAGCGTGCTCCAACATTTACGGGAGCCGCTCAGATCTAGAGCTTGGGACGAGTTTTGAGAAAGGGGGGAGACCCCTATTTATATAGGCG
Organism: Scilla litardierei; assembly: GCA_030789695.1. NCBI lineage: Eukaryota > Viridiplantae > Streptophyta > Magnoliopsida > Asparagales > Asparagaceae > Scilla > Scilla litardierei. The sequence continues at coordinate 54,979,465 of CM061132.1, forward strand.
GCGGACTCTCCCCTTTTCTCAAAATCCGATGTGGGACTAAAAATTAGAGTTAATTAAATCAAGTTAGTTTGCACTTCACAAAGTGCAAACTTCCGTGAATTTTAACTCACTCACCGTTGAGCTTCATGATTGATACAACCTATCAATTCGACAAGCGTTCAACGGTGAACGCATAGGAAAAAACGGTTCGTCAATCGGAGTTCGTTTGACCCTCCAATTGAGTGTCCAAAGATCAGCCCTAGGCTAGTTTTTCACAAAAACTGAGCCGTCAAAAATGCCCATTAAACCTAGGGTTCCACACCCAAAGGTGGGACCCACAAATCTGACTGGGCGCCCAAACCCAGACCTGGGCACGGGCGCCCAAGTCTGGGCGCGGGCGCCCAGGCGCCTGGCGCCCAGGCGCGGGCGCCCAGGCGCCTGGCGCCCAGGCGCGGGCGCCCAGGCGCCTGGCGCCCAGGCGCCAGGCGCCCAGGCGGGCGCCTGGGCCGGGCCAGGCGCCCGGCCCAGAACGCCTGGGCGCCCAGCGCCCAGGCGTCCTGGGCCGCCTGGGCCCAGGCCCAGGCGCACTGCGCCTGGGCCTGCGCCCAGGCGCCCAGGGCCATGGCCTGGGCCGGGCGCCCAGGCCCAGGCGGGTCTGGGCGCCCAGGCCCAGGCCGGCTTGGGCTTGACTGGGTCTGGCCAGCAGGCCAGACCAGGTTCAGACTGGGCTAGTCTGCCTGGTCCGGCCTGATCTGACCCTTTGGGCTGTTTTGGGCATAACTTGATCATCTGGCGTCCGATTTGGACGCCGTTCGAACCTGGGTCTAGACCGGGACATTCCCGTCTTACCCGTGAACTTTTCCTTACGTTTATTTTATTAAATATTGTATTAAACAATTTAATACACATTTAATCGCTTTTGCATCAAATGTAAAATAGTCCCTATCTAAGCTTAAATTACCATATTGCATCAAATGCAATTATTTCATCCCTTGCATTAAAAATGCAATTATTCTCCCTAACTGATTTCTACCTATTACTAGACGAAGCGTTGCACTCTGTGTGAGACCCTACAGCCTGACCCTTACAACAGGTTGGGCTCGAAGCCCTATATGGCAGTGACCACGAGCAGTGGTTGCCGTCCCTGCTTCAGGAATCATCATTATGTGGTTAACTCATTGACATGAGTATTGTCGGGACCACCCTGACTGTTTCCGTGATGAATTCCGTAGTTATAGTCGTTTCGTTTTAACTATGTCATGCGGATCAAGTCTGGGGTACGGTTAAACTGTCAACCCCAATAACTTGACTCCGGTTAGTTTCGATCAATCTTTAGTCAATAAATATTGGACTTCTTCCAACATACTCTGCGCAGAGTTTTTACTAAAGACCGAACTAACTCTACGACACTAACTCCCATTGACCGGGAGAGACGAATCCTCTCTTGGTCATTACTCGCCTCGTACGTTTCAAGTGACACCCAATCAAAAGACCTTTCGACAGGCCTTGCCTCGAAGCTAGGTCAGTTGATCTAAGTGGCACCGTTCACACACAGGTCCGTCAAAATGACCTCAAGTCAAAAGACCAACTATCCTATCATCACTCAGAGTTATCACTGACAGATTGGTCAATATAACCATATGATAACTCTAGTGGATCGTTCAGTGAACTCATTCTAATGAGCACCTGTGTCTCGTCTTCGACTTCGCCAAGTCAAGCGATCATGAGATCATCGCCACCGCTAAACGGTGAAGACTAAGACACAATGGTCTATCCGATGTTTCGATATCCTTGTCTCGGAACATCTACGACCACGAACCATTTTAGACTTATGCTACAGACGGTCAAACGTTTCTCCATGATCGAGATACTCATCTCGATACCCGTTTGACCTTGCATAAAGTCTCAGGACTTTACCTAAGTTTATATCTAATGTAGACTACATTACAATATAGCTTAGATAAATTATTACCAAACAGCTTACTGTTATTTCGAACAAGATGTTTGTGCTATTTACACAGGAATAAATGGCCTCGAGGGCATAATATTCCTACAGTTGAAAGATTCCCAAATACCCATCCAAATAGCAAAAATATTTGTGTTTAGCAAGACGTTCTAGCATTTGGTCAATAAAGGGTAAATGGCAATGGTCGTTCCGGGTGGCTTTGTTAAATTATCTGTAATCAATGCACATGTGCCAACCCATGACGGTTCTGGTGGATATCAATTCTCCCTTATCATTTTTTATTATGGTAATTCCACCCTTCTTAGGGACAACATGAACCGGGCTGACCCATCCGCTGTTAGAAATAGGATAGATGATATCGGCTTCAAGCAATCTAAGGATCTCCTTTTTAACCACCTCCTTCATGTTGGGGTATAACCGCCTTTAAGGGTTGATGGAGGTAGCACCGGTGTTTTCTAGGTGGATCCTGTGGGTACATAGCCTAGGGCTAATTCCTTTTAGGTCAAAAATGCTATAGCCAAGGACATCCCTATGGCTTCTCAGAATATTTAAAAGTCTCGCAAGTTTGTTGTGGTTAAGACTAGCATTCACAATCACAAGATAGGTCAATTTGTCACCCAAAAATGTGTATCTCAAGTTAGAAGGTAATTGTTTCAGTTCTACCTCAGGGGCACTGTACCCCATATTTCCATTTCCTGTGAAAACATAGCGTCCTTGGCCTCATCTTTGTTCTATTCCTCTTCCGAAGATATCTTTCGCATGTAGACTTAAATCATCACTCGGTGAAGATAAGTATATGCTAGGCGTCTCTGCTCCCGAATCAATGGAACTACGGATCTCCTCTTGTCCACATCTGACATCAAAAGATAAGTCAGTATATAGATGGGTGTCACAATAGGAGTCATCAAGTGCACTTCCCTGAATGTCGGTATCCCAAGATTGTTCTTTGCGAGCACCGATTTCTACTGTTCATGCTTCAATGCCTTCATTCATAGTGGGTTGAGGAAGTTCATCAGCTTGAAGATATAGCTCATTATCCTCAACAGAGACTCTAATGCCGCCCTTAATTGTTCCTTCTGGGGAGATTTGGTTAATAATGAAGTTGCCAAATTGTTGCTCAAGATGGTCATCAATATTGATGGCAATAGGTCATGCGGCCCAAACTTCATCCACGATTAACCAGTAGGCATGCAAAAGGATCATCATGTTGCGGGTCAGAATATGTACTCATCATTGTGTCCCTCAGATAAACCTGATCAAAACCTATAGAACAATCTGGAAAGTGACGTCAGTAAATGCGTGAGTATTTAGTAAAGAATACAGAATACTGTTCCTCCCTGACAATGGTACCAAACACTTGGTCGTACTGGACAGTAACACTGAAAGGAATGGAGTTTTACTGCAAGCACACGGTTAAGTAGTGAGCGGGTATCGAATCACGAGGATGAACTATTGGTAACTATATGGATTACTAAGCTATTGTGAAATGGTGGCAAAGAAATGTTGGTGTCACAATCGTAAATTCAATTTATAAAAATGTCTCGAGCTTGGGAATCCCCACTATAAATCTTAAGCAATCAATGTGAAACAAGAATCTCTATATTACTACCCTTGATTAAGGGTGAACTTGTCGCAACCACATTGAGAACCAACGCACGCTCTCGTTCTATGCAAGTCTATTGTAATCTAAACTAGAGCCTCGCTCTCGTGCAAGCCTAGTTCAAACTACTAGCATTAAGATCGACAATAATATCCAATTCCAACTCAAGCTCGCTCTCACGTAACTTAAGTTCGAATCTAGATCGTGGTAGTTTGTATCAGTTTTACAATCTTTGGTCGCTCTCGCACACCAATTCTAGGGAATCTTGATTATAGATCTAAATCAAATATCTAGGGCTTCATTTAGATCAAGATCCTCTCTGGAGCTCTCAAGATCAAATAGAAATCCATAGCTATCCGTAGTAAATGAATCACAACCTAACCCTTAACAAGCTCAGCAATATAGAAATTCAATAGATCTCACAAATCATGCTTTAGATTTATATGGTTCATCCCTTTGCCCTAGAGCAAAGTGACTACTCACAGTTCATCATAAAAATCACAATAGAAACAAGATGTACAATAGAATTCATCACAAAACTCAGATGTAGAAAGAAATATAGCATAAAAATATAAAATTGTAAGAGTTTTAGACAAACCAATTTGAGTACAAGCTTCAAAAATAAGAAATTTTAGATCCTTCTTTCTAATCCTTTCGCAAAAAGAAAACTAGAACTAAAATTAAAACTAAGAAAATTATTCTAAAGAGTCTCTCCTTGGGCCGCCCATAAAACTGGGTTTTTATAGCCACCCAAAAGTACAAAAACCTGACAGAATTACTATTGAATAACTACAAACCCTAGTTTTTAAAAACTGGCCGATGGCAGACTCGGTCGAGTGAACTGCTCACTCGGTCGAGTTAGAAATCTTTAGGAAATAAGGATTTTCAACGTTCTGGAAGTTCAGACCACTGGACTGAGTAGTCTGCTAACTCGATCGAGTGAGATTCTTACTTAGTCGAGTGGGACCGACTGCAGATCCTCTCTAGAAAGAGAGAAGTATCAAAGATTTTCTTCACATTTTCTATCTCCACTCGGTCGAGTAGATTTCTCACTCGGTTAAGTGGAAATTTCCACTCGGCCGTACATTATGGCTCTTCTTTAGGCTGGATTGGGCGTGTCAGCTTCACTCAGTCGAGTGAGCTGCGTCACTCAGCCGAGTAGCCTGTTTCAGTAATCTTTTCTCCTTCTTTGCGCTTCCTCATCATTTCTTTCGCCTTTCTTCTACTGCTACTCATCCTCCAGCACAGTTATCTTTCAAATATAATCGTCAATGACGCTCCGACACACGTGTAAGTGCTCGTGGCTCCAAGTGCTCATGGCTCCAAATTGCTCCTGATTGCTCCATATTTCTTGAAATCAGAAGAAACAAAGGAATAATGAAATATATCATAAAAACGTCGTATAATCATTAAAATTGTGATATGATCAATCATTATAGGATGGAAAAAAGCATAAATAAAGGGTAAAATATGAGCCTATCAGTCTTCAAGAATGTGAGTAGCTAAGAGAGAGAGAGAGAGAGAGAGAGAGAGAGAGAGAGAGAGAGATTTAGAGGCAAAAGGAGATGATGTTGACTTAGGTAGAGTCGAGCCTTCAGCAGTATGTGAAACTGATGAAGGTGGAGCAGACCCTCCAGTAATTGGTGAGGTAGGAACAGTGGTGATGTCATTAGTCTTTCCTGCATTTGTCCTTACATTAAACCCAATGTTGTCAGATGAGACAACCAAATTTTGGGGAGTAGGGAAGACCTTCTGAGACCGTAGTAGTTGAGAAACAGACATGGATGTGGTAAAGAGATGAAGGCAACTGAAGAGTCAGCTTGAGCCACTATGCAGTCAATATGATCCTTCCCAAATTAAAGGTTGTTTAGTGCCCACACAAAATACAAACTTGCACATATCTTTTGTGACCATAGACACATTAGATGTAGTTATCCAATTCCTAGTTTCAATAAGATATAATAAGAAGTACTTAGCTGACAGATAAGAGGATGAAAATGAAGTGGCTTTCGGCCAGTGTAGTAACTTCTTAGTAGCAACTACTCTGATGAAGTTGTCATAGTCATCACCAACAGTATCAATATAAGAGGAGAGAGAGGCGTGACAAGCCCTTAACAGATTCTTGTTGATCAATGATGGGGAAATTGCAACAATTTTCCATCGGATATAGGAATGAAAAGACCACCTTGAATGTGAGTCACTAGCTGATTTGGAGAGATTACAGTAAAATTCTCGAACAAGCACAGGATGGCATGATTTGAAACATGTGGCAGAGTGAACTAATTGGACATCCTTCAACACCGAGACGAACTTTGTCATAGAGAATACATCCACAGCCAAGTGTTTGTCTGCAATAACATGTTTATCAGAATATACTGCACATCATTTCTTGCAGTAATGAGAAAAACATTTTATTCAGTGCATCTGAAACTGTAAATGGGGATGGAGAGGGAGTGGATGCATCAGAAGTAACTCGAGCCCTTTTTAAAGATGACATTGCTGGAGAAGGAGTTGGAGAGCTTGTAGGAGCCTCAGGTCTCTTTATAGAACTGCGACATTGTCGACATGATTGAGGAACCCTTAAATTAGTCTGAACAAAGACATGACCTGGCATAGAATGATCAGGAGCTGGTGAATTTGTAGAATCAACATGTGTAGAGTGTAGTGCCCTGGGAAGCTACTGCACATGTACTAGAGGGGGGGTGAATAGTACTTTTAAATAATAAGGAGAGTTATTCCTAATTATCGTGCAATTAACAAACAACGATGCGGAATAACTACAATCAAGAAATAAAGCAAACGCAAACACAATGGTTTAATGGGTTCGGATCCACCCAAGTCTCCCCGACTTGTTCCCGGTGATCCTACGTCCCAACCACCCGGATCCCTTCCGGATACTTGAGTTAGAAACCCTAACTCAAGATTTCCAATATGCCCACTTGCGAAAACCTCGCAAGTGCAATCGAACTACAAACGATGTCCGTGAATCCCACAACCCGGGATCACGCAAACTCTCACAACCGAGAGTATACAATTCAAATAACGAATGTAAATGAAATGAAATGCTTACCAACAAAATACCTATGCCTTGAGATTTCTTACTAAATTAGGGCAAAGAGGATTTTGATGGAGGAAGATGGCACCAAACCCTAGCTTCAAGAAGATGACCAGCAATGGAAGCCTAGGGTGGAGATGGTGACCTAGAATCAAGCTTCTAGCTTGAATGGCTCACAATGGAGAGAATCTCTCTTGAGGATATAGGACTCAAGAACTTGGGGGAGAGATTCTTGTGAGAAGAGAGAGCTTGGAAATAGAGTTGATAGCTCTTCTCTTTTGATCTGAAAATATCTCCAATATGTTGCTTAACTTCTTCAAGTAATGAATCAGGATTCTATTTATAGGGGCAAGGAAAAACGAGTTCAAAAAAGATCCCAACGGCTCTATTTTGAACCAGACTAGTCGGTCAAAGAAGGATCACTGACCGACTAGTTCATCAACTAGTCGGTCGGTGATATAACGTAGACCGACTAAGAGGTGAACAGCCAAAAGGTGAAGTTCCAGGCAAAGACAACTAGTCGGTCTAAGAAGACTTGACGACCGACTAGTTTCTCAACTAGTCGGTCGGTGAATGTTCTTGGACCGACTAACGTCGAAATAGGATAGGTTGGCTTCAAGATGACTTAGTCGGTTTAAGGACAAATTCTGACCGACTAGTTTCTCAACTAGTCGGTCGGTAAACGTTCTTTGACCGACTAACTCGAAACAGTAGCTCAGGCTGAAAATGAGTGAACACAACTAGTCGGTCTAAGAAGGATTACTGACCGACTAACTGTAGTCATAGAAAGAGCTGAATTAGAGAATGCAAACTAGTCGGTTTAAGTAGAGTTTCCGACCGACTAGATCGTCATCTAGTCGGTTGGTGACTCTTCATGAACCAACTAACATGCACTAGAAGCCGAGGGAAAGAGCGATAGGCTTCGGGGAAAGTTTCTAATGGCTTCTATGATAATCCTAGCTCTAAGATATGAGCGAAATGAAGGTTAAAAGGTAAGTCCTACTCAAGGCTTAACATTCTAATCTATGAAGCTAGAAGACTATAAAATAAACCTTACGAGCCGTCTTCAAAGCTTCAATCTTCATTCCTCTTGACTTCAATATTGCTCCTTGAGCTTCAACGAAGCTCCGGGCACACGATCACGCATATTGAGAAGTCTTGAGATGTCGCTTTGAGTGTTCTCGTGAATTTGGCGACGATCTCCAGAACTGCGCTCACAAATTGTTAGTTCACGATTTATTTATGTTTGCTCATCATCCAAAACCAAATACGGGGAGTCCAATACTCAACATTCTCCCCCTTTTTGGTGATGACAAACCAACATAAATAATAATAAAAAATAATGAACTAAATGAAATATACTTACTCCCCCTGCATTGATGACACATTAGTTCCATATGAAATAATAAGCACATACATCAAGCAGACGAGGAAAATAAAAAATTCAAATCCAATATTTGAGATTTAGGATTTGTAATCCATTTTTATATCTTAAAACTCCCCCTGAATCTAACATATCAAATTAGATTCATAGTAGATTATCATTTAGCACATGTCATTATTATATGTCTCTCCCCCTTTGGCATAATCCAAAAAGAGCGGGAGGAAGCCAATGAAAATAAATCATGTCCAAATAATTCATTAAGCATGGGAGTCTAAGAATACGACCACGTTTCATATGACACCAAAATAAAATTCGAATAAAATCAAAGCGTGTCAATGAGACCATAGTCGAAAATCGAAAACTAAAATCATCAAAATATCAAATGTAAATTCACTTATTGAAGAAATGAATTTACACTCCAATATCAACATTTATAGCTATTTTAGTGCATGGAAAACAATTCTATGTTTTCATACAAATAAAGCTATTGATTCATAATAAATCGTCGAGCGACGAAATCAATATCAGAGACAAACATAAAATGTGCACAAAGGAATGAACCATCAGAAGAGTGGTGCACATCATAGAATATCAAATGTCACAATATCGATCGAAAATGAACAAAAAGTAAAAGCACATCAAAACTAAGTGAAGTGAGCGATGAGAAGTGACGAGGTGATATAAGTAATACGAAAATCATCATAATAACTTTTAAAATATGTCATGCCAAAAATAGATATGAATTTCAAAGCATTTATGGCATTCACAATTTTATCATGCTAGGAGAAACAAAGTGATACTAATGTAAAGAAATAGATTCTAACCAAGCATGCATTCAACCCTCATGGATACCAAATGTAATATCATACTTGCAACATTAAGCTCCCCCTACATTGGTGCATTACCTAAGCACCATCAACTCCGTTTGAATGAAAGTCTTCACAAATCGAGGAGTTGGTAGGGTTGGTATCCCACGGTGGATTGAACCTAGAGAACTTCATTTTGGTATCCAAAAATCCTTTTGGATCCAATGGGTTAGACAACAAATTTGAAATACGAAATTAAAATAATTGTAACCCATGAGTTAATGTAATCAAAATCAATTTTATAAACAAATGCCTTGGTACCCATAACATGATCATAAGCTCATGGTACCAAGCATTGAAGAGTTAAAGGAACTAACCCTTCGGAAACCAAGTCCAAGAGGAACTTGACTTTCCAACATAATCATCATTCAAAATAACATCATTAATATAGGATTGCACATAAACATTCATATCATCATCGCTAGTGTTCTTGGGACCCCAAATAGTGTACATTTTGGGAATCCTCTTCCTAGTGGTTGCATGCACAAAAGGTTGATTTCTATGTGGTGCATGTGGCCTAGGAGCATGAGATCTAGCAATAACATTATGATGAGCATGAGGATGATTATGAGAGAAGGCATGCACATGTGGATGAGATGTTTGAACATAAGCATTAGGATGTGCATGAGCATGATTACGTGCATGTGGGTGTCTCATATGAGTGTTCGCACGTGCTCGTGGGTGCGGAGCATAAAAATCATCATTAATATTAGCATGCACCGGTGGAGTAGGATGTGTGTTCCTACGTGGCATAGCATGTGAGTACAAAAATGCATGACCCCTCTTTGGAGGTCTACCCAAATTGGGTTTCTTTCCAATCGGGGGTGTGTACGAAGTGGAAGCACTATTGGTAGGAGAACTACCAATGGGGAGTTTGCTCCCACTCGTTGAGGCGTCGGAGGTAGGCCTAACAAAGGTTGTAGGCGATTTGGATGAGTCTCCCATCTTATACCCCAAGCCAATGTGGTGTTTGGCCGGAAGTAAGTCATTTAGGATATTATCCAAATGGCCCTTACCTTTATTGAAATCATTGATACGGCCTAACGTGCACTCATACTTCTCTTTGAGAGAATGCATCGAAGCATCCAAAGTGGATACTTGCGATGTGAGTGCACAAACACGAGATTTGAGATTCTTATTCTCAAAACTCAAGGTTGAGTTTTGAGACGTCAAATCCGCCATCTTGTGTTCATCCGATTTCTCAAAATGAACATGCTCAAGTTGAGATTTGAGGTTCTTCACCTCATTTCTCAACAAGCCATTATGAGTAAGCAAACTTGCTTTCTCATTGGCAAGTGTCTCAACAATGGTGTCATTGTTGGTGATGGTAGACTTAGGAGAGGTTTGGAGGCTAACAAGTTCATCTTTGGTCTTATTATATCTATCTACTAATTTAGTAAATTTAGACCAAATTTCTTGGTTTGCTAACCTCATTTCATCAATAGTAGGTTCTCCGCTTTCATCCTCGCTACCATCCTCGCTTTCATCCTCGCTATCATCGAAGGAGGACTTTCGATCTTTTGCCTCATTAGCCATGAAGCAAAGTTTTGCTTTCTCCACTCTTCCATCATCCGACTCTCCACTTGAGGAATCCTCTTCGGAGTCGGTGAATGTGCCAACAAGTCCTTTCTTGTACTTTCTCGACTTGTCGTACTTCGATGCTTTCCCCTTCTCCTTGTGTTTGTAGAGAGGACAATCCGGTTTGATGTGTCCTGGCTTGTTGCATTTATAACACACGGGAGTAGAAGCATTAGTCGAACTAACTTTAGATTTATTCAAAGATATACCTTCTCGGAGGAATCGATCGAACTTCCTTGCCATACGGGCAATGGATTCCATGTCCAATTCGTCTTCCGATTCTTCATCATCGGTAGATGGAGCGGCCTTGAAGGCAATCCCCTTTTTCTTTGGCTCATCTTGCTTCAAGTACGCTTTCATCTTTTCCTTCATTCGGATCTTACTATCCTTGCGTACCTCGTAAGACGACAAAGTACCCATTAGTTGTACGACGGTATATTTATTCATGTCATTACCTTCCTCGATGGCGTAGGTACGCTTTTCCCAACATGATGGAAGACCGTCGATAATCTTCGCGACTTTCTCCTTTTGGGTATAGACCTTCCCAAGAGCTTCCAAGTCGTTTGATATATCCACGAAGCGAGCGTAATATTCCTTCATGGTTTCGCCCTGCTCCATATGAAACAACTCAAATTCTTTATTAGCAACGACGAGTTTAGAATCTTTTACCGTACTCGATCCTTCGTGCAATATGAGGAGTTGGTTCCATATTTGATATGCACTCTTACATGTGCATATCTTGTTGAATTCCTCGGGCTCCAACGCACAATTCAAGGCATTCATGGCCTTGGCATTGGCTACTTCCGCGGCGACCTCCGCGGGAGTCCACTTCGCGAAATCTTCTTCGGAAGGCTCGACATACTCCGTCATGGTGGCTCTCCATAGTGAAGCGCTCCGGAGGAAAATTTGCATCCGGCATTTCCAGTACCCATAGTTAGTACCGTTGAAGTGTGGAGGCCTGACGGAGGATAGTCCTTCCATAACTGAAGAAGCTCCATCGCGGTTCCTGAAGACGTTGTAGTCGTTGTTCGTCATAGCTTTGAACTTTGGCTATGTGTAGCTTTGAACCTTGGCTCTGATACCAATTGTAGTGCCCTGGGAAGCTACTGCACATGTACTAGAGGGGGGGTGAATAGTACTTTTAAATAATAAGGAGAGTTATTCCTAATTATCGTGCAATTAACAAACAACGATGCGGAATAACTACAATCAAGAAATAAAGCAAACGCAAACACAATGGTTTAATGGGTTCGGATCCACCCAAGTCTCCCCGACTTGTTCCCGGTGATCCTACGTCCCAACCACCCGGATCCCTTCCGGATACTTGAGTTAGAAACCCTAACTCAAGATTTCCAATATGCCCACTTGCGAAAACCTCGCAAGTGCAATCGAACTACAAACGATGTCCGTGAATCCCACAACCCGGGATCACGCAAACTCTCACAACCGAGAGTATACAATTCAAATAACGAATGTAAATGAAATGAAATGCTTACCAACAAAATACCTATGCCTTGAGATTTCTTACTAAATTAGGGCAAAGAGGATTTTGATGGAGGAAGATGGCACCAAACCCTAGCTTCAAGAAGATGACCAGCAATGGAAGCCTAGGGTGGAGATGGTGACCTAGAATCAAGCTTCTAGCTTGAATGGCTCACAATGGAGAGAATCTCTCTTGAGGATATAGGACTCAAGAACTTGGGGGAGAGATTCTTGTGAGAAGAGAGAGCTTGGAAATAGAGTTGATAGCTCTTCTCTTTTGATCTGAAAATATCTCCAATATGTTGCTTAACTTCTTCAAGTAATGAATCAGGATTCTATTTATAGGGGCAAGGAAAAACGAGTTCAAAAAAGATCCCAACGGCTCTATTTTGAACCAGACTAGTCGGTCAAAGAAGGATCACTGACCGACTAGTTCATCAACTAGTCGGTCGGTGATATAACGTAGACCGACTAAGAGGTGAACAGCCAAAAGGTGAAGTTCCAGGCAAAGACAACTAGTCGGTCTAAGAAGACTTGACGACCGACTAGTTTCTCAACTAGTCGGTCGGTGAATGTTCTTGGACCGACTAACGTCGAAATAGGATAGGTTGGCTTCAAGATGACTTAGTCGGTTTAAGAACAAATTCTGACCGACTAGTTTCTCAACTAGTCAGTCGGTAAACGTTCTTTGACCGACTAACTCGAAACAGTAGCTCAGGCTGAAAATGAGTGAACACAACTAGTCGGTCTAAGAAGGATTACTGACCGACTAACTGTAGTCATAGAAAGAGCTGAATTAGAGAATGCAAACTAGTCGGTTTAAGTAGAGTTTCCGACCGACTAGATCGTCATCTAGTCGGTTGGTGACTCTTCATGAACCAACTAACATGCACTAGAAGCCGAGGGAAAGAGCGATAGGCTTCGGGGAAAGTTTCTAATGGCTTCTATGATAATCCTAGCTCTAAGATATGAGCGAAATGAAGGTTAAAAGGTAAGTCCTACTCAAGGCTTAACATTCTAATCTATGAAGCTAGAAGACTATAAAATAAACCTTACGAGCCGTCTTCAAAGCTTCAATCTTCATTCCTCTTGACTTCAATATTGCTCCTTGAGCTTCAACGAAGCTCCGGGCACACGATCACGCATATTGAGAAGTCTTGAGATGTCGCTTTGAGTGTTCTCGTGAATTTGGCGACGATCTCCAGAACTGCGCTCACAAATTGTTAGTTCACGATTTATTTATGTTTGCTCATCATCCAAAACCAAATACGGGGAGTCCAATACTCAACATAGAGGAGGTGCATATTGTGTCTTGTGTCATAACATGGTCTATGACATCGGGTACGACATCAGGAGCAACATGAGTCTGTGTTGCAACATTAGGTTCACCATCAGGAGCAACATGCGCTTATGTTGCAACAATGGGTGCAACATTAGGGTCAACATGGCAGTTATTGGAGGCAGCTTGGTCGTCAATACTATAGTCAGACACTATATCCTCTGGAATCTTTAGCCCATGCCCACAATCTTGAAAGGTTGAGTTCTGTGGAACCGACTACTCCTCAACACATGTCTTACAACGTCCCAATATTAGCAGAAATTGACATTGAATAATCAGAGTCTTCCAACACAAAAATTTCAGTCAATACCACCGAGGAGGAACGAGGACGAGATTTATAAGTGAACAGAACCAGTGTATTTCCATCTATAATATGTACACTTTTTAGAACCCCACCAAGTCGGTCAATCCGAACTTCACCAATTCACAGCCCAAAACAATCCAGATGGGACAAATCAAACACTTCCACCATCTCTCTCAAGTGAAAAAACCAACCAAAGAGATCTTCTGGAACAAAAGACTTTGAGGAAGAGGATGGTAACTCACACTTAATCGAGAGGGTAACTCACACTTAATCGAGATTGGGATAAATGGAACAATTTCCAACTTCGAAGAGGCGACGGCCTGCATGTTCATAGATGACATTGAAATAGGCGAGGATGAAGTGAATTTTTGATAATATGATCGGACAGGTCGAGGAACGATGCCTTTTTATTTCATTAGAGGTGGAGAGGATGAGGACGTCACAGCCTTTGCGAAGGCAGATGAGGAGAATATCGGCGAGGCTGTTGAGGGGAACGATCATCTTGATTGCGAGCCATTGAAATGGAGGAGATTGAACCTTTCACAGAAAAGAACAAGGAAGCCCTAAGAAATCCCCTTTCTGGAGAGTAAGAACGAAGCCCTAAAATTTCAGCAACTGCCTTCTTTTATGATTTCGCCATCTATGTTGTATGACATGTAGTTCAATTTAAACTGAAAAGTTAAATGTGGCAAAGCCTAACAGCTTGTTGTAACTCACCAAACCCGCTTGAGTCAAGTGGCATAGTAAAGATATCATCCAACTGACTCGATGTTGTAACATAGTCCAGGACAATGACTTTCTGATCAACCAACTCTATAATAAATGGTGTTGAATATCAATGTGTTTTGTTATTGTGTGTTGCCCAGGATTCTTCGAGATATTGATTGCACTCTGATTGTCACATAGCACTGTTAAAACTTCTTGTTGCACTCTATAGTTAATCAACATCTGCTTCATCCAGACAAGTTGAGTACAACGGCTACCAGCAGCAATGTGTTTGGCTTCAGCTGTTGACATTGAACTTGAATTCTGCTGTTTACTAAACCATGAAACCAGATTATTACCAACATAAAAACACCCAATAGTAGTGATCTTTCTATCATCTGCATTTCCTGCCCAATCAACATCACTATATACTGAGAGATGAGTACTTGTATACTTGGTGTACCAAATACCATAGTCTGTCGTAACATTAATATATATGATAATTCTCTTAACAACTGTAATATGAGACCCTTTAGAAGATGCTTGATAGCGAGCACAAACTCCCACACTCAAGCATATATCAGGTATGCTGACAGTGAGGTATAAGAGACTTCCAATCATTCTTCTGTACAAGATGACATCAACTGACTTCCCACTATCATCTCTTGTCAGCTTTTCACTCATATACATAGAGTACGAACATATCTGGAATTATCTAACTCAAACCTCTTAACAAGGTTCCTACTATACTTGCTTTGAGAGATAAACAAACCTTCCTTGGTCTGTGTCACATGTAATCCAAGGAACACATTAAGTTCACCAACCATGCTCATTTCAAATTCCTTCTGCATCAAATTAATGAATTCCTGAACCAATTTCTGTGAAGTGGATCGAAACACAATGTCATCAACATAGATTTGTTCCATTATCACTTCTGACTTGGTTCTCTGAACAAACAAGGTCTTATTATCTCCCCCTCTTTCATAGCCTTTTTGAAGCAAATTCTTCGTCAATCTCTCATACCAAGCCCTTAGCGCTTGCTTCAATCCATAGAGAGTCTTCTTCAATTGATATACATGACTAGGATAATGAAGATCTTCAAAACCTTTGGGCTGCTCAACATACACTTCTTCATAAAGAATGCCAATTAGGAAGACACTCTTCACTTTCATCTGATAAAGCTTGAAATTAAAGTTGCACCCAATAGCAAGAAAAATCCGGATATACTCCAACAGAGCTATAAGAGCAAAGGTCTCATCAAAATCCACACCTTCCACCTGTGAGGAGCCTTGAGCCACTAGTCTTGCTTTGTTGCGTGTGATGTTCCCTTTTTCATCAATCTTGTTCTTAAAGCCCCATTTGGTGCCAATTATTTTCACCCCATTTGGTCTTTCAACAAGAGTCCACACATCATTTCTTTCAAACTGATTAAGCTCCTCTTGTATAGCTGACACCCAGTATTCATCTACAAGATCTTCCTTCACATTCTTTGGTTCAACTAAGGAGGTAAAGCATACATACCCAGCAAGATCATAGTAGTTGACACGACTTGTGCCTCTTGTTCGTTATTCTTCAAAAATATCTCCTATGACCAGCTCAGGCAGATGGTTCTTGGTAACTCTAGTGATACCTTCATGGGAATTAGTAGTTGGTTATTCACCTTGATTTTCAGCAGATGATGTTGTCTATTGTGTCACAATATCAGTTACAACATCGTCGTATGTCATCCCTTGTCACAACATGCCCTTCTTCCACAGTACTCTCTTCTTATCTGGAGCTTACTTCGCCATTGACTGTCACTTTTTGCTGTTCAAAGTCATCATCAACAACATTGATAGATTCCATCATTGTTTTGGTGCACTTGTTATAAACCCAATATGCATGAATTGAAGTACAATGGCCCAGAAAAATCCCTTCATCGCTTTTTTGCATCAAACTGTCCTCTTTGTGTAAGATAATTCAGTATGTAGCATTTGCTTCCAAAAATATGAAAATAAGATATATTAGGCATTCTTCCATTCCAGATCTCATAGGGTGTTTTCTCAGTTCTTGGGTGAAGGAATACTCTATTGATAGTATATCATGCTTACTTATAGCTTCTGCCTACCACTTCTCAGTCATTTAGCATGACTCAGGCCATCTCTTGAAACGTACAATTCTTTCTTCATACCACTCCATTCTGTTGAGGAATCTTAAGAGCCGAAAATTCCTGAGCAATCCCACGTGATTCATAGAAGTCAGCAAACAATCAGTTCTCAAACTCCTTTCCTTGACCACTTCTAATTCTTATGATCTTGTTAATGAAATTTCCTTTCTCATTTTGAAGGCAGATACACAGTTTTTTAAAGGCTTCAAAAGTGTCAGATTTTTCTTTAAGAAAATCCACCCAAGGGAACCTATAAAAAGCATCGATAAAAACAAAGATATATTTCTTACATCCAATGCTAGTTTTAGATGTGGGACCAATGAGATCCATATGATGCAATTCTAGTCCTTGAGATGTAGTAATATTCTGTAGTTGCTTGTGAGTTGTTTTCTGTTGCTTGCCAAATTGACATGTGCCACATATACTATCCTTCTATCTGCTCAGAACATGCATTCCTCTAACAGCCCCAACCTTATAAATCTTTATAAGTGTTTTGAAATTTAGATGTCCAAGTTTCTTATGGCATTGTTCAGATTCATCAGCAACAGTTCACAGACAAGTATTTGTATCTTGGAGGAGATCGCAATTGTCGGCTGACCTCTTGCCCATCAAAATACATTCTTCACTAGCATTAAAAACCAAGCATTTCTCCTTAGAAAACCTCACTGGCAACCCTTGATTACACAGATAATTAATGCTAATATGATTAGCTTTAAGATCTTAGACATGTAAAACATTCTTGAGTTTAGGAAGTCCGACCACATTCAGATTTCCTTTTCCAACAATCTTGCTCTTCGACCATCACCAAAAGTCACGCGACCCCAGTACAGATTTTGTAGTCATCAAGAAATTCCTTATTACCTATCATTTACGTGAACAGCCGCTGCAAAAATGCCACATGTTATCTGAAGATGCTATTAAAGATGTATATGCCACCATGTTGTATAATACTGTCTTCCTGACCCATTGCCTTTTCACTTTCATGTCGTGATGACTAACAGTTTTACCTTTCATGAAATGACGCATACGACTAAAGCAATTTCTCTCGGAATGACCAACAATTCTGCAGTATTCACATACTAGACTTCCATCTTTGACAGTGTTGGTAGTTTCTTCCAACCATCATGTCCCTTGTGCTGACAAATTTTCTCAAATTCTTTTATGACTTGTATCATCTTTGCAATCGAAATGTTATAATTAAATCATCTATTATAACCCACTCCAGTACGATCTCCTGAAATCTTACACATGTTCAATATATCATCCAGTTTAGATTTTCCAGCGTTCCACTTATTCAATTGCATTCAGCTTTCTCTTATCTGAGAAGTACAGTTCTAAAGGTACTCTCTAGTTCTCTAAAGTTTTACCCCACTTACAGGCACTTGACTTTGACTTCCTCCCTCTCTTCCTTCAGTCTCTCATTTCTTCTCTTAGCATTTTGTTAATATTACATATTTTCATTCTTTTTCACTACATCACCAGGTATGTTGTTCTGATATCTTCTCCATTAACTGCCTCATCGCTGTCTGCTTCAAAATCTGATTCGATTTTAGATGTTATGGATGGTGATGTAACACTGGATCTGACATTATCCAATTTATTAGCTGATGTCATGACTGATTTTGTAATTGTTGGGGTTTGATGGACCCTCAGGGCACAAATCTCTATGCCTGTCCTAAGTCGGACGAACAATAGAGTCAAAAAAAGATCAGCGAAAGAAAATCATTAAACTTTTTAACAAAGCCCTAAGGAAAATCAAGACCCTTAGCCAGGATCTATGTCAACTTGAGGTGGATCTGACCACCACAAGAAGGATCTAAGCTACTGCGACATAATTAAAATAAAGCTTCTAAATTACATACCAGAAACCTTACCTTGGTACAAGCAAGGTGTACCACACCATCTTCCGAGCCACTCCCCGTCTCCTGTTGAGCCTCTTCTCGAATCACTCTGTGTCCCGAGGCGAGAAATCCTCTTGTCACTGAGCCAACTACGCGTCGAAGAAAGTTTCACCCGAGTATGAACATTCGCCAAGATTTCGGATCGGATCCGAACCCCTTCGTGGCTTGCTAGAGCCCTTCAGGGGTAAGGTAGAAATTATAGGGAGAAGAGAAATATTTAATTTAAGCCTAGATTCGAGCGTGCTCCAACATTTTTGGGAGCAGTTCAGATCTAGAGCTTGGGACAAGTTTAGAGGAGGGGGTAGACCCCTATTTATATAGGCGGCTGACCCCTCCCCTTTACTCCACTTCCGATGTGGGACTATGTTTTTAGAGTTTAATAATTCAAGTTAATTTTCCTTTCATAAAGCCCAAACTTCCACGAATGTCGTTTGACCCCTCAAATCGAATCAAATCGAAGAGGGTTGAACGATGAACGCACATGGAAAAACAACGAGTCAATCCAACGTCGTTTGACCCCTTAAATGTCGTCTCAAAGTTAAACCATTCAAAGATGGAAAAATCCAGCTGTAAAAAAAATCCCGGGTTTCAAAACCCTAACCAGAAAATTCGGGCTTGGTGGACCTCCATTTTCGCTGGGTTCCCCCCAACAGTTTGGGCTGACTTGTTTTGGCTCTAACTTGTGCATTTGGACTCTGTTTTTGACGCGGTTTGAACCTACGTTTATACTATGACGATCTCGTCATCAAGGTAACCTTTTCCTTGCGTTTATAATATTAAATATTTTTTGTAAACTATTTAGGACATATTTAACTCAACGTGCATCATATGCAAAATAGTCCACTAAGCTTAAAATATCATTTGCATCAAATACAAATGATCGGAGGTCATACATCCCCCAACATCTCCCACTTGCACTCAGGATCATTTATCCCGAATGTAGGAGCTAACTGCAAACTCTTTGCGGTTTTCTATCCCGTGCAATAAATGCATATTCTCCCTAATGTTTCTACCTATTACTAGACGAAGGTCGCACTCTGTGTGAGACCCTACAGCTGATCACTCCTCATTTTACACCTTTTTCCGCATGATTGCATGCCATTTAGATCGCCCAAATCACGCTTTCCACGATTTATCGACAATATTACGATGCTTTTCACGATTTGTTGTTTTTGTTGCATTTTAGGAGATTTGGAGCGATTTGGAGTGATCCCGAGATACACCTACTCCAGAGTGTCACCGATGACTTCCCCGAGGGGTATTTAGCTGTTGGAGAAGAGCGGAAGAAGAAAGAACAGCATAGGAGTGACGAGGAGGCCAAAACAAGCTGTTTGGGCATTTTTGGTGTCTCACTCGGCCGAGTGAAGGTGTCACTCGGCCGACCAGCGAGACCCCGCTCGGTCGACCAGATCGGACACGTTTCATGTGTGCACTCGGCCGAGCATCAGAAGCCACATCGGCCGAGTGACGAGACCCCGTCCGCCCGAGTGGCACTCAGACGAAGCCCATCAAAAAGTGCCAACTTACTGTTTTTCTCTGCCTGAGCTTCAGAAGACCCACTCGGCCGAGTGGAAAATGCCGACCGCCCGAGTATATAGAAGCCATCGGCCGAGTGACGACAACTCACTCAGCCGAGCCACCCCCGAAATGAAGACCCCCGAAGACCAAGACTTACTGGAAATTCTCAGGGTTTGTCACTCGGCCGAGCGACTTTCGTCACTCGGCCGAGTGCGACGCGTTGCCTGTAGCGTAAATTGCGATTTTCAGGCTGCGCAGGGGCATTTTGGTCACAGTTTTTTGGACGATTTTGGGGGGTATTTAACCCCAGTTTTTAACCTAGGTTAGGGAGCTTTTTCCTTTACTTTTTGCAGCTTTTTAGATTAAACTTTTTAGGTTTTGATTCTTGTTATTGGAGGGGAGAGAAAAAGTTTATTTTTGTTAGATTCTTGGAGAACTCTATTGGTTTGTCTCCCTCTCCATTAAAAACCTCACTTTTATTGCTTATTTGAATATTGTGATGAATTCTATTGTTATTTCTATTGATTATTTTTGCACTTGTGATATGAATTGTGAGTATTCTATACGTCTTGGGGCGTGGGGATGAACCCTACGAGCCCAATTTCAGATTTGTGATGATTTAGTGGAAATATTGCTAGAATTGCTATTAGGGTTAGTTTGGGATCGAATTACTACGGATTGCTAGGTGTTCATATCGATTGGGATTTGCAAGAGATTGGATCCCAATTCGATAGGAAACCCTAGAAATCCGAATTGGGTTGAAATTGAGTTTCCGTAGTATCGGTTTGCAAGAGATTGGACCGATACTAGGGTTCTCGGTTGCAATTCCATGCCGATACCCGTTTGCAAGAGATTGGACGGGTAGGAACTATCCCAACCTAGGTCGTGGCCCGAGTTTGGATGAGAGTGGGCTCGGGGCGCGATTGAACGATGATGTTGATCCTAATGCTAGCTTGCCTAGGTTAGGGTTTGCAAGAGATTGGACCCAAACCTAGGATAGCTATAGACCGGCAACAGCGCGAGAGCGTGAGTTAGGTTTTACATTCAGTTGCAACTAGTTCATCCGAGATTCTACCCTAGCAATTATGATACCAATGAATCACATTAACGAGATACGGTGAGTAGCAGGGATTCCCCATTCACTTGGCGTCTTTATTTGATTTGATATCTCCATACTTTGTCTGACGATTGTGACAGGATCGCCAAAGGCAAATTCCCTCTTTTCTGTTCGTAATAGCCAGGTTGTTTGGAGCAGGCACTTTCATTCGTCCTCCCTGTGTTTGATAACCCGCTCGTCGCTACACCGTGCGCTTGCGGTAAAACTACAACCGTCGCTCCGGGACGTGTATCCGGGGTGCGACCAAGTTTTTGGCGCCGTCGCCTTGTTCATCCTCTTTATGGTCGAGCAAAAGAAGATCAATGCTTCCTTGAAGGCGGGCCAAGACTCCCTTACAATCGTTGTAGCCCAAATCTCGGAGCAATTGGCGTTGCTCAATCGAAATACTCAACAATTGCCGGCTCAACCCGAGCAAAACCCACGGGGCAACACCGGCCACATCAATGCCGTGGTTGCAGTTACAACTAGAGGCGAGAAGGATACCACTCCCGCCATGATTCCTACCGAGGAGCCCGTGGAGGAGAATGTAGAGCCAATTGAGCCGGTCGTTGAAGTTGAGATGGAGAAAGAGCCGCAAGAAACAGAGAAATCTAGAGCGGAGCAATTGATTGAAGAAAGGCGATTTATGCCACCGGTCCCATTCCCCCCAGAGGCTTGCTAGAGCAAAAATGGAGAAACGGCTAGCAAAGTTTCTCGAGTATTTAAGAGGGGTAAGCCTCAACATTCCTTTCCTCGACGCCATCGTTGAAATCCCGACATACGCCAAGTTCCTAAAGGACTTAATTACGGGAAGAAAGAGGAAGAAGAAAATCATGCTCGCCGAGGAGGGCTCTTGGTTCACCAAGAGAGAGAAGGAGCCCGCCAAATTCAAAGACCCGGGGAGTTTTTGAATTCCTTGCACCTTGGGCGGCGTCCCTCTACAAAAGGCGTTGGTGGACTTAGGGGCTAGTGTTAGCCTCATGCCTCTCTCTATGTTCCTAAGGCTAAATACCGACACGAAATTGAAGCCTACCGACATGCGGATACAACTAGCCGATGGTCGGATCACGAGGCCGGTAGGGATCGCAGAGGAAATCCCGCTACAAGTCCTGGGGGGGGCATATGTTTGCCATGTGACTTCGTGATCATGTATGTTAAGGAGGAGGGAGATACGTCACTAATACTTGGACGCCCGTTCCTCGCCACCGCCAGTGTCATTGTCGACGTACGTGAAGGAACTCTAACATTGAATGTCGGCAACATCGAGGTGAAACTTCATATTCCCAAGGCAATGAAACACATGCCTTACCACGAGGAGCTGGACTATATAGACCTCCTTGACGAGGTAATTGAGGAGGCGATCCCCCATTCGATCGGCGCTCTATTCAAGGAAGATTTTTAGGAGGGGCCGGATTTGGACCAAGAAGAGAAGAAGGAGCATTCCCCCGACCTCTCCACCGAAGTTGATGAATGTGATGCTGATGTCGTAAGGATTCGAGAGCTCTGCAAGCTCTCAAAATTGAAGTCTCCGAAGAAAGCTCCGCCGATACGGAAATCGGTGTCACCGGTGAAGCCGAGGACCGGAGCAAGCGCTAGCTTGGGGGAGCCACCCCCCAACATGATTCGAGAAGAGAGACCACCGAGGGAGAACACGCCACCGCAACTTTAGAATCCAAGCGTTCTCCCCGGAAAATTTGACGAGTGCATCTCATATGCACCAAACATCCCGCATTAATTGAAAATCAAAGGGGGTCGAGCTCACGACCTTAAACGAGCGCTTGTCGGGAGGCAACCCGATGGTTATCGCTTTATTTTTACTTTTCCTTTATTTTTGTTTTAGAAATTATTAGTGTTTTGAGTCGTTCGCCCAAAAATTTCGTGATAACGGGTCCTATTTTTCTTTGACAGGAGAGGAGAACGAGGTACCTATCATTAGGAGGATGAACAAGGTGACGAGGAGTGCTCCAGGAATGCGCTCGATGCTTAGGAGGAAGATGAAATCGACTGGAGGAAGAAAAACAGAGTTTAGAGCCCAAACGAAGACAAACAGCAGAAAACAAAGTTCACTCGGCCGAGTATACTAGTCACTCGGCCGAGCTCACAAGTTCGTCCGCCCGAGCGGCTCACGAACGAGGGAAGTCTGCTGTACCCAACTCTCTGTTTCTTTTCTTGATTTCAGTATAATTGCTACTCGGCCGAGTATATATATTCACTCGGCTGAGTAAAACTGATACGCTCCTAGGGCGAGTCTTGCCGAGTAGCTTGAGCCACTCGGCCGAATGGACTTACTCCACTCGGCCGAGGGTGGCAAGGCCACTCGGCCGAAGCGTAAGCGGGGAGGAATTTTTCCGTCGAGTTCACTCGGCCAAGCGACATAGTCACTCGGCCGAGTCGTAACTCTTTCTATAAAAGGGGGAGCGGGACAGCGCGGGTTTCAAAACAAAAAAAATCCCAAAACCCGCGACCGTCCGTATCCCTCGCCCGCAGCTTCCCCCTCACTCGCCCGACCTCGACCCTCGCCGCGGCGCTCGGCCACCCACCGCCGGCCAAGCTTCCTCCGCCTCCGCCCGAGTCGCCGCAGGCGGCCACACCTCCGGCCAACTCCGGTAACGCCTTATTCGCCCTATTTTATCCTCTCTCTCGTATTTCTTGACGATCCATGTGTCTAACAAACCCCAAACCCAAATTACATTCAATTTCTATCTATTATACCCCTAACCCCCCATACGTTTTGAATATTACTCGTTGATATCTCCGTTTGATGTGCAGGGTATATTGGGGAGCTTAGGAGAGCCCAGGGGAGCTTCCAGGGATTGTTTTGGGCTACGTGGAGGCGTCGTCTTCGCACGCTTCCATTACTTTGCTCTCGTGGCGTGTCGTGGTATACTCTTTCCTTTGTTTTATGCACGCCGCATTTTTATTGCTTTTTGTGAGCACCCGGGGCCCACATGCCGCCCCAGACACGGCCACGCACCCGGAGAGCTTCCGCCAAGCGGAAGCGGTCGGATGAGCCCGCCCCCTCCCACGAGGTGGAAGACTCTCCTCCGCCTACTCCACCACACCCCGTTCACCCAGCACAGCCTGCAGGCCCCGCACACCCCGTACAGCCTGCAGAGCCCGCACAGCCTATTCACCCCGCACAGCCACTCCCTGCCGTCCCACAGCCACCACCACCGGCTCCACTTGTCGGGCCGCTGGGGATTACGTTCCGGGACGACGCACACCGCGTCGCCTTCGAGCACATTTCCCAGCGCTCGATCGTACCCTCCAGGTTTGCACACCTTGCAGACCTAGGATGCCTAGGGGAACTCGAGGGGATGCTCACGTTGTATGACAACGTGGGCTGGCGAGATTTCATCCAGGTGTCGGCGGACACGTTCGTCCGTCCGACACTTGAGGTGCTTAGTTCGATCGCCCGGACCGACGAGGGATGCTCGTTCAGGTTCATGGACCGAGAGTGCCAGGTCACTCTCAGTATGATGAGAGCCTTCTTCTCGTGGCCCGATGTCCCCGGGGCCGACCGTGGTTACGCCCCCCCCTCACATCCCCCCACCTTCCTTCGATGCCGGTGCTTTCTGGGCCCGGATTACGGGTCTTCCTGCTGCCTTTGACCCTAGTAGGGCCAAGGCCTCGGCCATCGTCCATCCCTGCCTCCGCATAGCTCAGCGCCTCATGGTGACTACCTTTTTGGCGAGGTATAAGCCTGGGATGATTTCCACGCCAGAGCTTTATATGCTCTACACGATGACGCGCCCCAGAGCTCTAGCTAGGGATAGCGACGAGTTGGTCCCAGCCGTCGTGATTGATATCGCGAGCTGGTATTTAGATCGCATCATCGTATCGGTGGGCGCTCGCTCACCGATATGTTGCGGTGGTCTGATCACCTTGCTCACCCTGATGACCGGCGAGGACTTTCCGGAAGACCTGCGATGAGCACCGGGCCCCACTTCACTGTCCATTGATGTCATGGCCCGGATGAAGATGCTGCGTCCGCATGGTCAGCGACACTGGGTTTGGTTGCACGGTCCATATGGTGCGGATTACATGATCCTTCCGAGCCCAGCTCGGACTCAGATTGCACCAGCACAGGTGGACTGGCTTCAGGTGATGGATCTTCTGATCCCCGCCGTCTACGTGCTCGAGGCTGAGGAGGATGAGCAGGCTGAGCAGGCCCACGTTGCCCACGCTGCCCACGCTGCACCCGCAGACCCTGCTGCACCTGCTGACCCCGCTGCACCTGTTGACCCCGTGGCCCCTCAGCCTATCCCTGATATTTCTGCTACTCCCGACACCTCTGTCCACACTTCTGTCGGTGTCGGGAGTACCCTTACTGAGCCCACCTCCACTACCTCCACGCCCACCACCACTGCTGGTCCTCTGTCCGTTGAGCCCGTTTCCTCTGCCCTACCCGAGCGCCCGCCGAATATAGTTGAGTGCGGAGAGCCCTCTTTTGCCGCCGTCATGGAGACCGTGGTTTCCGCCTCTGTCTCCACCGCAGCCGTTTTTTCTGAGAGCGTCGCGGCGTCTGTCCACACGTCTGTGTCGCCGACCTCTCTGGCCGCCTCGTTGCCACTTTTATACTCCACTTCCGTTGCTGTTGCCTCCACTTCGTACCGTCCTGCCCAGCCTCACACTGAGGCTAGGCCCACACTTGCGAGCACAACACCTTTCCTCCACATGCCTGCTGAGCCCATCACCTACGCCACCCGAGTACGACAGCCCCGTCCTCCACAGCACAGACAGGTGCGTCCCTCAGCACCACCTCCCCCTGACACTGTACTTCAGAGCATTCGTGCTCTCGAGGGGGCGGTGAGTGGCCTCAGAGGTGACCTTAGGGCCCTGTCCGCCACCGTCACCGATATGGCTCGCCGCTTCGACCTGCTTCCGCACATTCACTATTGCCTCACCCAGGTTCTAGAGCGGCTTCCTCGCGTGCCCACACCCACACCCACCCAGCAGGTACCCACCCCCATTCCCACACACACCCAGCCTGCTTCGACACCCACACCCACACCCGCTCAGCATCCTGTTCCCCAGCCACCACCACCACCACCTCCGCCTCAGGACAGAGACGGCGCAGCCCCACCCTATTAGGCACCCTTGATGCCATTGATACTTTTTGCCGTTGTGCTGCCCGTCTCTGCTGGGTCCTGTTGATTTTTGCCCACCACCCCCCTCCCCTCACTGTTTTTGGGTACACATTTTGTTCA
Source organism: Scilla litardierei (assembly GCA_030789695.1). NCBI lineage: Eukaryota > Viridiplantae > Streptophyta > Magnoliopsida > Asparagales > Asparagaceae > Scilla > Scilla litardierei. The sequence goes on from CM061132.1 coordinate 55,005,594, forward strand.
TATCTTTATATATCTTTATATATCATTTTTGGGAGCGAGGGAGAGTGTTTGGTGTCCCACTTTTATATCTGTATCACTCATGTATCTGCATGCATCATGTCCGCATCATATTTTTCATTTCGTTATTTTTAAATTTTCTTTTTCATCATGCATGCATCCTCACCTGCCCCTCACTTTACACGTCTCTCGGTGTGCCACACTTCGCACATTGAGGACACTGTGCACTTTAGCTTGGGGGAGTGAGTTCTCACGTTCTTCTCGATTTACCACCCTTATTTTTTGTTTTTTCACGCCATTTTCCGCTTTTGCACTTACTTTCATCACTTTTTCTTTTATTTTACCATGCATCACGTTTTTCTTATTTTCTTTGTGTGCTGCATTGTAAATAGTTTTGTTTTCCCTCTTTATCTTTATTTCTTTTTCATCTCATGCTAGAGATGACTTTTCTGTGATGATGATGACGTAGAGATAGCTTTCTCTATATGCATGCTATATTTGTCATGTCTTAGATTTTATTTCTGATATCATATGCTGTGATTTGCTTTGCATTTAGAGATAGTAACCCACACTTTCCCGCGTGAAAATGGATAAAATTTTATTATTAGCTGAGTCTGAATATTCATATGTATGCTATCGCAGAAAACACACCAAGATTCACGCATTGAATGCTTATATCTGGAGTATCGTTTTCTTTTCCTATATCACTTCTATATGCATGATTTGTACATTTCACTTCAGGATGATTGAATGATGTTAGCTATGATAAATCTGGATTAGTTTAGCTTTTTTTGTGATCGAAACTGAGTAGATTGGATTACCCTGCTGAAGTGGTCGTGCACATCCTATAGAGTGAACTGAGAGACATATATATTTCTTTCTGCACATATCTTGAACATCAATTCTCTATTTTAAAATCATTGGTGAATCTCCCCTTAGCAATTCTATTATATGGCATTTCCCCCGCTATTAAATCCTAGCTCAAAAATTCCCAAAACCAAAGAAAAAAAAGAAACGAAAAATTCTTGTATATCCTTATTTCTCTTTGAGTTGGGATCATTGTGTAAATGCTATTTGAAAAAAAAGAAAAAAAAGGAAAAAAAGAAAAGAAAAGAGAATAGAATATCAAATAAATGATCCCATCTCATGTTTTCTATCTTTCTTCTCTCTTTTTGGTTTTTTTTACCTTGATTACTTTTGGAGCTTCATAAAAAATGGGAATGTAAATATTGTTTTTTGTGCCACCACGCTTATAGATAAGCTTGGGGGAGGGAATCCAATGATGTGTGAGAGAGTGACTACTTGACGTTGCACGACAACCTAGGCTAAGTAATATTCTATACTCGGTGAGATCGTTTTAGCTTCACGAAATCCAGAAAATCTATGCACATCACTCATTTCATGAAATCCACACTTTTCTATTCTTTCTATTCTATTGCGTGATATTCTTATACTCCTCTTAGAAAGCGTTCAATTGAAAAGTGTGTGATCTGCGATATTGTATACCGCTTTAAATGATTCAGACGATGTTAATTCTAAAATTATTCCGTTTTTCATGCTATATCATTATTCTTGGGTTTTCTATTTCTATTTGCACCATTATACTATGATATCGAAATAAACTTCTTTGACATGTGTTTTACATTCGGTGCATGCTATATGATTAAGCAAAACCCACGTCCTGAGAAAATGATCTAGCAGCTTCCCTCTTCGCATTCTTCTGTCTTCTTTGTTTTTCGTTTTTCGTTTTTCTTCGTTCTTCGTTTTTCGTTTTTCTTCGTTTTCGTTTTTCGAATCCACCGGGTTCGCCTTTTACTTATCTTCCTCTAGGACGAGTAAGAGGTAAGCTTGGGGGATTTTGATCACTCCTCATTTTACACCTTTTTTCCGCATGATTGCATGCCATTTAGATCGCCAAAATCATGCTTTTCACGATTTATCGACAATATTGCGATGCTTTTCACGATTTGTTGTTTTTGTCGCATTTCATGAGATTTGGAGCGATTTGGAGTGATCCCGAGATACACCTACTCCAGAGTGTCACCGATGACTACCCCGAGGGGTATTTAGCTGTTGGAGAGGAGCGGAAGAAGAAAGAACGTCGTAGGAGCGACGAGGAGGCCAAAACAAGCTATTTGGGCATTTTTGGTGTCTCACTCGGCCGAGTGAAGGAGTCATTCGGCCGACCAGCGAGACCCTGCTCGGCCGACCAGATCGGACAAGTTTCATGTGTGCACTCGGCCGAGCATCAAAAGCCACATCGGCCGAGTGACGAGACCCCGTCCGCCCGAGTGGCACTCAGACGAAGCCCATCAAAAAGGGCCAACTTACTGTTTTTCGTCTGCCTGAGCTTCAGAAGACCCACTCGGCCAAGTGAAAAATGCCGACCGCCCGAGTATATAGAAGCCATCGGCCGAGTGACGAAAACTCACTCGGCCGAGCCACCCCCGAAGTGAAGACCCCCGAAGACCAAGACTTACTGGAAATTCTCAGGGTTTGTCACTCGGCTGAGCGACTTTCGTCACTCGGCCGAGTGCGACGCGCTGCCTGTAGCATAAATTGCGATTTTCAGGCTGCGCATGGGCATTTTGGTCACAGTTTTTTGGACGATTTTGGGGGGTATTTAACCCCAGTTTTTAACCTAGGTTAGGGAGCTTTTTCCTTTACTTTTTGCAGCTTTTAGATTAAACTTTTTAGGTTTTGATTCTTGTTATTGGAGGGGAGAGAAAAAGTTTATTTTTGTTAGATTCTTGGAGAACTCTATTGGTTTGTCTCCCTCTCCATTAAAAACCTCACTTTTATTGCTTATTTGAATATTGTGATGAATTTTATTGTTATTTCTATTGATTATTTTTGAACTTGTGATATGAATTGTGAGTAGTCTATACGTCTTGGGGCGTGGGGATGAACCCTACGAGCCCAATTTCAGATTTGTGATGATTTAGTGGAAATATTGCTAGAATTGCTATTAGGGTTAGTTTGGGATCGAATTACTACGGATTGCTAGGTGTTCATATCGATTGGGATTTGCAAGAGATTGGATCCCAATTCGATAGGAAACCCTAAAAATACGAATTGGGTTGAAATTGAGTTTCCGTAGTATCGGTTTGCAAGAGATTGGACCGATACTAGGGTTCTCGGTTGCAATTCCATGTCGATACCCGTTTGCAAGAGATTGGACGGGTAGGAACTATCCCAACCTAGGTCGTGGCCCGAGTTTGCACGAGAGTGGTCTCGGGGCGCGATTGAACGATGATGTTGATCCTAATGCTAGCTTGCCTAGGTTAGGGTTTGCAAGAGATTGGACCCAAACCTAGGATAGCTATAGACCGGCAACAGCGCGAGAGCGTGAGCTAGGTTTTACATTCAGTTGCAACTAGTTCATCCGAGATTCTACCCTAGCAATTTTGATACCAATGAATCACATTGACGAGATATGGTGAGTAGCGGGGATTCCCCATTCCCTAGGCGTCTTTATTTGATTTGATATCTCCATACTTTGTCTGACGATTGTGACAGGATCGCCAAAGGCAAATTCCCGCTTTTCTGTTCTTAATAGCCAGGTTGTTTGGAGCAGGCACTTCCATTCGTCCTCCCTATGTTCGATAACCCGCTCGCCGCTACACCGTGCGCTTGCGGTAAAACTACAACCGTCGCTCCGGGACGTGTATCTGGGGCGCGATCAACAGCCTGACCCTACTACAGGTGGGGCTCGAAGACCCATACGACAGTAACCATGAGCAGTAGTTGACGTCCCTGTTTCAGTATCATACTTATATGGTTAACTCATCGACATAAGTATTGTCAGGACCACCCTGACTGTGTCCGTGATGAATTTCGCAGTTATAGTCTCTTTGTCTAAACTAATTCATTTAATTCAAGTCTAGGGTACGGTCAAACTATTAACCCAAATAACTTGAATCCAGTTAGTTTCAATCGATCTTCAGTCAAATAATATTGGACTTCTTCCAACATACCCTGGCCCAAGTTTTCACTAAAGAACGAACTAACTCTACGACACTAACTCACATTGACCGGGTGAGATGAATCCTCTTTTGGTCAGTACTCTCCTCGTATGCTTCAAGTGTCACCCAACCAAAGACCTTTCGATAGGCCTTTCCTCGAAGCTAGGTCAGAGATCTAAGTGACACCTTTCACATACAGGTTCGTACAATGACCTCAAGTCACAGACCAACATGCCTATTATCACTAAGAGTTATCAGTGACAGATTTGTCAATCATAACCATATGATAACTCTTGTGGGTCGTTCAGTGAACTCATTCTCCAATGAGCACTTGTGTCTCGTCTTCGACTTTTCCAAGTCAAATGATCATGAGATCATCGTCACCGCTATACGGTGAAGACTACGACACAATGGTCTATCCGATGTTTTGATATCCTTTTCTCGAAACATCTATGACCACGAACTCTTTTAGACTTATGCTACAGACGGTCACGCATTTCTCCTTGATCGAGATACTCATCTCGATGCATGTTTGACCTTGCATTAAGTCTCGGGACTTTACCTAAGTTAACATCTAATGATAACAACATTATGATTAACTTAGATAAATTTATACCAAACAGCTTATTGTTTTTTTTGAACAAAATGTTTGTACAATTACACAGAGATGTATGCCTCGAGGGCATACGTCTGTATGCCTCGAGGGCACACGTCTCCAAACATCTCCCACTTGCACTCAGGCACATTTATCTCGGTATCTCATACCGTATTTACACATAAGTCTTTCCAGACTTCATGTGGTAGAGCCTTCGTGAATGGATCTGCTAAACCGTCTACTGTACAGACTTAAGGGGGTTTTTTATATTAATGCTAGACCAACCATTTGAATCTCATCCAAATAATTCCTTTGGTCCTTTAGAATCCATTTAATTTTCCTGGATCTCATCCAGCTTATCGTACCTTACAATAAAAATTTTAAATAAGTTACTGGCCATTTTAGATGGTTCATATTCAAAATTGTCAAACTCTTTTGACCACTTTGTCAAAAATATGTTCCATCCCCTTGATTCCTCGCATGTGTTTTATTCGCTCCCACTGACCTTGAAAACTCTCTGGCTAAGTCATACAAGTTTGTTTTTCAAAGACATTTAGATACGGACTATAAATGAATGCTCCAGTTTTCATGGTCATCCTGAGCATTTACATCGAGATCTATCCGAGTATATCTGTACAAATATGTTGGCGAGACAGTTTCATCGTAATCCGTTTATAGGAGTTAGGATGAAAACCGTTCTCAACTAACGTAAGTTGTACTTCACTACTTTCTTTTGCACCAATCTTCTAACTTGAAGATTTTTCTTGCAGAAAATAAGAAACATTTTCTTTGGGCACATAAACTAAAGTCCATACTTTATACATGCACTGACCTAGCATCAAGTTGTTAATCAGAGTCACTACTCCGAATTTCATCCTGGAAGTTAACTAAGTCATCAACTATGATGTCTGACTCGACTCTTTGTCTCACGAGACTCAAGTAATCTTTAACTTCCTAAAGATCGATTTAATGAATATCTTATTGATAATATCCTCACAAAACTTTATCAAGAACCAAGGCATTATAATCTGGGACTTAACCCAGAGGGAGGGTCGTAACTCATAGTTAACTTGCCATGAATCGCACTATGTCTACCAAAATGCGATTCATGCTCTCAAGCACATCCAATATGTTAAGACACTTGACCTGAGAGAAAATCACATTTACTTTTATTTACGCAAGATTTATACAGCTAAGTAATCGACTTTTTGATGTTATCGAATCAGTTCAAATACTTCTGTTATTTTGTTGTCTATTTTGTCATACTTGTGTTTCAGTAAGAACACGTGTCTCAATAAAATAAGAACAACTTATCCTGGCTAACTTAGACTTGTGTCCGGGTACATCAGTATGTGCAAGACTGTGAGTTCAACAACTCGCTCTCCTACTGTCTCACGGAAGGAGTTTCGGCCAACATACCTTTGAGAATAAGTTTCACAAGTGTTCGTAGCCTTCATAATACAAGAGGTCAGACCCATCTTTATGTGACTTGTAAAGCTTAGTCTCTTTGATACGGCCTAGTCTATTTTTAAATATAAGTTTATTACTATCTTGTGTATTTATATATTAACATTTAATATATTATAGTTATTACAAATTACTAACACAAACATTGCTTCAGAAGCAAGGTGACGACATTCATCAAAAATGTGTTTAGATGTCTTTTGTTTAACAATTATTCAGAAATCGTGACATCAAAGATGTCACATTTTTAGTCCCTCCTACTTATGCCTTTACTAATGATAAATAAAACTATCTTTCTCAATTTGACATTTCCTTAGTGCCTTCTTCCTCTTTTAAATCTCATTTAGATATTAAATGTCACAACAAAATTACTAGCTGTACAGACACCTAACGTGCCCAAACAGTTGAGCTTCACAACATTAAGTTGACTCAACAAGTTGCTTGACTCAAGATTTAATTTGGATACATGGTTTTGTAATGCTCATGCACTCATCTTTGAATCAAATAATTTGATCGAAGTTTCGAACCTTGCAGATCGAAAACCATTTTCCATACAACTTTGAGTTGACTCAACAAATTGTATGGATAAACTTACTTTTGAACATCAGTATGTTCCAGGTGCCCTATATAAAGGCGAGTGACATGCAGCGTGTATTTATTTTGTTGGACTCAGAACTTAATGAAATCATATTCCTTAATTCTGCCCTTAAGAAGGTCATTTTAATGTCAACGAGAATATAATTTGTTCTATCAATTAGAATTTAACTTGATATTCCATTAAACTGCCTTTTTGACCAGTTAACTTATTCTCTTAGAATATTATATTTTGATTCCATTGGTAAACTTAGAACTTAACCTAGTTTAGCATATGTTCAATATTAAATATAGATAGAATGTTTTTTATCAATCTATATCCTCCCACTATTTTCACGATCATTTAAAGCCAATTAATGAACGATTTAATTAAATATAATGGGAAAAGGACCCGACCACTCTAAGTCTCACAACCTTGAGTTGACTCAACAAGTTGCTTAATTCTGCGATAAGTAGACGACTATTCATCAATCACATCGAATATGATTCCATAATAGGTTTTACCCCTAGTCACTTATGACCTTGAGTTGACTCAACAAATCATAAAGACTAGTTTAGTCGGACCCTTGTTTTCGTGTCTAGCCTAACTTACGCCGGCGCTCGGTGTACTCACGATACGATGGTTTGGGTCAAGTCTAGACTACATCTCATGTATTGAGAAGTTGGTTTCCATAAAGTGTCTATGACATAGCTTGAGTTGACATAACAACTATATCAAAGAACCTATAGTTGCCAACCTCTAAAACAAGGAGGGCTACGGCTAACCTTGAAAAATATTATTAACGTTTTTGACTAGATATAGTCCAGGGTGTCATATAATCATGGTTCGCGTCTTTGCGGTCCAGCGGAACACGGCCAAGGAATTGACTAAGACAGGATCACTTATCCCTTAGACTAGCTAAGGTGACCTAACAGACTTAGTCAAGCACATTGATCGGATCATGGTCCATTGAATGAAGCTTGGCATTTTTATATGCGTGCCATAGACTAAAAGGCTTTTATTAACAACTAATTAATCCAATCAACTAGTTGAATCCTTAAAATTCAAAATTTTAGGATTTGTTAATAACTTTTATTAAATCCTTATCAACTATAAAGTTCACATGCTATCCTAATCGTTATTAGGATTTAAATAAATCATTTACAACACTTTAAAGTGTAGTCTTTTAATGAGAATATTATAATAACGATTAAACTAATAATCGTCGTTAAAGGATATCCTAATCAGGAATTAGATTTTAACAGGTTATAATGATTATTAAAACATATCATGTCATTACAATTTATCTTATAAATTTCAAAAAGGTTTAAATGGCTAACCTAAAAGGTTTCAACAATTATCACATAATTAAGCATGGCCATTAAAACATAATCTAACTTTATCAACTATAGAGTTAACATGCAATTATTAACCTAAATATCTCATAAAATGTTTATAACTATTTAACAATCATCACATAATTATTAAACATGCATCAACACAGTAAAAAATTATCCTATAAATAATTAATGCGCAACTAAATTTAACACTTAAATTTAAAAGCATGATTTTAAAACTTAAAACAGTTTCATAAAAAATTATCATATAATTTTCATTACATAAACTATGTTTTAAAATCATCATAAAATTTATATGTTTTAAAAAATAATTTTATCGCATAAAATAATTTTTAAAAAACATCTGAAATGAAAAGCGGTTTCATTTTTAATAATATCGTATAAAGGTAAAAATTTTATCATGCATTTAAAAGCATTCATCATTTTAAAAATGTTGCAATCCTAGATCATCATGCAGACTAAGCTCTGATACCAATGTTGGGCTTTGATGGACCCTCAGCGCACAAATCTCTAAGCCAAACCTAAGTCGGGCGAACAATAGAGGCAAAAGAAAGCACATCGGAAGAAAATCATTAAATTTTTTAACGAAGCCCTAAGAAAAATCAAGACCATTAGCCAGGATCTGTGCCAACTTGAGGTGGATCTGACCACCACATGAAGGATCTATGCTACTGCGACATAATTAAAATAAAGCTTCTAAATTACATACCCGGAATCTTTCCTTGCTACAGGCAAGGTGTACCGCTCCGTCTTCCGAGCAGCTCCTCGTCCCCCGCCAACCGCTCCTCGAATCGCTCTGCTCCCGAGGCAAGCAATCCTCTTGTCGCTGAGCCAACCTTGCGCCAAAGAAAGTTTCACCCGAGTGTGAACATTCGCCAAGATTTCGGATCGGATCCAAACCCCTTCGTGGCTTTGCTAGAGCCCTCCAGGAGTAAGTCAGAAATTATAGGAAGAATAGAATATTTAATTTAAGCCTAGATCCGAGCGTGCTCCAACATTTTTGGGAGACTTTCAGATCTAGAGCTTAGGACAAGTTTAGAGGAGAGGGTAGGCCCCTATTTATATAGGCGGCTGACCCCTCCCCTTTACTCTACTTCCGATTTGAGACAATATTTTTAGTGTTTAATAATTCAAGTTAGTTTGCCTTTCATAAAGGCCAAACTTCCATGAATTTTAACTCCCTCGCCATTGAGCTTCAATCTTGATACAACCTATTAAATCGAAGAGGGTTGAAAGGTGAACGTGTAGGAAAAAACGGCGAGTCAATCCGACATCGTTTGACCCCTCAAACATCGTTTCAAAGTTAGCCAAAAACCATTCAAAGATGGAAAATCCAGCCGTAAAAAAATCCAGGGTTTCAAAAACCCTAACCAGAAAATTCGGGCTTGGTGGGCCTACATTTTCCCTGGGTTCAGCCCAACAGTTTGGTCTGACTTGTTTTGGCTCTAACTTGTGCATTTGGACTCCGTTTTTGACACGGTTTGAACCTGCGTTTATACCGAGACGATCTCATCATGCAGATAACCTTTTCCTTGCTTATAATATTAAATATTTTCGTAAACTATTTACGACACATTTAACTCAGCTTGCATCATATGCAAAATAGTCCATATCTAAGCTTAAAATATCATTTGCATCAAATACAAATGATCTGAGGGCATACATCCCCTAACAGTAACATCAGATCTAACATGCCTCCTTGTGTTGTAGTCTGATTGTTTCTTCATAGAGGCTGCAAAGGCAACATAATTATTGGTTATTTTCTCATCTTCACCACTCCTATCAAACTCATCTTCACTCTAGGTACTCGTCAAGGACTTTCCTTTATGCTTCTTTAGAGTGCTTGCACATTCTGCCTGAATATGTCCATATCCCTCACACTGTCTACACTGATTTCATTTTCCTTTCTTATTCTGAACATACCTTTGATTTCGGTATGATGTATCACTTGACCGAGGCACATTGTTTCTTGTTTTGAAATTTTGTCCTTTACTACTAATCTTATTTAGCATCCTACTGAAGTTTTTTGTCAACAGAACAATATCCTCATCAAGACCCAACTCATCCTCTTCTTTAGAGATATCACCAAACTCTACCTTTAAGGCCACCCCTTTATCACTTTTTTAATATTTCTGATTCATCTCATACGTCGGGAAGGATCACATGAGTTCATCAAGTCTCATCGTTGAGATGGCTCTAGCTTCTTCAATAGCTGCTACCTTAGCAAAGAACCTTTAAGGAAAAGATCTTAGAGCTTTACAAACCAACTTCACTTCTGAGTATTTTTTTACCGAGTTGATAAGCCTGATTAGCTATATCTCTCAATTTCCCATTAAATTCAGCATTGGTCTCAACATCACCCATTTTTAATTCCTCAAACTGTGACGCAATCATTTGGAGTTTTGAGACTCTTACCGTATTTGTTCATTCATGAATATTATGAAGAATGTCCCAAGCTTCTTTAGCATATTCACAGTTAGAGATGAGTTTGAATTGCTCTTCATCTATGGCTGTGAAATGGAATTAACGGCTTTAGAGTTTCCAAGGGCTACACGATCATCATCTTGACTTCATTCTTTTGCTAGCTTGAGATGTTCCTTACCATCTTTGTCAACTTCAACAGGTTAAGTCCATCCTTCAATGCCAGTAATCCAAGCTTTATCATCAAGCAAATTGATAAAAGCTCGCATCATATATTTATAATAAGTGTAGTTGGTACCAACAAGTAATGGATGATGAGTAACGAAAGCACCTTCTCCAGTATTTATGATTGTAGTACTGATAACCCAAGATCACACCCACTTTGACAACAAAGAAATACGGATGACCTGCCTTGATACCAATTGCAATGCAGTACTTATGCATCAATCAGGTAAATATGAATGTATATACTGAAAACACAAAAACACACAAAACTTGGTAACGCAGTTCGGTGCACACACCTACATCTACGGGGCCACGACCAGAAAAATTAGATTACTCCACTATATCAAATAAAGATTACCATAGCCAATATTGCATTTCTATTAGGAGGAATACACTCCCCCTCAATACAAACTGCAATGGGTGATCCTAATTAACCCTATGGAGTAATCACGCAAGATCCCATTGCACGCAAGATCCCATTACATAAAGCAACAAGATCAAACTCCCTTCGATCCCTACCTCTGTAGATGTCGGCTGCATACCTGGATGTACGTCAACAATGTTCATGAAAGGGATAAACCCTAGTTGAATCCGCATGAACACTTTATAAACCTGCCTCCATCAATTTAGGAACTATTTTGGGGAAACAATTCAATAGGATCTTACGCAGATTTTCCACACATATATTTAGGAACTACTTTGGACAAGTAATCCCACATATCAATGAACCATATTACTATTTCAAGTAAATAGTTTAACCAAATCTTTATTGCAATTATAGCAATTATCAAGATTGCACCGAGATTCTGAGAGAATAAAAATAGATTTGAATGAATTAATAATATCAGATCTAAATACCTGAAACCAGAAATCATGCACATGTAGTCGACTAAGCATGTTGTGAACAATGTTACTACATGACTTACAACATGAACTCCAGTAACTGCATGTTGTGGATAGTGTTCAATATGACAGACAACATGACTAACCATGATTCCACTGCAGATAAGATAAAGAGCAAGTCCACTAATGACAACAAATAAACACATCATATGCGACCCAACACGAATGATTAGAATTAATTAGAAATCTGTTTGATCAGGTTTGGAGACCTATTAAAGTTCGATACATGAGCTGTTAGTAAATCACCGACTATCCAATGAGATAGTTGACTAACTGTCTACCCTCAGCACATAGGAAAATTCTCTACCATGCGAAAACTGACTATTGCATAACCAATAGTCGACTATCGGCTGTCAGCCCCAATTTTGTAGCGAGCAATTGGGGCTAGGGTTTTTGGGTTTTAATTGGTTTTATTGGATCTCTACCCTATTCTTTCACTTATACCTAATTGGTAGAAGACATCTTGACCATCCATCTCAATTCCATGGCAGATTTCACTTTCTCAACCGAAACCCCTGGAATTTTTACCGTATTACTTTCATGTCTTTCATCTATTTGAGCCCCCGAACTCCCACACCCCCTCAAAATTCTTCATCTTCTTAAAGCTACGAAGAATTTCTTGAAGATTTTTGGTGGAGTTCTCATCTTTTCTACCTATACACATCTCGCTTTAGTTCCATAAAGATTTAGAAAATCATGGGATAGATAAGATTTTAGAGTTCCAAGTGCTCAAGACCCTATTTTCAATTGTTAGTTTATGTTGGTGCTATCCAAGACTCGTGAATATATTTTACACTGACATAGCCACCGATAGAGTGTCCGTGGGTGCAAGATTCACAACCAAAGTATTAGACGTCCAGATGACTTTATACAGTTATTCTCTAGGTCTTAGTCTTTGAATTCTTAGCTCTGGAGCACTTCTGCAGGAGATTGTCATGTATGATGGAGACATCCATATGAAGATGTATCTAGAAGGTAGGACATATAAAGCCTCCCTGCTCACTAGTGACCTCCAACCTGTTGCCCGTATCTTAGACAAATCTTCTCTCCTATAACGTTAATCAGAAAGGAGGAAGTAGAGATTTTCTATCTATAAACCAAGCTAAATGTGTCCATGCCTTGCTTGGAAGAATTAAGGTAGATTGGGCACAGATCATTATGGAGAACATTATTCATAGTGCCACTTCTACCAATCCTGCATCCCAATGCCATCAAGGACATTTCCTCACCCATCTCTTTATTAGAGAAGAAATAGATGTAGATAGTAAGATCCATTTCATATAGCTATAACTAGGTTCGATGCACACTCACTCAATAGAATAGGACTCCATCTTGATCCTTCTAAAAACATTCTTAGTCAAGCTGGAGAGGAAGAAGAAGAACCCATACAACATGGACAATACTCATCATCCTCATCTATGTAGCCACCACCCTATGTTGTGGCATTCTAAAAGCCATTCTATATAGACTTGCGGAAATGCAACTTGAGGTGAGGGAAGACATGAACTCCATAAGAGGTGACTTGCTTGAAAGGATGGACAAACTCAAGCACGCAGTTGTCGATAGACTTGATATTTTCGACAGAGTTATCGAGGATGTTCAAAAGGAGATTACGGAGATCAAGAAGAAGATGCATGAACAATGAGTTGTGGAGAAGGATATTTGTGTTATGGTTATATGTTTGTGATATTTTGGACTATATGTGCTTTGTAGTTTAATGTTGAATACCGATGGAGGCAATTTGTTTTTGGTTTGTAATATTTGGTGAAACTTTGGGCTTTGCTTTAATATGGTAGCATTGAACTTTAGTTTGCATTAAGGCAACTTATAATTTTTGGTCTGATATGTTAGGTTGTCGAATGTAAATATCATTATCATGCTTATTTGCACCTCATGGTCAATGATTTGTAAAATTTCAATTTCTAAAGTTAATGCTTAAAATATGATTATTGAAGAACATGTATAAGTGTTGTATAAATATTGAGACAAAATTTTAGCTACATGATATCATTGTCAATTTTTTCATGCTTATGTTTATGCTTATGCTTACGATTTAGTATGCATACAATGCTCTCTCTTTAATATATTCGTCACATGGTATAAATTATCAGTATTCTTTTTACTGTGACAAAGGGTGAGAAAATAGGTAATGCATATAAAATACATATGATATCATTGTCAATTTTTTCATGCTTATGATATTGTGAATATAGTGACACTTTGTTTCACTAATAGACTTGGAATATAATATGAAATGATGCGCATGTTTCTGCTTATCTTTAACCAGCTTTGATGCAGAAAAAGAAAATTCTTCATATCAATCATGCATCTCTGCAGGGGGAGATAAGTGATTTTTTAAGTTCTCATATTATATTTTTATTTTATATCATTTGTTGTCATCATCAAAAGAGAGAGAGTGTTGGGATATTGAGAGACCCCCAATGTAGTTTTAATGATGTTCATCAATGATATGATACTAATGATTTGATTCAAGTATGAATGTTATGGACAATGTAATATTAAGTCATGAAGAACATAGATGCAGCATAGCTCAAAACAAAGATATTGAAGCTATGAACATGGAGCAATTTAAGAGTCAAGACATGGATCAAATGAAAACAACAATGAGGAACCAAATGAAGTTAATGGCCCAAGACAAGCAAATAAGACTTAAGATTCTAAAGTGTGTCAAATTGTTTAAGTAGAGTCTTAGTTTGTAAATGCTAAATCTTGGGGCTACACACACAAATTCTATAAAAATGTTTTTAAATCGAATTAAATATGTGTTACATTATTAAATAATAGTTTTGAAATGATTTCAAAGCAGTTTTATAGAGAAAAACTCATGTGTCATAGAATAGATGACATCCACACCCTGATAGCCGACTATCTGTGAGTAGAATTTGAACTAAAAGTTCTGAACTATAGTGCCAAATATATCCTTAAGATAGCTGACTATCAATAAGAAGATATCCGACTATCTCCTGTGGATAGCCTACTATCTTGGTCAAACGACTAATTTTAATGGAAAACGTGATTTACACAATATGGTCGTTTCTAGCAGTTGAGAGGGTTTTATGGACTCGATTTGAATTGTTTTCATCCTCTATAAATACTAGACAGTCCAGAACTTTAAGATATCAATTTTTAAGAAATTTCTTATAATCTTCAAGGATGTTCAAAAGCTCCATCATCCTAAGAATCTCTCTTTTTGGCCATTGTGTTTAAGTTTCTTCTGTGATTATTTCTCTAATCTTTTTTATTATTTTGCTGGCCTCTTGCAACTTGGATTAGATCTCTGCTCGCAAAGTTTAATTTTAGAGTTTTCAAATTCAAGTTTCTTTTGATCTATTGGGCTTCACTTATATTTTTTGAAGTACAAAGGCCTTGTTTTTCTTTATAGCCTCACATAAAACACAAAAGCTCCATTATTTGGATATAGAATCAAAAGGGTGTAACAATCATTGATAAAGGTTTGTAAGCCTTTCGAAAATTCCTAGGTAAGTCGATTAATAACTTGTATTATCTTGTGAAAGGGGCATTGTTGTACTTGGTTTGAAATCCTAGTTTTCGTGTAACTAGATGGTTAGGATCCTAGCAAGTGAAGCTATGTAACTATATTATTTTTTTGCAATAATGAATTTAATCTCGAGGGAGGTTGGGGATTGGACGTACCCAGGTTGTAGAGAACCATGATAAATTCTCGGTGTTTGCACTATGATTACTCTTATTGTCTCTCTACTTATTGCTTGTTTTCTAATTTCTGATGTGCTTATTATCTTTGTCTTATTACAAGCTTTAATATTTGTATTGATTAAGTACTAAGACATGTACCACTTTTTGGGGACTTAGGCAACTTAATTAGAAGGGTTTTTAATTTACAAAAAAGTTCTATCTTTATACACAATTCTATTCAACCCTCTTATAGTGTTGTCTGTTATTCACAAGATCTGACAAACTCATGGAATTATGCATTCATATCATGAATGGCGTAATAAAAGTGATTTCAGAAAAAAATTGAAAATAATCCAATCAAAATTTCAAGAGTTTGACTAGAAAGTGTTAATCCGAAGAAGCACATGTACATGAAGTATACAAGGGAATAAGCAACAAAATAATGGTATATGGACAAGGAGGATGACACAATATACTTGCAAAGTGATTGGATGATGCAAAAACGTATATCTCATGTCTAAAAAAGTAAAAGAATAATCCTAATAATCCTAAAGATTCTAACACTCTCTCGCCAACTTAAAGACAAGCATTATTCTCAAGATGGCAGAGTATTTGATTATTCAAGGATGCTAGAACAAAAGCATAGAAAAAGGAGAACATACGAAGGAAAAAGTTAAAATTAACGTTTATTAAAGCTATTTACACTACATTAATAAAGGAACACACCATGGCAAAGAGTATATCACAGATATTCACTGGTGGAGGAAGCTGCTCGAATAGTTCCGTGCACTCCTCAGCGAGCGTCTTCTCAACCAATGCTCCAACTCCACTCAAAACATTGGTGGCAAGCAACATAGCCCCAAGCATCCCCTTAAGCTTTATAAATATTTCCTGCAAGAGATATGCTGTGTTAAAATGATATGGGTGCACTTGCCAATTAGTGAATGCTTACCAAAATGGGTCGTTGTAAACGATAAACACATTTGAGTTTACATGATGACTATCTGAATTTAAATGATATGGAACTGAGAACTGAGATTCAGAAATGGAGGGAGTGTTTTGATGAGAACTTACCTGAAAAGTATCGCCAAGCTCTGGTTGGTGTAAGGCCTCAGGAGGAAAGGAAGTGCCTGTAGAGAGAAATCATGAGGAGAAGGCAGCTCAGGTTCAATTTAGACCATCTCACAATTGGTTTCACTTGTCTCATCCTCACCATCAGAGTATGCATGCTCTATAGTCCACCTTAGACTCTGAAAATCTTAATGAACGATGGCTTGGTATGCATTCTGAGGTGAAGGAAATGATAGCTACTAAACAGGATCTATATGAAGGTATTGCTCGGGTTACGTCATAATCGGTAAGATTTTTCCCTCACACACATCCTCCTCCTCCTCCTCCTCCTCAATAGACACTCTGAGCTGTCCTTCCAATGCTCTTATACACCTTAAGCTATGGAGATGAATCAGAATGGAAACATGACTCTAGCTCTGAACATGACATCAATCTCCCTCTTAGCTTCACTCATCTCCACCATATTATCATCATCAATATAAAAATACATCGTGTCTCCATTGTGGCTAACATGCACACCATCATCCATATCCTCATACTCATCCAGATAAGGATGTTCTGCTCCCTCTACTTAGTTCCAATGAACCCAAACACCTTGTTCTTCAAAGTATTCTACGGAGTCACAGTGAATAGAGCCCACAGATAGCTCCTTCGTATAACTCTAGACCTGCTGGACTACATCCTCAAGTAGAAATGAATCATGGACATCATATTCATTTCTAAGCGAATGATCTCCAAATGACACAGTCTGATCATACTCTACAAGGTCCCATAAGTATCACCATGCATCCTTGGTCATGTATTAAAAGCAATCTCCATTGTTGTTCATCTGCATAAAGTCCCATATATGTAGATGTAATCATGTGTAGAAGATCCTAATGAGATAATCATCATGGAAGCTATGATGTGGGAATGCAAGTACTAAGTCGTTGAACCAATCCTGAGTCTAACAATAGGCCTCCCTTTCAAATTCGACAAAGTACAGGATTTATTGTTTCATTGATTGTTGCTACTTTACGTGCCTCAAGAAAGAAGAAATAAATATTTAAAAATTTGGCCTTAAAAGATAGCCACGTTGTAAATGAATCTCGAGGCAGTGCATCAAAGCACGATCTAGCATCGTCTTTTAAAATATAGGGAAATGCTTTGAGAGAAACATTGTCTGCACAAATTATCTTATCAAACAATTCTTTACACTCCATCAAGAATCTTTTTCAAACTTCTTCATATGTAAATACAGATTCTCCAACTCCATACCACGAAAAAACGGTGGAAATTGGGTACCCTCCAAATAAGCTTTGAAAAAGTTTGGAGTTTTTTCCAAACTTTATTGACTCAAGAAGTTTTCTTTTTAAAAAGTTTGTGGGTACACTTGCATTTGCTTAGGGGGAATAAACTTGTATTTTTTTATGGGGATATATATGTAATTTTGTAGGGGTATACTAGTGACAGTATATGCTTAAGACAGTTAAAAATAATAACTACAATATGAAGTGACAACATTCCATATTTAAAAAGCATGCATTTAAAATTTATACTGTTTCATATTACCTTTTCTGTTTTGTTTTATGTTTTTTTTGTTATGTATGCATATTAATGTATATAGTATAAATATTATACAAAACATTTGACCATTTTTCAAAAAAAATTACGGAGAAGAAAAAATGACTTAAAAAGTGAAAAATAAATAAGTAAAAAGACTAAACACTGAGATGGACGTATCCTATCAAAGTTTCCAAAAACAATAAAAATTGTGGCATGCAAAAAGCGTTGTCCTTGGCAACGGCACCTAAAAAACGTGACACATGCAAAATATTGCACATGCTCCCCAGTATAGGAGGTCGTCAATTAATAAAGTTCCTGGTGAGCCGAGGTCGAATCATGGGAATAATTCGACAAATCATAGTTTCAATTGACTAAAGAAAGGTGATAACAAGAGTTCAATCACTACGGTAACGTGATATTAGGGGGAAAATGGGTGAAATGATCAACCTAATTTACGATAAATAGTGTTGGCAGATCTAATGATCAAATAGCTAGGAAGAGAGAGGGAGTGTGTGATATGCTTTTGTTAGGGCTACAATCTACTATGATGTCCAATCTCCCTTGGATTACTCAATCTCACATCTTTGCCAAGGTATGGAGATCAGATAAAACAAGCATTCAAAAGCAATAGATTTAGCATCTTGGGTACTCATTGGATACATGGGTTTCATATCCTAATTTTGTGAATAGATGAACCTCGTGATTCACCAGCCTACTAAGGCCCCTTGACGGGTTTATAACGTAGATAATTCCTCGTGATACACCATCCTAGGATCCCTCGATGTGTAGTGCAAATGCACGTAGATAGTGCCACGTGACACATCATCCTCTAATTCCTCGATGGGTAATGTGTATACAATAAAATATAAAAATGAATCAATCCTATGATTTCAATATTTAGTGGTACTAGAGATCATTTGATTTCAGCCAACCCCCTTCACTGTTCTTAGAACAACAACATCAGCAGCACAACAACAGCATCCTCTTCCATTCTAAATCAAACAAACCCAAATCGATTTCAGCCAATTTCATTCCATCTCCATGTATTTCCATAACCAAATTGAAATTCATCCCAAAACAACCCGATTCCATCATCTCTCCCCCATTCAAGCCAAAAATTGGAAACCAAATCAAAGAGCAAATCAGAAATTGAAATTAAGAAAGTGAGAAATCGGGAATCAGATTGAAATTCAAAATCGGAAAACAAATCTTTAGATTCCTTCATCCCTCACCCCTCTCTCGATGTCCCTCCCTCCTCCTAGCAGTTGCACGCGCTGCCGCAGCCTTGCAGCCGCCGCCCGCCAGCTGCCGTGCCACCGCCCCCAGGCTCGAGCCCTGCAGCTGCCTGCCCAGGCCGCCGACATGCACTACCAGAGCCACTTGCCACCACGCCCAAGCGTCCTGCGTCCCTTGCCGCCCAGCCCTTGCCGCTGATCCCCCTGCAAAGCAAAGCAAACAAAAAGAAAGAAAGAAAATAGAAACGAAAGAGAAGAAGAAGAAAGAAAGAAGAGGAATAAGAAAAGAGTAGAAGCAGGTATTATCTTAATGGGTTTTAAAGTGTATTGGGTTTGGGTAATGAAATTATTTGATAATGGGTTATGTAAGTTAATTTAAGTTAGCCTTTTGGGTTTGCTTATTGGGTATTGGGTTTTAGTTGGATAATGTATGCTTATTGGGTTGGGTTTAATTGAACTATTAACCTATTGGGCTTTGGGTCTATTTATATATGGGGTATGAATCATTAACTTATTGAATCATTAGGCCATTTTGTTAAGTTAATTGATTACTCAAATTTTATTATAAAATGAGTTTAAATAAGTTAAAAATCAATTAGTAGAAATTATTAGTTAAGTTAACAATAGTTTTTATTCATATTAGTTATTAATATGCGTTCACGGTTAGTATGTAAGTATACTTACATAACAGTTAGTGAAATTAATGTTAGTAATAACAACAGGTTATCATGTATTGGTTAGTTTATAATGATAAATAATTAGTTAAAACTTCTGTTTGATATCATATACGTGATGCAGATAAAATATGACATACGCTACAACCACTTGGACACCCAAACTCACATCGAGGCAAGTATTTTATCGTAAATGAATTGCAAATTGAACTGTTCAAACTTAGTACTAAAATCTTATTTTTACGTGCTTGTCGACTTTAGAAGCCAAATCGTGTGCTTTCATTATATTGGTTGTCTTCTAATTTAAATGGACATGTTATATTAATGTTGATCGTTTAGAACAATTCACTACATGCCTGCTATTAAATTGGACTACCTTTACTACCTGTATGCTATCAAGTTAAATTAATTTGGAAAGAGGGTATGTTATAACTTGAAAACATATATGTGAAACCATCGAATACAGATGGGATGAAACCATCGAATACACATAGGATGTAACCTAGTTGGTGACTAGACAGACACTTTGGATGGGGTTGGTTCATGTAGTAGAGTTTGTAAATGTGGTTTGAACAACTTACAGCTACCTCCATACCACACTAATGGAGGCAAGCATCTTGGCCATCTTCCAGGTTAGGAATGGCAAGAAGCGCATGGTAAACCCTGATGATAGAGTGTATCGAGAACATTTACCTACTCAGACATGGACTTATCATGAGCACAAATAATCAAATACTCAATATAAAACTTCTTTACTTTTTGAGCGGCAAATTCATACATGCTCGTACCTTACTTTCTACACTTATTATTCTTAAATGTGTACTAACGCTCTTTTGTCCTTTTCTAAGTTATTCTTTATTTCATTACTTTAAATATCTTGCCAAGCTTATCGCTGACATGTATTTCAATGTATTTATGAAATATATGTTAGGTTCAGAGACAGAGTACATCGAGGATCTTACTTTTGGGGATCCTATCTTAGAGGTGGACCCTGCTGATCAAAGTTACAAGGACGCGGAGATCCTCCCTGCTGAAGACTAGAGCGAGCTATTTCTATTTCAGTTTTATTAATTAACTTGTTGTTTTCAGCTGTGTTTACTTTCAGCAGATTGAACAGCCATGCTAGGCCGTAATACTGTGTACTTTGTTTTAAAAACGCTGGTGTTAAAAATGTAATGACTATTTATGCTTCTTCTGAGAAATTCGCGTGCAGGGACATGCTTTGCTAATTAAGGCTTATTGTGCTTAAGTCAAAAAAGAAAGAAAAAAGTACATCTTCTTTGCTTTAAGCACATGCGTACCCGTTCGCGTCCTCGCTCTCAAGTATAATGGGAAGCGGGTTGTGACAGGTTTTAGTGGTGGCCCATGCAGATCCTATCCTATTCTTTCACTCTGCAAAATACTTCAGAAGCAGTGTGAATACCATCACTAACATAATCGTTTGAATAACTTTTTACACAAAAGTTTGACTTGTTTTATTTGCGGTATGTCAGGAAGACCGCACACTCACAACGGTAATGGAACTAGCGGAAATGGTGCTCCCGACATCATGAACTCATTAGTATCATAAGAGGAATGTTGGAGACCCAATAACAGCTGATCCAGTATGGTCAGCAGCCTACACCACCTGCACCGCCCCTCCTCAAGCCGAGCCTGTAGCCAAACAAATTCGGGAGCTGAATGATCGACCCAGAACTAACTCCGAAACGTTGTCGTCTAATCTCAAGCATACGGTATACTGGCAAGCGGGTATCGAACACGGGGAAGCGGTGCTATACTACCAATCTACGCCTAGGTTGAGTTAGACTTGCGGGTTTCTTGGTGGACGTGGAATATAGAATGTCATAATGGTGATGGATGCGAAGTTCGTGTCACTCGATATCGCAAACAAGGGATTTCACACAAAGAAAAGAATAAAATATAAAAGACTAGGGCTTTAGGACTCACCACTAGGACCGTCGGATGTCGACGCTAGGCTTGGACTCATACGTTGCATTGGGTCAATGGGATTGGTCTCTCAGCTTGTACTACTCTCGTAGGTTAGAGATTCGAGGTATTTCGGTGGCTCTCATTGACGCAATGGCGGTAGCCGTCAATGTAGTGATATAGTTTATCGGTAGATCCCCTCAAGGCACGAGCCGTGCATGGTCACGAGCCTTAGTTGGATCTACTGACTCCCTAATTAAATCCTAAGGATACTCCTCAAGCTAATCAATTCCACAGACCGTGGGCATGATCTCAGTACGAGTTCTGCCAGGGATTTGGCTGGATCAACCAAAGTACTTCCCCTTTATTCCTAACGCATCATAAAAATCCTATCTTTTCACCTAAATCCTAAAATCCTAGGGCTAATCTATTAGCCCTAAAAAAGATTATTCAAGCATAGCTAACATTATGAAAACAATAGAGATCATTGCTAGTATCATAGAAAAACAATAAGAAGAACTAAAATAAAATTAAAGAGATAAAATATTTATCTTGATACAAGAGGAGGGGCCTATGGCTTAGCCCAACTCCAAAAAAAGATTGTCTCCAAAACTTCTTAGAACTCCCTAAAAAACTCTCCAAAAGTGCCCTCTACTGACGGCTACAATTCATTAATATAGTCCCCTCAAAACCCTAGCAAAAAACCTAAAAAAACCAACTGAAATTCGTGCCCAAAGCCAAATCCGGACGCAACTAAGTTCTGGGCCGTAACTGACTCGGGTCGAGTAGCCCCCTATTCGATCGAGTCAGCAGTAGGGTAGAAATCCCTCCAAAAAATACCGATCTGTCTGCTCGGACTGAGTAGGGTCCTGCTCAGTCGAGTAGATGGTCGAGTACAGATTTTAGCACTGCAGTATCAACTTGCAGAAACTTTCCTGAGCTCATCCGAGCTCAGATTGGCACATTCTTAGTGGCATTGGAACCGTCATAAAGTCTAATATCTGGGAAAAATATCAGAAATATAAAGAAAAATCCCATGTGAAAGAGGATTTGAGAGTACACTGCTATCTGAAAATCATGGCGCTTGTCTTACTCGACCGAGTAGCATTCGTGCTCGGTCGCGTAGCCCGCCTGCTCGATCGAGTCATCAGTGGATCTGAGCTTCTCCTCAAATTATCATTCTGTCTGCTTGGGTTGAGTAGGTCCTGCTCATTCGAGTCATCAGGAAGCCTGGATTCTTCGTCCAAAACCTCGCTCTGCCTGCTCGGGTCGAGTAGACACCTACTCGGTCGAGTCGGATGTTTGATGGTAGAAGCTCAAAGTTGGGTTGACTTGGTCGAGTCACCTCTCTGCTCGGTTGAGTGGCTTGTCCATATCTCCTCGCTGAATCCACGCGTCAGCTCGTTCGAGCAGCAGAATGCTGCTAGGGTCGAGTCGCCTGGGAAAGTGGCATAGTTGCTTCTTGGCTTCTTCTTTTTCTTTCTCTTCCGCCTTTCTTCCTCTAGTCTTCTTCTTTATCATCTCAAGCATGTCATCATGAGTCTCTTTAGTGCTCTCACATCGCCGAACGTCTTATTTACTTCAAATTGCTCTAATATCGCTCCAAATCCCTGAAATGGACTTAAACGCTTCGAAAGTCATATTGTTCGAAAGTCATATTCTTAGTGGCGTGTTTGATTTTGTTGGCTCTGACGGGCGATCTAGGATTTTGTTTTCTCTTTCTGTTTGTCTCTCTCTCTATTTTTCCCTCCAAGCTCATTCTCTCACTCGTCTTCCTCAATGACGAGAAAGGGTTCAGCTTGGGGGATTTTGACATGCGTTTATATTTTATATATTCACGCACGTCTTCTTCGTGATTTTCTATTGTTTTCCGTCACTCTGCACCCGTTCTTTTGCGTTTTTTGTATCTTTTCACTTTCTCCGTGTTTTTGTGCAAATGCAGGAGTTTCTAGCGTTGGGGACATACAAAGAAGATATCATCAGTCGTCGGAGCAACGGGAGGAGTTACGCGTGATTCCGGGGGCCAAACATCGAAGATTACTATATTTCAGCCCCCAACCGATCGGTTGGACAGAGCCAACCGATCGGTTGGTGCACGCGTATCCGACCCGGACAGAAGCAGCAGAAGAAGAGCAGCTCACCCGATCGGTTCAATGATCGGGGGAGATCGACAGAGCTCTCTGTCTTTTTGAGCTTATTTCCAACCGATCGGGTGACATCTCACCCGATCGGTTCATCTGAAGCTGAAATTTCCCAAATGACGACCCGGTCACGTCAACCGATCGGGACAGCGGACAGTTTATGTGTGTGAAGCGCTGAAGGCCAAACGACTAGCAGCTCACCTGATCAGTTGATGCTTCAATCGATCAGTTGATGCTTCAACCGATCGAGTGACCTCATTTTCTACATATAGTCGACCTAGGTTTTCCAGAAACGACCCCCATTGTATTTTCTGATTTTTTGGGATTTGTGACGGCTGAGAATTTCTTTAATCTTGTAACCGATTGTTCTAAAACTTTAGTATTGTCTTAATATCATTGCTAGCATCTCTTTTTATTGACTGATTACGATTTCAACCGTTGAATTTCGTTTAGATTGTATTTTTGCCATGAATTGTGAGTAGTTCCCTAATCTAGGATTTTGGTGGAAACCCCTTCGTGGGTTCTCCCTAGAGCGACCAAAGGAATAGGATTTCGAAAGGGTTTAGGAATTTAGATGGTTACGCGTGGTGTTTCATTGTCATTGGTGGGAAAAAGACTGCCTCTGACCGTCGTGCCAAGGGGGCATAAAATTGGCGTTTGACTCCCTAGCCACAGCTCATGCCCCTAGCGTAGACATTGAATCCTAGCGCGTGGAAACGGCAGGATGAGATGTTGGGAGTAATCGTTGCGAGCTTAGTGCTCCCGGAGTCGGTCGGTGTTAATGGACATGGAAATGCCCACCGACCGAACCTGGGTAGTCCTAGCGTATCATCCTGGGCATCGACCGGAATATCGGGCCCATGGGACGCTAGGAATCACTCCTAGTGGCAACGTCTCACTACTGAACTCTAAAATCCAATCGTTATCATATCCGTCGGTCATAATGGAGAAGACACATGATAGGGTGGAAACCAAAGTCCTAGGTTCCCTTTTATATATTACATCCTTCGTATTACCATTCGTGACAACCTACCGATCGTTTTGGTTAGCTAACCCATTGGGTGAACCAGTTCCTTCTTGACAACAAGCACAACACACGCCTCCCTGAGTTTGACCCCCAAGCCACACTACAACACTGTGCGCTTGCTGTTATAAATATTTAAATATGGTATCTTCGATCTCTATTGCATGCATTGCTAAATCTAGGGGACGTCAGGGACCTTGGACATGGGTAAGAAGGCGGAGAATGGCGGCGATGTTTCGCTCGAGTGCGAGGAAACGTGGATGTGAAAGGAAAGAAGTGGATGGATCCGAGGAGGTGGAGGAGGATGCGGCAGCACGCAAGGCAGCCATCTCGGCCTCGAGAGTGAGGCGAGCAGACGTAGCACGGCGCATCGTAGAGTGCGTGCCCGAAGCAATGGGTGTGTCGACATGAGAGGCCAGGCCGTGCAGGGCCGTGAACAGGGCCTCGAAAGAAACAATAGTAGCAGCCGGGGTGGTGACACTAGGTCCAACCCTGGGGTCCTCACTGAACGCAGGGATGTCCTGCTCGCTGAAGTGGACGACAGGGGAAGGTGGGCAAGGTGCGTCAGGGAGAGGAAACTGTAGATGTAAACCCCTACAAACTCAAGATCAGGAGGAAACGACCAATCTGCCTCAAGGTGAATAGACATGCGGCCATGATTTGGAAGAATGGAATATGGTGCAGGGGTGGCCATAGTAAAAAGCAAACCTACCGTTGCTTCACGGCCGGATCATATGGGTGTGCCTCAGGACATCAAGATCGAGATATGTAGATCCTAGGGCACACGGCAAATCGGAGAGGATCACGATGTTGAAGGGAGGGTGTAAGGCAATGAGAGTAATGAGGTCGCCGTAGCAATATTTACCCTTTGTTTGCGCTGCTAATATCAATGAGCTTTTGAAATAGCCACGCAGCAGCGTTTATTCGTACGCATGGGGCCTCGAAGGTAATCCCATCAACACCGAGAATGAAGGGGAAAGTCATCGCCCAAAGGATGAATAAATCTGGGATGGTCACGGTACCGGACTCATCCCTAAGAAAGAAAGGGCTCGATATGATATGGTGGGCGAGACGGAAGACCGGGTGGATGATGGAAGAGGCCTTGGCCTTGGCTCTAGGAAAATTATCGTGAAGAGTGAGGCGTCCCCAAAAATGGTCGACATCGAAGTCGCAAGCAATTTATAGGGGGGATGCTGCCTTCTAGATTGGGGAAACCGAACATATTGTTGATGTAGTCACAGGGGCACGGAAGTTTCGGTTTCGAAGGCAAAAATCGACAATTGACCCCTCCTCAGTTTTGAGAGTGGAGAGAAATTCTAATGTGAGGAAGGGGTAGGATGGGGCATGGGAGTGAGGAAGGGGTAGGATAGGGATTCGACTTCGGAGAAAACTCCGAGGTCGAGCAGGGTTTGATCGTGTGCAAACTTGGTGGCTAAGTGAGATCTTTGGCTGAGTTGAAAATAGAGGTCTTTGTGTGTCTGACTCATGAAATGGACTCCCTGCGGTCCCATCAGTGGGTCCACCACAGCTATGATAGGTTAGGGTGGTGGTTAGGTGGGCGGTTGAGGAGGAGCATGTCCACGTGTGGAACATGTGGATTTTTGTCTCTTGCGAGACGGCTCCTCTTCCACCATGATGCGCTTACCTTTGTCCTTATCTTTTGCCATGTTTGTGTGGTGATTTAGTGTGATATGCAAGATTATATGAGTGTGCACACAACCAATGACAAGGGAGCAAAGTAATAATACTTGGGCAAAATAAAAAATCAAGCTAAGGAGCAAGTTTAGCCAGTAATGAAGCGAGTCCAAGCTCCCAAAAGATCCCACGCTGTATGATGGAGGGATTTGGGAAATCGTCGCACGCTAATCCAACAGGAAATGAAAAATTTCGAAAATTTGGGGCTAGGGCTTGGGTTTTGGGCGTTTTGTGGTTGAATATGGTCGATGGGAAGGGATTGATGGTGGGAGAGTAGTGGAGGAAGTGGGTAAAAGAGATGGGAGTGGTGGGAGTGAGGAGGGAGATCGATCGGGGAGAAGCGAAAATGAACCGCTCGAATCGCGAAGTTGGAGGTCGGGTGAAATGGAGTCAGTTGGGGGGTATTTATAGGGTTAGGCGAACCGATCTGGTGAAAGTTCACCCGATCGGTTGGGTCGATTTTCGAAAAATCATTGTTGGATAGCAGCTACAGGTCAACAAATTGGGTGAGATTCCACCCAATCGGTTAACTGCTCCCAAAAAATCCCGAGACTTCTGTCATCGTCACCCGATCAACGACCCGATCGTCGGAAATGATTTATGAAGATAGATGAAGATGAATCTAATCCAATTGTTGTGTGTCTGCGATGGGAAGACCCGCTTCTGTCAACCGATCGGTTGACCGCTCCCCAAAAATTCCCGAGGCTTTTGTCATCATCACCCGATCTGCGAGCCGATCGCCGCTTCTGTCAACCGATCTGTTTGCTCGTGTGTTGAAATTGGGCACTTTCTGATACTGACCACCCGATCGGTTGATGCATGAACCGATCGGGTGGGAGAAATTCCTGCACAAATACAAAAAAATCATCTAATTATCCCAACAAAAATCTCCATAGTAGTATTTTTTCACAAAAATTAGAAAACTAATCCTATAAAAACCGACAAAAGTTCAGAACATGGGTTGCCTCCCAAGAAGCGCTGTTGTTTATAGTCGTTTGCTCGACTCCCGATATATGATATTGATGGGGGTTTGTACGGGTGACGCTCCACGATCGGCGTCCTCTCTGTCGTTGGGGCAGGAGCACTTCTTGTTGACAGCGGTGACAGGTGAATGGTCTCAACGACTCTCCCGCTGGTGATGTCTGGGGCTTTTCCCTCAAGTTAGCGTCAATCGCCACTCTTCTCAAAACTCGGACTTCATCAGCTGTGAACTCCAAAAGCTCTTTTCCTTTGCTCTTAGTCAGAGCAACCTTCCTAAATCCGGGGGGAGTCGACCGAGAGACACATACTTCTTCAGTGACTTCTTCTTTTTCCAACCCAATATGCTCCTCGACCCTATCCAAGCCTTCAGGGGGGTTCCTTGAAAGAACCTCCCATGATCCTGTTTCAATAATTCTCTCTTCTTCTACCTCCATCGGGTTACATCTGGGTTCCTCTGGTGAAAACTTCATCGACAATGCCAAGTCAAACTCTACTTTTTGATCTCCCATGTTTAGGGAGAGTTTTCCTTTCTTGACGTCTATGAGTACTCCTGCTGTTGCCGTAAATGGTCTCCCTAGGATAATCGGAGTGTAATTACCGTCAGGCATGTCTATAACTACGAAATCGACTGGCACATGCACACCGCTGACATTGACCGACAAGTCATCGACTACCCCCACCGGGTACTTTACTGATCTGTCTGCCAGCTGCAGAATCATTCTCGTGGGTTCAAGCTCACCCATATTTATCCTCTTGTAAAGCGATTGGGGCATCAGACTTACGCTTGCACCCAAGTCGACAAGCGCTCGATTGATTGATACCTCCCCTATTAAGCAAGGGATAGAAAAACTCCCGGGGTCTTTGAGCTTTGGCGGATTGGCTCGTTGAATTAGAGCGCTGCATTCTTCTATTAGGACAACTTTCTCTTTTCTAGTCCCCTTAATAACTAGGTCCTTCAGAAATTTTGCATACGAGGGGATGGTCTTGATTGCTTCCAGAAAGGGGATCTGAAGACTCAGGTCCTTCACCATTTCGAAGAAATTGCCATACTTTTCATCGATTATTCTTTGACAAGCCTCTGTGGGAATGTCACTGTAGGCTTGAAGACCCTTGAGTTGTCGCCTCATTTTTCTTCTTCTCTTCAGAAACTCCCTCCGGATTCACGTGGTTTGATGTTGGAGCTCCATTGTCATTTACTTCCAGATTTGTCTTTCATTGACTAATGGAGCTTCAGGTTCTTTCACGGCCTCCTGCGTCGAAATCTGTGTACCACTCCTTAAGACTATTGCAGAGACATTTGCTTGATCGTGCGTTAAGGCTAGTGTTTGGTTGGGTCCCCTTGGGTTCACCTCTGGCTGGCCCGGCAGTTGCCATTGTGCTTTTTGGAGATTGGCTACTTGTAACCCCAGCTCGGTCACATGATCGGCCAAAGACTTCTGCCCAATCTGCAGCTGTAGGATGATCTTCTCCTGATTTGATATATGCTGAGTAAGGAGGTTCTCGATAGGAGAGACCACCCGTTATTAATTGTATTGTTGCTGCTGGGGCGGTGGTTGCTGATTTCTAGGAGGGTACTACTGATATATCTGTTGCTGAGGTGGAGGGGGCTGATATAGCTGCTGCTGAGGTTGCTGATACGGTACCCTGTAGCTGAGATTGGGATGGTTCCGGTTGTTCATAGAATATGTGGGATTGGAACTCGTCCTCGGTGGATAGGGTGCATTACCCGTCGGATTATAAAAGATGGCACTCGCTTGATCCAGCGGTGCCGAGATATCTCCACCATCAAATTCTCCCATTACTTCAGCCTCTACCGCTGCCACATGCTGAGTGTTGGTGCCACCGGCTCCAACCATGAATGCAGAAATCTGGGTGGAAAGCAAATCAAATTTGCTAGACAGTTTGTCAACTTCCTCTACAGCCTTCTGTGTAGCTCGATCGTCGCTCCACCTTTCATTGTTCGATGTCATATTTTCCAGAATATTTCTAGCATCGACTTCATTTCTTGCCATGAAGGATCCTCCCGCCGCGGCATCCATTGAGGACTTTAAGTCGTCCCTCAGCCCATTGTAAAACAAGTTGATAATCTGTCAACAGGGAAGCTCATGGTGAGGGCATTTTCTCTGCATTTCCTTAAACCTCATCTATGCTTCATGCAATGATTCATGGCTAGCCTGGGAGAAAGAGGAGATTTCGCTCCGTAGCTTTATTGTCTTCCCCGGAGGAAAGAACTTGTTCAGGAATGCATTTGAAAGCTTCTCCCAGATTGTAAATGTATTGGGGTCCTTTCCCCTTAGCCATTGTTTTGCCTTGTCCCGTAGAGAGAATGAGAACAATCTCAACCGGATCGCTTCGATTGACACGCCATTGATTTTGAAAGTCTCACACTTTTCCAAAAAAGAATCCAGGTGCTCGATCGGGTTCTCCGTAGGAGCCCCAAAACACTGGTCCTACTGGATCCAAGCCACTAGCGATGGCTTTAGCTCAAAGTTTCCGGTAGTGATGGCCGGAGGTTGAATGCTAGACGTGGATCCGATGGACGGCATAGAATACTCGAGCAGAGACTTCTGAGGAACGATATTTCCTGCCATGGAAAATTCTTCTCTTCTTCTTCTTTTAGCGTTGATATGCCTCAGAGTGGCGTTAATCTCAGGATCTAAAGGAACAAAGTCGTCATGACTTCTCGAGTTCCTGCGCATCAAAAATCAAAATACACCGTGAAGCACGTATGGTATGACGCGAAACAAAAACAAAGAATAATGAAGAAAATGAAAAATAAAAATAAAAATAAAAGTGTATAATGTGAAAATTATCACGTAGTAAGGATTTGAACTAGTCTCAGGGGTTAACATGGTCCTAAATTAAACAAGCACGTTGCCTCCCCGGTAACGGCGTCATAAAGCTTGACATCCCCAAGATTTGGCACTATGTAAAGTTGGAACGGGGATATCAGGATTAAAATTTATAACTGCAAGTGCACGGGGTTGTAGTGTGGCTTGGGGGTCGAACATATGGAGGCGTGTGATGTGCTTGAGAACAAATAGGAACCGGATCATCTGGTGGGTGAGCTAGCCCTATCACTTGGTGGGTTGTCAAGATTTGAAATTACAGAAAGGGGTAAGATACAAAAAGTAACCTAGGACCTTGGTTTCCACCCTATCATGAGTTCTCTCTACTACAACCAACGTATAGGAATACGATCGGATTCTAGGGTTTAGTGGTGAGACGTTGCCTCTAATAGCAGTACCTAGCGTCCCATGGGCCCGATATTCTGGTCGATACCTAGGATGATACACTAGGTCCACCCGGGTTCAGACGGTGGGCATTACAATGTATAACACTGACCGACTCCGGGAGCACTAAGCTCGCAACGATTGCTCCCGACATTTCATCCAAGCCGTTCCCATGCGCAAGGAATCAATGTCTACGCTAGGGGTGTGAGCTGTGGCTAGAGGATAAAACTAACGATTTATCACAATTTATTTCCCCTTGGCCCGACGGTCAGATGTGGTCTTTCTCCCACCAATGACAATAAAACGCCGCACGTAACCATCTAAATCCCTATATCCTATTGAATCCCTGATCCAATGGTCATTCTAGGAAGAGCCCACGAAGGGGCTTCCACCAATGTCCCAGATTATGAAACTACTCACTAATCATTGCAAGAGATTCAATAACACAAATTTCAGCCATTGAAATGAAGAGCAAACAATAGAATACTAAAGCAAATGGTATTAATAATGCAATATTAAAGTATCAAAGCGATCAGGAAACTTACAAACCAAAATAAATTCTTAGCAGCCAAAAACCCCTAAAAACAGTTAATAAAATGGGGATTACGTTTTCTGGGAAACCTAGGGCTATATATACATTTTGGCAAGATGCCAGGGAATATTCCCACGGGAAGACAAAAATAAACGTCCAACAGATCGATTGAAACATCAACCGATCGGTTGAGATGACCGTTTGACTGGGTCTTCAGCTTCTGAGATACTTCACCCAATCACTGAACCGATCGGGTGAAGTCGTTGTGTTCTTGAGCTTGTGAAAAAATGCTGTATGTGACCCAATCGGTTGACTCGGGTGGAGTTCGGCTCACAAAATAGAGAAGACTGTTGCACCCAACCGATCACTGAACTGATCGGTTAGGGTTTGCTTCATTGCTGCTTGTCCTCGGGTCTGATACATGTGCACGAACCGATCAGGTGGAACTGTCCACCCGATCGGTTAAGAGCTGAAACGTGATATACTTTAGCGATTGGCTCTCAGGATCTCGTGTGGCACCTCCCGTTGCTCCGGGGACTCATGATGTGGGCTATGTATGTCCCCTACGCTGGCAATCTCCTGCAATAGCATACAAACACAAAGAAAGTAAAAAGGAACTAAAAATAACAAAAGAATAGATACGAAACAACAGAAAACAACGAAAAACAATGGGAAATCATGGAGAAGATGTGCGTGAATATATAAAATATAAACACACGTCAATGATATAAATAGAGGATAACGACAAGATAGGGGGGTCACTCAACAAAATAGTTTCTCTCTCCCAAGCTTAATCATCACATAAAAATTGGGGAGAGAGGGGAAATAAGTGCCAAATACAAGGGTGGGCATAGATGATAAATAGTGGGTTGGGTGCAAAAGATAATTAAGCCATCATATGTGTGAATTTATTAAACTAAGAAAGCATATAAAATTTTATACAGTCCTCTCGCTGTCGAGATGATTCGTGATTATTTTATGCAAAAAATTCTACTTTATATGTACACTACTAGATTGGTACCACCTGTAGCAAAAGGCAGGTCCAATATCTTAGCCGGTGCAAGCAGCTGCTCTATCTGCACTTTTTGAGGATCCGCCAAGGGCATATAGCTGATGTGTGTTTATATTTTATATATTCACGCACGTATTCTTTGTGTTTTTCCGTTGTTTTCCGTCGCCTCGTGACCATTTTCTTGGGATTTTAAGTTTTCTTTCACTTTTTGGTGTTTTTGTGTATTTGCAGGAGATCGCCAGTGTAGGGGACATATAACGAAGATATCATGAGTCCTCGGAGTAACGGGAGGAGTCACGCGTAATCCAGGGGTCAAATGACGAAGATCGCCATTTTTCAGCCCTCCCCTGATCGGTTGGACAAAGCGAACCGATCGGGTGGTGCAGATGTGTCCAACCAGGACGGAACTAGACGCGAAGTGAAAATCAACCGACCGGTTCATCGACCGGTTCAAACCAACAGGGCTCTCGGCCATTTGGAGCTGAATTCCAACCGATCGGGTGACATCTCACCCGATCGGTTCATCTGTAGCCGATTCTTCCAAAAGACGACCTGGAGAGCTCAACCGACGTCCGTTGACCGTGCCAAATCGACAAAACTCTCTGTCAATTTTGGGGATATTTCCAACCGATCGGTTGAATACTCAACCGATCGGGTGACCTAATGCTGCATTTCTCCCAGAGACGACCCGGAGATGCCAACCGGCCGGACCCTGTGAGCGGGTGAAGTTCTAAACCATCGATGCTGAAGCACAAAGCAGCTCACCCGATCCATTGATGCTTCAACCGATCGGGTGACGTCGATTTCTATATATAGTTGCCCCATGTTTCCAAAAACGAAAGCTGTTATTTTTCTGTCTTTTTCTCTCATTGTGACGGCTGGAATTTTACTGTTTTTGTAAATCTTCTGATCTTTGTGAAACTTTAATATAGTCTTAAGAGCATTGGTACTACTTCATTTCAATCGCCTGATCATGATTTTTACGGTTGATTTTTGTTTAGATCGCTTTTTAGCTATGATTTGTGTGTAGTTCCCAAATCTGGGATTTTGGTGGAAACCCCTTTGTGGGTTCTCCCTACTGCTTCCATAGGACTAGGAAATCGATATAGATTAGAAATTTAGAGGTTACGCCGGGTGTTTCTTGTTGGATATTGGACTCCCTGGATTTGGTTTTGGATGATGAACAAACATAATTATAACGTGAACTAACACTTTATGAGCGCAGTTATGGAGATCGTCGCCAAATTCATATGAATATCAATTACGACGTCTCAAGACTTCTCAAAGCACGTGATCGTATGCCTAAAGCTTTGTTGAAGCTTATGGACCTTTTTAGAAGTCATGTAGATTCGATTAAAGCTATTGAAGACGGTATCGTCAAGTTTTATTTATAGTCTTTAAGCTTCTTTCGTAGAATGTTAAGCCTTGAGTAGGTCTTACGGTTTAAATCTTCATAACGCTCATATCTTAGATCTAGGATCTTAGTAGAAGTCCATACAATCCTTCCCGAAGCTTTGCGCTTCGATTCGCGACTTCTTGTGCATGTTAGCTGGTTCAAGAAGAAGAACTGACCGATTAGATGGTGATCTAGTCGGTCGGCAAAGCTTCTTGGACCGACTAGTTTTTGTCAGTCATTTCCAAGCTCTTTACTATTTACAGTTAGTCGGTCTAAGTTGACTCACCAACCGACTAGTTTGTGAACTAGTCGGTCAGTGATGCTTCTGTGACCGACTAGTTGAGCTTTCCCTGTACATGCACATTTGAGCCTGAGCTACTGTTTATCATTAGTCGGTCTGTGTTCATTGATCGACCGACTATTTGATGAACTAGTCGGTCAACTTTCCTTCTTGGACCGACTAGTTTAGATTTACTGTACATGCCAATTTTCACCTAACTTACTGTTTATCGTTAGTCGGCCTATGCTCATTTGGCAACCGACCAGTTGGTGAATTAGTCGGTCAACATTTATTTTTGGACCGACTAAGTCTATTTCTGCTCAGACTTCAGCTTTATCTGTTAGTCGGTCTCAGTTGAGTAACCGACCGACTAGTTGTGAATCTAGTCGGTCAGCTACTCTTCTTGGACCGACTAGTTCCTTTTGTCTGAGCTTTGATCTTTTCTCTGTTCACTCATTAGTCGGTATACGTTTATTGACCGACCGACTAGTTGATGAACTAGTCGGTCGGTGGTTGTTCTTTGACCAACTGTTGGGTTCAGAAAAGAGCCGTTGGAGCTTTAATTGAAACGTTTTTCTCTCTCTCTCTCCTCTATCCTATATATACTTGTTAGGCTGCATTCATTGCAGTCAAGGCTGATATTATTGCAAGTTTAGAGATCAAGAGAAATCATCCTAAGCTCATTCAAAGCTCTTTCATTCCATTCAATAATCTCTCCTCACTCTTACTTCCAAAGAGAGATTCATTGAGTGTGAAGCCTTCCAAGCCAAGTGCTTGATTCTAGGTCACCAACATCCCCATAGCTCTCCATCGCTGATCTTCATCTTGGAGCTAGGGTTTGGTGCCACTTCTTCTTTCTCAAAATCATCTTTGCCCTAATTTGTAAGCATTACTCAAGGCATATGTATTTTGTCGGTAAGAAGTTTCGTATTTCATTTCAATTTCATATTGTAAGTTTCACTCTCGGTTGTGAGAGTGTGGTTGTGATCCCGGGTTGTGGGAGTCACAAATTACTTTGTGTATGATTTGACTTTTGAAGGTTTTTCACGAGTATTTCATAGTGGAAATCTTGAGTTAGGGTTTCTAACTCAAGTATCCGGAGGGGATCCGGGTGGTTGGGACGTAGATCACCGGGAACAAGTCGGGGAAGCTTGGGTGGATCCGAACCCAGTAATATCTATTGTTTGCATTGTTAATTTTGTTGTTGTCTTCAATTTAAGCTTCTGCAAATTGATTTGGTAGTTGTTTGCACGATAATTAGGAATTATACTCCTTGTTAGTTTTTAAAGTACTATTCACCCCCCTCTAGTACTTGTGCAGTAGCTTGTAGGGCATTACATTTGGTATTAAAGCCAGATACTTAGCTATGTCTGCCAACGACAACAAGACCGTGTGTCCACCTTCCGACTATGGCACCTTTAGGAACCGTGAAGGAGCATCTTCGGTGATGGAAGGACATTCCTCAACGAGGCCTCCATTCTTCAACGATACCAACTACGGGTACTGGAAATGCCGGATGGAAACTTTCCTCCGGAGTGCATCTCTATGGAGGACCACGATGAAGGAATACGTCGAGCCCGCCGAAGAAGACTTTGAGAAATGGACAACCGCGGAGGTCGCCGCGGAGGTAAGCAATGCCAAGGCAATGAATGCCTTGCAATGCGCATTGGAGCCTGAGGACTTCAATAAGATATGCACATGTAAGAGTGCATATCAAATTTGGAACTCCCTCCTCATACTACATGAAGGGACGAGTAGGGTAAGATACTTTAAACTCATTGTTGTTAACAAAGATTACGAAATGTTTCATATGCAACAGGGTGAGAAGATGAAGGAGTATTATGCTCGCTTCGTCGATATCATAAACGAGTTGGAGGCTCTCGGCAAAACCTACACCCAAAAGGAGAAGTGTTCGAAGCTTATCGAAGGACTTCCTTCTTCTTGGGAAAAGCGTACCTTCGCCATCGAGGAAGGTAATGATATGAATAAGTACACCGTAGTTCAACTAATGGGTACTTTAATGTCATACGAGGTATGCAAGGATAGCAAGTTAAAATTGCAGGAAAAGATGAAGTCCTACCTAAAGCAAGACGAGCCAAAGAAGAAGGCTATTGCTTTCAAGGCCGCTCCATCCACATCCACATCAACCGATGATGAAGACTCGAAAAACGAGTTGGACTTGGAGTCCATGGCACTCATGGCCAAGAAGTTCAACCGTTTCTTCCGAAAAGGTAACTATAAGAACAAAGCTAAATTTGGTTCTTCTAACGCCTCCTCCTCTCCTTTGTGTTTCAAGTGCAATAAGCCAGGACACATGAAAGCGGAGTGTCCTCTAAATAAGCAAAAGGAGAAGTGGAAGGCGCCGAAATTCGACAAGTCCAAGAAGTACAAGAAAGGGAACAAAAAGGGACTTGTCGGAGCAACATTCACCGACTCCGAGGATTCCTCAAGCGGAGAGTCGGACGATGAGCAAGTGGAGCAAGCACACATGTACTTCATGGCAAGAGAGGAGAATGATCAAGGATCTTCCTCTTCCGATGATAGTGACGACGAAGGTGATGAGGTAACTATGGATGACCTTAGGAATGCTAATTCTCAATTATGGTCTAAGTATACTAAATTAGTGAATAGGTATACTAAAGTAAAAGATGACTTAGCTAGCATTCAAACCTCGCCTAAAACTATCATCACCAACAACGACACCGTTGTTGAAGGGTTGAAGAATGAGATTGTTAATCTCAAGACTCAACTTGAACATGTTAGCATTGAAGATCCGGAGGAACACAAGATAGCGGATTTAACTTCTCAAAACTCGACTTTGAGTATTGAGAATGAGAATCTTAAATCTCGTGTTTATGTGCTCACATCGCAAGTATCCAATTTGGATACTTCTATGCGTTCTCTCACCGAGAAATATGAGAACACATTAGGCCGAATTAATAAATTCAATAAGGGTAAGGACCATTTGGATAAAATCCTAAGTGACTTACTTCCGGCCAATCACCACATTGGCTTGGGGTATACGATGGGAAGTTCATCCAAATCGGCCACTACTTTTGTTAGGCCAACTTCCGGTGACTCAACGAGTGGTAGCAAACACTCTATTGGTAGTTCTTCTACCAATGGTGCTTCAACCTCGTCCACACCCTCTTTCGGAAAGAAACCCGACTTTGGGTGGACCTCCAAAGAAGGGGCATGCTTATATGTACACCAATATTATGCCACGTAGGAACACACGTCCTACTCCACCGGCTCACACATATGATGATTTTTATGCAACACAGTCACGGGCATGTGCACACCATGTGAGACACCCTCACGCACGTGTTCCCACACATGCATATGTTCACCCACAACATCATATGAATAATTATCCGCATGCACCATTCCATCATGTTCGTTATGCCTATCCACGACATGCCTCACGTAGAAACCAACAACTCATGCATGCACCCAATAGGATGAGGGCTCCCAAGATTTTCACTATTTGGAGCCCAAAGGACACAAGCATGGATGAAAAACAAGTTTACATGAATGCTTAATTTTCGGATGTTGTGCATAGTAGAAATTATGTGGGGAAGTCTAAGTCCAATTGGACTTGGCTTCCAAAGGTCTAATCTTTTGGATCCAATGACCTTGGGTACCATGATATGAAATTTTCTATCTTTAGGTACTCAAGGAAAAGAAAAAGAAAAGGAGCAACAATTTTAAATTTAGCTCCAAGGGGAATTGGATACTCGATAGCGGGTGTTCAAAATACATGACGGGTGACGCTCAATTGCTCTCCGGAGTGGTTCCCATTGCAAATGGAAACCGCGTCGTATTTGGAGGCAACGATAGCGGAACCATCATAGGTGTTGGTAAAGTGGGTAATCCTTCTAAACCCATTATATGTGATGTTTACCTTGTTAAAGTATTAAACCACAATCTTATTTCAATAAGTCAACTTTGTGACAAAGGTTACAAAGTCAACTTTGCGAAAGGAATGTGCCATATTTTATGAAAAGATAATAATGAATTATTGTTTTCCGGCACACGCCATAAGGATATATATATCCTAGATCTTCCAAGATCACATGAATAATGTCTTATTGCCAACACAAGTGAACAACACTTATGGCATCGACGTTTTGGTCATGTGAACTTTGGAACACTTTTTAAGCTTTCCAAGTTAAATTCTATTAGAGGCTTCCCTAAGCTTGTCTTTCAAAAGAAAAGCTTTTGTGACTCGTGTCAACGAGGCAAGCTTCCAAAATATTCATTTAAACCTAAGAAAAGCATTTCTTCTAAGCGGCCTCTAGAGCTATTACATCTAGATTTATTTGGGCCAACTAGAGTTGCTTCATTAGGTAATGCTAGATATGGACTTGTCATCGTTGATGACTTTTCTAGGTTTACTTGGGTATTTTCATTGTGTAATAAAAATGAAGCTTTTGAAAACTTCACAATTTTTGTTAAGAAAGTACAAAATCTCTTAGGAACCACCATTGTCACTATTCGTAGTGATCATGGAGGTGAATTTGAGAATGAGTCTTTTGAGACATTTTGTGATGAAGTTGGTATTACACACACCTTTTCATTCCCTCGTGCACCTTTTCAAAATGGTGTAGTTGAGAGAAAGAATAGGACGCTAGTGGAGTGTGCTCGCACTATGCTTGATGATAGCCAACTTGGCCATCAATTTTGGGCGGAAGCGGTACATACCGCTTGCTATGTGTTTAATAGAATACTTTTGAGGCCTGGAACTAAACAAACATGTTATGAATTATTGTTTGGTAGGTTGCTTCAAGTTAAACATTTTCGTGTTTTTGGTTCGAAATTTTTTATTAAGAACACGTATGGTTGTTTGGACAAATTCGATCCAAGATCCGATGATGGGATTTTTGTTGGATATTCTTCGCGTAGCAAAGCCTACCGGATATTCAACAAACGAACCTCAACAATCGAGGAACCGCTTCATGTGTCATTTAATGAAGGATTTGTTCCAACTAGAATTTCTAATGATGATGACTCTATGGATGTCTTATGTGATTCAATTGGTAATTCTAATTCTAATAATTCTATTGATTCTATTGAGACTAACCCAACTAATGAAGTTGTCGAGAATGTTCCTAGTGATCAAGGTATTCCCAAACAGCTTCATACCGTTCGTGACCATCCTCATGAGCAAGTCATTGGCAATATCCATGATAATGTCAAGACGAGATCGCAAGTGAACTACTTCGCTCATTGTGCCTTTGCCTCCTTGATAGAGCCAAAGAATGTCAATGAAGCATGCGAAGATAGCGCTTGGATCTTAGCCATGGAGGAGGAACTCATTCAATTCGAGAGGAATGAAGTTTGGGAGCTTGTTCCATTGCCATCGAAGAACCACACCGTCATAGGGACAAAGTGGATTTTCAAGAACAAACCCGACAAAAACCAAGTCGTCGTCCGGAACAAAGCTCGGTTAGTTCCTCAAGGATATCGCCAAGAGGAAGGTATTGATTTCGAAGAATCCTTCGCTCCGGTAGCTAGATTAGAATCAATTAGATTATTATTGTCTTTTGCATGCCATAAGGATTTTAAATTATTTCAAATGGATGTTAAAAGTGCATTTTTAAATGGAGATGTTGTTGAGGAAGTTTACGTTTCTCAACCTCCGGGTTTTATTAATGAAAAATTTCCAAATCATGTTTTTAAACTAAAGAAAGCGCTTTACGGTTTGAGACAAGCTCCTCGAGCTTGGTATGATCGCCTAAAGAATTTTCTTTTGGATTTGAATTTTAAAATGGGAGAAGCCGATTCTACACTTTTTGTTAAGCATTTGAATAATGATATAATTTTAGTTCAAATATATGTTGCTGATATCATTTTCGGTGCTACTAACTTTGCTCTTTGCGAAGAGTTTTCTAATGTGATGAAGGAACAATTTGAGATGAGCCACATGGGTGAGCTCAAATATTTCTTAGGTCTCCAAATTCGCCAAATGGACGATGCAATCTTCATCCACCAAACGAAGTACACGGTGGAGTTGCTAAAGCGATTTGGAATGGAGAATGCCTCCGGAAAGAAGACTCCAATGAGCACGACTACGCATCTTGATAAGGATACGGGCGGTAAGGATGTAGACATTCGTCTATATCGAGGTATGATAGGTAGTTTACTTTATCTTACCGCAAGTAGGCCCGATATTATGTTTGTCGTATGCGTATGTGCTCGTTATCAGTCTCAACCTAAGGAGTCTCACTTAGTAGCGGTAAAACGTATTTTCCGTTATCTAAGTTATACACTTGATTTTGGATTACTTTATCCAAAATCTAGCACGTATGAGTTAATCTCATATAGTGATACCGATTATGCGGGATGCAAATCTGACAGGAAAAGTACTAGTGGCACTTGCCATTTTATAGGAAATTCTCTTGTCTCTTGGTTTTCCAAGAAGCAAAATTCTGTATCACTTTCAACCACCGAGGCGGAATACATTGCCACCGCTGCCGCGTGTGCTCAAGTTCTTTGGATGAGACACACACTTAAAGACTTTGGTATAAACTGTGATACTTGCCCTATCATGGTTGACAACCAAAGTGCAATATGTCTTTCCAAGAACCCGATACACCATTCCTGTTCGAAACACATAGATGTCCGACACCACTTTTTAGATGATCATGTTGCTAAAAAGGACATCATTTTAGTGTACGTTGAAACCCAAAAGCAAATCGCCGATATTTTCACAAAACCCCTAAAGGAGGACTCCTTTGTGCGGTTGTGTCGAGAATTGGGGATTATGGGTGAATCCGAGATGTAAGATTCATGTATCATTCAATAATCTTGCATGCTATTATATTTCGCAATAGTTCGTTCATGCTAGACTTATTGGATTTTTCGGGATCTTATGTGATATTTTGAATTTTTGCTCGAATTCATGTTTGAATGTCGTATTTGAGATTTCGATGTTTAATGGGGTAGTTTAGATGATTTTTGAGAGGATTGCGATGTATCGTCCAAGTGTTTTGAGGAGAGAACTTAATTATCAATTTTTGGACTCATCTAATCGGTCTCAGTTCATCAACCAACCGACTAGATTCACATCTAGTCGGTTAGCTAATGAACTCAGACCGACTAGCTCTATCTCTCATCTTTTGAACTCCTTTAGTCGGTTCAAGTTCAATCACCAACCGACTAGATTCGTATCTAGTCGGTCAGTATTTGAGCGCAGACCGACTAATTCTCGTTCAGGAAATCTTCGACTGGTCTTTGTTTCCACTTAGTCGGTTCAAGCTCGTTAACCGACCGACTAGATCGTCATCTAGTCGGTCAGCGTTTGAACTCAGACCGACTAAGTGCTCAGGGGCAGTCATGTCTTTTCGCGAATTCGACCGACTTAAATCATTTCTAATCGATTTTTTCCTATTCTAGTCGGTTGCTTTTTGTTCTCCAGCTCGAAAACCCCCGATCTCCTCCTCGAGTCTCTTCGTCTTCCGTCGATCTCCGGCCCTTTTTTGGCAATCCTCTCCGTCGCCGGCCATCGACGTCCAACCTAGGGTAACCCCCCTCTCTCCCTCTCCTGTCTAGGGTTCAGTTTTCAGCTCTAGGGTTAGGTTTTCATATCAATTCGGCTTCTAGGGTTTCGGCCTAGTGTGTTTTTAGGGTTCTTTCGATTTCTTACGTGCTATGCCTCGATTATGGCTCGTACACGTATCCCGATCACTCCCTCTAGCCCCTCGCCGATGACCGTAGAACCTACCCCTACGGATCCCGATCAACCTACCGCTCCGAAACGCCGATCTAAGTCTACCCATCCTTCGTCGTCTTCGCCTCCGCTCAAGAAGAAGAGGACGACGACCGCCAAGCCTAGAGGACAACCCAAGCCCAAGCCTAAGCCCAAGACCAAGGAACTTGCCTCTCGCTCCTCTTTCCATACTCCTACCGATTCCGACACCGAGTATATCCCTGAGCCTGAGACTCATCGGGAACCCACTCCTCCTACCCATCCTGAGTCTAGCTCCTGACCTCGTACGTCTACCCGTAAGCCTAAGGGAAAGGCTCCGATGCCGGTTGGCGGTGTCGATATCTCGTTGTGTCGCGACGACCCTATGTGTCTCGCGGCTTACAACCGTATAGAACATTGCCCGCTGCTTCTGGAGCATTTCATCCAGTTTAGTGACTTCATAGGGCTAGCTGATCGTCTTTCATCCTCGGGTCTTCTCGATTGCCTTCGATATGACCCGAAGGCGAATCCTTACCCCTACCCTCGATTAGTAAAACTATTCTATGCCAATAGGATCCGGGGTCAGTACGATGCGACCCACTCTGTTGAGACGACTGTTTTGGGGACTCTTATAGTCCTCACAACAGAAATCTTAGGAGAGATTTTGGGTATCTCCTCGTCTGGCCTCCTCCCCTCAGACATTTCTGTTGATGATATTTCTTCCCTTGATCAGACCATCCTCTCTGAGATTTTCCATCAGATTCCTCCTGCCATGATTGGCGTGCCCTCCAAATCCTTCAAGCCAAATGCATGGGTCCTGAATTTGATTCTGAAGTCGTGCTTTCTTCCCAAGTACGGCTCCTCATCTCTACCGTCCCAGCCTTTTCTGAAGTTGATCTACACCATTTTCATAGGGAGCTCGATTAACTGGGCTCGCATTATACTCGATAATATGAACTCTTTCGAGTGTATTCGCAAGTCCACGAAATCGGCTCATATCCCCTTTCTGTGCTTGTTGACCCTTGTTTTCCGTCACTTCCGTGTCACTTTGCCTCGTGACGATGAGCGTCCACTTGGTCCTCCTCTGAACGCGACTGCCGTCAAGAAGTCTCTTACGGTGCTCCGTCACGTTCAGAGGACGACACCTTCAGCGTCTGCCTCTGCCTCTGCCTCAGCTACTCCCTCTACCACTCTTGATGATGTCGTTCGGTTACTTCGTCGTCACGAGTCTCGTTTGGCTCGTACCGAGGAGGTTGTTTGCCGTATGGCTAGTCTGATGGGTATTCAGCTTCCTCCTCCTGTTTCTGAGGATGAGAAGATGGATGATGAGGATATCGATGAGCTTTTCACCTCTTTAGCTCGTGGCGCTGAGGCCACTGCTGCTGCCGCTACCACATCTGCTGCTGGTGCTACCACTTCTGGTGCTGTTGTTGCTGCTTCATCTGCTGGTGCCCCCGAGAGCACACCTGTTGCCACCGCTCCTGCGGTGGATACTCCGACTGGTGCTCCCGAGGCCAATACTGTTGCTGCTCTAGAGATTACCACTTCTGCCGTCGCTCGTGCTGACATTCCAGACGTTCATGCTGATCCAGTTTCCACCACTTCTCCTGCAGAGACTGCTGCTGCTGCAGATCCTGCCGGTTCCTCTTGAGCTACTTTGAGGACTCTCTGATGCTCCTTGGATGATACATCTAGTGTGAGAGAGTGTGGTTAGGATAGAGTGGGGTTTTGGATCTTTTTGATGATGTATTTTGATGTATTTTGATGATGGTGTACGTTTTGTGTCACTCCGATATCTGTGAGATATGATGATGTATTTTGTGCCCCAATCTATTGATCGATGTTTTGTATGTCAGTGATTTTTACTTTTGATGTACTCTGGTTCATATCTTTTATATATATACATCGCAGTTGACATTTCATTCTATTGTGCACAATTTATAAATTCTTTATATGTCTCTGATGTTTGATTTCGTCGCTCGACGATATTAACTTGGTTTAATAGAAATTTCTTCTATGGAAACATAGAATTGTTTTCCATGCACTAAATTAACCAAGAATGTTGATATTGGAGAGTATATTCCATAACTCAATCCGTAAAAATGATTTGAGTTTTGATGAGTTCGTTTTACGATTTTAGACTATGGTTTCATTGACACGCCTTGATTTCATTCGTATTTTTTTTGGTGTCACTTGAACCGTCGTCGTATTCTACAACTCCCGTGCTTTTTATTTGAAGCCATTGTTGTTGTCGGTGTTATCCTCC
Organism: Scilla litardierei; assembly: GCA_030789695.1. NCBI lineage: Eukaryota > Viridiplantae > Streptophyta > Magnoliopsida > Asparagales > Asparagaceae > Scilla > Scilla litardierei. The sequence continues at coordinate 55,049,472 of CM061132.1, forward strand.
CGCTCTTTTTGATTATGCCAAAGGGGGAGAGATATAATAATAACGATGTGCTAAATGATACTTTAAAGCATTTTTCTAAGAATCTAACTTGATATGTTAGATTCAGGGGGAGTTAAGATATATAAAAGGATTTTCAAATCCGATATTTCAATAACCTACATTTGGTATTCGATATTTCAATAATCGATTCTCATTTTGTATACTTCACTCGTCTGCTTGATGCGTATTATTTTTGTTTAAATTGGAATTAACGTGTCATCAATGCAGGGGGAGTAAGTAAATTTCATTTGAATTATTATTTTTGATTATTATGTATGTTGGTTTGTCATCACCAAAAAGGGGGAGAATGTTGGATATTGGACTCCCCGGATTTGGTTTTGGATGATGAACAAACATAAATATAACGTGAACTAACACTTTGTGAGCGCAGTTATGGAGATCGTCGCCAAATTCATATGAATATCAATTACGACATCTCAAGACTTCTCAAAGCACGTGATCTTATGCCTAAAGCTTCGTTGAAGCTTATGGACCTTTTTAGAAGTCATGAAGATTCGATTGAAGCTATTGAAGACGGTATCGTCAAGTTTAATTTATAGTCTTTAAGCTTCTTTCGTAGAATGTTAAGCCTTGAGTAGGTCTTACGGTTTAAATCTTCATAACGCTCATATCTTAGCTCTAGGATCTTAGTAGAAGTCCATACAATCCTTCCCAAAGCTTCGCGCTTCGATTCGCGACTTCTTGTGCATGTTAGCTGGTTCAAGAAGAAGAACTGACCGACTTGATGGTGATCTAGTCGGTCGGCAAAGCTTCTTGGACCGACTAGTTTTTGTCAGTCATTTCCAAGCTCTTTACTGTTTACAGTTAGTCGGTCTAAGTTGACTCATCGACCGACTAATTTGTGAACTAGTCGGTCAGTGATGCTTCTGTGACCGACTAGTTGAGCTTTCCCTGTACATGCACATTTGAGCCTGAGCTACTGTTTATCATTAGTCGGTCTGTGTTCATTGATCGACCGACTAGTTTATGAACTAGTCGGTCAACTTTCCTTCTTGGACCGACTAGTTTAGATTTACTGTACATGCCAATTTTCACCTAACTTACTGTTTATCGTTAGTCGGTTTATGCTCATTTGGCAACCGACTAGTTGGTGAATTAGTCAGTCAACATTTGTTCTTGGACCGACTAAGTCTATTTCTGCTCAGACTTCAGCTTTATCTGTTAGTCGGTCTCAGTTGAGTAACCGACCGACTAGTTGTGAAACTAGTCGGTCAGCTACTCTTCTTGGACCGACTAGTTCCTTTTGTCTGAGCTTTGATCTTTTCTCTGTTCACTCATTAGTCGGTATACGTTGATTGACCGACCGACTAGTTGATGAACTAGTCGGTCGGTGGTTGTTCTTTGACCAACTAGTTGGGTTCAGAAAAGAGCCGTTGGATCTTTAATTGAAACGTTTTTCTCTCTCTCTCTCTCCTCTATCCTATATATACTTGTTGGGCTGCATTCATTGCAGTCAAGGCTGGTATTATTGCAAGTTTAGAGATCAAGAGAAATCATTCCAAGCTCATTCCAAGCTCTTTCATTCCATTCAATAATCTCTCCTCACTCTTACTTCCAAAGAGAGATTCATTGAGTGTGAAGCCTTCTAAGCCAAGTGCTTGATTCTAGGTCACCAACATCCCCATAGCTCTCCATCGCTGATCTTCATCTTGAAGCTAGGGTTTGGTGCCACTTCTTCTTCCTCAAAATCATCTTTACCCTAATTCGTAAGCATTACTCAAGGCATAGGTATTTTGTCGGTAAGAAGTTTCTTATTTCATTTCAATTTCATATTGTAAGTTTCACTCTCGGTTTTGAGAGTGTGGTTGTGATCCCGGGTTATGGGAGTCACAAATTACTTTGTGTATGATTTGACTTGTGAAGGTTTTTCACAAGTATTTCATAGTGGAAATCTTGAGTTAGGGTTTCTAACTCAAGTATCCGGAGGGGATCCGGGTGGTTGGGACGTAGGATCACCGGGAACAAGTCGGGGAGACTTGGGTGGATCCGAACCCAGTAATATCTATTGTTTGCATTGTTAATTTTGTTGTTGTCTTCAATTTAAGCTTCCGCAAATTGATTTGGTAGTTGTTTGCACGATAATTAGGAATTATACTCCTCGTTATTTTTTAAAGTACTATTCACCCCCCCTCTAGTACTTGTGCAGTAGCTTGTAGGGCATTACATTTCTTTGTCATCGACAGGAAAAAGACCGCCTTTGACCGTAGGGCCAAGGGGGAATAAACTTCGCGGTTGACTCCCTAGCCACAGCACGCGCCCTTAGCGTATACATCGAATCCTAGCACGTGGTAATGGCAGGATGAGATGTTGGGAGTTATCGTTGCGGGCTTAGTGCTCCCGGAGTCGGTCGATGTTAATGGACTTGGGAATGCCCATCGACCGAACCCGGGTAGTCCGGCATATCATCCTGGGCATCGACCGGAATATCGGGTCCATGGGACGCTGGTATCACTCTTAGAGGCAACGTCTCACCACTAAACCCTAATTCCGATCGTTTTCATATCCGTAGGTCGTAATAGCGAGAACACATGATCGGGTGGAAACCGAAGTCCTAGGTTTTCTTATATATTGCTTATCCTCCGTATTTACATTATGTGACAAACCTTCGATCGTTCGGGCTAGCTCACCCGTATGGTGAACCGGTTCCTCTTAGAAACACGCACAACCACGCCTCACTGTGTTTGACCCCCCAAGCCACTCTACAACACCTTGCGCTTGCGGTACAAATATTTAAATCTGGTATCCCCAAACCAATTACACTCTTATGCTTCAAAACTAGGGGAAGTCAAGCTTTATGGCACCGTTGGTGGTGAAGCAACATGCTTGTTTATTTTAGGACCATTCGAACCCTTGAGTCTAGCTCATATCCTCACCCTGCGAAAATTTTCGCATTCTACACCTTTTTGATTTTACTTCGACATATTGTATATACTAGTTGTATAGAATTGGTACCATCACTGCTCCTCACCTCCCCATTCATTCTACCCATGCTATTGACGTGCTTTCTATCCATACAGTTCTCCCTCTCTCCTTTTCCTGCAGATTTTTCGCTCCGTGACAAGGATGTTGTGTGCTGTTTCAGGCGATATCTTGGATCATTCGCACCACGTCAGCTGTTTGGCACGGAATTTGACAGATTCTCTGAGCCCCTCGAACATCCTATCCCTTCTGTCAGCTGCTGTAGAAAATCAGAGGAGGTATATGATGTGCAGCAGCATTCAGTCACAACAACCTTCTTTCCTCCGGATGAAGCGATGTATATTGAAGTATCCAGTTCCGAAATCGGTGGGGAAGAATTATGCACCCACGAGGAGTTTTGCCCGGAGGACTATCAGATGGAGTTCATCGAGTACGTCGAACCGGTATCAATCTATCCCTTACAGACATCTATAGAGCATCCATGATCTTGGGACATTGAGGAAGCTGAAAGTAGTGGTGGAGGACTATCGATTGTTGAAACCTGTTTTCGCGTTGAGGCCTTCTACCCAGATCATCATCATTTACCTGAGAAAGACCCAAAGCCGTCCTCACCTTTCCCTTCTTTGCCTTGTGAAGCTTCGTCTTGCAAAACCACGGGTGGAAGTGAAATTTCAGATGCTGGCTTCCAAGAGACCCGAGAAGAAGTCCTTTCACTGGAGGAAACTCAGCTTGATAAATACATGTCGGGACCCCAAGAGGTTGAGATGAACGAGTTACCTCCGGGACTAAAGTATGAATATTTGGGGGAAAATTCGACGCTGCCAGTCATAGTGAACTCCTCGCTGCCTGAAGACCAGATGACCAAACTACTTGGTGTTCTAAAGAGATTTAAGAATGTTTTTGGGTATGCAATCGAAGATTTGAAGGGAGTGAGCTTGGGGCTTTGCTCACATAGGATACTGCTTGAAGACGATCAAGCCTCCTCAATTGAGCCACAACGAAGACTGAACCCCATCATGATGGAGGTGGTCAAGAAGGAGATTATTAGACTCATGCATGCCGGGATCATACATCATATCTCCAACAGTCGCTGGGTCAGCCCGGTGCATGTTGTACCCAATAAAGGAGGAATGACGGTAATTCGCAACAAGAAAAACGAGTTCATACCCACTAGGACCGTCACGGGGTACCGGATGTGCATCGACTACCGAAAACTGAACAAGGCCACAAGGAAGGATAACTATCCTCTTCCTTTCATTGATCAGATGCTCAAGAGGCTGGTGAAGCACAACTACTTTTGCTTCATGGATGGATACTCCGGTTTTCTTCAAATCCCCATCCATAATGATGACCAGAGAAGACAACTTTTACTTGTCCATTTGGGACATATGCTTACAGCAGAATGCCGTTTGGGCTTTGCAACGCCCCAGCTACATTCCAAAGATTAATGTCCGCAATCTTCTCCGACTACTCCCAGGATATCATGAAGGTTTTCATGGACGATTTTACCGTATATGGAACAGAGTTTGACTCATGCCTCCGCAATCTAACTAAAGTCCTGGAGCGGTGTCAAGATAAGGGTCTAGTTCTGAACTGGGAAAAATTCCATTTCATGGTCCAAGAAGGAGTTGTACTGGAACATGTCATTTCTTTAAGGGGGATCGAGGTAGACACAGCAAAAGTAGAGGGGATCGAAAAGCTTCCGCCTCCACTTAATCTTCAAGGGGTCCATGGCTTTTTAGGGCACGCGGGATTCTACCGGCGCTTCATAAATGACTTCCCCAAGATTTCCAGGCCGTTGACTCAACTCCTTGTGAAGGACGCACCTTTCGTCTGCAACGACGAGTGTATGGAAGCCTTCAGCTTTCTGAAGCAAGCCTTGATTTTTGCACCCGTGATTCAGTCACCGGACTGGAGTCTACCATTCGAGGTAATGTGCGATGCTAGCGATTATGTAGTTCGGGCCGTCTTGGGACAGAGGAAGGATAAAAATCTACATGTTATATACTATACAAGCAAGACCCTCGACGTGGCCCAAAGGAACTATACAACTACAGAGAAATAATTGCTAGCTGTCATCTACGCCATGTACAAGTTCCGATAGTATCTAGTTGGTGCCAAGGTAATCGTGCACACAGATCACGCGGCTCTCAAATACCTTTTAAGCAAGAAGGAGGCTACGCCGCGGCTCATAAGGCGGATTCTCCTCCTCCAGGAGTTTGACTTGGAGATCAAGGACAAGAAGGGGGCGGAGAATGTTGTTGCCGATCACTTATCCAGAATGCCTACTCTCGATCCTGATGCTACTCCCATTGACGACTCACTTCCCGACGAGCATCTCTTCTCTGGCTCTTCCACTTGGACTCCATGGTATGCTGACATCGCCAATTATTTGACATGCGCCATCGTCCCCTACAACATGAGCTATCAGCAGAAGAAGAAATTCTTTCATGAGGTCTGGAAACTTTATTGAGATGACCCCTATTTGTACCACACCTGTAACGATGGGATGATACAAAGGTGCATTCCCGAAACTGAGGCAACCTCCATAATCTCGCACTGCCATGATCAGCAGTATGGAGGCCATGCGAGAGCTTACAAGACAACGGCGAAGATCCTCCAGAGCGGATTCTATCGGCCGACCCTCTTTAAAGACACCTACGCTTACGTCCAGGCTTGCGACAAGTGCCAAAGGATGGGAAACATCTCCAAGTGGAACAAAATGCCCCAGCACTACATTTTAGAGGTCGATATCTTTGATGTGTGGGGAGTCAACTTCCTGGGACCGTTCCCCTCGTCCTTTGGAAATCAGTATATCTTGGCAGCCGTGGACTATGTGTCCAAGTGGGTAGAAGCGATAGCCAGTCCTACTAATGATTCCCGGGTGGACGCCAAGTTCATTAAAAACAACATCTTTCCGTAGTTCGACATGCCTTGAGTTTTAATCAGCGACGGCGGGAGCCACTTTATAGAAAAGAAATTCGAAGCTCGCCTGAAGAAGTACGGGGTATAACATTGAATCGGACGTGCCTATCACCCACAGACTAGCAGCCAAGTGGAAGTTTCTAACAGAGAGATCAAGAGCATACTGGAGAAGACGGTGGCCAACTCTAGGAAGGATTGGTCGTCAAAACTTTCTGATGCACTCTGGGACTACATGACGGTGTTCAAGACTCCGATCGGCACAACCCCCTACCGGTTTGTCTACGGGAAGGCATGCCATCTACCCATGGAATTGGAGCACAAGGCATTTTCGGCAATCAAGAATCTGAATTTTGACGCCAAGGAAGTTGGAGGCCACCGGCAGCTACAACTGAACGAGCTTGATGAGATCCGAATCAATGCTTATGAAAATACCTGGATCTACAAGGAAAAGTTGAAGCGGTGGCATGATAAGCGCATCCTGAAGAGGGAATTCAAGGAAGGATACTTAGTTCTCCTATTCAACTCAAGGATGAAGCTTATTCCTGGAAAGCTCAAGTCGAGGTGGTCGAGACCCTTCTGCGTCACCAACGTCTTCCCGCACGGAGCTATTGAGATAATGGGAAGAGATGAGCCGTTCAAAGTCAACGGGCATCGCCTAAAACATTACGCGATTGGAGAACCAGCATTCTCTACTGTCGAAATCTCAACGACTGATGGCTTGTCTTCAAACCCTCCGGATCCGAATTGACCACTAAATGAGGCGTCGAGCAAACGACGTTAAACAAAAGCTCTTCATGGGAGGCAACCCATGTTCTAAACTTTTACCTTTATTTTTAGGCTTATTATTTTCTTATTTTGATGAATAAATTCAGCAACGGGAACTTTCGTCGAGGGATTTAGGTTATTTGTGAACTTTTGCAGGAAACAAGCCCCCAACTGATCGGTTGATCTCTCAACCGATCGGGTGGGACGTATCCCAAGATGGCATGTGTCAGTGCAACAGATAACCGATCGGGTGGTATACGAGTCAGACCGGGTGGCAGATCGTGTGAGAAGAGCTGAACTCTCGGATTTTTTGGGGATTAAATCAACCGATCGGTTGATAGAAGTAGTGATCAGGTGGCTGTCTGGGTGAAAAGTACAGTGGCCTCAGGAATATTTGGGAAGTGGTCAACCGATCGGTGAAAACTCACCAAATTGGTTCACCTGTAGCTATTGACCGACGGAAAATTTTCAAAACTTACCCAACCGATCGGGTGAACCATCCCCTGATCGGTTCGCCTTTACCCCTATACATACTTCACCTTACTTGTCTTCATTCATCTGACCTCCACACTTCTGTTCGGACGTTCCCTCTCTCTCCATCTTCCAAATCTATCTCCTCTATAAACCCCTCCACCCATAAATCCACGCCCTCACTCATTCCCATACTCCCCCACCATCAACACCCTTCACATCGACACATTCACCTGCAAATCATCCAAACCCTAACCCTAGCCCCACTTTTCGAAAAATTCATTTCTTGTCGGATCAGCGAGCGGCGGCTTCCCAAATCGCTTCCTCATGCGGCATGGGGTCTTTCAGGTGCTTGATCTAACAACATTGATGGGTAACCTCTTTCCACTCTTAGTATTTATTTCCATATTTGCAATGTCTGGATATTGAGTCTACCTATTTCATCGTCCTTATCCTCATCATAATAACCCACCCCCACTGTATCATTGTGCCTCCACGACATAACCATTTCTGTGAAGGGAAAAGAGATTGCCTCATCTTCACGCAGACACCCCCTACATGGCCCTTTCCCCAATCATTCCTGGGCATTAACCCAACTTCAGAAGAGCAATCTGCACGACTGCACGCCCTTCTTCATCGCCCCATGCGCCATACTCTTTTCGTCGACTCCCCCACTCTTGAATCTCTTGGACTCTTTAGGGGCGTCAGCGCACTTTTTCGCTTCATAGGTTGCGATTACCTTCTACATACCCACACGCACACACACAGGAATCTCACACTCGGGTTCCTCAGTTCTCTGGAAGTTTCCGAGTATGGTTTCACCTTCTACACCTTCAATTGGGATTTTTCCATGAGTTTTCACGTGCTTAACAATATTCTGAATTTCCATCACCCCGATCATCATGTTGAATGTTCAACTCACGATCGGTCTGATATCTTTTCTTACTTTCACGACGATGGTGTCTGGCAACGGTTTACCCGGTATGCCACATTTCCATTGGTAGCTCTCGCCTCCTATATCATACATCCATGCTACCGCTTCGCCCATTGCTTCCTTGCCAACACCATTTTCTCCCACGTGGATGTTTCCATGGTGTCTAGAGATGATCTCCTCTTTCTTTATGCCATGGCCCACGACAGGATTCATGGGCATATCTCATTACCCATCAACACCGCTCATTGGATCATCCACGAGATCTTATCTGTTAGCCGCGCAACCTCTGGATCTATCTGCTGTAATGGGATGATCACTCTTATAGTCAGTCGTGTTTTGAGGCTGCCGCCCCACCTACCCATTTTACCGGGACGTAGCCGTATCGATCGTGACCACTTGATTGATATCGGTATGCTAAATACCTTTGGTAAGGAGCGTGCAGTCTACCTCTACAGTCCTGCCAACACTCTGTTTTCCATCCTCCCACCCTCATCTCCTAAGCGCCTCCCCATTCGCATTTCACATCTACCATGGGAGTTCTACCTAGATCCTTGGTATGCCACACTCATACACTTTCCACCCTTGGAACCTCCCGATTGGCACCCGTGTGTCGGTTCACCCGGTGCCATCATTATCCACCACGATTCACCAATAAATTTTGATCCTTCGGTGGTCCAGCCTGTTGCCCCTCCTTCTCCTATCGGCACACCCTCTCCTTCGTCCTCTGAGGATTCCTTCCTCCATTATTCACCACTCTCCTCGCCATCTCCTTACCATTCTTTCGAAAGCGGCTCCGATTGACTTCCCCTTTGCATATTCCTGCATCTTCATGATCATATCTTTTTGCTAGCATTGCCATGTCCAGATTGGGGGAAGTTGATTTTTTATGTGTTTTGTCGTGTTTTTCGTCATGGTGTGATTGTTTATATATGTTGTGTGGTGTGATTTCTATCTTTTATTTTCCGTTTTCTTTTTCCTCTTTCTTTATTTTCAGTTTTGTATGTGTGTTTTTCTTTTTTTTTACTCTCTTTGTGTCGGTGCGTATTCCCCCCCATTTTCATTGCCCTCCCGTATTTAGTTTTATTGCATTGAGGGCAATGCAATTTTCAGCTTGGGGGAGTCGCACTTCTTGTGGCTATTGTGTATTTTTCTTCGTTTTTGAGTCGTTTTCACCGTGTTTTTCTTTTTCTTTCTTTCCTTTTTCTCCTCTCTCTCTCTCTCTCCTAGAGATGACCCCAAATGATGAATTGCCACAGAATCACACACACACACACACACACCTAGCATGGCTTTGATAATCACCTTCACTAACCCTAGGAAGCTGAGTCCTCTTGCATTTCATGCATCGTGGGTCCACTTTGCTTTTTTGTGAGTTGTGTGTCATGTGTAGCTTACGGTGTGCTTCTACTTTGTGATTTTGATTTATATACATGTCCTGGGATGACCCCTAGATTATCATGCTTCGATTTGAATATGCGATTTTTGCTTCTCCTGACTGCTTCTATATGCATATATATATATATATATATATATATATATATATATATATATATATATATCATATACTTCATTTCGCATGTGTCGGGATTCCACAGTTAGGACTAGGATAACCCATTTAGCCTAGCTCTGATTAGCGAAGAAAATCTCCCTTGCCCAAGTGTTTAGAATCCGATTTCTTTTTTATTTTACTTGGTGCAAATACCCTCGTCGTGTACTGTTCTCCCACTTGGGAGAGTACACATGTATATACCCAAAAATCCAAAAATCCAAAAAAAAATGGAGAGAAAAGAAAAACCCAAAAAGAAAAGAAAAGAGAAAAGAAAGAAAATATATATATATACATCTATATTATAAAACAGGGATGTTATCATAGGTTATTCGATAAGAGTTGAGAAATTGGGTATAAATGAGGGATGTTATTAAGAGAAATTGGATAAGATAAGAGAAATTGGATAAGATAAGAGAAATTGAGTTTGAAATGTTAAGTTTGAAACAAATTTTTTGGGGGGAAATTAAATTTTGGAGGGAATAAAAGTGTTTTGGGGGAACCAAAACTTTAAAATACAAACTATCTCCCAAAAAATCCCCAGCCTTATTATTTCGGGGGGAGTGAAGTATTTGGGGGAGGTTCTGGTTCTCTCTCCCTCTCTCTTCTATCTTTCTCACTCCCACGAACCCCTAATCTCTCCCCTGCCGTGCGCCTGACCTGTTGCACCGCGGCCACCTGGCAGCCACCCCTCTGCCCCACGGCCACCTATGTAGCCACCCCTTCTGCCCCACGGCCACCCCGAGCACCCTCAGGCCCCTACCGCAACCCGCACCCTCAGGCCCCTATCGCAACCCACAACACTGGGATCGATTGAAAAGGGGAGAAACACAAATGTCGAAGCTTTTTGTCGAAGCTCAAGGGATTCTTCAGTGCAAAAACCATGGCAGGCGTGGACAAGGTGGGAAATCAATACTTCACTCGGAAGGAGGATGTCGATGGAATCAGTAATAATTTCACACTCTATCGGCCTCTTGATCTATTAGTATTTTGTTTGCTCGCATCCTGTTTGTTGATTTTACTTAACGTATTCACTCTTACTTGAGGCTTCAAGCTGATGATGTGGGGGTTGGATAAAAATTCATTGTCTGGCTTTGTTATGCTTTATTATTATTGGATGTGTTGTAAACTTGGGAATTTGTTTGTAGATTTAGAAATGGAGATGATTTTTGCCTCTTGAATGGTAAATGCGCTATTATTTGATAACTATTTGGTGTTTATTTCAACATGTTTAGTTCATAATACTCAGTTCATGAATTAAAACACCATAACCAAATTGAATAGTTCACATGCTCAGTTCTAAAGCTCAGTTCATGCTCAGTTCATGTTCAGCATCCCAATAAATGGGATGATATATAAAGGACGTTATTGGGAATCTTGCAGATTCATGAACCGAGCATGTTCAGCATGCTCAGTTTATGCTTAGTTCATAATGCTCATCATGTTCACTTCATTCAAGTTTCTGATTCTATCTGGTGACATGGGTTAAATATTTTATATTTGCAAGCATTTGTCAAGTGTTTGATGAAATGTCTAGAAGAAAAAATTTTAATGTTTTGCAAGCATTTGTCAAGCATTTCCCAATAAATTTTTAATCTTATCTAATCACTTTGGACTTATCTTATTTTAAAATTTGAATTCTTTTGATAACTTGAGGAGAAGAAATTGCTGAAGAAGAAGAAAAATGAAACTAGGATGTGGATGCAGTTTCAAAGAAATCGTCGAGGTATGTCGATGGTTCCATCTTCTGTTTTGCATGTTCTCACGATAAATCGGGTGTGTTGATGATACAAATTTAGAGCGCACATCAGTAGCACACCACATGTTTGTTGTAATGCTAAGGTTTGATGTCCATAATATGAAGGATCATATTACTACACACTATGTTAATTGTAAAAAGAAAGTTCATATTAGTTATTTTAAACTGAAAATTCATGGTAGTTATTTGAAACCAAACAACAGAAGTAAACAAAAGGAAATCATTTTAGCGTTGATGACATGCTTAACTAAACCTGGATGCAAAGTTAAAGAATTTGCTGATTTCTTATGAGTTGCGAATGACATGATTGTTAGTATATCATAGGATGCAATTGTTTAGTTAATCAATTGATCTTTGGAATTTGGCCCCTATAGCCGAGAGAGCGTTGCAATACAAATTTGACATGCTAATTTACCATATTGTATACTCCCTGATTCTGCATTTTTTTGTTTAATGCAGTTGCTATATATATTTGACATGCTGTTTTCTTTGTATATATAAGATTGAGAGAGCAAGTGATCAGGAACCTGATGTGGATTTCAGAATGCATGGCTCAAAATCATATTTTGAGGTGATTCCTGATGTAAGCTACATTTTTAGATAAATTTGACTTTTTTCTGTATCATTCCAGTTTTTATAAGAGCAAGAATATGCATCTCCAATTTATAAATTGCATATCAATCAATGGCAAAACCAGTTTTTAAATGAGCAGGATTTCGTTTACATTTTCAAATTTTTTGTTCAGGATTTATTTGTGTAGCATATCCATTTTTCTATAGTAAGGATATGCTTATCCAGTTTGTGTATCATGTCTCAAATTGGTATATCCAGTTTTTAGCAAGATTTCTATTACCTTATCAATTTTTTAATCCAAGATTGGATACCTATTGGCCATATGCATGTTGTCTCACACCACTGCACTTGCAAGTGGCATTCATTGACTTGGAAATTCCTATGTTTGCAATAATTCGTATGTTGTGTATATTAAGATAAACTTATAAGCTAGCTGTTTGTTTGATGTCCTAATTAATTATTGGATACTTTCAAGATTCACACATTTGAACATGTTTCCATCATCAATTATTTTACGGTTATGTAACAAAATCAATAAGCAATGCCATGGGATGATTCCTGATGTAAGTCACAATTTGAGGTAGATTCTGATTTTTTCTTCTTATTTTGTTCTTCAGGATGTCTGCAAAATTTCTCAAATCCAAAAAATCAAAGAGATGGAGAAATCAGCTGTTGAACAATGGCTTCCTCCCTTATCAAACACCAATGTCATGAATAAGGCCGATTTTAATCCTTTCCTCCCTTTTACGTTTTTTGCCTGACATTAGTGTATGAATGTAATTTTCATTGTGACTCATTAAAATTTGTTTCTAACTTATAATTCTGGCAGCCAAGAATTTCTAATTAGGGCAAGCTTGGAAAATTTCTCAAATTGAATAATCAAAAAGAGAAGGAGAAATTAGCTGCCTTTTGCTTGAATCGAGCACCGATGTCATGAACCAGGTCTATTTCAATCCTTTCCTAACTTCTTACTTTTTGAGTGCTGATCTTGAGGAGAAAAATTAAGTTAATTCTTAAGTTGTAAGAGGAAAATCTTGGAGGAAAAAATGTATTTTTTGATCTTGACCTTTAAACTTGAGTTTTGATCTTAATTTTTGAGCTTTAGCACAACAAGTGTTTGTTATAATGCCAATGTTATCTTATTTGCTCTCAGTTTTATCTTTTTTTACTGTAGATTTAGATTACAATCTGTTTATAGTAATCATTTTATAGATAATTGTGTAACGTTATAATTGAATTTCCAATTAACTACATATTCAAAAGTTGTATCTATTATTTTTAAATATTATTGAAATTCATAAAGAAAAATATAAGTAGTTGACCCCACAATAAATGCAAATCTTTTTTTGTCAGCAGTTGGATAGTGTTCGAATCATGAAGTTTCATGTGAACTACCCCTTGTTAGATTTTTATTATCATCCACAACCGTTGAAGGATACACTTTGGGATTGCATAAAATTCAAGCTTTCCTAAAAGACACAATAATTAAAGCAATGCAGATCAAAAATAAGCTAAATTCATCTGAAGCATGTGTTCCAAACTTCAGCTGATCTGTTAAAGTAGTAGAAAACCAACCAGCAGGAATGTGTAATATTGTCTTGAGGTACAAATGCTAGACTTTATGTACATTGACAAGAAAGAGAAGTGACAAACAGGGAATTGACATTTCATATTAAGGTGGCAACTCAGTTTCATGCGCAGAAAAATTTGAAGATCTAAGCGTGGCTGTGATCCCACTGCAACTGTGTACATTCACAAATGAATAATGCTATCATTTGAAGGGTATTTTGTTTTTGTTCTGTTTCTTTCTGTTGATACTTAGATTACAACATCAACAATTCCTTTAATTCATTTCTTCATATTACAATTTGTTTCTTTCAATTGTTGGTGTTGATACTTTAAACTCAATACTTTCATTCTTTGAATTTTTTATTCAGATAACTATTTAATGTTAGCATCATGTTTCTTAATGAAGTGCAGAAAATATCCCAGTTCTGGCAAGATTTCTTGATGAAACTGTCCATTTATGAGCATGGCATCCATGCTTTTTGGTTATTTTCTTTTATTTCTTTGGGTTTGTTTATGTAACCTACTAATGTACTTCCTTCGCGTGGTTTATTTTACAGAAAATTTGCTACATGATGGAAAATCGATCAAATAAAAATGCAAAAGAAAGTTCACAAAAATTAAAAAAAAATAAGTGATTAGAGCTGTGGAACCCATATCTCCTCATACTAGGAAGCAATGAGCATAGGTGGAGCTCACCACAACAAGCTACATCTTTATTCTAAGAATTTGCTCCATTGATCAGTAACGATCAGTAATGTGGAATGTAAGGTATATAGTCTCTGGCATTAGCTTAAATTTATTACGCACTTCAATCATCCAATCTCCAAGAATGGCCCTCATTTTCTCGTTGATTTCTCCTTTAGACTCCATATAGTCATGATGCCTACTAGAGTACTGCATTTCATAGAAAACAAAATCGATTAGTCATGAATAAAAGAAGCAATATAGAAGAAAAGCTCTGTCAATATACAGAAGGATATGGAAATCAGCCTCTGTAAGCTTATAAAAATTATAGAGATCCTCTATATAGTCGACAACAACCAGTTGATCACCGGCATCTGATGCATCGATGTTGTCGGGAACAGAATCCTTGATTTTATTAGTAATTCTACTGGTAGCCTAACAAAGCAGAAGTAAGATAAAGTGTAAGGTCATTACATTGAACATCAACAAATAACTTTCTCTGATTAGAAGAACTAAAATAAGTTCTTTACCTTACTACCAGCAGTGAGCACTGATATCATTATGTTAACAGTCTGCTTTATGTTTTCTTGCTTGCGGATCTCCCCTTCATAAAAAAACTATGACTCTTTTAAAGTTTGTGTTGGTACAGTTCAGTTTCCATTTTATTAAAATGCCAAAAAGTTTTTATGTTGAGTTGTAGAAATTGTTTATGCTTTGAGTGTATACTAAATCTTCACAAATGGATTTGTTTTGCGATGGTTCCAGTAAACTCCAAGTTCAGTTATTTCTGACATTTAAGAGAGTAAAAGAGGCTTGGATTTTGCCATTATCAAACGAGGAGATCCATGAGAAGATGGGGTCCGTCAGGATAGGTTCTCGGTATCGCTTTAAGGGAGGAGATCAAGGAGGACATCTTGATGATGATGAAGGGACTAAAGGCTCCGTTAATTTTCACATAATGATACGTCTGCATCATCAAAAAGTTTTAAGGATTGTTTGGTTGTGGCCAGAATATTGAAGGGAGTTCCTTGAAACAAGGTAACCTTCAAGGTAACCGATATTACGGTTCCTCCAATCTACCATCAGACTCTGGAAATGATTTTGGACAAAAAGAAGACCAAACCACATTCTCTGCCAGCAGGTTGAACTTGGATCTAAATATAAGGTGGATACTTGCGATAGCTACTCAAGTTCAAGTATAGAAAGACAAAGTGATAGCAATCGTATAGAAATGGGAGGCTGACAAGAGAAGCCAAAACCGCAACTGGAAGTAGAGACACAAAGTTAGGAAAATGTATGCTCCAAAAGGGAGTTTATGATTTTCGACTTGGAAATTTATCTCCAGCTTCTAGCGTGTAGAACAATTTTGAGGTTAGCCGGGATTTGCCGCATAAGCCACCTCGCAAGTCAGAGCCTAGGTTTAACTGGTTTGATTTTAGTCCTGCTAATGAAGACTCTGACGAAGAGAAGATCGGTAGTTTAGATTTTTGTCCTGCTAATTAAGACTCTGACCTGAAATACATGATATTATATTATGAGGATTCTAAAGAATAATGATATAGATTTGGACCCCAGGAATTTCGGTGCATTGGGCAGTTTTTGTTTTTATTATTTCAATAGGTTAAGGACTGAGTGATGTTAAAGCTGCTTGGTCTTCAATGCTGCTCGATATGTTTAGATCATTTACTTTATTAGGGGAAATCCCAAAAAAATTAGGAAATAAATTCTTTGGAAGCACAAAAATTTGTAAGGAACTAAAATTTTGGAGAGAACTAAATCCTCTGAATGAACTAAATTTTGAAGGGAAATAATTTTTTTTTGAAAATTTTGAGGGAATTAAATCTTGATGGAACTAAATTTTGGAGGAACTACAATTTTTGGAGAACTAAATAACAATTATTGTGCTTTAATTATTGTTGTTCATTAAAAATTAATGGCTCCATGATTTTGAGTGAGGAATATTTTAAATGAACGGTGGAACTAAATTTTGAGGGAACTAAATTTTGAGTTAATATATTATTACGGTTCATTTAAATTAAGGTATCCAAGAATTTGATGGGACAATAATTTAAATGAATCGTTCCTTTAGGGCACAAGTTATACCGAAGGGAACTAAATTTTGGGGATCTACAATTTTTGGGGAAAACTTAAGTTTTTGGGGAACTAAATTTTGGATAACTAAAATGATTTGGGAACTAAATAACAATTATTGTGTTTTAATTATTACTTTTTGTTTAAAATTAAGAGATCCAAGATTTTGAGGGGGGGGGGGATATCGTAAATGAACCATGTCTTACGGATACGGGTTATGACTAGTATATATATATATATATATATATACTAGTCATACCCCGTGCCCGCGGGCACGGTTCATTTAAGATTTTCCCCCGTGAAATCTTTATACCGCAAAAAAATTATTTCTGCAGCCAAATTTAAAAGAACAACAAATTAGCGTAAAAATACAAAAGAATGTAGTGGCACAAAAACTTTCATTGAAATTGGCAATACTGCATTTCATTGAAATTTTAACTTATCAAACTGTGAAATTAACAGCCAAATGTACACCAAAATCCAATTGGCAATTGTGAAAATCCAATTAGCAAACAGAATATTTCATTCAAATTTTGTTTTCATTTTTGACATATCAAACTGTGAAAATCATATTTTGGTGTTCATTTGGTTTCATTCAAATTTAAACTGTGAAAATCCTTCATTGTTTCATTCATATTTGTGAAATCCCATTCAAATTGTTGGTTTCATTCATATCTGTGAAATCCCATTTAAACTGTGAAATCCTTCATTTGGTTTCATTGTGTTTCAGTTTATTCACATATGTTTCATTTGGTTTCATTTCAGTTTATTCCAAATTCCATTGTACACCAAATTCAATTAACAGGTTGATTTGGTTTGATATTATTCTGGAATGGCATTTGGTTTGTTATTATCCAGATTGGTTTGATACAAAACCAAATGGCCAGAGCTCTAATAATATTTTCAACTGTTAATTGTATGAAATGTGATATGGTTTGATATAAAATTTGCTTTTCTAATAAATGGCAATTGGTTTGATATGGAAAGGCCTAAAATATCAAACTGTGAAAATCCATATCATACTGGTTTTGATGAGTATATGGTTTTGATGAAAAATCCATACTAACTGGGGTATATGTTAAGCATATCAAACTGGTTTTGATCAAATCTCTACATCATTGAAAATCCATACTGCCTGATGTACTTACTGCCATATCAAACTCTGAAATTTCATAATTTCATAATATCAATCCATCTCAAACTGGTTTTGATGAAAATCCATACTGCCTGGGGTATATGGTTTTGATGAGCTTTGGAAATTTACAGAATTGCCAGTTTGATTCAAAATGTATATTACATTCAAACAGTGAATATCAAACCATATAAAACTTGAATGAAATATGATTTTCACAGTTTTTTTGTAGCATATCAATACTGGAAATGAAATATGGTTTGATATTTCATTCAAGTTTGAAATAAAATTGATAGGAATTTCACAATTTGAATGAAATATACAGTTTTTTCCAGTATTGATATGCATTCAAAATTGTGAATATCAAACCAACATATGAAATCATTCAAACTATGAATATCAAACCATATCAAACCAAAAAACACAACCTAACAAATGCAATTTCAACATTAGAATTTTTTTGCAGCAACTTCAAGACAATTGCCTTCATATTGTACATAAATATTTCCTCAACATTTGCACACCCTGACAAAAAATTCTGTGAATCAACATTAAAGTTCAAAATTTTACATATTTCAAACAACCAATACATTCTCCATAGTCTCCTACAACAACACAAAATCAACAATCTCCTCATACTACTGTCTCGATGATAAACACAATCAGCAACTTTAATGATAAACCACAATTACCTGTATCAATTGACATTGAAGGTATCAATTACATGAAGAAGTACATGTACGCAATGCAGTTTAACAGAGAAATCATACAAATCATACAGTCCTTTGCCATAAGTTTTTTAAGCACATAAATTGGTTTGTAGAGTAAAATATTTGCTCCAAAACATTCAGGCAAAATTGTCTCATTGATGCACATTCATCTAGTAACTTGCACTTCCCAGAAACGTCTTCTTTAGCTTCCTGCCCTTTAGTTCAGATGGATGCAACAATAGGCTTTGATGCAATGAACGCAAGGGCTCATATATAAGCTGTAAGCTTCAGCTCCTCCTGCAAGCTCAGTTGGGAATCCCAAGTTCTTCCGCAAACTACAAGCTTTAGATCCTCAGGCTCAGTCTGGAATCCTTGAACCCATTTTAACATGATGATTGTGTTGTTCTCATATGTTTCAAGATTAATTTTGTATGAAGCAACGTTTTCCAATTCAGTATTCCCCATGATATGACTCCCATGTTGTAATCGGCAAGCATTCCCAATATTCTCAGCAGATCCAATGATGCAAAAAGGACCACTAACAACACCCTGCAAAAATAACAACACAAACAATGCATCAGCTACTACTTCAAAACAAATAGAGGATTGCCAAAAAGAGTACTGTTACAGGCTCATCTACTACTTCAAAACATCCGCTACTACTACAACACAAACAATGCAGTAATGTCAATTTTTTTGAGTTCAATTTCATCCAGTTCTCAAAAATTTTGAGTGCAATTTCATCAAGCTCTTAAAAATTGGTACTGTTACAGGCTCAGAAGTTCACCTGTCAAAAGTTCTCAAAAATTGTTGAGAATTCAAAAGTTCACCTGTCAAAAGTTTAACTGTCAAAAGTTCTCAAAAAAATTTGAGAGCTCAAAAGTATATCCAGTACCAATTTTTGAGTTCAATTTCACCATGCTCTCAATTTTTGACCCACATTTTAGTTCCATCCTGCAAAAAACATGATATCCTAATAATGAGAAATGTGCCGGTCAAAAAATGATCCAGACTTTTTAGTTCCATTCTGTTAACTAATGAATGCTAGTTCCATCCTGTTAACTAATGAATTGCACCTGTCAAATGGTTCCATGACATGATATCCTATATGTGTTTGTTATAAGTTATTAGAATATCCTGTTAACTAATGAATTACAGCTGTGAAATAGTTCTAGGACATGTTATTAGGATATCATGGTTAGCTAATGGTGTTAAAATAGAGGTTAGTTCGCGGGTGCTTGCATGATCGCATGTGAGAGCTTTCATTAATTTAATGTTGAGGTTTTGGTTCAGTTAAACCAAACCGATGAGTTGTTTCTTCTATAATACATATATTGCTGGGAAATATAGGGGTGTCACTGTAAGTATTATCATGTTTAAAAATACATATACGGTTTAGTTAACAGGAAATTGTTGACACCATTAAGAAATAACTCATATAGGACATCCTGTTAACTAATTAATTGCAGCTGTCAAATGGTTGCAGCACATGTTATTACGATATCATGTTTTGTTAACTAATGGTGTTAACACAGAGGTTAGTTCCATATGCATATGCTAGTTCCATCATGTTTTGTAAACTAATGAATTTCAGCAATATGTATTATAGAAGAAATATATTTTCAACTGCAATTAAACTTGACTAATGGTTCAAGGATAACTTTTCAGCATATATTTGATAACTAATCATCCATGTTAATATATCAAGTTAAAATATCAAAGTTTGGATTATTTTTTTGCCTCGATTGGCACACAAAAGTTTTCTAGGATGAAAAAGTTAAAAAATGAAAATGTGCCATCATGTTGACCAATGGCCAAGTTCTCATATATTTAACAACATAATGGTTCCAGCTAATCAAAAAATTTAAATTAGCAATAACCTAACAAACTCAACAAAGTTAACTTGCAAAACTAAAAAGCAAAAAAAATTTAGATAACAAACCTGACTTTTGATGTTCAGGGCTCAAAATCCAAGTGCATCCTTCATGTCAAAAGAGAATACCTAATTGTCTGCACGTAGAAAATCATAATGAATTTTATGAAATGATTTTGCAATTAAAGGAATTTTGCTTCATGGCATGGTTTCAGTAACAAACCTCTGCTCATGTAAACTACTCCAATTCTCATGCAAGTTTAAGTTCAAAACCAATCATCATTGCAATTTCACATAGTTTTTTAGCATCCATAATGGGGTTTTTAGAGAAGTTATGTTTGGTTTTTTGATTTATTCCTCAAGCAGATATCGAACTATTTCACATAAATCACTTCTTTCAGAAACTCAACACAATTCAAGACATTAAGAATTAGATCTAACAATGACAAATCGTTTAAAGTTTTAATGAAAAGCATTCCTCTGTTGGTCAAAAGATGTTTACTAATTTCCAAAATTGTAACAGATGAAGCCTAAAACAGTAGTGTCAATTATCTACATCATATGAGACAAATGGAGTTATTCTTGAACAAATCCATTTTGAGAGAGCAAGATCACAGCCATTTTGTCTAAATTAAGAAGTATTTTAATCTGAATTATAAATCAAGTTTAAGCATTGTTAACTTTAAGTTTATTTATTGGAGATGCTAATCAATAAAAACACAAACTTGGAATCTGGAAAGCTTTTTTGACACTTTTTACTGTTATGCATACACATATATAGTAACAAAAATTGTGTTTTGCTGCTGCAATTTTTGTTTTGCTGCTGCATAGTTAAGAAGCTCAAAAGTTTATATTGGTTGAACCTCCAATATAAACTTTGTTTGACACTTTCTACTATTTTGCGCACAACATACAAACTATATATTTATCCTGAATTGTTTTGCATTTTCATAAACTTTCCAGCTATGAAGGAGTAGTATGCATTAGGTTAATATTTCATAGATCAGTATTACCCTTTCATTATTACTAAAAGCAAATGAAGTTCAGAATAAAAGAGTAAACTAAATGTGTCAGCTGCCATATGCAGGTTTTTTTATTTTATAGGTCAGTATTAACACTTCTCTGGGGGGAGAAATAAAAGAGTACTGCATATGGCAGCTATTACTCTGTGAAATAAAAAAGCTTAGAGCTATTACTCTGTGAAATAAAAGAGTACTGCAGTTTTGGTGCAGCTTGAAGTTTTGATGCAGCTTGGAACTAAAATTTGTATTGGTTATTATGCTTTCCATCCAGTTTGTATTCAGTTTACTTAATTAACTAATGCTGAATGCTTTTTTATTTCATATGCGAGCTTTTTTATTTCTCCCCCCAGAAGTGTTAATATTGATCTCTGAAATAAAAAAAACCTGCATATGGCAGCTGACACATTCAGTTTACTCTTTTTATCTGAACTTCATTTGTTTTTCATAATAATGAAGGGGTAATAGTGAAGGAGTAGTATGAATTAGGTTAATATTTGATGTAATGCATACTACTCCTTCACTATTACCCCTTCATTATTACCAAAAACAAATTAAGTACAGAATAAAAGAGTAAACCGAATGTGTCAGCTGCCATATGCATGTTTTTTTATTTCATAGATCAGTATTAACACTTCTTAGGGGGAAGAAATAAAAGAGTACTGCATATGGCAGCTATTACTTTTTGAAATAAAAAAGCTTGGAGACATGAAATAAAAAAGCTCCAATCTGCACCAAAACTGCAATAAATCTGACTGGACTCTTTACAACTCTACACATCAACTTTTTTTTAAAAAGGCTTTCCTATAATCTCTAACTTACATTTCATCAACATTTGTTTTTGTTCAGAGTTTTATCAAATAACTTACATTTCATCTGGATAAGGCTTTCCTACAATATCTAATAAATGAAAATGGACACTCGTATAGACTACAATATAAGCAAATAACTCCAAATTTCTTGAAATTGATATTTCCTTCATTCAATCTGGAATTGTTAATTTCTAGGTGTCAATAGAAAGCCTAATTTACAATGTGATAAATACAATATCTACTTGAAAATCCTAGAATTTAAGTGCCTTGCGAGTTAATTCCAATTCAATACAAAAATATTAGTTGGCAATTACAAATGCATCTAAAGGCTGTACATTGCAAAGAAAGTAATTTAAAAACTCATCTTGTTTCCCTCTTTATTAACTCCTATCACTGTCTATGCATCAATCAAGTAACATGAATGAAAAAGAATCAAAAGTAGACATTACAATGCAAGCAAGCAAAACTGATATCCAAACTTGTGAGCAGTCTGTGCCTCATGCACAGGAAGCACGATGACGGCATGCCCTGGCCACCTCTCATTCACCTTAGTATTGAGACAACATCATAGAGAAGCTCACAAATTTTAAAATGGGCTATGATTTAGTTTTTCCTTTGACTTGCAGGATCTCCTGGCCAAGAAAACTTTAGCAAATAAACTGGATGCAAACTTACTGACAGAACACGAACAACAGACACATGATACGTAGGAAACTAAAGCCGGAATAAGGTTGACAATGAGTAAATTGCAAAAATTATGGCAACAACATAACAGAAAGTAAACTATAAAACCTAACGATCACCAGATCCACCATCTAAATAAATGGAAAACACCATGATATTGGTCCATACAATAGCGTGGTCTTCTTCATTAAGACAGAACCGACTATATTGATAATGACAAAATAAATGGAAAACACCATGATATTGGTTCTCATCAAAGAGACGTCATATGCAGCTTCTAAAAAAAATACACTTTCCATAGTGAAGAAATCCAAAGTATCGGTCAAACTGGACAGAGAACATTACCAGATATCTGTAACTCTTTCTTCAGCACCAAAAACTGCTTCTTGATTGTCTCTTCTATTTGAAAAGGCCGAGATGCTATCGAATGCTGAATCCAAGTCTTACCCCTGTGGAAAAATGTCATGTAATGGGATGAACCAAATAGTGACCAAAAATGAATACAAAAACTGAGAATGCATGCAATCAAGTGATGTGTTTACCTCATATATATTGGCATCACACAAATCGTCACAGCTTTATGCATGAAGTGCTTTCTGACATGATTATATTTTGTTGGGTACTTGAGCAATATGTTTCAAGAGATTTTTGGTTCAAACCTCATCATTAACGATTTACAATATATTTATTTAACCTAATCTGTTTTGTCTTTTTAAGCAAATAACATTGACATTATGCACCATTCAAGATGGCCCAAATGATGTAGGTGCTTCGTTTACTATTATGTTTGTTTGGTGTAAAGTGCCCGCCCATAACATATTTGCCTAATATGTAAGGTAATGAGATTTCTAGCCTCCCTTAAATATGATTTACTTCGGCATTGAAAGGCCTGTGAATGTAAATCAGGAAAATAGAAATGGCGTCTATCAAAATTAGTCCTCATCAAAATTATTTTGCTACTTTATGTATTTATTGTAAGCATGCATTTTTTTTTACTTTGAAGCACTCCAACTGTTGTCCATTTCATGTTCTCGAGCTCCTATCATGTTGCTCAGTAATTATGATCCATTTTAACACATCTTCTACTTCCTTACCCTTCATAATAAATGCAAACCATGCTCCTTTTGATCCTTCACATACTAAATGAGTAAGCACTCACGCACAAACTTCTTAATATCAAATTACTTCAAGGCCAAACATGTGATGATGATATGAACTGTCAGCATGAATATAACT
Organism: Scilla litardierei; assembly: GCA_030789695.1. Taxonomy (NCBI): domain Eukaryota; kingdom Viridiplantae; phylum Streptophyta; class Magnoliopsida; order Asparagales; family Asparagaceae; genus Scilla; species Scilla litardierei. The sequence goes on from CM061132.1 coordinate 55,073,234, forward strand.
ATTGAGAAGAACTGCACGAAAAAACAACCCTAACAACGATATGAAATATAATCATGAAAGTAGCTATTGAGATGAAATGCAGGAAGAACAATCCCAATAGGAAGATATTGAATCAAATGAGTTTAACAGCATACCTCTAGGAGCTTTCCTTCATGTAGAAATTGTTCATACCTGAAACCAAAGCATAATATAAATCATTAGCAAAATATAGATGCTAATTGATGCATTCAGTTGGAGAAGATGCCTTTTGACTCAGAAATATGTGATTGTTAAACATGCGAATGTTGTTAGCTCATGTCAGCTCAGATGTTTAAAAAAGGAAATAGGAGAGATAATTGGTTAATAGCTGAGACGTATTTTCAAGTTCCCTACCTGTAAAGATCTAATGAGGAACTAACATAAACACACCATTCATAAGCTTCCAGTTGCACAAATATGAATCATCTATAGTTTTCAATGCAAGCGATGGCAAGTAAAAAAGTATGCTAATTGGCAAATAGAAGATTAAAAAATTGGTTTTTATGTTATGTGGCCAGAAGGAAAAATTATCATAGCTTTGCCTACTTTCATTGTCTCGCAACTCCGGGATCCCACTTCATTTAGTTTAAGACAATTCAAATAAAAAATAGTGTACTTTTTCCCTTACAAATAAATGAAGTTCGTCAAATGAGGTCAAATTCGTCAAATGAGGGCAAATTAACAGAAATTTCCTCACTTTCCAAGCTCACTTGCCCTAGAAACCGAACTAAAAAATTTTAAGATAGTAGACCGAAGGTAAGCAACAAAGATCCATCCCTTACCAAAGCTTCCATGCCCCCCCCCCAAAAAAAAAATTTGATCAAAGTCGACATTGGTTCTTCAATCCTATGCATTCAAACATAAGATCAACAAAAATTATATCAATAGCAACCATAAGAAGAAGAAAATTTACTGAGACAATGAAATGTAACCGAGTTGATGTTTCAGTTTCACCAAGTTCACCGAGGTGCTGCTCCTTCTATCAACAATGAAATTCAATCAAAGCTGCTGCTATTTCAACGACAATGAAATCATGATGGTTTTACCCTGACCCAATTATATTTTTTCCTTGATCAAATGTACTTGAAGATCAAAAAAATCAAGAATTTAAAGATCATTTTGTTATAACTCACCATTCATCAGTGGTGTTTGGAACGTCTATTTGAATACACAAACCATACTTCCTATCATCTATTTGAATGTATTGATAACATTTATTCAATTTTAGTAGGCAACAAAGTAGCCAATGGTAATGGTGTGACCTGGAAGATAACTTTGTTTGCTTTAACAAAGTTTGTTTTTCTCAAATAACATGATATATGGAAGGCTAAAACTTGATTTGAGCTTCTTGACCGAAAAAGTATCAGTCATTTTATTTCAGAAGGTAGACTGAATTCAATTGCATGCAATCTAAAATAGAGGAATCAAGTTTCTCAGAATGTTAAAACTCTAACCGTAACTTTCTGTTATTTCGCAGTGGTTGGACTTGCCTTCAGTGATGTAACATTCAAAGGGTTGCATTATGAACAGTAAGAAACTAAGTCATAAATTTATGATCTTTAGACCTTAATACAATCCAAGGCATTACAAAAAATTAAACTAATCAAGTTGGTGTTTCCCAGGGGCTTGGCATTAGCCATGGAGAAAAAAGAGCAGGCGGATCGAGATCTCCATGTATAGTTTCACACGTGTTTGTCAGATGCCGGCTTTTTTTACCAAGGTGTCGAGATTAATTCAGGCAGATTTGGTGGTGTTTCTCTTGGCAACAGCCATCGTGCAGTGCTATGCACTGGCAGTGGCAATCGTGCAACATGTTCAAAGTACCTGAACGTACTCGATTGGGTGTTTGGCGGTGCCGCCATAATGTGATGATGTTGAACTCGACAAAGGCAATATGAAGAAAGAAACTTGAGAGAAGTTTTGTTTTATAGAGACATATAGGTGTATATTACAGAAAAGAATATGAAAAGAGACAGATACAATTCATTTATGACATTTAGCTTATAAATTTCATAGCAATTTATCTTACAATTAATCAACTAAAAAGTTTCAACGATCGAACTAAGGAATGGCTTATAATTTAGATTGAACATGTATATTTGCAACAAAATCATCAAATTTTTATTTTCCCAATTCTCAGTGAACCGATACTCCATGTATTTGAGAACTAAGGATTATTTTTCTTTTTGTTGTATTTGAGAAGTATGGCTCATACTTACTTGCATCAGTTGCGCATGGAAGGATTTTGTGCAGCGTGTGTTTCTGATTATAAAAGGACTAATTAACATCTGAAAATAAACAACTTCTGCAAAGAGAAAAGCTCTAAAATACCACTTGCAAAATTGAGGATACACTCTAGCAGATAATCAATGATTCTAATAAGCCTTCCCAATTTTGTTTTCCCAGATATGCCGAGTTCAATCATTCAAACAAATTTGTATCTGGATCTCTACAACCAACACTAAACTTGAACAATAAGTGAAAAAAGGCAGAGAAACATTGCAGTTTTATCTTACCATATTGCAAGGACCCAGAGAAGTAGGACATGCAGCAAATTGTGAGACCATTGGGCGAAGATATCAATGAAGGCAATATAAAGAAGGAAGAAGCCGAATTTATAAGATAATAGAATTACTCCTGAAATTCACTCAGGTGTTCTCCTTATTCAGAATGTATGCATAAGATGCTGAAAGCAATATACTTCAGATCTTTTGCTCGATTATCACTACTAAACTTGCCATGGCACAGATTGATTTATCACAACTCGTGGAATCCAAACCCAGAGCCGTAAAACAGCACACAATAATTAACTAAATTCTTGGATCATGTGTACTCTAAAGATGCTTATTAGGCTACTACATTTGCAATTAGGATCAAAATTATATGCACTACATCTCCCCCATAAGACAATCAATGCCAAAATTTCCAAAGAATTAATCATCTGTAATAAGCCATAATAGCTTTTAGAAATGACAACAAAAAATAGGCATCAATTTCTATTTAGATGGAATATATATTAAAAATAACGTGGAAGGAGATGATAACGTACATCAACTATCCCTATTCCTATTTTGATGCAGAATCCTTATTAAAAATCAATTTTTATACATAAAATTGCACTCTTACCTCCAAAACACAGGAAATAGGGCATAACCCAAATCAAAGGAGAGACATTGCTCAATATAATAGGCAGAATCCCGCAAGATCCAAAACAAAAGAGAGAACTCGCTCAATACACCCAATATCGGGACGATAGATTGATGGAATCATGGGACGAAAAATAAAATTTGGGGTAGAGAGTGTGGCTCCGTCTTTAGTTGCACATCTACCTGCTCTGTGGTATTAGCTGCAATAATGAAATATGTGGAAATTAGGCAGCAAGTTTAGTTCATCAATTACAAATATAATTTGTTCATTTAAGTAGTCTGGTAATTACTAAAAGGGAAAGCATAAAAATATGTACACCTCAGTGCATAAAAATCTCTCTTCTTATTGGCGACTATTCGTTGTCATTCACCTCAGTGCAGCCCTGTGAGAATAGCATTTAACTTCTTTTGATAGTTCCCATTATTTGTATCTCATCCTTAACACCTCAAAAATCAAGGAAATTGGAAAGAGGTTGCAAATGAGAAAAATTGAAATTAAGAAAGAAAATTCTTGCATACGAAAGATAGAGATCCTCTAAAGAAACCCAAAATTATGAATTTAATAACCAGATGACTACAATCTGGAGAAAATACTGATCATGCTAATTAAAAAGTTATAGAGCACAGATCACAGAACAACAATATCAAAAAGTCCAATAACATAACTTAAAAGTTCAAACTTTAATAAATACCCATTTATCCCAAGAAAAAATTATACACTAAAAGTCCAAAACAAACTAATTTATATACACTAAAAGTCTAAACCACAGAGCTACATTCTGCCACTGCAGAGCAGATGTAAACTATTACAACCAAGGCAGATTTCTCACCGATCGGAAAAACAATCAATACATGAATGTGGTTAAAGGAAAGTAACAAATATTTGCGCTTGAAATGTGCCCCTCTAACTAAAAAAGGATCCAGCACTAAACTTAGCAAAAGGAAAGTAACAAAGTTCCTTAGAAAATGGACATCAGGAGTCTTGTACTTGGATGTCTGCTTCTTCGAATCAAATTCCTCGACCAAGAAATTTACGATGTTTCGGTGGTTAGAAGCCCACTTCTTTCTTTGAGGCTTTCTCAGCCTACTCCATTTCTTCATTTGCAACGTTGGATTCATACAATTGCAAAAACTAAATTTAGAAACCAAAATAAATACATAACATTGCAACAATTGAAGGCTCGGCATTTGACATAAAATAAAGCTCTTGCACACCATTCTTTATCAGAAAATGACTCTATTTCCCTCCACAAACAGTCATGTGCAACAAAATCTTACAGACCATCTCTATCCAAAGATGACTTCTCTGGAAGAGAAGGAGCCTATGGTTAGCAACGACGACGATGGTTAGAGGGTGATGCTAGATGGCCGTTCTTTTTCCTCCCAATCACCCATGGTCTACCAACCAACAAATGACAAACCCTCTTTTATAGCAAAATACCAACTCTCATGGCAAGTGTTCATTACCATAATCTAGAAGCCTGATGGTAAATGTTTTTCAAGGCTGATGAATTTGTTATTTAAAAATTTAACAAATAAGCAACATCATTACTGCCGAAGTATCATCACATTGCAATCTGGAAAGTAAATATCAAAAGCTCCATTTCACAAAATGATAGTATTAATGCTTAAATGTAAACAGCCAATGTCCAAATTATGAGAACAAAAATAAAATGTTTCTGAAGTTTGAAACTTTGTTCTCTAAATAAAAGGAAACAAAAGGGGGTGGGGGTAGAATCATTACAATAGAGTATACTGATATCCACTGGTGCAATCTTAAATGGAAACAATAAAATCTTCCTTTTTAATGAGATTTGTGTATATGCACATTATACGTACAATGTATTGCTTTCTAAAGCCTACTCAATTTGTGACAACCATCATGAATTGTAAAACTCATATGCATTCAAAGATGAAATATAAAACTCATATTCTCTACAGCCTAAAACACAAACATTAGTGTTTGTTTGCTGTTGAAGCAGTAGCTTCATTCTGATGCGTCGATTGCATGAAACTCTCCATGATATGCTAACACCCAAACAGTAGCTGGCCGAGGGATGTAGGTGAACTGCACTTTTGCTTTGCTTGGTCTGCTGTAGTTAGATTTATGGTTCTTATGCGAAAAACACCCCACAAACACACTTCTGTAGTTATTCCGATTGCTCAAACGCATTCCAAACTGGGAAGTTAATCACAATTGCAAAAGCAAACCATATCTAACTACCGAGTATATTCACATATAACATGTTTGACAATTTCCAGGAAGTACATGCCTTGGTAAGAATATGAGACTATTTGCTTTATCCAAATGCAGATTGTCAGAATTAATAGTTCTGAATGCCCTTTGTTCAATATTTATACCAATATTTCAAAATACAAAATTTGGGGACTGTGATTTCCAGCACCAAATTCTGTTTTGTATGCAGATCATACCCATTATCTGCTAAAAAAATTCAAACATGCTCAGATTCTACAACTCTTCATATCAAAAATCCATTCTATGCTAAAAACAAATCTATATATTAAAGAAGATCATAAGTTTCTTTCATACCAATTTTCTTTTTATTAAGTTTTTTTCAACAGATATCTTGTATCAGTATACGTAGCCTTGTTTTTGGGTTATCCGGCTATGCCTCCGGATATGCTCTCTCCTTAAGAATTTGCTGATTGTGATTTTCTTTCCCATAATCATGTAACTTGAGGCGATACACTTTCTTAGCCGTTTCCTTCTATTGCATGTCAGTTATAAGGACACCATCAAATGCTCAAATGAATACTGAACTATACAAATTAGATTACAATTGCTATACTGCTAACATAACCAAGAGAATAACATATGTCACAGACCTATGATTTATAGGTTTAGTTTGGTTCTTATTCATTCATTGTAAGGTTACGCTCATGCAGAGCAACAGAAAGGAAATTTTCCAGTTGAGTTTTATTTCTAAAAAAGAATAGATACATCAATACATAAGAGGCATATTCTGGTTAGATTTAATATAGATGCATGAAGTGGATATGCGGTTCATATCAGTGAAGTCTGTGATAGGGTGGAACCATCTTTATATATGACCCATAATCCAAGAAGGGATGTACTGGTTCATGTGGGCAACACTCGTGTAGCTGACCGGCTGAAAAAAGAGGGGGAAAATCAAATTCCATTTTTGAAGGGAAGAGAATGGTAGGTCGCTGACATGCCCATATCAATTTTTGTCAAATGGGGGTGTCATCTCTACAGTTCCAGCTTTGAATCCAATATGGGAGTTGGAGATTGAAGGAGAGAGCTTTGCTGGCCATAACAATGGCACATGCTAAGTTGACACGAAGGTCCTCCAAAGCTGTCAGAAGAGCTTACATATCCCATATGACTGTTTTCACAGCAATAAATGAAATAAGAACACTTACAGTGGTCGATGTCAAACACATATAACAAACACCTGGGGGCATCTAAAATTGCACCCTCACAAAAAATCAGTGTACCATGCACACAGACACAATACACATGCATCCCTATGTTGGACACTTGAAACTGTGCAAAGTCTTGAAAATATTCATTACGTAGGGATTAGGACACCTTAAACATAGATCATTTTACTAAATTTATATTCTACCATACACAACCTGTGCACAAATCATATACTGGATTCAACAACAACAATAACAAATTGTAACACAGAGGCAGATTTGTTACCGAGTTGACAGTCCAATTGGCCATTAAATGCCTCTAGAAGTCGCTCGGCCGCCATTGTCAAAATTTTAGAGTTTTGCTTCCATGTGCCGAAATTGTCAAAATTTACTTTACAGATAAACTTGGGGCTGACCTTTCAAAATGTTCCTTAGTGCCCAGTAGTACTCATCTCCTAGTTAATTGAAACTGAGGTTAGCAAATAGTTAGCAAGTTCAACTCCAAAAAATGCAGTTCAAGGTAGGGGATTCAAATGAATTTAACTTATAAAAACATACAATTCCAAGAATTTAATTTACAGATAAACTTGGGACCGACCTTTCAAAATGTTTCTTATTGCCTAGTAGTGCTTATCTCACAGTTAACTGAACTGAGGTTTGCAAATAATTAGTAAGTTCAACTCCAAAAAGTGTAGTGTTAGGTAAAGGATTCAAATGAATTTCACTTACAAAAACATACAATTCCTACAATAATTTAATATTGATAGGGTTTTCTTGTAAATCTAATACAACAGAAGTATTACTGGGTATTACTGGGTATTACAACAGAAGTATCTAATACAACAATTCCTACAACAATTCTTACTGGAATCAAGTATAAAACACTCACCAGAGATGGGTATGTGACATGGTTACAAAGAAGTATTACTGGGTCTGGGGATTCACCCTTGAAGAAACCAAATTAGCCCACGTCTCTAAAGCTAATCTCATGGCATATAGTCCATCTCCATCTTTGCAAGCGAAAAATGAACCCCTGGTTCCCATCATCCTCACCTTCAACTCCAATCAAATCCAACGAATCAAGAAGCTGCATTGCCCGTCTGGAAAAAGCACCATCTTCGAGGCCCTAGCCTCACACATCTGGTTTGCCTGGGTGCGATCGCTGGACCTGCCTCACACATTTCCCTGGCTGAACCCTGAGATCCCCCAAGGGTACTACGGCAACGGATTTGTTCTTGGATGCATCGAGACCATTGCTGATCCTCTGGCCACGCCATGGGGGCTGAGTTGAGAAAAGAATGGGGGAGGGGTTTTTTGGGAGAGAAAAAGAGTTTTGGTGGCTGGTTTCCCCCCAAGGAAATTTGATGATGTTTCCCCCCAAGATATCATTTCAATTTTGCCTCCAAAACATTTCCCTTCCAAATTCAAAACTTTCCCCCTAAAATCTCTCTTATTCAAATTCATCTACCTCTCTTATCCCTCAAAATCTCATCTCATATCCAATTTCTCTTATCCAATATCTCTTATCTAAAACCTCATCATAACATCTCTTATTCAAACCATTATCCAATTTCTCTTATACAAAAACTCTTATCCAATAACCCATGATAACATCCCTGTTTTATAATATATATATATATATATATATATATATATATATATATATATATATATATATAGCCAAAAATCCAAAAAACCTACATATATCCCAAACCCAAAAAAATTCTTGTGTGAATATTTTCCTACCTACCGAGAATAAAGGGAAGGCGAGAATTTGAACCGAGTGTTCTACTCCCCATCTTCTCAACCTCCATCATTTTCGAAAACTCTTGGAATAGGAAATTCCTAGCTATTATCTAGGCGATAGTGTGGTGATCTCCTAATACCTAGCTGTGGAGTCCCTGACGCATGATATGATTCGATTCTTACTCTGTTCTCATGCATGCTTGAGCTATATATTCACCGCTTATTTCAAATCGAATCGATATTTGGAACTTTTCTTGGATATGTGTATATGGAACTTTACTGCACATTGTAGATAGTAACACTGTCTGCTAGCACGCGACCACACTCTCTCGTGCTTCACCGCGTGGGCATAATACACTTGTTTGGACTCATATTTCCTCGGTTTAGCAATGTGTTTTGTCGTATGCTTGTTTAGTGTGGTGTGTCTGACTTTATTGGCCCTGACGGGCGATTTAGGATTTTGACTTCTCTTTCTATCTCCTCGAGGATGAGGAAGGGTTCATCTTGGGGGATTTTGACGTGTGTTTATATTTTATATATTCACGCACGTCTTCTTTGTGTTTTTCCGTTGTTTTCCGTCGTCTCGTGCCCATTTTCTTGGGATTTTTAGTTTTCTTTCACTTTTTGGTGTTTTTGTGCATTTGCAGGAGATCCCCAGTGTAGGGGACATATAACGAAGATATCATGAGTCCCCGAAGCAACGGGACGAGTCACACGTGATCCAAGGGGTCAAACGATCAAGATCGCCATTTTTCAGCCCTCACTGATCGGTTGGACACGGCCAACCGATCGGGTGGTGCATGCATGTCCGACCCGGATGGAAGCTGAAGCAAAGTGAAAATCAACCGACCGGTTCGTCGACCGGTTCAAACCAACAGGGCTCTCGGCCATTTGGAGCTGAATTCCAACCGATCAGTTAACATCTCACCCGATCAGTTCATCTGTAGCCTATTCTTCCAAAAGACGACCCGGAGAGCTCAACCGACGTCCGTTGACCATGACAAATCGACAAAACTCTCTGTCAATTTTGGGGATATTTCCAATCGATCGGTTGAATACTCAACCGATCAGGTGACCTGATGCTGCATTTCTCCAAGAGAGGACCCGGAGACGGCAACCAGCCGGACCATACGAGCGGGTGAAGTTCTAAACTGTCGATGCTGAAGCGCGAAGCAGGTCACCCGATCGGTTGATGCTTCAACCGATCGAGTGACATCGATCTCTGTATATAGTTGCCCTAGGTTTCCAAAAACGAAAGCTGTTATTTTTCTGTCTTTTGTCTCTATTTGTGACGTCTGGAATTTTACTGTTTTTGTAAGTCTTCTAATCTTTGTGAAACTTTAATATAGTCTTAATAGCATTTGTACTACTTGATTTCAATCGCCTGATCATGATTTTTACGGTTAATTTTTGTTTAGATCACTTTTTAGCTATGATTTGTGAGTAGTTTCCAAATCTGGGATTTTGGTGGAAACCCATTCGTGGGTTCTTCCTAATGCTTCCATAGGACTAGGAAATCGATATGGATTAGGAATTTAGAGGTTACACATGGTGTTTCATTATCATCGGCGGGAAAAAGACCGTCTTTGACCGTAGGGCCAAGGGGGAATAAACTTGGCGGTTGACTCCCTATCCACAGCTCGCGCCCTTAGCGTAGACATAGAATCCTAGCACGTGGGAATGGCAGGATGAGATGTTGGGAGTTATCGTTGCGGGCTTAGTGCTCCCGGAGTCGGTCGGTGTTAATGGACATGGGAATGCCCATTGACCGAACCCGGGTAGTCCGACATATCATCCTGGGCATCAACCAGAATATCGGGCCTATGGGATGCTGGTATCACTCTTAGAGGCAACGTCTAACCACTAAACCCTAATTCCGATCGTTTTCCTATCTGTAGGTCGTAATAGCGAGAACACATGATCGGGTGGAAACCGAAGTCCTTGGTTTCCTTTTGTATTGTTTATCCTCCGTATTTACATTTCGTGACAAACCTTCGATCGTTTGGGCTAGCTCACATGTAGGGTGAACCAGTTCCTCTTAGAAACAAGCACAACCACGTCTCCCTTTGTTCGAGCCCCAAGCCACACTACAACACCATGCGCTTGTGGTACAAATATTTAAATCTGGTATCCCCAATCCAATTGCTCTCTTATGCTTCAAAACTAGGTGACATCAATAGCCACTAACGCCAACGAACTCCTGCGATGCACCCCCTAGCATTCATCGTAGGCGTCCACCTGTATCCTACGAAGAACAAAATGCATCAGTCCATTGTGAAAGATTGATCTGCTGAACAAATGTTTCCCAAAGAGGGTCATCAACATAAATATTTAAAATTAAGGATGGTTGACAACACTCTCCTAGAAATAAACCTCTACTCTCAAGTACCAAGTCCTCTCTCTCCTCGGTGTCCTCTCCAAGATCCTCAGGTATATCCTGATTAGATGCATATATCACCTCATCAGGTGACTCCTCGTCATGCTCGTCAGGTTATTCAAGCAAGGACACGTTCAAGCATACCTCCAGTCCATAATTGTAAGTGTCATGCAATAGGTATGACGTGTCAAAATGATCTGAATCAAAATAAATATCAAATGGGATACAAGATTCAGAAATGGAGTGGGTAAATAGGTCTCCCTGAGTGGGAGCTGTAAGCTCTGGTGGGTGGTCCTCTGAATGATGCTCGGCCACTGTAGAAGGTGGAGATGGCTGCGGTAGTTTGAAAACAGGAGGGCACAATTCAGGCTCCATCTGTGAGCAGATGTCATCATCCCAAGTCAAGTCCTCCACGATGGTCTACTCCGCTACTGTAGGCACGACCTCCTCAATAATATCCTCTGATGGTATAGGCTGCTCTGAGTTATGTGGGTGGCAAGGGGAGGCAACGACGGCATGAGCTGGCTCAGCAGTGCTAGGTGCCGATGTCTCGTCTGCGAGTGAATATCAATGCGCATAATACCTCCCCCAAGCTGAACGTGAATATCCTCCTCGATGGTACCTACAGCAGACACACGACTCATAATAAAATTTACGAGCTCACGATCTTCTGGATCACTTGCCTCGATGACTAATGAGCAAGAAGCTCATATGCATCCTCCTCAAGAATTCCAATGAGGATCCCAGCAATCCTCTAGTAAAGATAGGAAGTAGCTGGAAACCATCCTACACATAGTCTGACTCCGTTTGGAACATTCCTAACGCTTCGTAAAAGGCTTCTCTGAAAGATTCTCCATCAGCTTGATTGAATGTAGCAGCGAGATATATGAAGGATTGTATAGAACCATGTCGCATCATCATTGGAAGAACCATCGATGCATCAATAGTACATGATCAAGCAAAGTAGACAACCTGGAAAAGACGTCAGTGGTACAAAGAGAGATAAAGATAATAATAATAATAGCAGGTGGTGGGAAAAAATCTCTATCTCTCTCTATGTTTTTTTGTTTTTTGTTTTTGTTTTTTGTTTTTTTTGTTTGTTTGTTTTCTAACGCATATAATTAACCTAATTGTGGTAAACAGATAATATGGTAACGCCTCCCTGGCAACGGCGCCATAAACTTGATCGACCCGGAACTAACTCTGAAGTGATGTCGTCTAACCCCAAGCACACGGTATAGTGGCAAGCGGGTATCGAACACGGGGAAGCAGTGCTACCTATCTACTCCTAGGTTGAGTTAGACTTTCAGGTTTATTGGTGGACGTGGAACATGGAATGTCGTAATGGTGATGGATGCGAAGGTCGTGTCACTCGATATCGCAAACAAGGGACACACAAAGAAAAGAATAAAATATAAAAGGCTAGGGCTTTAGGACTCACCACTTGGACCATCGGATTTCGACGCTAGGTTAGGACCCTTACATTGCATTGGGTTTATGGGATTGGTCCCTCAGCTCGTACCACTCTTGTGGGTTAGAGCTTCAAGGTACTTCGATGGCTCTTATTGACGCCATGATAGCAACCGTTAATGTAGTGATATAGTTTGTCGGTAGATCCCCTCAAGGCACGAGCCGGGCATGGTCACGAGCCTTAGTTGGATCTACTGACTCCCTAATTAAATCCTAAGGATACTCCTTACGCTAATCAATTTCATAGACCGTGGGCATGATCTCAGTACGAGTTCTCCCAGGGATTTGGCTAGATCAACTTAAGTACTCCCCATTTATTCCCAACGCATCATAAAAATCCTATCTTTGCAATTAAATCCTAAAATCCTAGGGCTAATCCAGTAGCCCTAGAAAAGATTATTCAAGCATTGTAAACATTATGAAAATAATAGAGATCATTGCTAACATCATAGAAAAACAATAAGAAGAACTAAAATAAAATTAAAGAGATAAAATACTTAGCTTGATACAAGAGGAGGGGCCTATGGCGTATCCTAACTCCCAAAAAAGACCATCTCCAAAACTTCTTAGAACTCCCTAAAAAACTCTCTAAAATTGCCCTCTAATGATGGCTACAATTCATTCATGTAGTCCCCTCAAAACCCTAGCAAACAACCAAAAAAACCCTCTGAAATTCGTGCACAAAGCAAATCAGGACGCAACTTAAGTTCTGGGCCCCAGCGGACTCGGGTTGAGTAGCTCCCTACTCAGTCGAGTCAGCAGTAGGGCAGAAATCCCTCCAAAAAACACTGCTCTTTCTGCTCGGACCAAGTAGGGTCCTGCTCGGTCGAGTAGGTGGACGAGTAAAGATTTCATTACTGCAGAATCAACATACAGAAATTTTACAGAGCTCATCCGACCTCCAATTGGCACATTCTTGGTGGTGTTCGAACCGTCGTGAAGTCTAATATCTGGGAAAAATATCAGAAAAATACTGAAAAATCCCAGGTAATAGCAGATTTGAAAAGAGTGCACGGCTGTTTGAAAATCTGGGCCCTTGTCTTACTCGACCGAGTAGCCTTCGTTCTCGGTCGAGTAGCCTGCCTACTCAATCGAGTCGTCAGTGGATCTGAGCTTCTCCTCAAATTTTCATTCTGTCTGCTCGAGTTAAGTAGGTCCTGCTCGGTCGAGTCGTCAGGAATCCTGGATTCTTCGTCCAAAACCTCGCTCTGCCTGCTCAGGTCGAGTAGACACCTACTCGATTGAGTCGGATGTCTCATGGTAGAAGCTCAAAGTTGGGTTGACTCGGTCTAGTCACCTATCTGCTCGGTCCAGTGGCTCGTCCATATCTCCTTGCTGAATCCGCGTGTCAGCTCGACCTAGCAGCAGAATGCTGCTCGGTTCGAGTAGCCTGGGAAAGTGGCACAGTTGCTTCTTGGCTTCTTCTTTCTCTTCCTCTTCCTCCTTTCTTCCACTAAACTTTTTATTTAGCACCTCAAGCATGGCATCCTAAGTCTCCTTGGTACTATTATGTCATCGATCGTCTTATTGACTCCAAATTGCTCTAATATCGCTTCAAATCCTTGAAATAGGTATAAACGCTCAGAAAGTCATATTGTTCCAAATATTAGCATAAAAGCGTATAAAATATGTAATTGAGCAATTATTTTGACGTGAAATCATATAGTTAAAACGTGGAATATAATGACCCATCACTGAACCCGAAGAGATTTTCTGGAAGAGAAGGCTAGCTAGAAGCTGAAGAATGGGCCTGAAACACAAAAGATGACCTGAGTCTTGCTTGTAATGACCAAGCAGGCTGGGTAGAAGTTGCCAAGAAAAAATTGACTGGAAATGCTCGAAATTGGTGGGACACTGAAGAAGCTCGTCTTATCAAGCCCATCAACTGGACCATATATCGGGAGCGTTTCGACGCTCAATATTTTCCTCGATCAGTTAAAAGGGAACTGCAGCAACATTTCGTCAACCTGGAACAAGGTAATTGGACTGTTGACGAATACGAGGCAGAATTTTCGATGCTTAGTCGATTTGCCCTGCATCTGGTAGAAGATCCCAAACTGTGCTTATCAGTTTCTCTAGGGACTAGACCTGGACATTCAGGCTTCAATGTCTTCAACGAATCCGACTACACATCAGGAAGTGTTGGATGCTGCTAGGAAGCATGAGCTTATTGTGAAGCATAAGAAGGCTCTTCAGATTGGGGGAAGTAGGCATCCACCGGAGCCACCCAGGGGCAATCTCCGACCTACTGAGACTACATAGTTCAAGAGGCCTGCTTCACCGACCAACAATTGACCCCAGCTGGTGTGTTTTCACTGCAAGCAGATTAGTTATGTCAAGAAGGACTGTAGAGAGCTGCTGAATCAATGCTTGATTTGTGGAGCATAAACACATGCTACTAGAGACTGCCGTTGTCGCACCAACAAGCCGATGATTACTGGACCTTCTGGACCTATTCAACGTGGAGCTCTTGGACCTACTCAGCATGGACCATCGCTAGCTCCACAACAGAGGGCTTTTGCACTGACAAGGCAGAACCAGCCGAGGCGTCAGGTTTTCACCATGACAGTTGCAGAGGCTAAGACGGATGAGCAAGTGATATCAGGTAATACTTAAAGCCTTCTTTTGTAATGCTTATGGTATGTTCATGTGTTACTTGTTTATCTTTTAGCTAAGACATATTTCTTATGTACTAGATGTTGCCTTAATAGCCTCTCATCCAGCCCTATCTATTTTTGATTCGGGAGCCACTCACTGCTTCATATCCCGAGGGTTTGTAGAGAAACATTCTATTCATGTTGACCCCCTACCAAGTTGCTTGAACATCACTACTACGAGTGGAGGAGTGTGGACTTCTAGTGTCTGTCAATCTTGCTCTATAGTGATTTGTGGACACGATTTGTTCGCAGATTTTATGATCGTCGACTTGCCAAACTTTGATGCGATATTTGGCATGGATTGGTTAGGAAATTTCTACGTTACTATTGATTGTCATAAAAGAAAAGTAGTGTTTGAAATTCCTGATCATCCTGTGTTTGAATTCATGAGCGGAGACCGTTCACTTGGACCAATCAAATTTCGGGCCAATCCGAACGTAACTAATCACTGCATCGATGCAAGTTGTGCCCGAAAAGCCTAGAGTGGTTCAAGACTTTGTAGACGTATTTCCTAAAGATATTTCAGTATTACCGCCTGATCGAGATCTGGAATTCACTATCGACCTTATGCTAAACACTCAACTTATTTCGAAGGCTCCTTATCGCATGTCTCCTGCTGAACTAGAAGAACTTTGGAAACAACTCGAAGGCCTGTTGCTAAAGGGATTAATAAATCCCAGCGTATCTCCTTTGGGTGCGCCAGTTCTTTTGGTCAAGAAGAAGGATGGGTTGACAAGGAAGTATATGGATTATCGAGAACTGAATAAGGTAACCATAAAGAACAAGTACCTGCTGCCGCATATTGACGACATCTTCGAGCAACTTGGCGGATTCTGAGTATTTTCTAAACTGGATCTCCGAAGTGGTTATCATCAAGTGAAGGTAAAAAGTGAAGACATCCTGAAGACGGCATTCTGGACCAAGTATGGGTACTATGAATTTGTAGTCATGCCATTCGATGTGACTAATGCCCCAACAATATTCATGAACCTTATGAACTTGAACTTCAATGAGTTCTTTGATAAGTTCGTGGTGATCTTCATCGACGACATCTTGTTCCACTCGAAGGATGAAGAAGAGCATGACGAACATTTGCGAATTGTATTGCAGACTTGGTGACATCATCAGTTATACGCCAAGTACAGCAAGTGTGAATTTTGGCTAGACCGAGTCGCCTTTCTTTGGCATGTGGTATTAGGAGACGGTATCTGTGTCGATCCGGAGAAGGTCATTTCAGTCAGGAACTGGCCGACTCCTCAATCAGCTTTCGACATTAGGAGTTTCCTATGATTGGCGGGTTATTACCGTCGATTTATCGAGGACTTCTTGAATATTGTCGAGCCTATGACTTGCCTGACGAGGAAGGATACCAAGTACATCTGGTCTGGGGCTTGTGAGCAAGCATTTGAAGAATTGAAGACGAAGATGACGTCTACACCAGTGTTAGCTATACCAGACAGAACTATAGGATTTGAAGTTTTCTGTGACGCATCATGTCCTGCATCAGCATGGTCATGTGGTCGCATATGCTTCTCGACAGTTGAAGATTCACGATAAGAATTATCTGACTCACGACTTGGAGTTAGCCGTTATCATATTTGCCTTGAAGATTTTGAGACATTTCTTACTGAGTCAGTAAGTAAAAATCTTCACTGATCACAAAAGTTTGAAATACATTTTCACCCAAAAGGAGTTGAATAAGAGGCAGTGCAGGTGGTTGGAGCTGATGACCGATTATAACATCTACCTCCAGTATCATCCAGGAAAGGTTAATGTCGTACCCGAAAGTAGACTACCAGTAATCATGACTCTTACAGTTCAATGGAGGCTAAAGCAAGATCTGTAGGAGATGGGTATGGAAGTTGTTTTGCCTGGAGTCACATCATCGTTGATGAATATGCAGATTCAATTGACGATTGTGGATCGGATTAAAACTGCTCAGACTTGATATATAAAGCTGCAGAAGATCAGATTGCAAGTTGAAGCTGGATTTTCGACGGATTTTCTAATTCATGTGGATGGTTCCTTGAGAGACGTTAGTAGGATCTGCATACCTTCAGGTGATATCAGAGAGGAGTTGATGAACCAAGCTCATAGCTCTTCCTACTCCATTTATCATAGAGGTAACAAGATGTACAAGGATCTTCATCTGAACTTTTGGTGGCATGGTATGAAGAGAAGCGTGGCTCGAAGTGTTGCTAAGTGCCTTTTGTGTCAGCAAGTAAAGGCTGAACATCATCGCATTGTAGGACTACTTTAACCCCCTGCCGATTCCAGAGTGGAAATGGCAGCACATCATTATGGATTTTGTGACTCGACTACCTTGGAGTACTAAGCAGAATGATGCGATTCAGTTGATCGTTGATCTATTAACCAAATCAGCACACTTCATACCATTCCGAGTGAGACAATTTACGAAATTTTTTGCTAAGACGTATATAGAGGTAATGATATAGCCTATAACTTTAAAACTTCCTTCTAGTATACATTGTAATGTAATCGACAATCGTGCATGAGATTGTTCGATTGCATGGCATTCTTGTGAGCATCGTATCTGATCGGGACACTAGATTCACATCTCAATTCTGGAAGAGTCTGCAATCCAATTTGGTTACCAGTCTTAGTTTCAGCACTGTGTATCACCTACAGACGGATGGCCAATCAGAGCACACCATCCAGATATTATAGGACATATTGCGAGCTTATATGTTGGATTTCAAATGCTTATGGGAAGATCATCTACACCTAGTAGAGTTTTCCTACAACAATAGATACCAATCCAGCATTGGCATGGCCCAATTCACAACACTCTATGGAAGGAAGTGTCGATCCCCGCTGATCTGGCATGACATTGGTGATCAAGAATTATTGGGACTTGAGATTATTGTTAAAACAGTGGATGTAGTGCGTAACATCAGAGACAAGCTACACATTGCACATGGTCGGTACAAGCATTGGGCTAATGCCAAGCGTCATCACTTAGAGTTTCAACCAGGAGATCATTTTTTTCCTGAAGATATCCCCAAACTGAGGAGTGATACGTTTTGGGAGGCGAGGCAAGCTCAGTCCAAGGTTCGTAGACCGCTTGATGTGTTAGAGCGAGTTGGAGAGGTAGCTTATCGCCTTGCTATACCGCCGTCATTGGAGGGAGTACATAATGTTTTCCATGTCTCCCAGCTATTTCGTTATATTAGTGATCCAATGCATGTGGTTGATCATTTGGAGATCACGGTGCATCCAGATCTTACCTATGAGTAGCAGCCAGTACAGAATCTTGATCGACGTCAGAAGGCGCTCACGTATAGATTCGTTGATCTCGTGAGAGTGATGTGGTGACATGACTCGCTAGGAGAATCTAACTGGGAGTGAGAGGACGAGATGCGAAGATGTTACCCCAACCTTTTCCCTGCCATGTAGAGAATTCCGTGGATGCAATTATTCTAAGGAGGGTAGGATGTAACGGCTTGTATTTTTATTCGTGTTTGATTTTTGTGTGCCAGTATTTTTACTTCGATCATCCAGATGTTTTCGTCCGAGTGATTTTTCTTCAACGCGTCGACGCGAGTGCGTCTCTGTTTTTAGTTTTTACAGTGGCATAACTATTTGCCTATTAACCCCTAACTAATTACTGTTGGCTAAAAAAATTTAATTATTATTAACTAAATTACATTTACCTTGACCCTAACCCTACCAAATTGAATCCCACCTAAAGAAATTGGTGAGATCCAACATCCTCATTCATTTTCTCCCCCACATCCAGCTCCTCTCATCAACATGCAACCCCTTTAACTGTTCTTAAAACAACACCATCAGCAGCACAATAACAGCATCCTCTTCCATTCTTAATCAACCAAACCCAAATTGATATCAACCAATTTCATTCCATCTCCCTGCATTTCCACAACCAAATTGAAATTTAGCCCAAAACTACCAGATTCCATCATTCTCTCCCATATTCAACCAAAAAATCGGAACCCAAATCAAAGAGCAAATCAGAAATCGAAATAGAGAAAGGGAGAATTCGGGATTCAGATTGAAATTCAAAATCGGAAAACAAATCTTCAGATTCTTTCAACCCTCAACCCTCAACCCTCTCTAGCTGCCCTCTCCCTCCTCCAAGTAGCTGCACGCGCCGCTGCACCCTTGCAGCCGCCGCCCGCCAGCTACCGTGCTGCCGTGCCTAGGCCGGAGCCTTGCAGTCGCCTGGCCGTCGACACGCGCTACCAGAGCCCCTTGCCACCGTGCCCAATTCACATGCGTCCCTTGACGCCCAGCCCTTGACGCTGATCCCCCTGTAAAGCAAAGAAAAAAAGAGAACAAAAATAAAGAAAGAAAGCAGATAGAAACGAAAGAGGAGAAGAAGAAAGAAAGAAGAGGAATAAGAAAAGAGTAGAAGTAGGTATTATCTTCTTGGGTTTTAAAGTGTATTGGGGTTGCGTAATGAAATTATTTGATAATGGGTTTTGTAAGTTAATTTAAGTTAGCCTATTGGGTTTGCTTATTGGGTATTGGGTTTAGTCGGATAAGTTATGCTTATTGGGTTGGGTTTAATTGAACTATTAACATATTGGGCTTTGGATCTATTTATGGGGTTTGAATCATTAACTTATTGAATCATTAGGCCATTTTGTTAAGTTAATTGATTATTCAAGTTTTATTATAAAATGAGTTTAAGAAAGTTTAAAATCAATTAGTATAAAATTGTTAGTTAAGTTAACATTAGTTTTTGTTAATATTAGTTATTAATATGT
The DNA here is from genome assembly GCA_030789695.1 of Scilla litardierei. Classification (NCBI taxonomy): domain Eukaryota; kingdom Viridiplantae; phylum Streptophyta; class Magnoliopsida; order Asparagales; family Asparagaceae; genus Scilla; species Scilla litardierei. The sequence continues at coordinate 55,092,804 of CM061132.1, forward strand.
GTTCATGGTTAGTATGTAAGTATACTTACATAACAGTTAGTGAAATTAATGTTAGTAATAACAATATGTTATCATGTATAGGTTAGTTTATAATGGTAATTAATTAGTTAAAACTTCTGTTTGATATCATATACGTGATGCAGATAAAATGCGTCTTACGCCAGGATCACTTAGACACCCAAACTCACATCAAGGCAAGTATTTTATCGTAAATGAATTGCAAATTGAACTGTTCAAACTTAGTACTAAAATCTTATTTTTACGTGCTTGTCGACTTTAGAAGCCAAATTGTGTGCTTTCATTATACTGGTTGTCTTCTAATTTAAATGGACATGTTATATTAATGTTGATCATTTAGAACAATTCACTAATGTCTGCTATTAAATTGAACTATCTTTTACTACCTGCATGCTATCAAGTTGAACTAATTTGGAAAGAGAGTATGTTATAACTCAAAAACATATATGTGAAACCATCGAATACAATGGGATGAAACCATCGAATACAGATGGTATGGAACCTAGTCGGTGACTAGACAGACACTTTGGGTGGGGTTACTTCATGTAGTAGGGTCTATCAATTTGTCTTGAACATCTTATGGCTGCCTCCATACCACACTAATGGAGGCAAGCATCTTGGCCATCTTCCATGTTAGGAATGGCAAGATGCGCCATGGTAACCCCCTATGATAGGTGTATCGAGAACATTTACTTACTCAGACATGGACTTAGCACGAGCACAAATAATCAAATACTCAATATAAAACTTCTTTACTTTTTGAACTGCAAATTCATACATGCTCGTACCTTACTTTCCGCACTTATTATTCATAAATGTGTACTAATGCTCTTTTGTCTTTTTCTAAGTTATTCTTTATTTCATAACTTTAAATATCTTGCCGAGCTTATCGCTGACATATATCCTTCAATGTATTTATGAAATATATGTTAGGTTCAGAGACATAGTACATCAAGGACCCTACTTTTGGGAATCCTATCTTATAGGTGGACCCTGCTGATCAAAGCTACGAGGACACTGAGATCCTCTCTGCTGAAGACTAGAGCGAGCTATTTCTATTTCAATTTTATTAATTAACTTGTTGTTTTCAGGTGTGTTTACTTTCAGCAGATTGTACGGCCATGCTAGGCCTTAATTACTTTGTGTACTTTGTTTAAAACACTCTGGTGTTAAAAATGTAATGACTATTTATGCTGCTTCTGAGAAATCTGCGTGCAGGGACCTGCTTTTCTAATTAACGTTTATTGTGCTTAAGTCAAAGAACAAAGACAAAAGTACCGCTTCTTTGCTTTAAGCACATGCAGACCCGCTCGCATCCTCGCTCCCAAGTATAATGGGAAGCGGGCCATGACACATCCAATCACAAATACAAGACTAATACAATAAAATATTCAAGAGGGGATGAGATCTATCTCTAAATCACTCAATGTGGTACCTTCGGCTCTCCAAATGTGCTCCTCGAAGCTCCTTGCCCCTTCAATGGCCTCCAAAACTCTGGAAATGTTGAAGAAGGTGATAAAATGAGGGAGAGGGTCGAACAAACCCCTCCAAAATGCTCCAAAACATGTATCAGGTCCAAACTGTATGGGTTTGAATCCAAATACTCTCCAGAAAAAGGCATATGGATGGCCGAGTAGGGCACTGGTGGGTCGGGTTGGCGATGAGCGCCCGATGCCTGCTAGCACTCTCTTAGATGTAGTATCGAATCGAAGAGTCGGGTCGTGCGCTAAGCGACCGACCCGCTAACCCACTCGGCTCTAAAAGCGGGAGCGTGTAGCGTGTGGTTGCATGTGGGCGGCATTTTTTTTTATTTTTTTATTTTCAAAAATAATTATTTGGCCTTCCAATAATTGCAGAACATTGATCCAAGGTTAGAAAAATCTAGGAAAAAAATAAATCCAGAAAAATCCCAGGAGCACTGAAAAATAAAAGAATACCAAAATTAGTCCATAAAAATCGTATTTTGCACTTAATTGTGTGATACACTCTAAAATTAGATGATATTGCAAAAATAAATACATTAGAACCAAAGGAACATGATATATGCGTAAATTACCATCTAATAAGGGGTAAATATGTAATATTACCCTCAAATCAGCCTACAGTTGGACTTCTTAGTTATGTTACAGTCCACTGAATTGATCGGACCAAAGATAAGGTCAATGATAGCAGATGTGTTCGGGAATGCTTTTCACTTGCTCAGTGTTCCTCCAACATTACTGATGTGTCCCTAAATCACATCTTTTCTGTATGTTTACATGCCAAAATCACTGCTTAAAGCATGTTTAATTCCCATATTTCATTGATTTCATGAACCATTTGACTCTCGAGTGTTCTATTGCATTTTCAGGAAATATCAAGAAATTTGGAGCATATGGAAAAGATGGACATAATTGTCGATGTCGGATCGTCAATGGCATCGCATTTGAGGAGTTCATACTATTAGAGAGAAGCAAGAGGAGAAAGAAAGAAAGAAAGGAGAGGACGAAAGAAAGAAGAGAAGGCCAAAAAGTTAGCTGATTTAGGCTGAATTTCCTGGTCGAGCGGCTATCCCGCTCAGCTGAGCTGATGTAACGAAAAGAAGAGAGAAAATGTATTTAAGAAGGTTTACTGGCAGGAGGCCGCCTGATCAAGCGACTCATGTGCTCGGGCCGAGTGACCCCACTGAGTTTGACCTAAATTTCTCTATCGGTTCAGCTCGATAGAGCAACCATTCCACTCGACCAAGCAAGTCCCCCCTACATTCCAGAGCTCTATTTTTGGAGCCTCAAGAGGTGCTCGACCGAGCGGCACTTGTGCTCGGCCGAGCGGAGTAGAAAGTGCTGAAAACTAGACATCGGTTCACTCTTTGAAGATCTGAAATGTACTAAGATTTTTCACTATTTTTATCATATTGTTTCTAGGTTTTAGACTTCATACTGGTTCCAACGCCACCAAGAACATGCAAAGCGGATGTCAGATGAGTGCCAGGGAATTTCTGCAAGTTGATGAATCTGTGCTGGAAATTGTGCTCGGGCAGAACTGTTCAATGCGCTCGGCCGAGATAAGGAGACTGAGAATTCCGAACTATCTGGGGCCCCCCACATAAGTTGCAGCCCTTATTAGATTTGGGAATTTAATTTAGGGGGTTTCCTTGGGTTTTCTAGGGTTTTCGGATGTACTACATAAAAAACTTCGTATTCATCGTAGGAGGGATTCCCCATCTTGTTCTTGGACGATTTTTCGGAGGCTAGGCCACTCCTAGGCCCCCTCCTTGGAGATGCTATCTTGTATTGGATCTTATTTCTATATTGCAATACTCGGACGGAGATCGATTAGTTTTAATATATTTTGCTTTAATTCTTCATTTAGTAGCAATTGCTTGCTCTTAAATAGATATATTTGAATGCTCGCTATGATGTTTGTGATGATTTCTATTACAACTATTACGCATTCCATGTCGATGTCTGAGTAATCGTATTTCTAGGACTATGGGATGAACCTTAGGATCATAGGGATTGAATATTAGGTTGCCCTTAGCTGAATGAACCTAGGGTTGCACTTTGGTCGTTTGAACCCGGATTTTGGGGGATTAGCTCTATAATTGGAGCACCGAAGAACGACTCCAATGCTAGGGAAAATCCCCATGAATTTGATTAGGGTTTAGTAGCTACCTTATAGGGATCATGATCATGGGAGTGACTTGTGCACCAGGGGTGATTACTAATCCCCAAATAGCTAGTCGGCAACTACAAGAGTAGCCCGCTAGCTAGAACCGATTATAGTGTATTATCCCAACTGTATATCATGAGAATAGATACAGATTGTGATACAGAAATCGTGTCAAGCGTAATGCATGTTTCCTTAAGTGAGGCCAATTGCGAGAGCAGGGCTGAGCATGAATATATGTTAGACGAGTATGACAACGAAAGTTAACTACTTGTTCTCATTCTCAGATGTGACAATCTTACCCTAACTTATAACTCAACGAAAGGATTCTTTACCTAGTGTCAAAGTCTGAAAGACCCTAGCAGGGATTCCCTGTTTCCTAGATCTTTTTTATTATCTTTGTATTACTTTGTGGGGAGATGATTTTTGTGAGAATTAATAGTGACACCCTCTCCTTTTACATCCATCGCCATTACAACTTTCCATAATTCACCACCACAATAAAACTCGAAGCCTAATGAATTCGACCCCAAACTCATCGGGAATATATTGTTCTGACACCCTTGCACTTAGGGGTGAGGGTGTGTATACCTTTCTGGGGTGTGCATCCTCCTGTTCAACAAAATGGCACAGTTGCTGGGGAGTAGAACCCTATTTCCAAGGAAGTACCGTCGACTGCTTTGAATTTTGCATATCTTATTTGACGATCCTCTCTGGGATGTTGGATACAACGATCGATGATTTCGTGTTTGATGATGATAAACGTGTGTGAACGATTTGATGTGTGCGTTAAGTGTTTGCTGGAGTGGCAAGCTCGTAAATACTCAAACGATGCCTGAGTGAACGTGATGGAGAATTTTCCATTCATTAGCAAAGTGGACTTGGTCAAAGATGGAGATAATGACTACACATATTGGACTAAATTAAAGATCGGGAGATAAGGAGGAAATCAATTAAAGATCATCAAAGTGCGTAACTTTCTACAGAGAGCTCGGATCGACAAATCGTTTGCACCAGGACGATCACAACTCAGTGCTCTACAACATGGTTATATTTTTCTGATTTTAATCTATGTATTAAATCATTATTATTTATTTTAGCATGAGTTGTATTCTGAATAGCTTATTATATTTCATCATCTTCTAGGCCAAAGTTCATCATCTTCTTCAAGTCTTACCATAAGCATAAAAAACCATCCTTCATCAAGCTAGATATTCAAGCATAAGCCATCTTCAACCTAGAGGAGCAAGCAAACAAGGCCACCATCTTTGAAGAGGCAAAGTCTAAGAGATCAAATTCCAAGCCCTATGATGCACTTCAAAGATCTAAGAATTTCTCTCCACAAGAGCATCCAAATCGGCCCATTCTTATTTTTTTTGTCAAAGAGGACGAGCTCACAATTCCAAAGATTATTTATTTGTATTTTTCTATGCTCGAATCGATTTACTACAATTTCTGGAAGACGTGGCAGAAACATACTTTACACACAGACTACTGCCGATTCTGCAGAATAGAGAATTGATTTACGCACAGACCAGATTCGGGCAGATTTACACATCGAACTTTGGAGGCCTATATCTTGAGATAAGACATCGGATTGAGACACCGTTTGCACTAGCGTGAAGATGACGACATGCTTATCGACACAGACGACTACGACTATACAAACTAAGATTTCCTAAACTCTTTATTATTATATTTGTGTAATAGTGTAGCGATCTTTGTAGGAGAAACTTCACCATACTTGTGTTTTGGTGTCTTGTCTAGTTGGGGCTAGACAAGATGGTCTTAACGAGTTGGGGCTTGTCAAGAGAGAGCATCTTTTAGGTTGATATTGTTGAGCACTTTGGAGAGTTTGTACGAACAAGGTGAGAGTTGAGTTGGGGCTCTAGCTCATTGTAGTTGTACCAGATAACATATTAATCTAATTTTTGCTTTCGTGACTAAACGTCGGTCGTGGGGACGACCGAACCAGGGTAAATCTGTTGTACACTTTGTGATTGCTTTTTATTTACTCTGCATCTGCTTTAACTACCTGCGATTTCGTGTGGGTTGCATGAATATTTTTATTAGCATATTCACTGCCCCCATGCTTAGATCCAGATCAAACATGGGATACTTTTATTTCAAGGGAAAAATTTTCACATCAAGTTTTTGCGGCTTGTTTTTCGCAGGGGATCGGTAGCATACTACGGAAGATACTGGGGGCTGCATTTCTGGAATCTGATGGGGTCTGTGTAGATATGCAGCTTGCAGAGCCACTGAAGGTGCTGATATGACAGCTAGATGCACCGCTAACAATCCTGGATCCACCATTTGAACCAGGTGTATTTTAATCTAGTATTATAGTTTTATGCTTTCAATAAACACGAATGCTCTCGACAACGACAGGACCATATAGATTTTCTTGATTAGTTAGGTTAAAGAATTTATCATCTCATATGATGGCACAATTATCTTTTACTCCAAACCTTCTATATGTTATCGTTGCCCACCCCAATCTTGATGCTGGTTTTCCTCTCCCTAATTTTATGCCCATTTGTCCACACCGGGCTCTCTGATATAGCTTGGGGGAGAGAAAGATCATTTTGCTGTGTAGCCCCTCATTTTTGTCCTGGTCATTTATCATGATTTTTCATATTCATGTTGAGGATAATGTGATGTTTAGGTTGGGTGAGTGCATTGACATTTTTCATGTCACACACCAACAAGTTAAAATTTTTTTGTGCCACCATTTGTGAATTTTCATATGTATTATTAGTACTCTGATATATTTCTTTTCGATATCTTGATGTTTGTGAAAAATTAATTCCTTATGACCGTAAGTAAAAGGATTAGCATTATTAGTATACCTTCTATGAACACACACCAAGATTCACGCATTGTTGGTCTGACTGAAGCAAAACACATTATCTTCTCTATTCATATTGCTTTTTGCATGCATGTGCTTGAAACTATGTAGATAGGCTAGCACACTCATTGATATAACTAGATAACACATCCTTGTGAGAAATCTAGGTAGGAATGATTCTATCCTAGTCGTTATGCACAAACTCAAAAATTTGAGTGAACCGAGAGATTCATTATTTATTTCTCCACAAATATCTTAAAATCTCTACATGTTGCTTAATTGTCCTCCTAACTACTTATGTCACATACATTTCCCAAAAATTCCCGTCAAATGAAACTTTTTAGCTCCAAATTCCAAATATTCAAAAATGAGCCAATGTGCTAAAAAGGTGCCCAAAAATCAATGTTCCAAATTCCTTGCTCCTACAAAAATTCAATGAAACAAAGTTTCAAAAAATCAAAGAAAAATCAGAAATCTCAATTCTTGGAGCCAATTACATATCTTTTGGGAAAATGAAAACCCAATCCAAAAATTCCAAATTCCTTTTAATTTCTTGGATGTGATACATCAAGCTAAGCTTGGGGGAAACTCTTGTGACCAAATTGAGTGAGTATGTCATTAGAGTGAAATTTGTACATTGACAGCGAAAGTTAGAAAAATTCTACCGCTTAGAAATTTATTTAGGTGTGGCGTGATCTCTAGGTGTTGATGTGGGTGTGTATTTCCCTTGATACTTTCCATTCTCTATTGGTTGTGTTGCATGCTATTCTGTGCTTCTGTAGGGATTTTTAAGTGAAAAGTGTGTGATTAATGCTGTGTATACCATGTATGCTAAGAAGTCTGAGATGGGAATAAAATCGGATTTTATAAACTTCGATGAAATCCCTTAGCTCCATTCTATTCTTGAGTACTATGTGTTGATATGAATATGAAAATTTTATAATGGTGTGCAATATCTTATTCCATAGTGTGTGTGTGGGGGGGGTGTGTGTGTGTGGGGGCATGCATGAGATTCTATTTCTTTTATCTGATTTGATAATATCATATGATTATGAGATTGATTTATTGGTTCCTTGTTTCTGTCACCTTCCTTATTCACCTTTTCGTATATCTCCATTCCTTGGTTTTACTCTTGTTTGTCTTTCTCGAGAATGAGCAAGTAGTAAGCTTGGGAGATTTTGATGTGTCACTAAATTCCACATCTTTTCTGTTTGTTTACACGTCAAAATCACATCTTAAAGCATGTTAAATTCCCATATTTCATTGATTTCCTGAACTATTTGACTCTCGAGTGTTCTACTGCATTTTAAAGGGAATATCGAGCAATTTACAGAAAATATAAGAGAAGGACATAATCTCGATGCCGTAGCATCGATGTCATCGTATTTGAGGAGTTCATGCTGCTGAAGAGAAGCAAGAGGAGAAAGAAAGAAAGGAGAGGAAGAAAGAAAGAAGAGAAGGCCAAAAAGTAAGCCGATCTGGTTTGAATTTTAAGGTCGCTTAGCTGAGCGGCTATCCTGCTCAGCCAAGCTGATGTCATGAAAAGAATAGAGAAAATGAAGGCAAGAAGGCTTACTGGCAAGAGGCCACTCGGCCGAGCGACCCGTGTACTCGGGCGGAGCGACCCCACTAATGTTGGCCTAACTTTCTCTGTCGATTTAGCTCGACCGAGTGGCCATCATGCTCAATCGAGCGAGTCCCTCCACATTTATGAGTTGGTTTTAGAGCCTCAAGAGGTGCTCGACTGAGAACTAGGGCGTGCTCGGCCGAGCGGCACTTGCGCTCGGCCGAGCGGAGTAGAAAGCGCAAAAAACTGGATAGCCATTCACTCTTTGAAGATTTGCTATCATCTGAGATTTTCACTATTTTTCTCATATTTTTCCCATGTGTTAGACTTTATACTGATTCCACCTCTGCCAAGTACGTGCGAAACAGATGTCAGATGTGTCTTATGGAATTTTTCTAAGTTGACAAATCTGTGCCGAAAATTGTGCTCGGGCAGAACTGTTCAAAGCACTCAAACGAGCTAAGGAGACAGATAATTCCGAACTGCCTAGAGCAAACCACTTAAGTTGCAGCTCTTATTGGGTTTGGGCATGAATTTTGGGGGTTTCCTTGGGGTTTTCTAGGGGTTTGGGGTGTACTATATAAAAAACGTTGTAGTCGTCGTAGGGGGATCCCCGATCATATTCTTCGACGATTTTTCGGAGGCTAGGCCATTCCCTAGGCCCCCTCCTTGGAAATGCTATCTTGTATTGGATCTTAATTCTCTTTTGCAATACTTGGATGGAGATTAGTTAGTTTTGATATATTTTGCCTTAGTTCTTCAGTTAGTATCAATTGTTTGCTCTTCAATAGATATATTTGAATGCTCGCTATTATGTTCATGATGATTTCTATTGCAATTATTATGATTTCCATGTCGATGTCTGAGTAGTCGTGTTTTTAGGACTATGGAATGAATCCTAGGATCCTATGTATTGAATATTAAGTTGCCCTTAGTTGAATGAATCTATTGTTGCACTATGGTTGTTAGAACCCGGATTTTGTTCGATTAGCTCTAGAATTGGAGGACTGTGTTGAATATTGGACTCCCTGGATTTGGTTTTGATGATGAGCAAACATAAATAATCCATGAACTAACAATTTGTGAGCGCAGTTTTGGAGATCGTCGCCAAATTCATGAGAATATTCAAAGCGACATCTCAACACTTCCCAAAGCTCATATTCATGCCTAAAGCTTCGTTGAAGCTATTGCGACGCTTTGGAAGATATGAAGATTCAATCGAAGCTCTCAAAGACCGTTTATTAAGGTTTTATTTATAGTCTTTTGGCTTCGATATATAGAATGTTAAGCCTTGAGTATATCTTACGTTTCTATCTTCATTTCACTCATTTCGTAGCTCTAGGATCCTTGCACAAGTTCATTCTAACTTCCTCGAAGCGTCGCGCTTCGATTCGGACTTGTTTGTGCATGTTAGTTGGTACAAGAACAAGTACTGACCGACTAGATGGTGATCTAGTCGGTCGGCAACTGTTCTTGGACCGACTAGTTTGATTCCTTAATTTCTTGGACTTTACTGTTAACAGTTAGTCGGTCTACGTTGACTCTCCGACCGACTAGTTTGTGAACTAGTCGGTCAGTGATGCTTCTTTGACCGACTAGTTGTGACTTACTGTTCACTCTAAATTTCTCCTGAGCTACTGTTTATCGTTAGTCGGTCTAAGAATGTTTGGTGACCGACTAGTTGACAATTTAGTCGGTCAACTTTTGTTCTTGGACCGACTAAGTCACGTTGTCTTCAGACTAATTCTTTTTGATCTTAGTCGGTCTACGTTCATTGACTGACCGACTAGTTGTGAAACTAGTCGGTCAGACAGTCTTCTTGGACCGACTAGATTTCTAGGTCTAAAATTCTATCTCTTCTCAGATCTACTCTTAGTCGGTCCACGTTGTTTGTCTGACCGACTAGTTGATGAACTAGTCGGTCAGTGATTGTTCTTTGACCGACTAATTCTCACAGATTTCTATCCGTTGGAGAATGACCTAACTTGTTTTTATGGGACCCTATAAATACGAACCTAGGTCATTTTCATCTAGGTTAGAGCTGCCATTAAGAGATTGATTGAGTTCTAAAGAGATAGCTATTCTCCCTCAAATCTAAAGCTCTCTTCCTCACAAGAAACCCATTCTCTCTCATTTCTAGATCTAGAGAGAAGCTTGTTCTTGGTGAGCTCTTCAAGCTATTGCTTGATCCAAGTCTCCAACTCTTTCCTATGCACCGATTACTGGTCATTTCCTTGGTGCTAGGTCTTGGTGACTTCTTCTTCCTCAAATCCTTCATTTCACCATTTGGGTAAGAAAAACTCAAGGTATAGGATTTTGTGGTAAGATTGTTTATTTCATATTAAACTCTTTAATATTGCTTTGTGATTCTCTCGGTTGTGAGAGAAGGTTGTGATCCCAGGTTGTGGGATTCACGTTTGCTATTGCATGTATGATTTGATCTTGTGAAGGTTTTTCACAAGATATTCATAGTGGAAATCTTGAGTTAGGGTTTCTAACTCAAGTATCCGGAAGGGATCCGGGTGGTTGGGACGTAGGATCACCGGGAACAAGTCGGGGAGACTTGGGTGGATCCGAACCCATTAACATCGTTTGTTTGCATTGTTAATTTAATTGTTGTCATTCAATTTAAGCTTCCGCAAATTGATTTGGTAGTTGTTTGCAATTTAATTTGGAATTATACTCCTTATTATTTTAAAGTACTATTCACCCCCCCTCTAGTACTTGTGCAGTAGCTGGTAGGGCATTACATTTGGTATCAGAGCCAGATACTCAGCTATGTCTACCAACGACAACAAGACCGTGCCTCCACCTTCCAACTAGGACACCTTCAGGAACCGTGAAGGAGCGTCATCGGTGATGGAAGGACATTCCTCTACAAGGCCTCCATTCTTCAACGGTACCAACTATGGGTATTGGAAGTGCCGGATGGAGACTTTCCTCCGGAGTGCATCCTTATGAAGGACTACAATGAAGGAATATATCGAACCCAAAGAAGAAGACTTTGAGAAATGGACTACCGCGGAGGTCGCCGCGGAGGTAAGCAATGCCAAGGCAATGAACGCCTTGCAATGTGCATTGGCCCCCGAGGATTTCAATAAGATATGCACATGTAAGAGTGCATATCAAATTTGGAACTCCCTCCTCATTCTTCATGAAGGGACGAGTAGGGTAAGAGACTCTAAACTCGTAGTCGTAAACAAAGATTACGAAATGTTTCATATGCAACAGGGCGAGAAGATGAAAGAATATTACGCTCGCTTCGTTGACATAATAAACGAGTTAGAGGCCCTCGGCAAGTCCTACACTCAAAAGGAGAAGTGCTCAAAGATTATTGAAGGACTTCCCTCTTCTTGGGAAAAACGTACCTTCGCCATCGAGGAAGGTAATGACATGAATAAATATACCGTTGTTCAACTAATGGGTACTTTGATGTCATACGAGGTACGCAAAGATAGCAAGGTGAAGTTATAAGAAAAGATGAAGTCCTATTTGAACATAGATGCGCCTAAGAAAAAGGCGATTGCATTCAAGGCGGCTTCATCCACCTCTACCGATGATGAGGACTCGGAAGAAGAAATGGACATGGAATCCATTGCACTCATGGCAAAGAAGTTCAATCGCTTCTTCCGAAAGGGTAAGTTCAAACAAAAATCTAAGTTTACTTCTACTAACGCCTCTCCACCTTTGTGTTTTAAATGCAATAAGCCAGGACACATCAAAGCGGATTGTCCTCAAAACAAGCAAAAGGAGAAGTGGAAGGCGCCGAAGTTCGACAAGTCAAAGAAGTACAAAAAGGGGTACAAAAAGGGACTTGTCGGAACTACATTCACCGACTCCGAGGATTCCTCAAGCGGAGAGTCGGATGATGAGCACGTGGAGCAAGCGCACATGTGTTTCATGGCAAGAGAGGAGCACGATCAAGGATCCTCCTCTTCCGATGATAGCGACGACGAAGGCGATGAGGTAAAGATGGATGATCTTAAGGATGCTAACTCTCACTTATGGTCTAAATATACAAAATTAGTAAATCGATATACTAAAGTAAAAGATGACCTAGCTAGCATTCAAACCTCGCCTAAGACTATCATCACCAACAACGACACCGTTGTTGAAGAGTTAAGAAATGAGATTGTTAATCTCAAATCTAAACTTGAACATGTTAGCATAGATGATCCGGAAGAACATATGATAGCGGATTTAACTTCTCAAAACTCGACTTTGAGTATTGAGAACGAGAATCTTAAATCTCGTGTTTTTGTGCTCACATCGCAAGTGTCCAATTTGGATACTTCTATGCGTTCTCTCAAAGAGAAATATGAGAACACATTGGGCCGAATCACTAGATTCAACAAAGGTAAGGACCATTTGGATAAAATCCTAAGTGACTTACTTCCGGCCAATCACCACATTGGTTTGGGGTACACGATGGGATGTCCATCCAAAGCGGTCACTACTTTTGTTAGGCCAACTTCCGGTGACTCTACGAGTGGTAGCAAACACTCTATTGGTAGTTCATCTACCAATGGTGCTTCCACCTCGTCCACGCCCTCTTTTGGAAAGAAACCCACTTTGGGTGGACCTCCAAAGAAGGGGCATGCTTATATGTACACCAATACCATGCCACGTAGGAACACACGTCCTACTCCACCATCTCACACATATGATGATTTTTATGCAACACATTCTCGGGCAGGTGCACACCATGTGAGACACCCTCACGCACGTGTTCCCACACATGCATATGTTCACCCACCGCATCATATGAATAATTCTCGTCGTGCACCATTCCATCATGTCCCGTATGCCTATCCACAACATGCATCACGTAGAAATCAACGTCACATGCATGCACCCAATAGGATGATGGCTCCCAAAATATTCACTATTTGGAGCCCAAAGGACACAAGCATGGATGAAAAACAAGTATATATGAATGCTTATTTTTTGAATGTTGTACATAGTAGGAATTATGTGGGGAAGTCAAAGTCCAATTGGACTTGGCTTCCAAAGGTCTAACCTTTGAGGACCCAATGACCTTGGGTACCATGATATGAAAGTCTCTATCCTTAGGTACTCAAGGGAAAGAAAAAGGAAAGGAGCAACAAATTCAAATTTGGCTCCAAAGGGAATTGGATACTCGATAGCGGGTGTTCAAAACACATGACGGGTGACGCTAAATTGCTCTCCGGAATTGTTCCCATTGCAAATGGAAATCGCGTCGTATTCGGAGGCAATGAGAGCGGAACCATCGTCGGTGTTGGTAAAGTGGGTAACCCTTCTAAACCCTTAATTAGCGATGTTTATCTAGTTGATGGTTTAAATCATAATCTTATTTCAATAAGCCAACTTTGTGACAAAGGTTACAAAGTTAGTTTTGCGAAAGGATTGTGTCATATTTCAAATGATAATAATAAATTATTATTTTCCGGCACACGCCATAAAGATATTTATATTTTGGATCTTCCTAAGTCATATGAACAATGTCTCGTTGCCAACACAAGTGAACAACACTTATGGCATCGACGCTTTGGACATGTGAACTTTGGAACACTTTATAAGCTTTCGAAATTAAATTCCATTAAAGGTTTTCCGAAGATCGTTTTTGAAAAGAAAAGTTTTTGTGATTCTTGTCAACGTGGGAAGCTTCCTAAATCTTCATTTAAACCTAAGAAAAGCATTTCTACGAAACGGCCACTAGAGCTATTACATCTAGATTTATTTGGGCCAACTAGAGTTGCTTCCTTAGGAAATGCAAGATATGGACTAGTCATCGTTGATGATTATTCAAGATTTACATGGGTATTCTTCTTATGCAATAAAAATGAAGCTTTTGAAAACTTCACAATATTTGTAAAGAAAGTACAAAATCTCATCGGAACCACCATTGTCACTATCTGTAGTGATCATGGGGGTGAATTTGAGAATGAGTCTTTCTCAAATTTTTGTGATGATCTTGGAATTACTCACACGTTTTCTTTCCCTCGCGCACCTCCTCAAAATGGTGTTGTTGAGAGGAAGAATAGAACGCTTGTGGAGTGTGCTCGCACTATGCTCGAAGATAGTCAACTTGGCTATCAATTTTGGGCGGAAGCGGTACACACCGCTTGCTATGTGTTTAATAGAATACTTTTGAGGCCCGGCACCAAACAAACTTGCTATGAATTGTTGTTTGGTAGATTACCTCAAGTTAAACACTTTCGTGTTTTCGGCGCAAAATGTTTTATTAAAAACACATATGATAATTTGGACAAGTTTGATCCGAGATCGGATGAGGGGATATTTGTTGGGTATTCCTCACGTAGCAAAGCCTACCGGATATACAACAAAAGATCCTCTACGATCGAGGAATCACTTCATGTCTCATTTAATGAGAATTTTATTACTTCGAGAATTTCAAATGACAATGATTCTATGGATGTTTTATGTGATTCGTTTGAAAATTCTAAGTCCATTGATTCAATTGATTCTATTGAGACTAACCCGACTAATGAAGTTGTTGAGAATGTGCCTAGTGATCAAGGTATTCCCAAGCGGCTTCAAACCGTCCGCGACCATCCCCATGAGCAAGTAATTGGCAATATTCATGATAGTGTCAAGACGAGATCGCAAGTCCACCACTTCGCCAATAGTGCCTTTGTCTCATCAATAGAGCCAAAGAATATAGTTGAAGCTTGCGAAGATAGTGCTTGGATCCTTGCCATGGAGGAGGAACTCCTTCAATTCGAGAGGAATGAGGTATGGGAGCTTGTTCCTTTGCCATCGAAGAACCACACCGTCATAGGGACAAAGTGGATCTTCAGGAACAAATTCGACGAAAATCAAGTCGTCATCCGGAACAAAGCTCGGTTAGTTGCTCAAGGCTATCGCCAAGAGGAAGGTATCGATTTCGAAGAATCCTTCGCTCCGGTAGCTAGATTAGAATCGATTAGACTTTTATTGTCTTATGCATGCCATAAAAATTTTAAGTTATTTCAAATGGATGTTAAAAGTGCATTTTTAAACGGAGATGTCATTGAGGAAGTTTACGTTTCTCAACCTCCGGGCTTCATAAATGAAAAATTTCCAAATCATGTTTTTAAACTAAAGAAAGCTCTTTATGGTTTGAGACAAGCTCCTCGAGCTTGGTATGATCGCCTAAAGAATTTTCTTTTGGATTTGAATTTTAAAATGGGCGAAGCCGATTCTACACTTTTTGTTAAGCATGCGAATAATGATATTTTATTAGTTCAAATTTATGTTGATGATATCATTTTCGGTGCTACTAACTTCACTCTTTGCGAAGAGTTTTCTAATGTTATGAAGGAACAATTTGAGATGAGCCACATGGGCGAACTCAAATATTTCTTAGGTCTCCAAATTCGCCAAATGAACGATGCAATCTTCATCCACCAAACGAAGTATACAGTGGAGTTGCTTAAGCGATTTGGAATGGAAAGTGCTTCCGGGAAAAAGACTCCAAGGAGCACGACTACGCATCTCGACAAGGATACGGGTGGTAAGGATGTAGACATTCGTCTATATCGAGGTATGATAGGTAGCTTACTTTATCTTACCGCAAGTAGGCCCGATATTATGTTTGCCGTATGCATTTGTGCTCGTTATCAGTCTCTACCTAAGGAGTCTCACTTAGTAGCGGTAAAGCGAATTTTCCGTTATCTAAGTTAAACTTTAGATTTTGGATTACTTTATCCGAAATCTAGCACGTATGAGTTAGTCTCATACAGTGATGCCGATTATGCGGGATGCAAATCCGACAGGAAAAGTACGAGTGGCACTTGCCATTTTCTAGGAAATTCTCTTGTCTCTTGGTTTTCCAAGAAGTAAAATTCTGTATCACTTTCAACCACCGAGGCGAAATATATTGCCGCTGGTGCCGCTTGTGCCCAGGTTCTTTGGATGAGACACACTTTGAAGGATTTTGGTATTCATTGTGATACTAGCCCTATCATGGTGGATAACCAAAGTGCTATCTGTCTTTCAAAGAATCCGGTGCACCATTCCCGATCAAAACACATAGATGTCCGACACCATTTCTTAGATGATCATGTTGCTAAAAAGGACATCATTTTAGTGTACGTTGAAACCCAAAAGCAAATCACCGATATTTTCACGAAACCCCTAAAGGAGGACTCCTTTGTGCGGTTGCGTCGAGAATTGGGGATTATGGGTGAATCCGAGATATAGGATTCATATGTCATTCAATTATCTTGCATGCTATTCGATTTCGCGATATTTTGTTCATGCTAGATTAATTGAACTTTTGGGAATTTTATGTGATATATTTGAATTTATGATCGAATTTGTATTTGAAAGTCGTATTTAAGATTTCGACGTTTTATGGGGTACTTTAGATGACTAATGAGTGAGTTATGATGTTTCATCCAAGTGGTTTGTGAAGAGAAATCAACTATCAATTTTTGGACTCCTCTAGTCGGTCTAAGTTCACATGTCAACCGACTAGATGCTCATCTAGTCGGTCAGCAAATGAACTCAGACCGACTAGATCAAGCCTATATCTAACTCCTATCATTTTCTTTCGTTAGTCGGTCACAGTACACTTTCCGACCGACTAGATTGAAAACTAGTCGGTCAGTGAATATACTGCCACCGACTAATTCTTGCCCTAGAAATTCATCTGAGCTACTGTTTCGACTTAGTCGGTTCAAGCTCATTGACCGACCGACTAGATCGTAATCTAGTCGGTCAGTGCTTGAACTGTGACGGACTAAGTGTGTTAGGGCAGTTATGTCTTTTTGACTCCAGACCGACTTATACTCAATCTCTTCCGACTAATTTCATTATTAGTCAGTCTTCTCTCCAGCTCAGCCCGAAAACCCCAAAACCCCCACTTGACACCCTTCGTCTTCCGGCCGTTTTTCCGTCGATCGCCGCCGTCCGCCGCCGTCGACTCCTCCTCCTAGGTAAAATCCCCTCTCCTAGGTGTCGATTTCCTTTTCTAGGGTTGTCTCTCCTTGATTTCAAGATCTAGCTCCTAGGGTTTCATTTTCTAACCTAGGGCTTGTGTTTTTCGAATCTTAGGGTTTGTTAGCTTGTGATCTCTAGGTTGTTTTTGATCTTATCGTCGTGTGCTTGTGCTCGTAGTGCTATGGCTATGACTAGAATTCCTATCGCCTCTTCCGGGGCTTCTCCTATGACCGTAGAACAACCTTCCGACCCTAGGAATCCTCCGAAGCCTAAGCGTCATGCCAAGTCAACCCTAGCCTCTCCATCATCGCCTCCTCCTAAGAAGCCTAGGACTGCCACTGCTAAACCCCGCAAATCCAAGACCAAAAAGCCCATACTTCAATCTCCGGCTACTCCTCCCGATTCCGACTCTGATTTTGTCCCTGAGGATGAGCCTACTAGGGAACCCACTCCTCCTCCGAAGACCAGTAAGGCTAAGGGTAAAGCTCCTATGCCAGTTGGCGGTGTAGACATATCGTTGTGCCGCGATGACCCTCAGTGTCTCGCAGCGTACAACCGTATAGAGCACTGTCCACTGTTGTTAGAGCATTACGTTCAGTTTTCTGATTTTCTTGGCCTTGCTGATCTTCTCTCTTATAGTGGTCTTCTAGATTATCTCCGATACGACCCCAAGGCCAATCCCAAACCGTATCCTCGCCTCGTGAAATTGTTCTATGCCAATCGCGTTCGGGGACAGTACGATGCCAGCCACTCCATTGAGACGACTGTCTTGGGAACTCCTATAGTTCTCACGGCAGAAATCTTGGGGGAGATTCTTGGTTGTTCATCGTCCGGTCTCCTTCCTTCGGACATTTCCGTAGATGACATTTCTTCCTTGGATCAGTCTATCCTTTCTGAGATTTTCCAGGTTATCCCCTCCACATTCATTGGAATTCCATCGAAATCTTTCAAGCCGAATGCGTGGGTTCTTAACCTAATCTTGAAGTCATTTCTCCTCCCTAAGTATGGATCCTCTTCACTCCCATCCCAGCCGTTCTTGAAATTGATCTACGCTCTTTTCTTGGGGTGCGAGATTAATTGGGCTCGCGTGATACTCGATAAGATGGATTCTTTCGAGTGTATACGCAAGACCAATAAGTCTGCGCACATTCCATACCCTTGCCTGTTGACTCTCGTATTTCGTCATTTCCGAGTCCCTCTCCCTCCTGACGATGAGCGTCCCTTGGGTACGCCTCTGAACGCGACGGCCGTGAAGAAATCTCTAGCGGCACTTCGTCACGTGCAGAGGTCTACCGCATCTGCTTCTCAGGCTTCTCCGTCTGCTGCCGCAGCCCCCTCTCGTCCTGCTACATTGGACGATGTCATACGCCTTCTTCATCGGCACGAGTCACGTTTGGCTCGTACCGAGGAGGTCGTCTGTCGTATGGCTCGTCTGATGGGGATCGATCTTCCTCCTTCAGTTTCTGAGGCCGAGGAGATGGACGATGAGGAGATTGACGAGCTTGTCACTTCTTTTGCCCGTGGCGATAAGGCCACTGCTGCTGCTGCTGGTGGTACTTCTACTTCTGCTCCTGGAGATGGCACCACTTCCGGTGTTCCAGAGCCATCTGCTTCAGCTCTTCAGCCTTCTGAGCCTGCTGCTGACACTGTTTCCGAGCCTGCTCATGTATCTTCTGCTGCTGCTGCTTCTGCTGTCGAGACCCTTGCTGCTGTTGAGCGTGTTGCTGAGATCTCGACTCCTGCCCCGACGATTCCATCTATTGAGACACCTCTACTCCCTGCAGATCCTGAGTCCACTCCGTCGACTGGACCCACGGACCCTGCAGATCCAGCCTCCTCCTCGTGATCGCGTGTTTCGAGGACTCTCCACTACGATTTGGATGATATTTTTTTAGTGAGAGTATTTTGGGTTAAGATGGGGTTTGAGAGATGTTTTGATGTATTTTTGCGATTTCTGGATGTCGGTGTTGGATATTATGTTATGATGATGTTTTGATGTATGTTGATATACTTTGATGATGTCGATGATGTATGATGTTTCTTTTTTTGATGATATGTAGCACTTGATATGATGTACCTCATATTTTCGATGTGATATCTTTTTGGATGTACTCATGTTGTCTCTACATATATATATGTTCATCGTCATTCACTTTGTCATTTATTCGTCGTGCATTCTTTTTATATTCGTTGAATGCATTTGAATTGTGAATTCGTCGCTCGACGATTAAAAACTTGGTTAAATAGATTATATTTCTATAATTATATAGAATTGTTTTCCATGCACAAAATTAACCAAGAATATTGAATATTGAAGAGTATGTTTCTTTATTCAATTAATGAATAATTATTTGGTATTTTTGATGATTTTGATTTTCACTTTGTGATAATGGACAATTGGCACACTTTGATTTGATTTAATCGCTTTTCATTTGGTGTCAATTAGCTCCATCGTCATTGTCTACGACTCCCGATGTTGGATTTTCCATTTCCTAGTTGTTGTCGTTGTATGCCCCCCATTTTTGGGATAATGCCAAAGCGGGAGAGATAATGATAATAAATAGCGCAAATGAAAATTTAACTCATTTTCCAAGAATCTAGTTTGAAATGTTAGATTCGGGGGGAGTTAAGATACATATAAGGATTTTCAAAATCCGATATTTCAAAAATCAATTCTCATTATATATCTTACTCGTCTGATTGATGCAATTCATATATATTCATTTTGGAATTAACGTGTCATCAATGCAGGGGGAGTAAGTATTTTACATTTGAATTATTATTTTTGATTATTATTTATGTTGGTTTGTCATCACCAAAAAGGGGGAGAATGTTGAATATTGGACTCCCCGGATTTGGTTTTGATGATGAGCAAACATAAATAATCCATGAACTAACAATTTTTGATCGCAGTTTTGGAGATCGTCGCCAAATTCACAAGAATATTCAAAGCGACATCTCAACACTTCCCAAAGCTCATATTCATGCCTAAAGCTTCGTTGAAGCTATTGCGACGCTTTGGAAGATATGAAGATTCAATCGAAGCTCTCAAAGACCGTTTATTAAGGTTTTATTTATTGTCTTTTGGCTTCGATATATAGAATGTTAAGCCTTGAGTATATCTTACGTTTCTATCTTCATTTCACTCATTTCGTAGCTCTAGGATCCTTGCACAAGTTCATTCTAACTTCCTCGAAGCGTCGTGCTTCGATTCGGACTTGTTTGTGCATGTTAGTTGGTACAAGAACAAGTACTGACCGACTAGATGGTGATCTAGTCGGTCGGCAACTGTTCTTGGACCGACTAGTTTGATTCCTTAATTTCTTGGACTTTACTGTTTACAGTTAGTCGGTCTACGTTGACTCTCCGACCGACTAGTTTGTGAACTAGTCGGTCAGTGATGCTTCTTTGACCGACTAGTTGTGACTTACTGTTCACTCTAAATTTCTCCTGAGCTACTGTTTATCGTTAGTCGGTCTAAGAACGTTTGGTGACCGACTAGTTGACAATTTAGTCGGTCAACTTTTGTTCTTGGACCGACTAAGTCACTTTGTCTTCAGACTAATTCTTTTTGCTCTTAGTCGGTCTACGTTCATTGACTGACCGACTAGTTGTGAAACTAGTCGGTCAGACAGTCTTCTTGGACCGACTAGATTTCTAGGTCTAAAATTCTATCTCTTCTCAGATCTACTCTTAGTCGGTCCACGTTGTTTGTCTGACCGACTAGTTGATGAACTAGTCGGTCAGTGATTGTTCTTTGACCGACTAATTCTCACAGATTTCTATCCGTTGGAGAATGACCTAACTTGTTTTTATGGGACCCTATAAATACGAACCTAGGTAATTTTCATCTAGGTTAGAGCTGTCATTAAGAGATTGATTGAGTTCTAAAGAGATAGCTATTCTCCCTCAAATCTAAAGCTCTCTTCCTCACAAGAAACCCATTCTCTCTCATTTCTAGATCTAGAGAGAAGCTTGTTCTTGGTGAGCTCTTCAAGCTATTGCTTGATCCAAGTCTCCAACTCTGTCCTAGGCACCGATTGCTGGTCATTTCCTTGGTGCTAGGTCTTGGTGACTTCTTCTTCCTCAAATCCTTCATTTCACCATTTGGGTAAGAAAAACTCAAGGTATAGGATTATGTGGTAAGATTGTTTATTTCATATTAAACTCTTTAATATTGCTTTGTGATTCTCTCGGTTGTGAGAGAAGGTTGTGATCCCGGGTTGTGGGATTCACGTTTGCTATTGCATGTATGATTTGATCTTGTGAAGGTTTTTCACAAGATATTCATAGTGGAAATCTTGAGTTAGGGTTTCTAACTCAAGTATCCGGAAGGGATCCGGGTGGTTGGGACGTAGGATCACCGGGAACAAGTCGGGGAGACTTGGGTGGATCCGAACCCATTAACATCGTTTGTTTGCATTGTCAATTTTATTGTTGTCATTCAATTTAAGCTTCCGCAAATTGATTTGGTAGTTGTTTGCAATTTAATTTGGAATTATACTCCTTATTATTTTAAAGTACTATTCACCCCCCCTCTAGTACTTGTGCAGTAGCTGGTAGGGCATTACAGACCGTGAGAATGACTCCAAGGCTAGGGAAAACCCGATGAATCTGAGTATGGTTTAGTGGTCTCTTTCTATAGATCATGATCATGAGAGTGACTCGTGCACTGGGGTGGTTACTAATCCCCAATCCGCTAGTCGGTGACTACGAGAGTAGCACGACTGCTAGAACCGATTATAGTGTAATATCCCAACCGAAGATTATGAGATTGGCTACGGATTGTGATACGGGAATCTTGTCAAGCATAATGCATGTATCCTTATGTGAGGCCTATTGTAATGCCCCGCTCCCCAAAATACGACGGGAGCGAGAGCGTAACTAGGGTCCCCTTGAACTGGAGCGGTGAAGCTCGGGTTCATTAAGCGTCTGTGGTAAAATGCTAGGGCAGGTCCCTTGCACGCATTTCAGAACAACCAGAATTATTCATACATTACAAGCCATATCCAAAAAATAAACGTCCGCACACGAAATAAAACAACAAGCCTCAGCTGGGCTAAAATACAACAAAGATAACATACACCAACAACAACAGAAAGCAACTACGGCAAGCAGCAATGGAAAAGCCCACTAGTTCTCTGCAAGGAGAGACTCGGCGTCTACAGAGAACTCCTGACTTTCCAAGTCAGGTGTCTCGTAAGGAACCTCCTGGTACTCAGGCTTGGGATCTGACATACATCCAAAAATATGAACGTATGTCAGCAAGGGTCTGCAAAAACATGTTAGAACCCAAAGCAAGATATACAAATTTATACTGAATTTTAAGAGGCAAATATAAATTAAACGAGATAACAATAAAACTTTAAATATGCTGATTTTAAAATAAATACATCATATCATGTAGTTCTAAACAATCTGATGAGTAAAGTAAAGCATGTCAATTTCACTGAGTTAACAATTTCAATTTGCAAGTTCCATGTTAGTGTCACACGTCTATAATAGGGTTCTCACCTTTAGGAGGTGATGAGTGGGTCGTTCTTCTCACGAGGGCTTCCCGTGATTGGCGCTAACCCACCGCATATGGGTGGTGCCCTTGAAGAGAGTACCCGACCATACGCCTAGTAGCCGCTCAAGCCTAACCCCACCCCAGGATTGGTGCTGGAACACGAGTCAGCCTAGTCAACTCACATGACATCATGAAAGTCACGATTTTGCCTTCGAGGCGCACGATTTCACGATGTCTCACTCTGGTTAGTAATTTTAAGACATGCAGCAATTAAGTAACATGATCATTTATCTTTTATACAACAATTTCCATGGTTACGAGAGTATCGAGCAATATTTACAACAATTTAACAAAATACTGAGCATGTGAATTTAACGAATACGACATGAAAATTGATTTTTCTGTGCTAATGTTATAAAGCAAGATCCATCGAATTATATGCCGTTGGGTCACATTTTTAGCCACGGATGTCGTGGTAGTGTTTTCACGCGTCATTTCACGTGCAGGTTTTGAGTTATGTAACTTTATATGCAGAAAGCTAAAAGAGCATTTATCTTCACAAATTCACTATAAATTGCATGCCTGTTTTCGGTGATTTTGGTGCCGTTGGGTTCGTCCCGACAGGTACTTCTTTACAGTGATATTGGTTCTCTGTTTTAGTTAAACAAGTCAATGAATTAGATATTTCGTGAGACAAACACATTATTAAATTAATCTCTAAAGTGGGTTCGGTTAATTTATCGGGTTCTCCGGCTAGTGTAACATTGTATATGGTCATACTAACATGGCACGCCTGATTTTATACTAGTTTAATCTACCTAACATTATTTAATTATACTAACATGGTGAAATCAAATAATACAAACAAATTAACATTTGAATCTCAACACTAACAACCTATTGATTAATTCCACTAAGCTAGTTTCAAGGGTATCATGTTAATTTGAATAGGTTATTAGCATGTTAATATTACATTTAATATCCCCCACCTACAATCACATTGTAAAAAGAATACCCTCTTACACAAATATAATACCATACCCTTACTCTCTCTCTCTCTCTCTCTCTCTCTCTCTCTCTCTCTCTCTCTCTCTCTCTCTCTCTCTCTCTCTTACTTATTCCCTCTAAAGGCCAACCCTCCCTGTATCACTCTCTTTCACTCACTCACTCACTCTCTCTCTCTCTCTCGTTCTCAGTTCTGTCTTTTTGTTTTTTTTTTCATTTTTTTGATTTCAAGATCTGTAGCAAAGGGGGAAACCCACGCACGGGCTGGGGGAGGGCTTACATCGAGCGGAGGGGGAGGAGGATGGAACAGGGAGGCGGATGGTGGTGGGATCCGGCGGCTGGCGGCTTCAGGCGGCTCCGGGCGGTAGCTAAACGACGGGATCCGACGGTTCTGGGCGGACGGCGGCAGACTCACGGCGGGGATGGCCGGCGGCAGCGCGCTGGTGAGGGTGGAGGGCTGATCGGGAAGGTGGAGGAAGGAGATTGGGTTGGAGAAGAGGAAGGGTTTGGTTGATGTAGTTTCAGATTTAATCTCCCAATTCTCTCCTCAAAACTCTCTGATTTCAAAATCAAGGAAGAAATTTGGAAGATGGATTTTTGGGTTTTGTCTGGGAAGAAAATCTGATTTTTATTTTCAGATTTGGGTTCGTTCCTCCTCGCTTGATTTCTGATCTCAGTATTCAGTTTGGGGTTGATGTTTGAGGGATTGGTTTGATGAAGAACAGATTTTGGAAATGATTTCAATTTGGAAACGAATTTGGTTTGGTGATCTTGGGGCTGATTTTGGCTTGGAGAATTTTGCAGGGAGTTGGTTTGATGAATTGCAGGGAAGAGGGATCGATTTTCCTCTGCTATGGTTGCTTGCTATTGATGAAATACAGACATTGAGGGGGTAGCATTATGTGGGGAGTTGGAAGTGGGGGAGAAGAATTAAGGTTGTGATTGGATCTCACTGATACATTCCGTGGGATTCAACCTGGTAGGTTAGGTTTAATTAGCAATTTAATTAGGGGTAAATAATTAGGGTAAATATTTTCAGCCAATGGTAAAAAGTTAATCAGTAATTAACTTTTAATTATGGCAATTAAGTAAAATGTAATTATTAAAATAAATAAGGCAATTAGCAAAGTTAAAAGTGATTAGAAATTTGTAATTAGGCTAAGGTAATTAAATTAAGGTAATTAGTTAAAATTGATAGTCTGTTAATGATGATACGGTAAAACGAAGGACGGATATGCGCTCGCGTTGACGCACAAACATAGAACTCGCGTACAAAAACATCCGGATGGTCAAAACGAAAATACGGGCACACACACACACACAATGATACGTCTAACAGATACTAGCCGTTACATTCTACCCACCTTAAGAAAAATTCTGTCCTCGGAATTCTTATCAACTAAGGAGCAGGAAATAAACATGGATAACACTCTCGTATCTCACTTCTCGCTCCCAGGTAGACTCTCCTGGCGAGTCGCGACGCCACACCACTCTGACTAGATCAACAGTCCTGTTCCTGAAGACTTTCTAGCATCTATCTAGGATCTCCACTGGTTGATGTTCATACGTCAGATCTGGTCGAACCGTATTCTCAGAGTAGTGCACAACATGAGAAGGGTCGCTGATATAACGACGCAGCTGGGATACATGGAAGACGTCATGAACTCCCTCTAAGGATGGCGGTAAAGCTAAGTGATATGCTACTTCTCCAACTCGCTCTAGCACATCGAAAGGTCCAATATATCTCGGACTAAGCTTGCCTCTCTTCCCAAATCGAATCACTCCTTGATTCGGGGAGATCTTCAGGAACACATGATCTCCCGGCTTAAACTCCAAAGGACGCCGTTTAGCATCTGCCCAATGCTTATAACGGTCCTGGGCGATCCGAAGCTTGTCTCTGATAGTACGCACAACATCAACTGCTTCCACTATCATCTCTGGCCCCAAGAGCTCTCTATCACCAATGTCATCCCAACTAAGGGGTGTTCGACTTTTCCTTCTGTAGAGAGCAGCAAATGGCGCCATGCCAATGCTCGCCTGATAGCTATTGTTGTAGGAGAACTCCACCAGGTGCAGATGATCCTCCCACGAACCCTTGAGATCCAACATGCAAGCTCTCAGCATATCCTCCAATATCGGAATAGTGCGCTCCAACTGGCCGTCCATCTGCGGGTGACACGTAGTACTGAATTTCAGACTGGTACCCAGATTAGTCTGTAGACTCTTCCAGAACTTAGAGGTGTATCTCGTATCACGATCTGATACAATGCTCACAGGGACTCCATGCAAGCGCACGATCTCCTACATGACGTAATTTACATCACGACTAGTATTAGGAGCAAATTATTAAGGTATGAGTTGAGTCATTACCTCCATATACTTCTTTGCCAATACCTCCATGGATTGCCCAACTCGGAAAGGTATAAAGTGCGCAGACTTGGTTAATCGATCAACGATAACCCAGATCGCGTCGTTTTGCTTGGTGCTCTGAGGTAGTCCAGTCACGAAGTCCATCGTGATGTGCTGCCACTTCCACTCCGGTATCGGCAGGGGTTGTAGTAATCTGGAAATGCGATGGTGTTCAGCCTTTACTTACTGACATACAAGACAATTGGCAATGCTACGTGCCACACTTCTCTTCATCCCAGGACACCAGAAATTCTGATGAAGATCCTTGTACAACTTAGTACCTCCAGGATGAATAGAATAAGGTGAACTGTGAGCCTCATTCATCAACTCCTCTCTGATATCTCCTACAAGTATGCAGATCCTACTACCATATCTCAAAGATCCAGCCACGTGAATCAGAAAGTATGTCCGAAGACCTACTTCGACTTTCTTTTTGATCTTCTTCAACTTAGTATCTATATCTTGAGCAGTCTTGATTCGATCCACAATCGTTGATTGAATCTGCATGCTCATCAATGATGATGTGACTCCTGGTAGGACAGCTTCAACATCCATCTCTCACAGATCTTGCTGCAATCTCCACTGAGCTGTGAGAATCATCACCTCGGGTAGACGACTCAAAGCGTCAGGTATGACAGTCACCTTCACTGGCTGATACTGAAGATCGATGTTGTAGTCTGCCATCAATTCCAACCTTCTGCGCTGCCTCATATTCAATTCATTCTGAGTGAATATGTATTTCAAAATTTTGTGATCAGTGAAAATTTTCACTTTCCCACTCAGTAAGAAATGCCTCCAAATCTTTAAAGCAAAGATGACGACAGCTAACTCCAAGTCGTGAGTCGGATAATTCTTCTCATGGATCTTTAACTGCCGAGATGCATAAGCGACTACATAACCATGCTGGTGTAGAACGCATCCAAGTCCCTTGCCTGATGCATGGCAGAAAATCTCGAAGCCTCCGCTTCTGTCTGGAATAGCTAAGACTGGTGCAGAAGTCAGTCTCTCCCTCAAAGTAGAAAGAGCTTGCTCACAAGAGTCTGGCCAACTGAACTTAACATCCTTCCTCGTCAATCGAGTCATCGGCTCAGCTATCCTCGAGAAATCCTTGATAAATCTGCGGTAGTATCCAGCCAATCCAAGGAAACTCCTGATGACCGATGATGATCAAGGTGTAGGCCATTCACTGACTTCTCTAACCTTCTCCAGATCCACTGAGATACCAGCTCTCGATACTACATGCCTAAGAAATGCAACACTGTCCGGGCAGAATTCGCATTTGCTGTACTTGGCATATAGTCTATGATGACGGAGCGTCTCCAAAACCACCTTCAAATGCTCTGCATGCTCCTCCTCACTTCTCGAGTATAACAGGATATCATCTATGAAGATCACCACGAACTAGTCAAGGAAGTCGTAAAAGATAAGGTTCATGAGGTTTATGAGGTTCATGAGGTTCATGAACACAGCAAGAGCATTGGTCACACCGAACGGCATGACAACAAACCTATAGTGGCCGTACTTAGTCCGAAAAGCTATCTTGGGCACATCTTCCTTCTTGACTCTGACTTGATGATATCCGCTCCGGAGGTCCGACTTCGAAAATACTCTCGATCCACCAAGATGATCGAAAATATCATCAATACGGGGTGGCGGGTACTTGTTCTTCACAGTGACATGATTCAACTCCCGATAATCAATGCACATCCTCCTCGATCCATCCTTCTTCTTCACCAGTAAGACGGGTGCACCCTAGGGAGATACGCTGGGATGAATGAAACCCTTCTGCATTAGCTCATCCAACTACTTCCTCAGCTCTTCTAACTTTGCAAGGGCCATGCGGTACGGTGCCTTGGAAATTGGTTCAGCTCCTGGCATAAGATCGATACTGAACTCCAATGCTCGATCGGGCGGCAATCCAAAAATGTCTTTAGGGAAGACGTCTTCAAAATCTCTCACTACTGCAGGCTTCTCTGGCTCAGCTATCATGGATGCAATAGTAAGTCTATACGGCTGGGCTCAGAACTTGACAGGTCCAAGCGAACGTCCTCCGCTGACAAACTCAAACATTAGGTGGTCAGGAATCTCGAATACCACTTTCTTCCAACGACAGTCGATCGTGGCATAAAAAGCTCCTAACCAGTCAATGCCGAGTATAGCATCAAAGTTGGGTAGATCATGGACAATGAAGTCAGCATATAATTCGTGTCCACTAACCACCTACGGGCATGGCCTACATTCCAGTGCAACCTTCACTATGCCATTCCCAGTTGTAATATCCCAACACTTGGGAAGTGTATAGGTGGGTATCAAGTGTTCGACTACGAACTTTCGAGATAGGATACACATGGAAGCTCCAGAATCGAACAGGGTCAAGGCCGGGTGAGATGAAACAAAGATGACACCTAAGGGTAACATGCAACTAGATTAAACAAGGAATTAACTAATCAAACATAATGCATAAATAAGGAAGACTAGTCTAGAGGTTACCTGCAATCACGTCGTCCTCAGCTTCAGCCTCAACGGCTGTCATAGTGAAAGCTCGGTGCTCGACAAATTGGCCTGCTGAAAGGCTCGATCCTGTGAAACCAGAGGTGGTCCACGTTATCCGGGTGCCGGTGCAGTCCTCTGGGTGGGTCCATGTGCTCCAGGAGGCATGGGTCGAGAACCGTGGGTGTAATCCTTTGCAGTATGAGCAGGTGATCCACAGATCAAACACTGATTCAGCATCCTCCTACAGTCTTTCTTCACATGACCATGTTTGCCGCAGAAATGGCAACTTTGCTCCGCTCGGTTGGGGATAGGTGCAGCTGGCCTTTTGAACTGTGTGGTCTGAACAGGACAAAAGCTGGCCTAGGTACACTCCTCTGTGGCTCCATCAGGTGCTTTTCCGCCTGACGTGCCCTCTTCTGATAAGCTACCTGCTCGTGCTTCTTTGCAGCTACTAGGACTTGCTCATGAGTAGTAAAGGTGTGCCCGGACAACACACCCTGTATGTCCATATCTAAGCCCTGTAGAAAGCGGTGTGCACAGTCCTCCTTGTCTGCTACCAGTGTAGGGGCAAATCGACTCAGCATGGTAAATTCGGCCTCATACTCGTCGTCTGTCTTGGTGCCCTGCTCCAGGTTAATGAAGCACTGCTGCATTTCCCTCTTTGCAGCCTTCGGAAAGTACTATGCGTCAAACCTCTGATGGAAAGTAGCGCATGGAATCAGCTTGATCAGCCTAGCCTCTTCAGCATCCCACCAGTGACGGGAATTGTCTGTCAGCTGTTTCTTGGCGAGATCCACCCAATCGTTTGGATTGACTCAGGCAAGACCCAAGTTATCTACAGTGTTGCGAAGCCATTCCTCGGCCGCTAGTGGGCCCTCTCGTCCAGAGAAGCTCGTCGGATGCATCTCTCGGAACTGCTTGGCTCCAAGCTCGTAACGAGGAGGTGGAGCAGCTGGTGCAGCCCGACGTCCCTCTTGGACCAAATGGTGCTGAACCTCAAGCATTTTCCCCATAACACCAAGCATCTGGTGGATATCGTCCTCTCCGCCTCCAGCAGCTCAGGGTCCATTACGGGCATTTCATCTCCCAGCCATTCTTAGAGAAGAAAAGACCGAGTTAAACTCGCGTATGTGATCTTTCTAGATGTTTGGCTGATGAAAATATTCTCATTGTTCTGAATTGGCAAATGCATAGAGACGGACCTGTGTGGGCCACCATCAAAACCTGTAACGCACCGCTCCCCAAAATACGACTGGAGCGGGAGCATTACTGGGGTCCGCTTGAACTGGAGCGGTGAAGCTCGGGTTCATTAAGCGTCTATGGTAAAACGCTAGGGCAGGTCCATTGCACGCATTTCAGAACAACCAGAATTATTCATACATTACAAGCCACATCCAGAAAATAAACGGCTGCACACGAAATAAAACAACAAGCCTTAGCTGGGCCGAAATACAACAAAGATAACATACACCAACAACAACAGAAAGCAACTACAGCAAGCAGCAACGAAAAAGCCCACTAGTTCTCCGCAGGGAGAGACTCGGCGTCTATAGCGAACACCTGACTTTCCAAGTCAGGTGTCTTGTAAGGAACCTCCTGGTACTCAGGCTCGGGATCTGACATACATCCAAAAACATGAAAGTATGTCAGCAAGGGTCTGCAAAAAGATGTTAGAACCCAAGTCAAGATATACAAATTTATACTGAAATTTAAGAGGCAATTATAAATTAAACGAGATAACAATAAAGGTTTAAACATGCTGATTTTAAAACAAATACATCCTATCATGCAGTTCTAAACAATCTGATGAGTAAAGTAAAGTATGTCAATTTCACTGAGTTAACAATTTCAATTTGCAAGTTCCATGTTAGTGTCACACGTCTATAATAGGGTTCTCGCCTTTAGAACGTGATGAGTGGGTCGTTCTTCTCACGGGGGCTTACCGTGATTGGTGTTAACCCACCGCTTACAGGTGGTGCCCTTGAAGAGAGTACCCGTTCATACGCCTAGTAGCCGCTCAACCCTAACCCCACCCCAAGATTGGTGCTGGAACACGAGCCAGCCTAGTCAACTCACATGACATCACGAAAGTCACGATTTTGCCTTCGAGGCACACGATTTCACGATGTCTCACTCTGGTTAGTCATTTTAAGACATGCAGCAATTAAGTAACATGATCATTTATCTTTTATACAACAATTTCCATGGTTACGAGAGTATCGAGCAATATTTACAACAATTTAACAAAATACTGAGCATGTGAATTTAACGAATACGACATGAAAATTGATTTTTCTGTGCTAATGTTCTAAAGCAATATCCATCAAATTATATGCCGCTGGGTCACATTTCTAGCCACGGATGTCGTGGTAGTGTTTTCACGCGTCATTTCACGTGCAGGTTTTGATTTATGTAACTTTACATGCAGAAAGCTAAAAGAGCATTTACCTTCACAAATTCACTATAAATTGCATACTTGCCTGTTTTCGGTGATTTTGGTGCTGTAGGGTTCGTCCCGACGGGTACTCCTTTACAGTGATATTGGTTCTCTGTTTTAGTTGAATAAGTCAATGAATTAGATATTTCGTGAGACAAACGAATTATTAAATGAATCTCTAAAGTGGGTTCGGTTAATTTATCGGGTTCTCCTGCCAGTGTAACGTTGTATATGGTCATACTAACATGGCACGCCTGATTATATACTAGTTTAATCAACATAACATTAGTTAATTATACTAACATGGTGAAATCAAATAATACAAACAAATTAACATTTGAATCTCAACACTAACAACCTATTGATTAATTCCACTAAGCTAGTTACAAGGGTATCATGTTAATTTGAATAGGTTATTAGCATGTTAACATTACATTTAATATCCCCCACCTACAATCACATTGTAAAAAGAATACCTTCTTACACAAATATAATACCATACCCTCTCTCTCTCTCTCTCTCATTCCCTCTAAAGGCCAACCCTCCCTCTGTCGCTCTCTTTCACTCTTTCTCTCTCTCGTTCTCAGTTCTGCCTTTTTGTTTTTTTCTTTTTTTTATTTCAAGATCTGCAGCAAAGGGGGAAACCCATGCACGGGTTAGGGGAGGGCTTACATCGGGTGAAGGGGGAGGAGGACGGCGTAGGGAGGCGGACGACGGCGGGATCCGGCGGCTGGTGGCTTTAGGCGGCTCCGGGCGACGGCTGAACGGCGGGATCCGACGGTTTTGGGCGGATGACGGCGGACTCATGGCGGGGATGGCCTGCGACAGCACACAGGTGAGGGTGGAGGGCTGATCGGGAAGGAGGAGGAAGGAGATTAGGTTGGAGAAGGGGAAGGGTTTGGTTGATGTAGTTTTAGATTTAATCTCCCAATTCTCTCCTCAAAACTCTCTGATTTCAAAATCAAGGAAGAAATTTGGAATTGTTATAAACGGGCTTTGGAGGCCCAACCCGTTAGTGGGTATCCACCCATTATGTAACCCTATTACTATAAATACAGGGCTACTGGGTTCCGTAGCCGCCATGGTTTACAACACGTTATCAGCACGCTCGAAGCTAAGCCGAACCCCTGCCGACGGACGAACGCGACGCGAACGGGCTTCCTTCACTGAACGTCGCTAGATCCGGCGGGTAGGATCTAGATGTAATTCTTTTCACTAGATCTAAATTCGTATGCGCATATGTCTAGATCCAAAATTCTTGGATCGATTGTTTAATGAAAATCAACGTTTTTATTGATTAAAAATCAACTTTTTACAATAAAAACGCTTTTTTGGAGATTAAAAATGGATTTTTTCCACTAAAAATTGGATTTTTATCGCCAAAACCCATTAAACCCTAGGGGATCTTCTCACCGGAACCCGAATCCTCTCACCGGAACCCGAATCCTCTCACCGGAACCCGAATCCCCCCCAAAAAACTCGCGCGAAAACCCCCCGCCCGCCGCCCGAAGCGGCGGAACCCCCCACCCCGCTGCTGCCATCGGCGGTCGGGCGCCCGACCCGCCGCCAGCAGCGGCGGGCGGCCCCGCCGCTGCGACGGCGGGCCAGACCCGCCGCTCCCAGCGGTGGGCGGCCCCGCCGCTCCCAGTGGCGGGCGGCCCCGCCGTTGCGACGGCGGGACAGACCCGCCGCCTGCAGCGGCGGCGGGCCAAACCCGCCGCCCGCAGCGGCGGGCCCCCATCCCCCGCCGCCGGCAGCGGCGGGCCCCCATCCCCCCGGCAGTCGCTTGTATCGGGCCCCCCCGGTGCGCGCTCATGCCCGAAAACCCTAGCCGCCTGAAGCGGCAATCCGCGCGACCAAAAACCCTTACTAGGGGTTCACCCCGAAAATTCACTATTTTCAAACGATTTTCAGATTTAAATTCGATTTTACTTCGCTATAATCTGATTAATGCTTTATAGATCATCACACTTTATTCGGATTATCTGATTATTACACGTTTAATAATTAGGAAGATCCTGCGACCGCTCTGCCGTTTGTTAACTAACCTAACGGTGTATGACGTTGCCCAGTGGTCCAATAATTATTAAACAAAAAATTTTCATTTCCATTATAAATTTTCTGTGATGATTAAATGCATGTGTAGAAATTTATATGCCTGTCGCATATTTAATGACTCTGTGATGTACATTTTTATTTAGCATGCTAAAATCACTATGACATAGTTTAATGCATGTAGCATAACTGTATGTCTGCGATAAGATTATTTAAATGCCTGCAGCATATAAATAGCATGTGTATACATCATACTTGTTTCAATTTTGGTTAATTGAGCACAACTTTTTAGTTTACTAGATTTACATTATATGTATGATGCGCTCATGATATGACAACATTTTATGTCAACAAACCAATAATGATTTCAAAAAGGTTAACATCATATCCTAGTTGACAAAATGAACCTGGAGTTCAAACCCAAAACGAACCTGAAGTTCAAAATCAAATCAAAAGTCAACACCCTTTCGCACTAATAAAAAAAATTAACAAGTACGAGGGATTATACGAAAAACATTTATGTGTTTTCTTTTAGAAATACGCATTTCGCGGTAAATAGACCTCTCAGATCTATAGTTTGTATAAACCAATATTGACACCAGCAGTTGTCATAACACCACCGAACTCTTTTGAGTAATCTCACTTTACAAGGTATGATTCTTGAATCTAACCCTATGTTTTAAGCGTACGCCCGAAGTCATGGCTTAATAGATAAGTGAGAAATTATAAAATTCGTACCCACGCCATTGTTTCCCCTAGAGTATGATTCTATATCCACACAATACTGAATGACTCAATCAAAATGGTCTGAAGACCATACTTGAGATTTCAAATAGACTTTTACAAGTCTCTCATAAATTAGAAAGTGGAAATATAGAGACTAACTCATTTCCCTTGTATGTGTCTACTTCGTAAGACCAATAATCATTCTTCCTTATAAACGACAATAAGGAAGACTGAAAACAGGGGAAGTCATGAATAAAAATGAGAAAGGGAAGATATGATGTAACTCGATATGGAGTATGCACTGGCAACCCAATATCACAGAAGTTCTGACAAGACCCATAAATGTTTTTTGCAAAATGAATGGGCATTAACATATGCCATATACAAATATATACATATCTAGTCTAAACGACGAAAGTCAAAATTGACTGTATGTATATTTCGCTACTCCCCGAGGACAAATAAATTTTGAAAATAAATACGATCTGTTGTCATTATATGAGTCTAAAATGATCACAATTGTGGACGTATATTTTATAGAACCCACATCATACTATGAAACTTGTTGCTCTAACATAATTATTAGTAGTATTCTCTTGCAGTATATATGTGCTTTTTACGCATTTTATTTTACTGTAAATGATTTGTCATCCTGAATACTCCTAAAACGAGGATGCCATGTACTCTCTGAAACTTATAAATTTTCAAAGGATATTCATCAAAATGAAATCCCTAATGACTCAAGAAACCGATAAAGCCTGCAGCTTTATCCAACTATGATCCGCATAATAGTCATTGTGAAGATGTAATCCTTCACAGTTTGAACAGAGTTCACCTATTACCGGACAAATTTAACTTGAGCATTTTAATGGACGTTCAAAAGTCCCACATAAATTTGAACAGAGGAATTAATTTGGAACACCAGAAGTGTCCAGAATCGACCAACTTTGGATCGATATCACCCTGGATTGATGATGCAAGACATCATTAACCAGACGAACCCGAAGATTCTTCAAAAAAGGGTGAAACTCTCATTATCCCATTCAAAAGGGAAAAATGATTACGAGATCATCTCCATTCACGTGGACATTGACTCTCCCCACTTCCTCAAACGAATTTAAAATGATATACTATCATTAGTAGAATGAGACCTTTAGGCCTCTTGAGAGTATTTGAGGGATAAAAGTGGACTCACACACTCCCTTCATATGGCTGATGATGTACCTTAGAGTACTCATCTATATATCCTCTTTAAATGGTCATAATCAAAACCTTGTTATCCAACCGCAGTCCAGATTATTATTAATCACAACGTACATATTACATTACTGGGATATTGGTTGGGCTTTTACTTACCCTCATACCACCCTCAAAAATGCCGCAGTGGAACTTATTCATTGGGACTAACCCTCCTAGATGAATATGTTCCGAGATCCCCAAACGGGGGAGGCATTAGAGCACATCTTATAGATGGAGCCTTGACGGGTTCATATCCCTAGTTTTATGCTCAACTTCATTGAAGTCGAGCTTATTGTGGATTTTTGGGATAACACTAGGAAATCAATTTAACAACTTGAAGAAAATTGAACACCCTGAAGTTTTGTGTTCACACCCAGAAATGGGTTATATGTAAATCATTAAAATGATTTAAACACTAGAAAACCTGTTGTAGGTGACCATGTGGGAACATGCATGCCATCAGAACGCCTCCTTAGAAACTATTTATATGAGCCTAATCACCTTATATAAACAGTTTTCGAGAACCCCTAACGGGGGAAGCGTTTAGTGCACATCTTATCGATGGAGTATGATGAGTATACATTCCCCTATCACCACTATGGACCATTTAAAACATTAATACCTATGATCTGATTATCCTAAATAGTGATGAGATCCTGAAGATCCACACTTATGAAACTGTTAAACAGTTATCGGACATAACTACTGACAATATAAATATTGTCAAATTCACACATCCCTGCTACTAAAAATCCAGCTAGGATTGACAAACCAACTATAATGGATGCAATCTACCAGTAGCAGAAGTGGATATCCTCAATGGATGAGAGGACATACTACGAGACCCTAAAACAATACCACCACAGGAAAGTGAGCTCATCTCCATATCCTCTCCCTTTCCAGAACCTCCAGAAGAGATAAATCTGGAATAAATTGAATAATGTACGTACACGGAGAGGTATTTGGATAAAACACACTTGTCGACAATTACTCACATTTCATTTTGCCATTGATATCGTTCACAATCTCCGTTTCCTGAAGCAAACGCATAAATTTGGCCAAATTATGTGGAACGAGGCAATAATAAGTTGAGCTGGACTCACTTATGAAATGTGAAGTGTTTGGACCTGAAGTCCTGATATCAAAAGATATCAAACCTGTGGGCTACCGAGTATTGTATAAATAAATAAAATCGTATGCTATAAGCAAAACGCTATAGCTTAAAGGTTTATTTCACAGAAACCAGGAAGTAACCATGTAAGATGAGCTTAACTCACTTACAAAATTATTTGAACTGATGCATCAAGCTCCTTGGTCATAGTTGCGAAAACCATACGATTGCAGAGATAATTTTAGGCTATGTTGCTATGGATGATGTGACAACATACCCTTATGAGTAATCATCCCGAAGATGAATGATCATCCCGAAGATGAAACCATCATCCCGAAGATGAATAATCATCCCGAAGATGAAACCATCATCCCGAAGGTGAAACCATCATCCCGAAGATGAAACCATCATCCCGAAGATGAATAATCATCCAGAAGATGAAACCATCATCCTGAAGATGAATAATCATCCAGAAGATGAATAATCATCCAGCAGATGAATTACCATCCAGAAGATGAAATTATCATCCAGTCGATGAAGAAACATGGAAAATTGCAATTCACCAATACACCTACTGGTTGTATGGATCCACATTAAGACCCCTTCCGTTCGCTGGAAGAGGGGAAGGATATCATAGGTCCTGAAGTGCCTTACTCAAATGTCTTTTGTACACTCCTTTATCTGGCAGTAAACACTTTAACCAGATACAGTGCAGCGCCTGCAGTGCACCACTGGACCAGATATATGTAGCTTCTGCGCTATCTCCAAGGGTCAAGGATCATACAACATGTTAAATGTATTTGAAGATACAGGTTACAGATCATCGCGATGACTGCAACCAAGAAGCGACCAACTCCTGGAGACCAGCAAAGCATACTTCCAAGGCAACATCAATCCCACCATCCCGAGAGGCTCATCAATCCAAGAAGCAAATCATAAGTACGCACAGCCAGGTCCTGCATTACCTCGCAGACACAGTGAAGACTGGTTAGAGACGTGATGCTACCTACCGAGTCTGCAGACCACTCCTCCTCAGAAGAGATCCCTCAGATTCAGTAGCTGCCATAGATGAGCGATACTTGTATAGAAGAGCGATGTCTTGTATAGGTGAGCGATGTCTTGTACTTTGTACTTATTATCGGAACACTGTAAGAGATTGATGTATAGTTGCCTAGGAGATATGCAAGCCTGCGGCTTGTACAGATCAGGGAGAGTCAAATGTAGTGTTGTACTCTTTTCCCTTGGCTATTGGTTTTTCCCACTGGGTTTTCCATAGCTAAAGGTTTTAACGAGGCAAACTCATTGACTCTGGATCCAGAAGTATCCACCCCCTAAATACTTCCACTAATCAGGGGAAGTTACGGAAACCGTACTCTTTTTCCTTGGCTATTGGTTTTTCCCACTGGGTTTTCCATAGCTAAAGGTTTTAACGAGGCAGTTATCCCTAACTTAGGATCCAGAAGTATCCACCTCTAGTGATATCCATCGATCAGGGGAAGTTACAGAGACTTGTACTCTTTTCCCCTAGCTATTGGTTTTTCCCACTGGGTTTTCCTTGGCAAAGGTTTTAAGGAGGCAAGTACTCTTAAACTTGGGATCCAGAAGTATCCATAGACCCATGATCAGATAAGCTCTATGAACCCTGAAGCGTTCATCACGGCTTACAACAATGGATGGATAAGGGGAAGTGTTATAAACGGGCTTTGGAGGCCCAACCCGTTAGTGGGTATCCACCCATTATGTAACCCTATTACTATAAATACAGGGCTATGGGGTTCCGTAGCCGCCATGGTTTATAACAGGAAGATGGATTTTTGGGTTTTGTCTGGGAAGAAAATCTGATTTTTATTTTCAGATTTGGGTTCGTTCCTCCTCTCTTGATTTCTGATCTCAGTATTCAGTTTGGGGTTGATGTTTGAGGGATTGGTTTGATGAATAACATATTTTGGAAATGATTTCAATTTGGAAACGAATTTGGTTTGGTGATCTTGGGGCTTATTTTGGCTTGGAAAATTTTGCAGGGAGTTGGTTTGATGAATTGCAGGGAAGAGGGATCGACAGTGAGGGGGCAGCTTGATGGGGGGAGTTGGAAGTGGGGGAGAAGAATTAAGGTTGTGGTTGGATCTCATCGATACATTCGGTGGGATTCAACCTGGTAGGTTAGGTTTAATTAGCAATTTAATTAGGGATAAATAATTAGGGTAAAGATTTTCAGCCAATGGTAAAAAGTTAATCAATAATTAACTTTTAATTATGGCAATAAATTAAATTGTAATTATTAAAATAAATAAGGTAATTAGCAAAGTTAAAAGTGATTAGAAATTTGTAATTAGGCTAAGGTAATTAAATTAATGTAATTAGTTAAAATTGATAGTCGGTTAATGATGATACGGTAAAACGAAGGACGGATACGCGCTCGCGTTGGCACACAAACATAGAACTCGCGTACGAAAACATCCGGATGGTCAAAACGAAAATACGGGCATACACACATAATGATACGTCTAGCAGATACCGGCCGTTACACCTATCGCGAGAGCGGGGCTGAGCATGAAGATACGTTAGACAAGTAGGACAATCAGAGTTGATTACTCGTTCTCATTCTTGGATGTGACACACTTATTCTAACTTATAATGCAACGAAAGGATTCTTAACATAGTGTCCAAGCCCAAAAGACCCTAGTGGGGATTCCATGTGTCCTAGATCTCTTTTATAATCTTTGTATTACTTTGTGGGGAGACAATTTTTGTGAGAATTGATAATGACACCATCGCCTTTCACATCCATCGCCATTACAACTTTCCGTAATTCACCTCCACAATAAAACACAAAGCCTAAGCAACCGAGGAATTGATAGGTAGCATAAGCAACACATCCTTGTGGATTCGACCCTGAACTCATCGGAAATATATTGCTCTGACACCCTTGCACTTAGGGGTGAGGGTGTGCATACCTTGCTTGGGGTGCACATCCTCATGTTCAACAATTACCTTTTTCTGAAGTCTTGAACTCCCAAAGTTGCCCCTTTTAATTGAGGTGTTTGATCTAGTCACAAAGGACCTGGTGATGTTCTCATACCTATTATGGATATCACAGATTTAGACTTATCTGTCTTAGGTTGTCGTTTAAAGGGCATGGAGCGTCAAACTCCCTTGCTACTTTGGATAGGATCGTACATGTTGTGGCTAATAAATCATTATAGACTTGCACCTCTAGGGATTTGATCTCCTTCCACTTCCCAAAGGGAGCTAAAAGCGCTTTTCTGACTTGGGGCGCTTGTTGGAGGCATTATGATTGAGGTTAGACCTCTTTCAACTGGGCTTGTGGCCTATTGTCGAGCGACCACAGGTTTCCTCCTTGGACATAAACTTATTGATGTGGTTCACCAAGTGGTGGAATGTTGGGGACATCTGTTTACAAATCTCAAACTATTGGTCTGACCCATTTCTGAGACCGGTTTGGAGGGTTATCTTTGTTATGTCGTTGGGATGTACATCAACAATCATGTGAGCTCGGTTGAAATGTGCTAGGAAGACCCTGTTGGAATCCGAAGGCCCCTATTTAAATAGAAGCCAAGGATTCAAGATACCACTTTGTAACTTTCTTAGTTGCAAAGTGAAAGAGGAATTTCTTCTGGAGATCAGTGTAAGAGCTATTCAACCCGTTAGAATGATTCCAAAGCCATTGTTTGGCAACTTCAGTCAAGTATCTTAGAAAAGCTCTGTACATCGGATTTGGAAAGTGACAATTCAACTTCATGTGGCTGATGTAAGTCTTTAGGCGCTCCACAAGGTTGCCTACTGATCGTTCCTTATTTTACACTTTTTTCTGCATGTATTCATGTCATTTCGATCGCCCATATTGAGTATTTCACGATTATTCGACGACATCACGTTGCTTTTCACCATTTCTTGTTTTTTTCGTATTTCAGGAGATCAAGAGCGATCTGGAGCAAAAATGAGATCAAGGGACTTTCACATGCACCGGAGTGCCACCAACGGCTTTATTGAGGAGTTAACAGTGCTAGAGGATGAGCGGAAGAGGAAGAAATTCGATAGAATCAATGAGGAGGCGAGGAGGAGAAGAAAAGAGCCCAGAAGCAGTTCACTCGACTGAACAGTTAGTTCACTCGGCCGATTGAAGGAGTGCGTTTGGTCGAGTGAAACTGATACAAACTGCCGATTTTCAAAGTTCACTCGGCCGAGCAAGAAATTTCACTCAGCCGAATGGAGAAGCCCACTCGCCCGAGTCTGACAGGGATTTTCTCCCAAAGAGTAGCCGACTTACTGGAAATTTGAGAAGGTCCACTCGGCTGAGCAAGAAAGCTAACTCGGCCGAGTAAGGAAGATCACTTGCCCGAGTATGACATAGCGACAGACCACCAATTTTCCCAGATTCTCTGTATTTATTGGGTCTGTCACTCGGCCGAGTGACATGTTTCACTCGGCCGAGTGACGCATTCCGACTGTGTCGCGAATTAGGGTTTTTGGCTGTGCCAGGGGCAATTCTGTCAGGAATTTCTGGACGATTTTCGCTTGTATTTAAGGCTAGTTTTATTCCTAGTTTTAGGAGAGGATTGAAGATATTTTTGACGGCTATTCTTATTGTAATTCTCAGCTATAGATCATAGATGCGTTATTTGATTTGATCTTTCTCTCTCAATTTCTTGTTTTTTTATGAATTATTCTCTCTTAACTATGAATTGTGCTATGATCTTATTTGTTATTTCTGGGATTTATATGATGAAATGTGAGTAGTTCCATCGTTCTAGGGCATGGGGATGAACCCTATAGATCCGATCATTGAATTGTGATGAATGAATTGAATTGTCGCTAGGATTGATAAAAGGTTAGGTTGTGATCGATTTACTACGAGTAGTTAGGAATTTCCATTGATTGGGGTTTGCAAGAGATTGGATCCCAATTGATGGGAAG
Source organism: Scilla litardierei (assembly GCA_030789695.1). Lineage (NCBI taxonomy): Eukaryota > Viridiplantae > Streptophyta > Magnoliopsida > Asparagales > Asparagaceae > Scilla > Scilla litardierei. Next base: position 55,133,735 of record CM061132.1, read on the forward strand.
GCCTAGATATTCGATTTAGGTTTATATCGAGATTCTTTAGATTTGGTTTGCAAGAGATTGGACCAAATCTAGGATTTTTATTATAAATCTATACTAATATTCGTTTGCAAGAGATTGGACGAATACGAACTATCCTAACCGAGATCGTAGCTCGAGTTTGCACAAGAGTGGGCTCGAGCGGCGATTGGACGATGATGTCGATCTTCATGCTAGTGGCTTAGGTTAGGGTTTGCACGAGAGTGGGCCCTAATCTAGGTTGCTATAGACTGGTAATAGCGCGAGAGCGTGAGCTTGGTTCTACATTTAGTTGCGACTAGTTCACTTCAATTCAAGCCTTGCAACATTGAGATTCATGATCCACAAGGATAAGTGACGATCCATAGTGGGAATTCCTTATCCCTAGACGCTTTTATTATATTGAATTCTATTTACTATTTGAACGAATGTGATACATTACTATCCAAACCATTCCATTATTTCATCAATAGCTAGGTGATCAAGATAGAGTACTGTCAATTGTCCTCCCTGTGTTCGGTACCACTCGACACTACGCCGTGCGCTTGCGGTAAGATTACAATCGTTTTTCGGGTGTATATCCGGGCGCGATCAAGTTTTTGGCGCCGTTGTCGGGGAGGGGACGATATTTTATTTTCTTTGCTTAGTATTTTCTTTTTATTTTTTTTATTTTCACTTTTTTATTCCTCTATTGTGCTGACAATTCTTATAGTCTCGCTTTTTCTATGCATGTACATGAGATCGAAGGCACACCAAGAAGATATATTATTTGATTCTGAGATCGAGCGTACAACAAGGAGGCTTAGCGCTGAGAGGAGATTTGCTATAGGGGAAGATCATATGGCCCGATTGGAAACACCAGATGAGCTAGCGGCACGTATGGCTAGGCATGCCTCCATCCAAGATAGCTAAGGCCTAAGACCACTTCTACCACCTCTTCTATAGTCACGCCGGAGTTGGCGGACAATAAGAACTTTGAGCTGAAGACTGGACTTGCAATGTTGATGCAATAAGACCCATTTCATGGGAACTCACACGAAAACCCTCACTACCATTTGTAGTCATTCTTGGACAAATGTGCCACTTACCAGATGCCCGGCGTGTCGGTTGACGCTATTCGACTGCGCCTCTTCCCGTTTACTCTTCGAGACAATGCATTGTATTGGTTGAGGACGCAAGCCGAGGGGATCTTCACTACTTGGGATGAGCTGGCAAGTGCATTTGTCAACAAATTCTATCCACCATCCAAGACTATCAAGATAAGAAGTGCGCTCATGTTCTTCAAGCAATGACCTCAAGAAACTTTATATGAGGCATGGAAGTGTTTCAAGGATCTCCAACACCAATGTCCCCATCATAGTATAGAGGCATGGGAGCTTGTGGATAGCTTTTATAACGGATTGCAACCAAGCACAAAGCAAATAATTGATGCAACCGCCAATGGATCTATTTTCTCAAAGACACCGGATGATGCTACGACCTTGCTTGAGGAGATGGCCTCGAATAACCAACAATGGGCCGACGAGAGAGGACATCCTTTGTCATCCTTGAAGCCGACAAGTATTTATGAGGTAAAGGCTGTTGCGGAGCTCTCTACAAAGTTTGACTCTCTTCACAGGATCGTGGAGAGATTAGAGAAGTTGATTAGTGAGCCGCATAGATCCCCCATCATTTCTAAACCGGAAAGAAGCATGAGCGATTGGCAAGACCAAGCTCATGTTATGTTTGTTGGAGGAGAGCAAGGAGAGGGAGCTATGGAGCAAGTTCAATATGTTGCGGGAAGCACCGGTTATTCGGTAAACCCGGCTATGAGGAATCACCCGGGATTTTCATACGCTAACAATGATGGAGCCTTGAATCCACCACCACAACAACCACAAGCCCGGCCTCCACAACAACCACAATATCAACCAAGAGGACCCCAACAACAAAACTTCCAACTGAGGTAACAAGCTGGGCCATATAGACCCCCGGGTACAACCAAGGATGGAGGGCACCCAATCCACCGAAAGCACCGCCGAGGTCGGACCATGAAGCAATGGTTGAAGAATTCATGGCTGAACAAAAGAAGATAAATACAAGATTGACGGCCCAACAAGAGTCCATCAACACAGTCGTGGCACAATTATCAGATCAACTAGCATTGCTCAATAAGAACACTCAACAATTACCGGCTCAACCAGAACAAAACCCATGAGCAATATTGGCCACATCAATGAGATTGTGGCGATAACTACAAGAGTAGGAAAGGACACTACCCCCGCCATGATTCAAACCAAGGAGCCGGGGGAAGAAATTTTGGATGACAAGGAGCCGGTCAATGAAGAGGAGGGCCCAAAAGAGCCAAATGACGGTGAAAAATCTGAAATTGATAAGCCACAAAAGGAGCACACTTATATGCCACCGGTACCCTTCTCACAACGGTTGGCAAAGGAAAAGATTGAGAAGCAGCTTGCCAAATTTCTGGAGTATTTGCGAGGTGTGAGCTTGAACATTCCATTCTTGGATGCAATTGTCGAAATCTCTTCATATGCTAAGTTTCTAAAAGATTTGATTGTGGGAAAGAAGCGAAAGGAAAGGATCATACTCGTCGAGCAAGGTACGTGGTTTACTCGGAAGAAGAAAGTGCCGACAAAGGTTAAAGATCTCGGTAGTGTCCTAATTCCTTGCATGCTTGGAGGAGTCTCACTTCAAAAGGCTTTGGTAGATTTGGGAGTAAGCGTGAGCCTCTTGCCCCTCATAATGCTTAAGAAATTGAATACGTGGACCGACCTAAAGGCGACAAACATGAAGATACAACTCGAGGATGGTCAGATCACTAAGCCGGTAGGGAGTGCGGACGACATACCACTTCAAGTACTGGGCAGAATTTGTTTGCCCTGCGAATTCGTGTTGATGGATATTAAGGAGGAGAGCGATACGTCGCTGATTCTTGGACGCCCCTTCTTGGCCACCGTCGGAGTAATTGTAGATGTGAGGGAAGGGACCTTGTCCTTAAACGTCGGCAATATTAAAGTTGAGCTCCACATTCCAAAGGCGATGAAGCATATGCCTTTGCGAGAGGACGTGGATTATGTGGACCTCCTCGACGAGGTGATTGACGACGCCATGCCATTTGCCATCAAAGCCAAGCATGATGATGGCCTCGAAGAGGGCCAATCTTCTAAAGATGGCGAGATGATGGGAGCCCCGTCGGACCCTCTTACAGACGAGGAGAAAGACGACGCTGATATCGTCAAGATTAAAGAGCTATGCAAGCTCTCTATGGCGAAGAACATGAAGAAAGCCCCACCGGACAAGAAATTATCACCATCGACAAAGAAAAAGGATGTTAAAAGCTCAAGATTGGGGGACTCATCCCCCACTACTACCCATGATGAATGGGAGACAAGGAACACCAATGAACATCAACAACTAAATCCAAGATGCCTTCCCGGCAAGTTTGACGCGCTCATCTCACATGCGCGAAACATCGAGCTTTAAACACATATCTTAAGGGGTCGACTCAAGACCATAAACGAGCGCTTGTCGGGAGGCAACCCGATGGTTCTATCTTATTTTTAGTTGAGCTTTTTCTTTTATTTTTGTTTTAGAACTTTGTTGGTATTTAGAGTCAAGAGTCGAAGAAAATCTAGACAACGTGTTATATTTTTCATTACAGGAGATGGAGAACAAGGAACCATTTGAACGGAGGATGACCATGGCAAAGGAGAGCACTCCAGGAATGCACGCAGGCTTAGGAGAAGGAAGAAACTGACAGGGAGAAGAAAAACAGAAAGTGGAGTAAAAACAGAGAGTTGGAGCTGAAATTAGCAGTCCACTCGGCCGAGTGACTTTGTCATTCGGCCGAGTGAAGACCCTACTCGGCCGAGTAGGGTACTGATCAGGGAAGATTCTGAAAACCCCTCTCTGTGATTTATATGCCACTCGGTCGAGTGACTTTATCACTCGACCGAGTGAATCAGACACTTTCAGCACTTAAAAAGCTCGGAGTGGCCTTGCCACTCGGCTGAGTGACCTTTGTCTGCTCGCCTGAGTAGGAAGTGATGCTCGCCCGAGTAGGAAGTGATACTCAACCGAATTCCCAAATTCCCACTTTAATTTTCGAATTTTTTTAAAAACTTAGCTACTCGGCCGAGTGGACTCATCACTCGGCTGAGTGACTAATCCTATATATTCGAAACCGCACGGCTCAAATCCCTAAATTCCCAAAACTTCCCAATTTCTTTCGCTGTCACCCGAGCTTCTCCCCTATTCACCTGAACCGCCTCTCCCTTTGCCCGAGCTGTAAGGACCCCGTGCCCGAGCTGCGCATCCCTTACCACCGATGTAGCCCACCAGCCGTTGTCAGTGCTGCTCGCCCCTCTTCTGCACGTCCACCGTTTCGCCCAAATTCTTCCCTTTTTCTCCATTTCTCTATTTCGTTAGCCCATTTCAGCCCCAAATCCAAATCAATATATATATATATATATATATATATATATATATCAATTACTCCTGATCTTACCCCATACTTATTAATATTCATTGCTTATTTGTCAATTTGTGTTTCAGGCTAGCTTGGGAGAGATTCAGGGGCAGATTTGGAGATTCTCGGAGGAGGCAATTCTCTGCTCATATCCACCGCTTGCATTCACGTCGTGCTTGGGTACACTCGCTCCTTTTATTTTGCACTTCGCATTTGTAGGAACGTTTCACGGTACACATGCCTCCACGGACTAGGTCACGCTCGCGGGCGCCTGCATCGAAGCGAAAGAGGACCAGCGAGCCTGGCTCTTCTTCCGCTAGAGCAGACTCCCCGCCACCTAGCCTACCACCACCCACACTTCTGCCTTATACTACACTCCTTCCACCTCTGGACCATGAGATCCCTCGTCATGCACCTGATTTGTCTGCCCCTCCCGACACCTCCGTCCACACCTCTGTCAGTGTCGGGAGTACACTTGCTGAGGCCACCACCACCACTACCTCCTCCTCCTCTACCTCTGTGCCGTTGACCGTTGATCCTATTTCATATGTGAGTTTTGAGAGCCCCACCACCATTCTTTAGAGCGGCGAGCCTTCTTTTGTTTTCGCAGCCGAGACCATGTCCACTCTATATTTCTCGACCCCTGGGGAGTCATTTTCTACACATTTCACAGCCTCCCCAGTCGTCGACCCTACCGTCTCCGCTGTAGTGATCGTTCAGAATGTAACTCCGAAACGATGTCGTTTACCGCAAGCGCACGGTATAGTGGCAAGTGGGTATCGAACATGGGAAATCGGTGCTATACTACCAATCTACTCCTAGGTTGAGTTAGAATTACGGGTTTTTGGTGGATGTGGAATATCGACGGTCGTCATGGTGATGGATGCAAAGGTTGTGTCACTCAACGTCGCAAGCAAGGGGTTCCACACAAAGAAAGAAAGAAATAAAATACAAAAGATTAGGGCTTGGGACTCGCCACTAGGACCATCGGATATCGACGCTAAGCTAGGACTCTTACGTTGCATTGGTTTAATTGGGGATTTGTAGCATCTGGAACGTGAATTCATGCATCTGTGCATCATGAATCTAACGTATCGCATTAACCCCGCTCTCGCGATAGACGCATACGATACGTGCATTAAGGATCTACAAAGTTCTTACCACTCTCGTGGTTCGAACGCTCTCAACTTGTACCACTCTCGTGAGTTAGAGCTTCGAGGTATTTCATGGCTCTTATTGACGCAATGGAGGTAGCCGTCAATTAGTTATATAGTTCATCGGTGGATCCCCTCAAGGCACGAGCTGGGCATGGTCACGTGCCTCGGTTGAATCCACTAACTCCCTAATTAAATCCATAGTATATTCCTTAAGCTAATCGATTCCACCGACCGTGAGCACGATCTCAGTACAAATTCTCCTAGGGATTTTGCTAGATCAACCAAAATACAACCCCATTTTTAACCTACGCACAATAAAAATCCCAACTTTACATCTAAGTCCTAAGATCCATGGGCTAATCCCTTAGACCTAGAAAAGATTACTCACGCATAGCAATATCAATAGATAATATAACGCACAAAGATTTCATTGCATGCTTCAAGAATGGATAAATAATAATAAATCACAAAGAAATAATAATAGAATTAAAAAGGGCAAAAATACTTATCTTGATACAAAGGAGGGGCCTAGTGCATAGCCAAACTCCCCAAAAGATCGTCTCCACAAAAGTCTAAGAAAGATATCAAAATTCTCTTCTAAAAAGTATACAAAAATCTCCCCCAAAAAATCCCTACAGAACTCCGTCCAGAGCCCCCTATGGCGGTTGCCCTCTTTTCCTTCAAAAACCCACGCAAAACAAAATCACGATCTGGACGCACGTGTGGGCCCACGGTGACTCGGTCTGAGCAAGAAGTTGCTCGGTCGAGTCGTCAGAAAGTTTGATACGTCCTCCAAAACTGTGCTCGGTCCTAGTGAAACCTGCTCGGTCGAGGAGTCCGGATGCTCGGTCGAGAGCCCTCCTGCTCGGTCGAGTACATCAGGGAGCCACGCTTCTCCAAAATATGCCGCTCTACTAACCTGGACAGAGTATATTCCACTAGGTCGAGTATGAGGTTGCTCGGACAGAGTAAAGGGTTGCTCGGGCGAATAGCGGTCGAACGTCAGCAATTTCAGCCCAAAAACAACTCTACTCGGTCAAGCAATCAATTGCTCGACCGAGCAGTTGTTGAAAAGCCCAAAAAACTAACTTCAGCATCATTTTTCACCCTGCTCGGTCGAGCAGAGTGCTATGCTCAGTCAGATAGCTTTCAGCACAATTTCAGCACTGCTGCATCATCTTGCAAAATTCCCAAGGCTCATCCGACCTCCGATTGATGCATTCTTGGTGGCGTTGGAACATTATTGAAGTCTTTTATCTAGGAAAAATATCAGAAAATGGTGAAAAATCCCAAGTGATACCAGATTTAGAAATAGTGCCCGGCTGTCCGGTTTCCAGCACTTCGGGTCGCTCGATTCCTTCGCCGCATCATATCTCGATCGAGTAACCTTCTCTCATGGCACTTCCTTGCTCCAGTATTATTATTTGGCATCTCAAACATTTCATCATAAGTTTCATTGGTGTTCTCACATCGCCGATCGTCTTATTGACTCCAAGTTGCTTACATATCGCTCCAAATCCCTGAAATGGAATAAACGCTCCAAAATTCATATTGTTCCAAATAATAGCACAAAAGCGTATAAAATATGGGTTTGAAGGGTGAAATATGTCATGAAGATATGCGATAAAACATGTAAAATAGGAGCATATCTAAATCCCCCAAGCTTACCTCTTACTCGTCCTTGAGGAAGACGAATACGAAGCTCACTGGGAGGTAAAAATAAGAAAACAAAAAGGAATACGAAGAAAAGAGGGTCGCTAGATTATTCTCTCATCAATATTCACTATATATCATAATGACTCAGAAAGTAAATCACACACTACCACAGAGATTTCATATCTTATATAAACGAAGTACTTGAGAGTTAATAATGAATGAAAGGGGTCTCTTTTGTATTCATACAGTTAGTTTATATCAACATCCTATATTTCATAGCATCGAATATGTATAACATTGGCGACACACTTTTTAATCAGAAGATATAACTGAAGCGTGGAAATTCACACAAAGCATGCAATAAAGAATAGAATAAAAATCAAGACATACACATCCCCATATCAAATTATAAGAAATCCCTGTAACTAAATTGTTTCATAAAGTTTTAGCATTATCAAACTTTCTCGATCGTGCACGACTCCACTTTAATGTCATGCTCACTCATGTGGTCAAAAGATTTCCTCCCAAGCTTGAATTGAGGCGCCGCATCCAATGAAGTAATTGTGGATTTGGAATTTTGTTTTGCGTTTCCCAATATATAGTATTGCTCCAAGTAATGAAAATTGAGCTCTTCTCTGAATTTTGAGCTTTGTTTCCCCCTTTTTTTCTTTTTGGATTTTGTAGGAGCAATAGTATTTGTATTTTTAGTTTTTGGCCCCTTTTGGCTTTTTGGACTTTTTGAAGCAAGATTTTCTTTTGTTGGGAATTTTTGGGAATATGTGCGGTAGAAATAGCTTTGGGGAGTGAAATCAAATGACATGTAGAGAATATAAGATATAAGTAGAGAAGGAATAGATATACCCCTCGCTTCACTCAAAAGTGTGCACAAACGGTTCTGTAAAATAATACATCAACTAAACTCGTATAATAGCATGTGTATCCTTAATCATATCAATGATTAGTAAAGTCAAGAAGTAATATTTTCAATTATATCACGCATGCAATAAGAATGCGAATAAGAGATGAAAGCAGGGCTTCAGATATTCTAGTGATGCGTGAATCTTCATATGTTTCCGATGAAAGCATAATACTACTCTACATATTCAGTTTCAATAAGCTTCATGCATTCATGCAAGAGAGATCATCAAAAGAATATTTTCAAGTACTTATAAGGATTAGGATTATGAAATTCTCTAAGTAGCATGGCATGAAAAATAAGCGTTGTGAGAGAGGTGAAAGTATAAGATAAAACATCACATGAAACATATCTAGCAAGAGAAAGAGAAGAAAATAGAGAAATAAAAATAGAAGAAAGAAATAAAAGAAAAACAAGCACTCAATGTGATGCATGTACAAATATAAAAGGAAAATAAGATGGAAAAAAACAAAAAAATGATGCAAAAATTTGAAAAAAATCCTAAAAATCCTAAAATAAAGAAAAAAAATGCAACTAAATGGCATGGAAACACACTCCCCCAAGCTTAAACTTCACATTGTCCTCAATGTGATCATAAAAAGAGAAACATGAGGAACAATGATAAATATGAGGGGCGTGAATGAAAAATGATGAAATGAATGACATGAAATCCTATGCAACTACATGCACATGAAATGATCACGAGAGCGCTTTCCCCCAAGCTTATGCCAAACAATCCTATTCAAATGACTTGATCAAAAAGGTCACGGCTTCGCTAAGCGGGATCAAGTCAAATGAATAAGAAATTGAGTATTTCATTTGAAAGAGATGCTCGATGGTGGTTAGCAAAATGGCCGGACATATCAAAATATGAAGAGGGTAATTAATAAATATAAAGGGTTCGGGGTGTAAGAGATTTTTGTGGCCGTCATAAGAGGTGTTATTTATTCAAGCTAATCTATACGGTCCTCTCGATGTCGAGAGGATTTGAGTTTATTTAAAGCATAAAATACTACACTACTATATTGGTACCATCTGTAGCAAAAGGCGGGTCCAATATCTTTGCCGGTGCAGGCAGCTACTCTATCTGTACTTTACGTGGGTCCGCCAGGTTCGTATCTCCACGGGCTCCATCAGATTCCAGCAATGCGGCTCCCAGCATCTCCCCAAGGACTCCACCTGTACCCTGCAAGAGATGAGCTTCATCAATCTATTGTGGATAATTTTTCCCCAAAATAAATGTATTCCAGAGAGGGTAATCAACAATAGTATTTAAAATAAAAAATGGTTGACAACACTTCCCTGGAAATAAATCTATACTCTGATGCACCACGTCAATCAACTCCTCGTTGTTTTCCTCTGGTTCCTCAGGTAACTCTGGCATAATGGAGTGGGTCTCGTAAGGATGCTCCTCATCATCATCTGACTCATCCCAGCGCACCTCCTGATCATATTCAACAGCATCCATGTGTGCTAACTCCTTGCTCTCCTCCTCGTATGCGTCCCATTGTACCTCTTGATCATATGTATGTGTATCCTGTAAAAGGTGCAATGAGTCATCAAAATCTGAATAATAATAAACATCATACACAGGAGTGGAATCAAATGTAATGGGCGAGGGGGTGAAGAAATCTCCCCGAATGGGGGCAGTAAGCTCTGGTGGGTGGTCCTCAAAATCAGTGGAAGGACGAGGTGGCTGCAGAAGCTCTGAAGGAGTAGGGTGATGCTCGGGATCCTCATGAATGGCTGTGTCCTCGTCCCGACGCACGAGCTCCTCGGTAAAAGTCTCTGGCTCTGTATGAAAGATGTAAACTAAATATAGCTCGGCCTCCTCGCGATGCACTGCTTCGGCCTCCTCCTCGGGTTCATCTGGTATTGTAGGCAACGTGAATTTCATCTTCTCCTTCTTACGCCTCTGTCTTCGTTTCTGTCCTGGAACTCGAAGCACCTGATTGCCTGGCTTGGCCCTCTCAATAGTAGTTGCAGGTGGCTCTATGGGCTCCCGTATCTCGGCCACGGTATAAAAGTGGGTCTTGTGCCCCTCAACTAGAGCACAGACTCCATCATTAATTGTGCCTATGGAAGAGATACGATGAGTAATAAACTTTTGAAATCCAAGCTCAAAAGGGTCACCTGCCGTTATCGTTAATGGACCGGTGCATCGAACTGCGTCAACGATACTTCTCAATAAGTCCATATATGTGTCCTCCTCTGACAGCTCAGATGTCTCTATTTGTGGGGTGTTAATGGTGTAAATGTGGATATGATCATCTTCAAGTGAAGCATACACATCGTCTCTAATAGTACCGGCATCAGAGAGATTAGTCATAACACAATCGATGAATGCTTGGTCGGATGGTTTACCTACCGTAACGGTTAGCGAACCGGTAGATCGAGCATCATCTATCATTTGCTCCAAAGTAGCTGCCAACTGCAGATCACTGAACTTTCCCACTTGCATCCTCTTCATAAACTCAAGTGAGGGTCCCTTTAGTCTTCGAGTAAAGATATTAAATAGCCTGGAACCATCCCACTCATGGTCTGACTCCGTATGGAACATCCCTAACATTCTTTCAAATTTGTGTAATGCTTCTCTGAAGGACTTTACATCAGCCTGATAGAATGTAGCGAGGTATATATAGGACCGTATAGAACCCGGTCGCGTCTTTGAAAGTACCATCGCTGCATCAACTGTACCTGATCAAGAAAAAATAGACAACCTGGAAAAGACGTCAGTTGTACAAAGAGAGATAAAGATAATAGTAATAGTAGGTGGTGGGGAAAAATCTCTCTGTTTTATTTATTGTAAAAAAATTTTGTTTTGTTTTGTTTTGTTTTTTGGATTTTTTTAACGCTAGTTAATCAACCTAATTGTGGTAAACAGATAATATGGCGGAACGCCTCCCCGGCAACGGTGCCATAAACTTGGTCGTTCGGAATGTAACTGCGAATCGATGTCGTTTACCGCAAGCGCACAGTATAGTGGCAAGCGGGTATCGAACACGGGGAAGCGGTGCTATACTACCTATCTATCCCTAGGTTGAGTTAGAATTGCGGGTTTATTGGTGGATGCGGAATATGGACGGTCGTAATGGTGATGGATGCAAAGGTTGTGTCACTCAACGTGGCAAGCAAGGGGTTCCACACAAAGAAAGAAAGAAATAAAATACAAAAGATTAGGGCGTGGGACTCGCCACTAGGACCGTCAGATGTCGACGCTAAGCTAGGACTCTTACATTGCATTGGTTTAATTGGGGATTTGTAGGATTTGGAAAGTGAATTCATGTGTCTGAGAATCATGAATCTAACGTATCGCATTAACCCTGCTCTCGCGATAGGTGCATACAACACGTGCATTAAGGATCTACAAAGTTCTTACCACACTCGTGGTTCGAACGCTCTCAACTCGTACCCCTCTCGTGGCTTAGAGCTTCGAGGTATTTTGGTGGCTCTTATTGACGCAATGGCGGTAGCTATCAATTAATTTTATAGATCATCGGTGGATCCCCTCAAGGCACGAGCCGGGCATGGTCACATGCCTTGGTTGAATCCACTAACTCCCTAATTAAATCCGTAGGATATTCCTTAAGCTAATCGATTTCACCGACAGTGGGCACGATCTCAGTACGAATTCACATAGGGATTTTTCTACATCAACCAAAATACAACCCCATTTATAACCAACGCACCGTAAAAATCCCAACTTTGCATCTAAGTCCTAAGATCCATGGGCTAATCCCTTAGCCCTAGAAAAGATTACTCAAGCATAACAATATTAATAGATAATATAACAAACAAAGATTTCATTGCATGCATCAAGAATGGAAAAATAATAATAAATCACAAAGAAATAATAATAGAATTAAAAAGGGCAAAAATACTTATCTTGATACAAAGGAGGGGCCTAGGGCATAGCCAAACTTCAGAAAAGATCGTCTCCACAAAAGTCTAAGAAAGATCTAAAAATTCTCTTCTAAAAAGTATACAAAAATCTCCCCCAAAAAAACCCTACAGAACTCCGTCCAGAGCCCCCCCATGACGGATGCCCTCTTTTCCTTCAAAAATCCTCGCCAAATAAATTCGCGATCTGAACGCACGCGTGGGCCCACGGAGACTCGGTCCGAGCAGGAAGCTGCTCGGTCGAGTCGTTAGAAAGTATGATACGTTGACGTGCGTTTATATTTCATATATTTACGCGTGTTTTCTTCAATGTTTTTCCGTATTTACCGCCGTCTTTTATTCGTTTTCTCGTGTTTTCTTGTATTTTCTTGTTTTCTTTCACTTTTCCGTATTTTCCGTGTTTTACAGGAGTTTGCTGGCATTTAGGACGTAAAACGATGATATCATGTGTCCCCAGAGCAACGGGAGGAGTCACGCGTGATCCAGGGGGTCAAACGACAAAGATTACATCTTTCAGCCCCTCACCAGGTCGGTTGGTCATCTCCAACCGATCGAGTGATGCACGCGTGCACCACCCAGACGCAGCTTGGAGCCCCCGAGAAGTCACCCGGTCGGTTCAGTGACCGGGTCAAAAGCTCAAAGTCTCTGGAATTCGGAGCTCAATTTCCAACCGATCGGATGACCTTCACCCGATCGGTTCACCTGTAGCTGAATTTCAACGGCCAAGACTCGAAGCTCCAACCGGTCTCCTCACCCGGCCCGCACCAAGATCCAACCGGTCGGCACCAAGATCCAACCGACCGCACCAAGATCCAACCGACCGGTTCATACTGACCGGGTGAAACCCCGCATCGCGCTGTAATTTTGTGATGCAGCTCACCCGACCGGTTGACTTGTCAACCGATCGGGTGATGTCGTTTTCTATAAATAGAACCCTAGGTTTCCCAGATTCAGGAGTTGGTTATTTTTTATTGTTTTCTTCATTTTGTGACGGCTGTAATTTTCCTGTTTTTGTAAGTTTTCGGATCTTTGTAAAACTTTAGTATTATCTTAATTGCTCTACTACCTTCGCATTCCTATCGTCTGATTATGATTTTAACGGTTCATTTTCGTTTAGATCGCTTTTTAATGAATATTTGTGAGTAGTTCCCAAATCCAGGATTTTGGCAGAAACCCCTTCGGGGGCTCTTCCCGATGCATCGATACGGTTAGGAAATCGATAGGGATTAGGAATCTAACGGTTACGCGGGGTGTTTTATTTTCATCGGCGGGAAAAAGACCGCCTTTGACCGTTGGGCCAAGGGGGAATAAACTTGGCGGTTGACTCCTTAGCCATAGCTCACGCCCTTAGCGTAGACGCCGAATCCTAGTGCACGGGAGCGGCAAGATGAGACGTTGGGAGTTATCGTTGCAAGCTTAGTGCTCCCGGAATCGATCAGTGTTAATGGACACGGGAGTGCCCACTGATCGAACCCGAGAAGTCCGGTGTATCATCCTGGGCACCGACCGGAATATCGGGCCCATGGGATGCCGGTACCACTTTCAGAGGCAACGTCTCACCATTAGACCCTAATTCCGATCGCCATCCTACTCGTAGGCCGTATCGGCGAGAGTCGCTCGTTGGAGTTGAAACCAAAGTCCGGGTTTATTTTCTTATTGTTCATACCTTGCATTCCTTTACCGTGACAACCCACCAACCGATCCGGGCTAGCTCGCCCACGTGGTGATTTCGGTCCTCCTTGACACAAGCACATCCTAGCCTCCCTGTGTTCGACCCCCACGCCACACTACACCACCGTGCGCTTGCGGTTACAAATATCTAAACCCTCACGCGGGTCCCCTGGCCTTTTGCGGCTCGCAAACAGGGGGCACGTCAAGTTTATGGCGCCGTTGTCGGGGAGGCAACGTGCTTGTTATTTTAGGATCTCTTGAACCCTAATGTCTAGTTCTTATCCCTACCTCGCGATAATTTTCGCATTCTTCTTTTTCCTTTTTATTTTCTTCTTTTTATTTCTTATCTTATCTGTTTCTCTCCCACTTGTCGCTTCACGGGTGTTTGTTGTTTTTCATGCGCAGGAGTTCAAGAAGTCTCAACGACTTGATCCCCGTTGATCCAGAGATTAACGCCACCCTTAGGTGTTTGGCCGTCGAGAAGCGAAAAAGAGAGGATCCTGAAGCCATGGAGGAGAACACCCCGCCTCGCAAGTCCCTGTTGGAGTACTCGATACCATCTATCGAGTCCACTTCTGCCATCCGTCCTCCAGCTATTACGGCCCAAAGCTTCGAGCTAAAGCCGTCTTTGGTGACATGGATCCAGCAGGATCAGTTTTCGGGTGCACCCATGGAGAGCCCGATCGAGCATCTAGACTCCTTCTTGGAGAAATGTGACACCTTCCGGATTAATGGTGTCACAACTGAGGCGATCCGACTGAAGCTGTTCCCCTTCTCCTTGCGAGACAAGGCCAAGCTGTGGCTTAGGGGGAATGACCCAAATACATTCAATACCTGGGAGAAGCTTTCCAATGCTTTCCTGACAAAGTTCTTTCCTCCGAGGAAGACCATGAAGCTGAGGAGTGAGATCTCCTCCTTCTCCCAGGCCAGCCACGAGTCCTTGCATGAGGCTTAGACAAGATACAAGGAGATGCAGAGAAGATGTCCCCACCATGAGCTCCCCAAATCGCAGATTATAAATCTGTTTTATAATGGGCTGAGGGACGATTTACAGTCTTCCATGGATGTCGCGGCTGGAGGGTCCTTCATGTCAAGAAGCGAAGAAGATGTCGGGCAAATTTTGGAAAATATGGCATCCAACAATGAACGATGGTGTGACGAGAGAGCCACACCAAGGTCTGGGGGCATCCATAGAGTGGAAGACGTCAACAAATTGTCAAGCAAATTTGACTTGCTATCGACCCAGATCTCCGCATTGATGGTAGGCGCTGGTGGCACCGGTACACAACAGATTGCTGCGGTAGAATCCGAAGTTTTTGGGGAATTCGACGGTGGTGATGTCTCAGCACCGTTGGATCAGGCGAGCGCATTTTTTTACAATCCTACGGGGAATGTGACATTTCCACCACGGACTAACTCAAACCCGGCCTACTCTCCCAACAACTGGAATCATCCGAACCTTAGTTACCGGGCACCCTTCCAACAACTGGCTCAACAACAACAGCAGATATATCAGCCGGCTAGGCGCCAGCAGCAATATCAGCAACAACCTCCACCACAGTATCAACAATATGCCCCAAGGAATCAGTAGCCCGCCCAGCAGCAATACGGCCAACAGAGGGCCATTTCTCCAGTTGAGTCCCTCTTGACTCAATACATAGCCAACCAGGAGAAAATCAATCTGAAGCTGGAGATGGGACAAAGAGTACTCACAGATCAGGTGACCCAGCTGGGGTTGCAAGTGGCGAACCTGCAAAGACCTCAGAATTTATTACCGCCACAACCTGAGGTGAATCCTAGGGGGTAAATCGGACCTTGGCACTCACACATGAACATGAAAACGTGTCCGCCATCGTCTTGAGGAGCGGGACACAAATTTCTACTAGAGCGCCGCCCAAAGAACAGGAAGCACCACTGGCCGTCGAGCGGCCAATTGAAAAAGCTAATGACGACGGTGCCCCGTCGCCAAAAATTGTGGCTCCGGAGGGAACCCCCGAAGAAGAGAAGAAGAAAGAGGAAGGGAATTTGAAGGTATTCAAGCCCGTTGTGCCTTTCCCACAATGGCTCGCCAAAGCCAAAATCGATGAGAAGTATGGCAAATTCTTTGTCATGGTGAAAGATATGAGTTTGCAAATCCCCTTCCTAGAGGCCATAGAGACGATCCCCTCCTATTCTAAATTCCTGAAAGACTTGGTGACACGGGGATCTAGAAAAGAAAAGGTCGTGTTAACGGCGGAGTGCAGCGCACTCATTCAGTGTGCAAATCCGCCCAAGCTCAAGGATCCAGGAAGTTTCTCCATCCCTTGCTCTATCGGGGAAGTGCAAATCCATAGGGCGCTCGTCGATCTTGGTGCCAGCGTCAGTTTAATGCCCATATCGTTGTACAAGAGAATAGGGATGGGAGACTTAGAGCCCATCGGCATGACATTACAGCTTGCTGACCGTTCGGTCAAGTATCCGGTGGGAGTAGTGGACGACCTCCGAGTCGATGTGAAAGGGGTGCATGTTCCAGTCGATTTTGTGGTGATGGACATGCCGGAAGACAAGCATACCCCAATTATTCTTGGACGACCCTTTATGGCAACCGCAGGAGTGTTGATAGATGTAAAGAACGGGAAGCTTTCCCTGAATGTGGGCTAAGAAAGTGTCGAATTTGACTTGGGCTTGTCAATGAAACATCCAAACCCCCCGGACGATCCTAGTATCAATGTGTTGGAGAATAAAGAAGAAAGAGCTGTCGAAACGAGTGCATGGGAAGTGCTCTCGAGGAATCCACCCGATAGCTTGGGGGACCTTGGAGAGCAAGTTAGCTCCCCTAAGAATGGAGTGTCTAATGAGGCGGTCGCGTGACATGTGATCCCTCCCGGATTCCCTAAGTCTCCTCCCACGAGGAGAAAAGGAAAAGAACCCATGGACCTCACTGGCGATGAGGTCCGGATCCTGAAAAAGATGGCGGTGGATGCCAATTTGAGGGAGAAGCCCCCTGATCTTGTGAATAAAGGGAGGGTAGTCGAGCAAATCTTTTTACAGCCGCCGACTACACCAATAGCCACAACTTCTGGAGCTGAAGAGATGCCGGATTTTGGGCACACCCGTATCACCCACCATGAAAATTATCAACGGGCGTCGAGCTAAACGACGTTAAACAAAAGCGCTTGATGGGAGGCAACCCATGTTCTAAACTTTTGCTTCGCTTTTTAGGACTTTTTTTTTCTACTTTATTTTTATCTATTTTTATTATTAAATCCAGCCGAAACAGCTTCCGTGAAGGAACTTAGGCGATTTTTGGGTTTTTGCAGAAAACAAGGCCTCAACCGACCGGGTGATAACTCACCCGATCGGTTGGGATGTATCAGCTAACAGCCGTGTCTGTCACAAAATGAACCGATCGGGTGAAGAAAGAAGTGACCGGGTGAGCAGACCGGGTGACCTGGGGGAGAATCTCAGGAAAATTTCAGTATTAACGAACCGACCGGGTGATAATATGCTAGACCGGTTGAGGGACCGGGTAAAAAACTCAGAGTTCTCGGGAAAATCTGTGTAGCAGCGAACCGATCTGTTGAGTTCTCAACCAATCGGGTCGCCTGTAGCGTTTCTTCAGCTTCGAATTTTAGACCTAAGTTCAACCGATCGGGTAATATCTCACCCGACCGGGTCGACTTAAATTCTTATAAATTTCCTTCGTCGCCCGTTCGTTCCGCCCTCGCCATTTTCGAATCCCAACCCGACGTTTCGCCTCCTCCTCTTGCGCCAGACCGCGATCTTCCCCAAAATCAACCCCAATCGACCTCCCCCCATTTCCCTATCCATCCCACCATCCATTTCTCTCCATTCTCATCGATTCCACCCGCACACAAAACCCTAACTTTCACACATTCTCCTAAATTTCGAAACTTGCTGAAGAAATCGCCGCGGCTTCACAACGTGCTCCTATCGAATAGCATCGGGGTGTCTACGAGCAACGATCTTCATCTCATTTGGGTAAACTCGCTCCTTAGCTCAATTTTAATTTTGCCCCAAATATTCCATTTGCTCGTTGTTCGTGTTTCGTGTTTGTGTTGATTCATTATATTTTGCATACTCACGCACACACACAACACCCGCACAATGCCTCCCCGTCATGTTAAGCCCACTGACGCCAGCTCTTCCAACCCTAGGCCCACCCGTCGTACTCGTCAAACACAACCCCCCGCACAACCCACCACCTCCAACCCATCTACCACACCACGCACCACTTTCCCCCCTCACGTTGACGATCCCGAATATGGGATGCAATTCCAAGCCGACGACCAAGCCGACCGATTCACGGCCATGATCCTCCTAGCTGGACAGGGTGGTTGGATAACCGAGGAGTCCGTCGACCGAGACGTCCCCTTTCTTCAAAGCTTCATTCGCCACATCCGTGAAGACCCACCCGATGTCTCCGAGCTCCACATTCCACCCCCCACGACTCCTGGTCCCTAGCGCAGGCCCCCTTCACCACCCCCAGAGGGTGGTGCCCCTGCTTGATTTTTCCTTTCCCTCTTTTGCCCCCCCGTATTTGTGCCCATCTGTCTTTTCGGGGCCCTGCTTTGTCTCTGTCAGGAGGGGACCCATTCACGTGTCGCATCACTTCCTTTTTATTTATTATTTTATTGCACTTTGTTTGTTTTTTTGACTCCCCCTTGCATATTTCTGCATTTCACGATCACATTTTTTTTGCTAGCACTGTCATGTCTAGCTTGGGGGACGTCTATTTTGGTGTGTTGTCGTGTTTTGTTTTTCTTATTTTTGTGTGTGTGCTTGTTTTCCCCTTTTGAGTGTCGTGTCGTGTGGTTTTATTTCTATTTTCGTGTCGTGTGGTTTGATTTTGATTTTTTTTATTTTCAGTTTCATCTCTGTGTTTTCCTCGTTTTCATTTCTTTTTGTGACGGTGCGTATTCCCCCCCCATCTTCATTGCCCTCCCGTACTCACTCATATTGCATTGAGGGCAATGCAAGCTTCAGCTTGGGGGAGTCGCACTGTGTGCGCCATTTGAGTATTTCTTTTTCGTTTTTGTGTCATTTTCATCGTGTTTTTATTTTTTCTTTTTTCTCTTCTCTTCTTTTTATCTCTTTCTACTAGAGATGAACCCTATGATGAATCGCCACAAAATCACACACTCCTAGCATGGCATCGATAATCACATTCACTAACCCTAGGATTTCGAGTTCTCTTGCATTTCACGCATCGTGGGTCCTCTTAGTTTTTGTGAGTCGTGTGTCGTGCCTATCTGTTTGGTGTGCTTCTACTTTGTGATTTTACTTTATATACCTGTCCAGGAATGACCCCTAGATTATCATGCTTCGATTTGAATATGCGGTATTTATTTCCCCTGTCTGCTTCTGCATGCTATATATATATATATATATATATATATATATATATATATATATATATATATATATATATATATATATATATATATATATATATATATATATATCGTGTACTTCATTTCACATGTGTCGGGATTCCACAATTAAGGACTAGGATAACCCATTTAGCCCATGCTCTATTTAGCGAGAATATTTTCCGTTGCCCAAATGTTTAGATTCCGACTTCTTTTTTGTTTTACTTGGTGCAAATCCCATCGTCATGTACCGTTCTCCCACTTGGGAGAGTACACATGTGTATAGCCAAAAACCCCAAAAATTCAAAAAAAAAGAGAAAAGAAAGGAAAAACCCAAAAAGAAAAGAAAAGAAAAATTTTGTATAGCCAAAAATCCAAAAAATACAAATGCCCAAAACCCAAAAAACAAAATTCCCTTGTGAATATTTTTTCCTACTTACTGAGAATAAAGGGAAGGCGAGAATTTGCACCGAGTGTTCTACTCCACATCATCTCAACCCCCATCGTTTTCGAAAACACTTGGCTTAGGAACTTTTTAGCTAGTATCTAGGCTATAGTGGTGTGATTTCCTTAACCCTAGTTGTGGAGTCCCCGATGCATGATACGCTTCTATTCTTATACTCTTCTCATGCATGCTTGAACTAATATTCACCGCAATTTCAAATTCGAATCGGTATTTGGGTCGTTTCCTGGGTCTGTGTATATCGAGCTTTATTGCACATCGTAGATTGCGACACCGATTGCTAGCGCACGACCACACTCACTCGCGCTTCACCGCGTGGGCCCACGACACTTATTTGGACTCGTATTCCTAGGTTTAGTGATGTGATTTGGCGTTTGCTTGCTTGGTATGTCGTTTTTTATTTTGTTGGCTCTGACGGACGATCTAGGATATAGAGTTTTCTTTTTCTCTCTTTCTCTCTATTTTTCCCCTCCGAGCTCCTACTCTCACTCGTCTTCCTCGAGGACGAGAAAGAGTTCAGCTTAGGGGATTTTGACGTGCGTTTATATTTCATATATTTACGCGCGTTTTCTTCCATGTTTTTCCGTATTTACCGCCGTCTTTTATTCGTTTTCTCGTGTTTTCTTGTATTTTCTTGTTTTCTTTCACTTTTCCGTATTTTCCATGTTTTGCAGGAGTTTGCTGGCAATTGGGACGCAAAACGATGATATCATGTGTCACCGGAGCAACGGGAGGAGTCACGCGTGATCCAGGGGTCATACGACAAAGATTACATCTTTCAGCCCCTCACCCGGTCGGTTGGTCATCTCCAACCGATCGGGTGATGCACGCGTGCACCACACGGACGCAGCTTGGAGCCCCCAAGAAGTCACCCGGTCGGTTCAGTGACTGGGTCAAAAGCTCAAAGTCTCTGGAATTCGGAGCTCAATTTCCAACCGATCGGGTGACCTTCACCCGATCGGTTCACCTGTAGCTGAATTTCAACGGCCAAGACTCGAATCTCCAACCGGTCTCCTCACCCAGCCCGCACCAAGATCCAACCGGTCGGCACCAAGATCCAACCGACCGCACCAAGATCCAACCGACCGGTTCATACTGACCGGGTGAAACCCCCGCATCGCGCTGTAATTTTGTGATGCAGCTCACCCGACCGGTTGACTTGTCAACAGATCGGGTGATGTCGTTTTCTATAAATAGAACCCTAGGTTTCCCAGATTCGGGAGTTGATTATTTTTTACTGTTTTCTTCATTTTGTGACGGCTGTAATTTTCCTGTTTTTGTAAGTTTTCGAATCTTTGTAAAACTTTAGTATTATCTTAATTGCTCTACTACCTTCGCATTCCTATCGTCTGATTATGATTTTAACGGTTCATTTTCGTTTAGATCGCTTTTTAATGAATATTTGTGAGTAGTTCCCAAATCTGGGATTTTGGCGAAACCCCTTCGGGAGCTCTTCTCCATAGGTTTAGGAAATCGATAGGGATTAGGAATCTAACGGTTACACGGGGTTTTTTATTGTCATCGGCGGGAAAAAGACCGCCTTTGACCGTTGGGCCAAGGGGGAATAAACTTGGCGGGTGACTCCCTAGCCATAGCTCACGCCCTTAGAGTAGACGCCGAATCCTAGCACGCGGGAGCGGTAGGATGAGACGTTGGGAGTTATCGTTGCGAGCTTAGTGCTCCCAGAATCAATCAGTGTTAATGGACACGGGAGTGTGTTGAATATTGGACTCCCGGATTTGGTTTTGATGATGAGCAAACATAAATAATTCATGAACTAACAATTTGTGAGCGCAGTATTGGAGATCGTCGCCAAATTCACGAGAATAATCAAAGCGACATCTCAAGACTTCTCAAAGCTCGTATTCATGCCTAAAGCTTCGTTGAAGCTCTTGGACCGTTTTGGAAGTCATGAAGAATTGATCGAAGCTCTCGAAGACCGTTCTTTAAGGTTTTATTTATAGTCTTTTCGATTCGATCTGTAGAATGTTAAGCCTTGAGTATATCTTACGATTCCATCTTCATATCGCTCATATCGTAGCTCTAGGATCTTAGTTAAAGTCCACTCTAACTTCCTCGAAGCATCGCGCTTCGATTCGGACTTATTCGTGCATGTTAGTTGGTACAAGAAGAAGTACTGACCGACTAGATAGTGATCTAGTCGGTCAGCAAAGCTTCTTGGACCGACTAGTGTGAGTTAATCTTTTCTTGTTCAGTACTGTTTACAGTTAGTCGGTCTACGTTGACTCACCGACCGACTAGTTTGTTAACTAGTCGGTCAGTGATGCTTCTTTGACGGACTAGTTGAGATTTACTGTTCATGCCAAATTTCTCCTAAGCTACTGTTTATCGTTAGTCGGTCTAAGAACGTTTGGTGACCGACTAGTTGATAATCTAGTCGGTCAACATTTGTTCTTAGACCGACTAAGTCAATTTGTATTCAGACTATTTGTTTTTGCCTCTTAGTCGGTCTACGTTCACTGACTGACCGACTAGTTGTGAAACTAGTCGGTCAGAAAGTCTTCTTGGACCGACTAGATTTCTAGGTCTGAATTTCTATCTCTTCTCAGTTCTTCACTTAGTCGGTCCATGCTGTTTGACTGACCGACTAGTTGATGAACTAGTCGGTCAGTGGTTGTTCTTTGACCGACTAGTTGCCTCAGATTTCTAACCGTTGGGACTTGACCTAACTTGTTTTTATGGGACCCTATAAATACGAACCTAGGTCATTTCTCTCTAGGTTAGAGCTGCCATTAAGAGATTCATTGAGATTGAAAGAGATAGCTATTCTCACTCATTTGCAAAGCTCTCTTCCTCACAAGAAATCCATTTTCTCACTTTTCTAGATCTAGAATCCATCTTGAGAGAAGTTTGTTCTTGGTGAGCCCTTCAAGCTCTAGCTTGATTCAAGTCTCCAAATCACTCCTAGGCACCCATTGCTGGTCATTTCTTTGGTGCTGGTCTTGGTGACTTCATCTTCCTCAAATCCCTCCTTGCACCTATTTGGTAAGAAAACTCAAGGTATAGGATTTTGTGGTAAGATTGTTTATTTCATTATAAACTTTTTTATATTGCTTGTTGATTCTCTCGGTTGTGAGAGAAGGTTGTGATCCCGGGTTGTGGGATTCACTTTTGCTATTGCATGTATGATTTGATCTTGTGAAGGTTTTTCACAAGATATCATAGTGGAAACTTGGGTTAGGGTTTCTAACCTAAGTATCCGGAGGGGATCCGGGTGGTTGGGACGTAGGATCATTGGGAACAAGTCGGAGAGACTTGGGTGGATCCGAACCCAGTAACATCATTTGTTAGCTTTGTTAATTTTGTTGTTGTCATTCAATTTAAGCTTCCGCAAATTGATTTGGTAGTTGTTTGCACTATAATTAGGAATTATACTCCTTGTTATTTTTAAAGTACTATTCACCCCCCCTCTAGTACTTGTGCATTAGCTTGTAGGGCATTACATTTGGTATCAGAGCCAGATACTTAGCTATGTCTGCCAACGACAACAAGACCGTGCGTCCACCTTCCGACTATGGCACCTTCAAGAACCGTGAAGGATCGTCTTCGGTGATGGAAGGACATTCCTCTACGAGGCCTCCATTCTTCAACGGTACCAACTACGGGTACTGGAAATGCCGGATGGAAACCTTCCTCCGGAGTGCATCTCTATGGAGGACCACAATGAAGGAATACATCGAGCCCGAAGAAGAAGACTTTGAGAAATGGACAACCGCGGAGGTCGCCGCGGAGGTAAGCAATGCCAAGGCAATGAACGCCTTGCAATGCGCATTGGAGCCCGAGGACTTCAATAAGATATGCACATGTAAGAGTGCATATCAAATTTGGAACTCCCTCCTCATTCTACATGAAGGAACGAGTAGGGTAAGGGACTCTAAACTCGTAGTTGTAAACAAAGATTACGAAATGTTTCTTATGCAACAGGGCGAGAAGATGAAGGAATATTACGCTCGTTTCGTTGACATAATAAACGAGTTAGAGGCCCTCGGTAAATCCTACACCCAAAAGGAGAAGTGCTCGAAGCTTATCGAAGGACTTCCTTCTTCTTGGGAGAAACGTACCTTCGCCATCGAGGAAGGTAATGACATGAATAAGTATACCGTAGTTCAATTGATGGGTACTTTGATGTCATACGAGGTATGCAAAGATAGCAAGGTGAAGTTACAAGAAAAGATGAAGTCCTATTTGAACCAAGACGTGCCTAAGAAAAAGGCGATTGCATTCAAGGCGGCTTCATCCACCTCTACCGATGATGAGAACTCGGAAGAAGAAATGGACATGGAATCCATTGCACTCATGGCAAAGAAGTTCAATCGCTTCTTCCGAAAGGGTAACTTCAAACAAAAATCTAAATTTACTTCTACTAACGCCTCTCCACCTTTGTGCTTTAAATGCAATAAGCCAGGACACATCAAAGCGGATTGTCCTCAAAACAAGCAAAAGGATAAGTGGAAGGCGCCGAAGTTCGACAAGTCCAAGAAGTACAAAAAGGGGTACAAAAAGGGACTTGTCGGAGCAACATTCACCGACTCCGAGGATTCCTCAAGCGGAGAGTCGGACGATGAGAAAGTGGAGCAAGCGCACATGTGCTTCATGGCAAGAGAGGAGCATGATCAAGGATCTTCCTCCTCCGATGATAGCGACGACGAAGGTGATGAGGTAACTATGGATGATCTTAGGGATGCTAACTCTAATTTATGGTCTAAATACACTAAATTAGTAAATAGATATACTAAAGTAAAAGATGACCTAGCTAGCATTCAAACCTCGCCTAAGACTATCATCACCAACAACGACACCGTTGTTGAAGAGTTAAGAAATGATATTGTTAATATCAAATCTAAACTTGAACATGTTAGCATTGAGGATCCGGAAGAACATAAGATAGAGGATTTAACTTCTCAAAACTCGACTTTGAGTATTGAGAATGAAAGTCTTAAATCTAGTGTTTATGTGCTCACATCGCAAGTATCCACTTTAGATACTTCTTTGCGTTCTCTCACCGAGAAATATGAGAACACATTAGGCCGAATCAATGAATTCAATAAGGGTAAGGGCCATTTGGATAATATCCTAAGTGTCTTACTCCCGGCCATACACCATGTTGGTTTGGGGTATACTTTGGGAAAGTCATCCAAGTCGGTCACTACTTTTGTTAGGCCAACGTCCGATGCCTCAACGAGTGGTAGCAAACACTCTATTGGTAGTTCATCTACCAGTGGTGCTTCCACCTCGTCCACACCCTCTTTCGGAAAGAAACCCACTTTGGGTGGACCTCCAAAGAAGGGGCATGCTTATATGTACACCAATACCATGCCACGTAGGAACACACGTCCTACTCCACCGTCTCACATATATGATGATTTTTATGCAACACATTCTCGGGCACGTGCACACCATGTGAGACACCCCCACGCACGTGTTCCTACACATGCATATGTTCACCCACCTCATCATATGAATAATTCTCGTCGTGCACCATTCCATCATGTTCCGTATGCCTATCCACAGCATGCATCACGTAGAAACCAACAACGCATGCATGCACCCAATAGGATGAGGGCTCCCAAGATTTTCACTATTTGGAGCCCAAAGGACACAAGCATGGATGAAAAACAAGTGTATATGAATGCATATTTTTCGAATGTTGTGCATAGTAGAAATTATGTGGGGAAGTCTAAGTCCAATTGGACTTGGCTTCCACAGGTCTAACCTTTGAGGACCCAATGACCTTGGGTACCATGATATGAAATTTTCTATCTTTAGGTACTCAAGGAAAAGAAAAAGAAAAGGAGCAACAAATTCAAATTTAGCTCCAAAGGGAATTGCATACTCGATAGCGGGTGTTCAAAACACATGACGGGTGACGCTCAATTGCTCTCCGGAGTAGTTCCCATTGCAAATGGAAACCGCGTCGTATTTGGAGGCAACGAGAGCGGAACCATCGTCGGTGTTGGTAAAGTGGGTAACCCATCTAAACCCTTAATTAGTGATGTTTATCTAGTTAATGGTTTAAATCATAATCTTATTTCAATAAGCCAACTTTGTGACAAAGGTTACAAAGTTAGATTTGCGAAAGGATTATGTCATATTTCAAATGATAATAATAAGTTATTATTTTCCGGCACACGCCATAAAGATATTTATATTTTGGATCTTCCTAAGTCATATGAACAATGTCTCGTTGCCAACACAAGTGAACAACACTTATGGCATCGACGCTTTGGACATGTGAACTTTGGATCACTTTATAAGCTTTCAAAATTAAATTCCATTAAAGGTTTTCCGAAGCTCGTTTTTGAAAAGAAAAGTTTTTGTGATTCTTGTCAACGTGGCAAGCTTCCTAAATCTTCATTTAAACCTAAGAAAAGCATTTCTACTAAACGGCCACTAGAGCTATTACATCTAGATTTATTTGGGCCAACTAGAGTTGCTTCCTTAGGAAATGCGAGATATGGACTTGTCATCGTCGATGATTATTCTAGATTTACATGGGTATTTTTCTTATGTAATAAAAATGAAGCTTTTGAAAACTTCACAATGTTTGTGAAGAAAGTACAAAATCTCATCGGAACCACCATTGTCACTATTCGTAGTGATCATGGGGGTGAATTTGAGAAAGAGTCTTTCTCAAATTTTTGTGATGATCTTGGAATTACTCACACGTTTTCTTTCCCTCGCGCACCTCCTCAAAATGGTGTTGTTGAGAGGAAGAATAGAACGCTTGTGGAGTGTGTTCGCACTACGCTCGAAGATAGTCAACTTGGTTATCAATTTTGGGCGGAAGCGGTACACACCGCTTGCTATGTGTTTAATAGAATACTTTTGAGGCCCGGCACCAAACAAACTTGCTATGAATTGTTGTTTGGTAGATTGCCTCAAGTTAAACATTTTCGTGTTTTCGGCGCAAAATGTTTTATTAAAAACACATATGATAATTTGGACAAGTTTGATCCGAGATCGGATGAGGGGATATTTGTTGGGTATTACTCACGTAGCAAAGCCTACCGGATATACAACAAAAGATCCTCTACGATCGAGGAATCACTTCGTGTCTCTTTTAATGAGATTTTTACTACTTCTAGAATTTCAAATGATGATGATTCTATGGATGTTTTATGTGATTCGTTTGAAAATTCTAAGTCTATTGATTCAATTGATTCTATTGATACTAACCCGACTAATGAAGTTGTTGAGAATGTGCCTAGTGATCAAGGTATTCCCAAGCGGCTTCATACCGTTCGTGATCATCCCCATGAGCAAGTCATTGGCAATATTCAGGATAGTGTCAAGACGAGATCGCAAGTCCACCACTTCGCCAATTGTGCCTTTGCCTCATCGATAGAGCCAAAGAATATAGTTGAAGCGTTCGAAGATAGTGCTTGGATCCTTGCCATGGAGGAGGAACTCATTCAATTCGAGAGGAATGAGGTATGGGAGCTTGTTCCTTTGCCATCGAAGAACCACACCGTCATAGGGACAAAGTGGATCTTCAAGAACAAAACCGACGAAAATCAATTCGTCGTCCGGAACAAAGCTCGGTTAGTAGCTCAAGGCTATCGCCAAGAGGAAGGTATCGATTTCGAAGAATCCTTCGCTCCGGTAGCTAGATTAGAATCAATTAGACTATTATTGTCTTTTGCATGCCATAAAAATTTTAAATTATTTCAAATGGATGTTAAAAGTGCATTTTTAAACGGAGATGTCGTTGAGGAAGTTTACGTTTCTCAACCTCCGGGTTTCATAAATGAAAAATTTCCAAATCATGTTTTTAATCTAAAGAAAGCTCTTTATGGTTTGAGACAAGCTCCTCGAGCTTGGTATGATCGCCTAAAGAATTTTCTTTTGGATTTGAATTTTAAAATGGGCGAAGCCGATTCTACACTTTTTGTTAAGCATGCGAATAATGATATTTTATTAGTTCAAATTTATGTTGATGATATCATTTTCGGTGCTACTAACTTCACTCTTTGCGAAGAGTTTTCTAATGTTATGAAGGAACAATTTGAGATGAGCACATGGGCGAACTCAAATATTTCTTAGGTCTCCAAATTCGTCAATTGAACGATGCAATCTTCATCCACCAAACGAAGTACACGGTGGAGTTGCTAAAGCGATTTGGAATGGAGAATGCCTCCGGGAAAAAGACTCCTATGAGCACAACAACGCATCTTGATAAAGATACAGGCGGAAAAGATGTAGACATTCGTCTATATCGAGGTATGATAGGTAGTCTACTTTATCTTACCGCAAGTAGGCCCGATATTATGTTTGCCGTTTGTATTTGTGCTCGTTATCAGTCTCAACCTAAGGATTCTCACTTAGTAGCGGTTAAACGTATTTTTCGCTATCTAAGTTACACTTTAGATTTTGGATTACTTTATCCGAAATCTAGCACATATGAGTTAGTCTCATATAGTGACGCTGATTATGCGGGATGCAAATCCGACAGGAAGAGTACTAGTGGCACTTGCCATTTTCTAGGAAATTCCCTTGTCTCTTGGTTTTCCAAGAAGCAAAATTCGGTATCACTTTTAACCACCGAGGCGGAATACATTGCCGCCGGTGCCGCTTGTGCCCAGGTTCTTTGGATGAGACACACACTGAAAGATTTTGGTATTCATTGTGATACTAGCCCTATCATGGTGGATAACCAAAGTGCTATTTGTCTTTCAAAGAATCCGGTGCACCATTCCCGATCTAAACACATAGATGTCTGACACCATTTTTTAGATGATCATGTTGCTAAAAAGGACATCATATTAGTGTACGTTGAAACCCAAAAGCAAATCGCCGATATTTTCACGAAACCCCTAAAGGAGGACTCCTTTGTGCGGTTGCGTCGAGAATTGGGGATTATGGGTGAATCCGAGATATAGGATTCATGTTTCATTCAATTGTCTTGCATGCTATTATATTTCGCGATATTTCGTTCGTGCTAGATTTATTGAATTTTTGGGGATTTTATGTGATATGTTTGAATTTTAGCTCGAATTCTTATTTGAAAGTCGTATTTAAGATTTCGATGTTTCATCCAAGTGTTTTTATGAAGAGAACTCATTTATCAACTTTTGGACTCTTCTAGTCGGTTTCAGTTCATCAGCCAACCGACTAGATGCTCATCTAGTCGGTCAGCTAGTGAACTCAGACCAACTAGTTCAAGCTTTAACTTTCTTTTGTCTTTATCTTCTTTTAGTCGGTCACAGTTCTCTTACCGACCGACTAGATTGAAAACTAGTCGGTCAATTTTTGAACTGCGACCGACTAACTCTTGCCCTAGAATTTTCGTTTTGCCTCTGTTTCAACTTAGTCGGTTTAAGCTCATTGACCGACCGACTAGATCGTAATCTAGTCGGTCAGTGCTTGAACTATGACCGACTAAGTGCTTTAGGGCAATCGCGTCTTTTCGCATTCTCGACCGACTTACTCACTTTCAAACCGGCTGTTTCTTCATTTAGTCGGTCTTCTTCATATCTCCAGCTCGAAAAACCCCCTAAAACCGATCGAGACCTTTCATCTTCCCGTCGTTTCTCCGGCCACTTTTCCGGCCAACTCCGCCGCCCGTCGCCGTCGACCACTCCCCTAGGTATCTCCCTCGTTCCTAGATCTCTTTTTGCATCCCTAGGGTTTGTTCTAGATCTTGTTTTCTCCTCTAGGGCACTAGGGTTTCGAAATTCACTCTTTGAGCTTGATTGTGTTTGGTTCTAGGGTTTGATCTTAAGGTGTTTGATCTTATCCCATCGCTTGTTTGTACTCGTTGTGCCACGATCCTGGCACGAACGAGAATCCCGATTACCTCTTCTGGGGCTTCCCACATGACCGTAGAGGCCGCGACTACTTCGACCCCTCCTAAGCGTAGGGCTAAGACCACTCGACCCCCCTCTTCGTCTTCAACTCCGTTGAAGAGGAAGAGGACATCCAAGCCTAAACCTACCGGCCAATCTTCCAAGCCTAAACCTAAACCCAAAACGTTCCGTGCTCCCACCCCTCCTGGTGAGCGTTCAGATAGTGATTCCGAGGATGATTCTGATGAAGAATACACTCCTGAACATCCCGAGAAAGATCCTTCTCCACCCCCTCCTCCACCTCCTCCTAAGCCCCGTAAGGCTAAGGGTAAAGGTCCAATGCCAGTCGGCGGTGTAGATATATCGTTGTGCCGTGACGACCCTCAGTGTCTAGCAGCGTACAACCGTATAGAGCACTGCCCACTGCTGTTGGAGCATTACGTTCAGTTTTCTGATTTTCTTGGCCTTGCGGATCTTCTCTCCTATAGTGGCCTATTGGACTACCTTAGATATGACCCTAAGGCGAACCCCCGACCCTATCTTCGCCTAGTCAAGCTATTTTATGCCAATCGTGTCCGGGGCCAGTACGGTGAGTCTCACTCCATCGAGACTTCTGTTTTGGGGACTCCTATAGTCCTCACGGCAGAAATCTTGGGGGAGTTGATGGTTGCTCGTCGTGTGGCCTCCTCCCGTCTGACATCTCTGTCGACGATATCTCCTCCCTCGATCAACGGACCCTAGGCAAAATCTTCTAGGTTATCCCCCCTGCATTCATAGAAGTCCCTTCGAAATCATTCAAGCCGAATGCTTGGGTGATTAACCTGATCTTGAAATCCTGCCTTCTTCCCAAGTATGGATCCTCTTCTCTTCCATCTCAGCCGTTTCTGAAATTGATTTACGCTCTTTTTATGGGTAGCGAGATTAATTGGGCTCGCATTATACTCGATAAGATGGATTCTTTCGAGTGTATTCGCAAGACCACTAAATCTACGCATATCCCATATCCATGTCTTCTGACCCTGGTTTTCCGTCGATTCGGTGTTCCCTTGCCTCCTGATGATGAGCGTCCCCTTGGTCCTCCTCTGAACGCGACGGCCGTCAAGAAATCTCTTGCGGCACTCCGTCACATGCAGCGGTCGACACCTTCTGCATCCCAGGCCACCCCTTCAGCTGCTTCAGTCCCTCCTCCCTCCGCCTCACTAGATGATGTCGTTCGGTTGCTTCGTCGACACGAGTCGTGTTTGGCTCGTACCGAGGAGGTAGTTTGCCGTATGGCTCGTTTGATGGGCATTGATCTTCCTCCTTCCGTTTCTGAGGATGAGGAGATGGACGATGAGGATATTGATGAGCTTGTCACATCCTTGGCTCGTGGCGATGAGGCCACTGCCACTGCTGCTGCTGCTACCACATCTGC
Organism: Scilla litardierei; assembly: GCA_030789695.1. NCBI lineage: Eukaryota > Viridiplantae > Streptophyta > Magnoliopsida > Asparagales > Asparagaceae > Scilla > Scilla litardierei. Next base: position 55,164,573 of record CM061132.1, read on the forward strand.
TCCTGATGCTGGCACCTCTTCCGGTGCTCCTGAGACTTCTGCACCAGTGGATCAGTCTTCTGATGCTGCTGCTGCTCCTGCTGACGACCCTGCTCCTGTTTTGCCTGTGGATGTTCCTGTTGAGACCCCAGCCGTTGAGCCAGTCGTCGATGTCTCCACTCCTGCCCCGACGATCCCTTCTGTTCACACACCTCTCCTCCCTGCAGAGCCTGAGTCCACTCCCTCGACTGGACCCCCGGAGACTGCAGATCCTGCCACTTCCTCGTGATCGTCTGTTTCGAGGCCTCTCCTATGATCTTTGGATGATGCATCTTGTTGAGAGTGTTTTTGGGTTAGGATGGAGTGTTGTGTTGTTTTGATGTATTTTGGTTTTATGGATGTCGGCGTTGTATTTTGATGTACTTTGGATATTGATGATGGTTCGATGATGTATGATGTATTATCTTTTTGTTGTTGATATCGATGGTATGTTGCACTTGATATGATGTATTCGATGTGATTTTTGGATGTACTCATGGTATTCATATATATATGTATACATCGATGTTCTCCTTGTTTTACTTCGTCGTGCACATTTAATTTTCATTCAATGCCTTTGTCATGTGAATTCGTCGCTCGTCGCTTAAAAACTTGGTTAAATAGATTATATTTCTATGATTGTATAGAATTGTTTTCCATGCACATATTTAACCAAGAATATTGAATATTGGAGAGTATGTTTCTTTATTCAATAAATGAATAAATATTTGGTATTTTTGATGATTTTAATTATTGCTTTTTGATAATGGACAATTTGGCACACCTTGATTTGATTTCATCACTTTTCCCTTGGTGTCAATTAGTTCCATCGTCACTATCTAAGACTCCCGATGTTGGATTTTACATTTCCTCGTTGTTGTCGTTGTATGCCCCCCATTTTTGGGATAATGCCAAAGGGGGAGAAATAATGATAATAAATAGGTCAAATGAAAATTTAACTCAATTTCCAAGAATCTAATTTGATGTGTTAGATTAAGGGGGAGTTAAGATATATATAAGGATTTTTCAAAATACGATATTTCAAAAATCGATTCTCGTTATATATCTTACTCGTCTGATTGATGCAATTTATATATATTCATTTTGGAATTAACGTGTCATCAATGCAGGGGGAGTAAGTATTTTACATTTGAATCATTATTTTTGATTATTATTTATGTTGGTTTGTCATCACCAAAAAGGGGGAGAATGTTGAATATTAGACTCCCCGGATTTGGTTTTGATGATGAGCAAACATAAATAATTCATGAACTAACAATTTGTGAGCGCAGTATTGGAGATCTTCGCCAAATTCACGAGAATAATCAAAGCGACATCTCAAGACTTCTCAAAGCTCGTATTCATGCCTAAAGCTTTGTTGAAGCTCTTGGACCGTTTTGGAAGTCATGAAGAATTGATCGAAGCTCTCGAAGACCGTTCTTTAAGGTTTTATTTATAGTCTTTTCGATTCGATCTGTAGAATGTTAAGCCTTGAGTATATCTTACGATTCCATCTTCATATCGCTCATATCGTAGCTCTAGGATCTTAGTTAAAGTCCACTCTAACTTCCTCGAAGCATCGCGCTTCGATTCGGACTTATTCGTGCATGTTAGTTGGTACAAGAAGAAGTACTGACCGATTAGATAGTGATCTAATCGGTCAGCAAAGCTTCTTGGACCGACTAGTGTGAGTTAATCTTTTCTTGTTCAGTATTGTTTACAGTTAGTCGGTCTATGTTGACTCACCGACCGACTAGTTTGTGAACTAGTCGGTCAGTGATGCTTCTTTGACGGACTAGTTGAGATTTACTGTTCATGCCAAATTTCTCCTAAGACTGTTTATCGTTAGTCGGGCTAAGAACGTTTGGTGACCGACTAGTTGATAATCTAGTCGGTCAACATTTGTTCTTAGACCGACTAAGTCAATTTGTATTCAGACTATTTGTTTTTGCCTCTTAGTCGGTCTACGTTCACTGACTGACCGACTAGTTGTGAAACTAGTCGGTCAGAAAGTCTTCTTGGACCGACTAGATTTCTAGGTCTGAATTTCTATCTCTTCTCAGTTCTTCACTTAGTCGGTCCTTGCTGTTTGACTGACCGACTAGTTGATGAACTAGTCGGTCAGTGGTTGTTCTTTGACCGACTAGTTGCCTCAGATTTCTATCCGTTGGGACTTGACCTAACTTGTTTTTATGGGACCCTATAAATACGAACCTAGGTCATTTCTCTCTAGGTTAGAGCTGCCATTAAGAGATTCATTGAGATTGAAAGAGATAGCCATTCTCACTCATTTGCAAAGCTCTCTTCCTCACAAGAAATCCATTCTCTCACTTTTCTAGATCTAGAATCCATCTTGAGAGAAGTTTGTTCTTGGTGAGCCCTTCAAGCTCTAGCTTGATTCAAGTCTCCAAATCACTCCTAGGCACCCATTGCTGGTCATTTCTTTGGTGCTAGGTCTTGGTGACTTCATCTTCCTCAAATCCCTCCTTGCACCTATTTGGTAAGAAAACTCAAGGTATAGGATTTTGTGGTAAGATTGTTTATTTCATTATAAACTTGTTTATATTGCTTGTTGATTCTCTCGGTTGTGAGAGAAGGTTGTGATCCAGGGTTGTGGGATTCACTTTTGCTATTGCATGTATGATTTGATCTTGTGAAGGTTTTTCACAAGATATCATAGTGGAAATCTTGGGTTAGGGTTTCTAACCTAAGTATCCGGAGGGGATCCGGGTGGTTGGGACGTAGGATCACCGGGAACAATTCGGAGAGACTTGGGTGGATCCGAACCCAGTAACATCATTTGTTAGCTTTGTTAATTTTGTTGTTGTCATTCAATTTAAGCTTCCGCAAATTGATTTGGTAGTTGTTTGCACTATAATTAGGAATTATACTCCTTGTTATTTTTAAAGTACTATTCACCCCCCTTCTAGTACTTGTGCAGTAGCTTATAGGGCATTACAGAGTGCCCACTGATCGAACCCTGGAAGTCCAGTGTATCATCCTGGGCATCGACCGGAATATTGGGCCCATGGGATGCCGGTACCACTTTCAGAGGCAACGTCTCACCGTTAGACCCTAATTCCGATCGCCATCCTACCCGTAGGCCGTATCGGTGAGAGTCGCTCGTTGGAGTGGAAACCAAAGTCCCGGGTTTATTTTCTTATTGTTCATACCTTGCATTCCTTTACCGTGACAACCCATCAACCGATCCGGGCTAGCTCACCCACGGGGTGATTTCGGTCCTCCTTGACACAAGCACATCCTAGCCTCCCTGTGTTCGATCCCCAAGCCACACTACAACACCGTGCGCTTGCGGTTACAAATATATAAACCCTCACGTGGGTCCCCCGGCCATTTGCGGCTCGCAAACCGGGGGCACGTCATACGTCCTCCAAAACAGTGCTCGGTCCGAGTGAAACATTCTCGGTCGTGTAGTCCAGCTGCTCAGTAGAGCATCCCTCCTGCTCGGTTGAGTACGTTTGGGAGCCACACTTCTCCAAAATATACCCCTCTGCCAACCCGGACAGAGTAGATTCCGCTCGGTCGAGTATGAGGTTGCTCGGACCGAGTAAAGGGTTGCTCGGTCGAGTAGCGGTCGAACGGCAGAAATTTCAGCCAAAAAAAACTCTGCTCGATCGAGCAATCAAATGCTCGATCGAGCAGTGGTCGAACATCCCAAAAAACTAACTTCAGCATTATTTTTCACCCTGCTCGGTCGAGCAGATTGCTCTGCTCGGTCAGATAGCTTTCAGCACAATTTCAGCACTGCAGCATCATCGTGCAGAAATTCTCCAGGGCTCATCCAAACTCCGATTGATGTGTTCTTAGTGGCTTTGGAACCAATTTGAAGTCTATTATCCGGAAAAAATATCACAAAAATTGTGAAAAACCTAGGTGATACCAAATTTAAAAATAGTGCACGGCTATCCTGTTTCCAGCACTTCGGGTCACTCGATTCCTTCACCGCATCATATCTCGATCGATCGACCTTCTCTCTTGACCCTTCTTTGCTCCAGTAATATTCTTTGGCACCTCAAGCATGTCATCATGAGTTTCATTAGTGCTCTCACATCACCGATCGTCTTATTGACTCCAAGTTGCTCCGATATCGCTTCAAATCCTTGAAATGGAATAAACGCTCCGAAAGTCATATTGTTCCAAATAATAGCATAAAAGCATATAAAATGTGGATTTAGAGGTGAAATATGTCATGAAGATATGCGATAAAACATGTAAAATAGGAGCATATCATGCAGCTGTTTTCACAAAGAGTGTCGTGACGTCTGTCCCCATTTCTGTGTTAACGACCTCTCTGACCTCCTCGCCCTCTGTCACCATTTCAGCCTCTGCCATTGCTCATACTTCTGCGAGCATTCTTGCATCTCAGCCTCCCACAGAGGCCGAGCATCTTCTAGTGAGCACAGCACCACAGCCCTACCCCGTAGTGGCTCCACTTCTCTATGGTAGCAGTGCGAGGCAGCCCCGATCCCCACATATTCGACCCTCTGCCCCTCCTCCTCCCGACACCCCAGTTCAGCACATGCGTGCTCTAGAGGGGGCTGTTAGTGGGCTCAGAGGAGATTTTCGGGCTCTCTCCTCTACCATTAGCGCTGTACAGTCTCGTGCGGCTCTACTCCTTGGTATTCAGGCTAGCCTGAACTAGATTCTTGCGCGACTGTCACAGCCCCCTCCTCAGACTGCCGCTACACGTCCCATTCCATAGCAGCCACCTCCGCCACCACCTCCACCACAGGACGTTGCTGGTGCTCCACCACCCACTTAGGCACATACTTGATGCCTCCCATGCTTTTGTCGCTGTTGTGATGGTTATCATTTTGTCCGCTGATTTTGCACCCCTCCTCCACACATATTTTGGTCACTTTTTGCTCATATTTGTCTACACCATCTTGGGAGAGAGGAGTTATCTCTGGGACAGTTTTATTGCACGGTCTTGATCTCTGCACGCATCATTTGCATATCCATCTCATTTTCTTTTATTTTCATACTTTATCATGCATGCATCCTCACCCACCTCACCCATATCATATCTCTCCGTGTGCCACACTTAGCACATTGAAGACACTGTGCCGTTTATCTTGGAGGAGTGAGTGTCTCACGAACTTTTCATTTTCTTCATTTTTATTTTCATTTATTCACCTTTCTTTATTTTCCACTTTTTTCAGCCACTTTTTCATTTTTTTTCATGCATCACGTTTTCTTATTTTCTGTGTGTGTGCTGCATATGTATAGTAGATTTTGATTTCCTTTAACCTTATTTCTTTTATCCTTTTTGGCTAGAGATGAATTTTCTGTGATGACGACGACGTGGAATTATCTTAATTCTATATTCATATTATCTTGTCATGCCATTGTTTTTATTTCAGACATCATATGCTATGCTTTGATGTGCATTCGAGATAGTAACCTGTACCTTTATTATATGAATGTGAATGAAATTCTACTATTAGCTGAGTCTGATGATTTATATTGTATACTTTTCATAGAAAACACACCAAGCTTCACGCATTGATTGCCTATATTTGGAGTACTGCTTTATTGTCTGATATCGCTTCTTTTTGCATGAAAATTGTACTCTTCACTTTCTGGTTGATTGAATGTATGCCATTTCGATATGACTGGATTAGTTTACTTTCTGAGTTCAAACTGAGTAGATTACATTACTCTGTTGAAAGTTGTCGTGAACATTCTAAAGAGTGAACTGAGCGTTGCATACTTTTCTTTCTCCATATATCTTGAACATCATTTCTATACTTAAAATCATTGGTGAATCTCCCTTTAGCGAATCCTATATTGGCATCTTCCCCCCTGCTATAAAGTCCATGCTCTAATACCCCAAAATCAAAAAGAAAAAATTATGCATATCTCTTTATCTTTTGATTTGGGATCCTTATTGTATATATGTGATTTGAAAAAACAAACAAACAAAAAAGGGAGAGAGAAAAAGAGCAAAACAAAAGAAAAAAAGAGAGAAAAGAAGTTCATACATGATCCCATTTCATTTCTTTCTCTCTTTCTTCCTTCTTTTATTTTTATTTTTCTTGGAGCTTCAAAAATGAGGAGAATTCTTATGTTTTATCTGATGCCACCAGACTTATAGATAAGCTTGGGGGAGAGGATCCAATGATGTGTGAGAGAGTGACTACTTGTCTGTGCATGACAACCTAAGATAGGTAATTTTCTATACTCGGGAAGATTTCTAAAAGTATTACGAAGTCCACGAATTGAAATTTGGCTTGCATTTCATGAATACCACTCATTTCTATTCTTATTGCTTCATATTGTGTGATACCTCTTATGCTCCAAATAGAAAGCGATCAATTAAAAAGTGTTCGATCTATGATTATGTATATTACTTTAGATGCCTCAGACGATGCTAATTCTCGAATGATTTCATATTTCATATTGTTTTGATATTCCTGGGTTTATATATCAAATGCACATATATATGATCGTGATATCGGGATAAAAATCTTTGGCATGTTTTTATTCGTCGTGTGCTATTTTAGTAAGCAAGTTCACATCTGAGAAAATGATCTAGCACCTCCCACTTCATTTTATTTTCTATATTCTTTTTTCTTTTTCCTTATTTTTACTCGCTGGGTTCGCCTTTTACTCATCTTCCTCGAGGACGAGTAAGAGGTAAGCTTGGGGGATTTTGATCGCTCCTTATTTTACACTTTTTTCTGCATGTTTTCATGTCTTTTCGATCACCCATATTGATTTTTTCACGTTGCTTTTCATTATTTCATGTTTTTGTCGTATTTCAGGAGATATGGAGCGATTTGGAGCGAAAATGAGATCAAGGGGCTTTCACGCGCATCGGAGCACCGCCCACGGTTTATTGAGGAGTTAGCAGCGCTAGAGGATGAGCGGAAGAGGAAGAAATTCGATAGAATCGTCGAGGATGCGAGAATGAGAAGAAAAGAGCCCAGAAGCATTTCACTCAGTCGAACAGATAGTTCATTCGGCCGAGTGAAGGAGTGTGTTCGGCCTAGTGAAATGGATACAGACTGTCGATTTTCAAAGTTCACTCGGCCGAGCAAGAAATTTCACTCGGCCAAATGGAGAAGCCCACTTGTCTGAGTCTAACAGGGATTTTCTCCCAAAAAGCAGCCGACTTACTGAAAATTTGAGAAGCCCCACTCGGCCTAGGAAGAAAGCTCACTCGGCCGAGTAAGGAAGATCACTCGCCCGAGTATGACAGAGCGACAGAACCCCAATTTTTCCAGATTCTCTGTTTTTTATTGGGTTTGTCACTCGGCCGAGTGACATGTTTTTCACTCGGCCGAGTGACGCATTCCGATTGTGTTGCGAATTAGGGTTTTTGGCTGTGCCAGGGGCAATTCTGTCAGGAATTTTTGGATGGTTTTGCCTTGTATTTAAGGCTAGTTTTATTCGTAGTTTTAGGAGAGACTTGAAGTTATTTTTTTACTGCTATTCTTATTGTAATTCTCAGCTGGAGATCATAGACACGCAATTTGATTTGATCTTTCTCTCTCAATTTCTTGTTTTTATGAATTGTTCTCTCTTAACTATGAATTGTGCTAAGATGTTATTTGTTATTTCTGAGATTTCTATGATGAATTGTGAGTAGTTCTGTCATTCTAGGACATGGGGATGAACCCTATGGATCTGATCTTTGAATTGTGATGAATGAATTGAATTGTTGCTAGGATTGATAAAAGGTTGGTTGTGATCGATTTACAAGTGTAGCTAGGAATTTCCATCGATTGGGGTTTGCAAGAGATTGGATCACAATTGATGGGAAAGCCTATATATTCGATTTTGGTTTATAATCGAGATTCTCTAGAATTGATTTGCAAGAGATTAGACCAAAGCTAGGATTTTTATTATAAATTTATACTAATATTCGTTTGCAAGAGATTGGACGAATATGAACTATCATAACCTAGATCGTAGCTCGAGTTTGCATGAGAGTGTGCCCGAGGTGCGATTGGACGATGATGTCGATCTTCATGCTAGTGGTTTAGGTTAGGGTTTACACGAGAGTGGGCCCTAATCTAGGTTGCTATAGACTGGCAATAGCGCGTAAGCTTGAGCTTGATTCTACATTTAGTTGCGACTAGTTCACCTCAATTCAAGCCTTGCAACATTGAGATTCATGATCCACAAGGATAAGTGACGATCCGTAGTGGGAATTTCCTATCCCTAGACGCTTTTATTATATTGAATTCTATTTGCTATTTGAATGATTGTGACACATTACTATCCAAACCATTCCGTTATTCCATCAATAGCTAGGTGATCAAGATAGAGTACTGTCAATTGTCCTCCATGTGTTCGATACCCGCTCGCCACTACGCCGTGCACTTGCGGTAAGACTACAGTCATTTTCCGGGTGTATATCCGGGCGCGATCACCTACATTGGCATACCATGGGATATCATTAGTGGAAGGTGGAATACACTTTCGTGAGGAAGGTGTGCTGATTATGTTGGCTATGAATGGTGAGGTAGAGAAAAAATTCGAGTCATTAGGGAAATCGAAGTTCCTTCACGTAATCTTGTCAATCTGTAGCTGCATGACAACGATTTGATCGTAGTCGTAGAAGGATGAACTACCCGCTTCTCATTGATCTTTTACTTAAGATCAAACTTCTCGACTTTCATTCCGTAGATGTATCACATAAGTCATCATTGGCTGTGGGCAGAGTGCATTTGGTGCATCGGTTAGTTGAAGCCTTTGCCCCAGCGATGCTCTTGATCATCATACTCTAATCCTTCATTGCTACTGGAGCACTTTTCCTACTCATCATCTTCATTTACCATATGTTCCCATTAGATGGAGGTGTGTCATGGTTGTAACTCTCCAGGGATGCATCGTATCTTTCTTGAGTCAGATCCATGATTATCTCATGCAAAACTTCGGTGCATTTGAATCATTAGGTCAGATTTTCCCACATCTCGTGGAGCTCCACCATGAGAGTTTGGAAATCAACGGTTGTGTGAATTGTAGGAGCTTGTGGGGGTACATCATCAAAAGGTTGACTATCATCTGTAGTTTGGTTGATTTTAATGGTACCACTGGTCTCACCACAAAGTTTCCTCTTATTCCTCTTCATTGGGAAGGACGATGCTGAAGTGAAAGTTGTCTTGAGAGCATGTGCAACTAGGTTGCTACACAAGGCCCTTCATCTAGCACCAACTGTTGATGCATGGATTTCATAACAGAGATCCCGGTCATGATGTCGTCAAGACAAGCTCCTTCTCTAGTACCTAGAAGAGAGAGAAAGTATTCAAAGGATTGAAGGGTGGACCCTGATTAGACTCATATGCTTCAGTTAGATAAGGCATAAGGAATGAGATGTGATGTAGATGATCAGTATGCAAGTAGTGGCATAGTTTTTGCATACCTGCTGATGATGTCGTTCAGTAGTTTATATAGAGATGGGGTTAGTTATGCCATATCAGATGAAGTTATGCCCGATCAGGTCTGCCATTATACATACGATGAATGGATTTGAATGTTATATGCTCGTAACATCTTGGGGATAGGGCTGAATGTCCATCGAAGATCGAGCCACCTTGAACATACATGATGTTTATAGTAGCTAACCTGCTAAGATGGACAGTATTAAATATTATTTGCACGTAATGTCTTGGAGAAAAGGCCACATGTCCGCCAAAAATCGGACTAGATGCAGGACGGTTTGTAGTCAGGTGGACCTTCGATGACCAGATTGTTATTACTGATTTAAGGTGTTTGCCATTGGAGCTTGCATAAATGAATGCTGCGCAACCTCGCAGAGCTGTGCTTGCAGCTCAGCCAGGCCGACCTTCTAAGTTATTCTTAGGCCATCCCTGAGGACATGTATAGCTTTATGTTCGTTCATAGTGGGCCCCTAATGTCAGGTTCGGATAGATCCCAATGGCAAAAACCCCCCGCCAAAATATCACTTACACCGGACATGAAAAATCCCGCATAGAATCCAAAAAAGAATAAACATCTATAGAAATGCATGCATAGTCGCATACAATTCCCTTTGTATATTAGGTTTTTGTTTTTAATAATCACTTATCTGTATTACTTACAAATGTTCTTTCTTTAATAAAAGACCATACTTTTTAAAGCGTAGATAATTTTGATGCACATGCGGCTTGGTAGAAGATTTTGGATGACAATTATATTCCAATCAGTTAACAAAAATTGTTTACTATACATGAGAAAGAGCCTCTTGCCAAGAAGTTGCTTTGGTACCCGGCCAAGTCAAAGAGTGCATTTAGATGCACCACATATTCTTATGATTTTACCGTCATTGTTAATTTTTTCGAAATTACAAATTAACCTTAATTAGATTTTAATTATTACTCTTAAATTTGTTTATGAATTACAAACTTTGCCATTTGACCTTTTGATTTCACTACAAAATTTAACCTTAATCAAGCTTGTTAAGCAATTATGAAGCTCTTGCACTGCAGAATTCATGTTGCATACAAAGAAATCAATGATATCGGAATGCTGCATCGACCTAATGGAGCTCGATGATTTTTCCCAGATTTTCGAACAATCTGATCATAGTTTGATGCAGATGTTGCTTAGATGCTTTTTAGGGACTCTGGAGGCTGATAGAATAAATTATAAGCTTATGTTATTTAATATATCTTATGCATTATCATATATATATATATATATATATATATATATATATATATGAGATTTATGGAGAAGTGCTGACAGAGGTGGAAATTTTTTCAGCGCTGTCAACGATCTGGGGTCCGTAGAGTATATTTTTTAAAAAAAATTTTGCTGTTGGTATATATAATTGTTAGGAAGCTCCTCACAAATTTTCAGGTCGATCCAACACCGTTTGAGCCTCCGTTCATCGATTTCAAAAACGTTGCGTAAAACTGTGGACAATTTTGCGCAACGTTTTTGAAATCAATGAACGGAGGCTCAAACGGTGTTGGATCGACCTGAAAATTTGTGGGGAGCTTCCTAACAGTATATCTACCAAATGCAAAAATATTTTTTTAAAAAATCAGTGGCAACCCCAGATCGCTGATAGCGCTGGAAAACTTTCCAGCGCTGTAAGCACTTCTCCATTAATATACATACATACATACATACATACATAAATACATAAATACATACATACATAGAGAGAGAGAGATATATATATATATATATATATTGAAGAGTTAGTAGATCTTTATTGAGATACAGAAAACTATACAGCACTATAGTGTATAGGCATGAGGAATCTGTATAAAGAGGATTGGGCGCAAGCGCCGTCACTCTTTAATAAAGATTCCCCACCCTAAAGCAATCTATACAAGAAATGAATGAGATAGTGACAATATCCAAATACGAAGTTTGCCCAAATCTCGAAACTCCCAATTTGCAAAGACAGAAGACTCCGCGATAGTGGAAGGATCATGGCCTCTCATAGAAACTCTGACATCCTCCGCAATCTCCTCGAAAATGTCTGTTTTTCCTCTACTTTTCCCTTCGAAGACTCTACTATTTCGTTCATGCCAAATATGCCATACCATTGCTGAGAGAGCAATTTTTGCCAATTTTCTCAAAGCTCCCTTCCCACCAAAATGCAACAAGTAATAACCACCAATCTCACCAAGGGTAGAACAATCTGACAGTTTACATTCAACTTCAGCAAAGACCTTTTAAGAAGATAACTTGAGTAGGGACAAGTGAAAAATAAGTGATTTATATCTTCGATGTTGTCACCTCCACATAGAACACAATTCAGTGGTGTATTTACACCCCATCTACTTATAATGTCTCTGGTGAGCAGCTTACCCCTGAAAGCTTGGAGTAAGGTGAGAGACCATTTAGGGATATAGCCCGAGAACCATACCAACTTCTGGAATTGAAAAGGAACACCCCGTAGTCGAACCCCTTCCCAAGCTTCTTTAAAATTGAAGAGCTCTTCATTCCCACTTACTCATGGAGCCGACCTGCGGCAACTAATAGGAGGCGCCCAGACCCATTGCTCAGACCCATAAGTAATTGTCGCATTTGCAAGGTAGGTCCGAACATGTGCAACAGTTGGGTCAGCTGCCCAAGCCCCCTGGATCCAATACTCACAAACACGCTTCATAGAGGAATCTTGGGGCACCGCAACCAGATTTTCAAGAGGCCCACAATCCAGCCAATAGTCGTGCCAAAAAAGTGTAGATCGCCCATCTTTCACCACTCTCCTGATGAGTTTATTGGATACATTTCTACAATTCAACATGTGTTTCCAAGTACCAGAGTCCGTTAATAAACCCTTTGCCGCAAAGAACCCTTCAGCCCCATCATATCTTACTCTCATTTGCCTTGCACATAAGCTATTAGAAGTAAGAAATCTCCACGTACGCCTAATCCCCGCGGCAACATTGAGATCATCCAATAATCGTAAACCCACTCCACCCTCAGACTTCGGGGTATAGATATCATCCCACCCCCAAGCCCGAGAAGGACCCATAATGAATCGCCTGCAAAGAGAAGAAATTTCCCGCACGATGGAGAAAGGCATACGGAAGGCCTGCATCCAAAACGCTACCATTCCGTATATGACCAATTTGACCAGCTCAATCCTCCCAGAAATAGATAACATAGATGAAGTCCATTCCAACAGCCTCTTTTTACACTTATCCACCAGTCTACTGTACATAGGCGCTTTGGGATATTTGGAAGATAATGGCAGGCCCAGATATGTGGTAATAGTAGTGGAAATTTTGATGCACAGACAATCCGCAAGAGCAGACTTGTTTTCAGCCCCCTTACTAAACAGTGCAGAACTCTTGTCCCAATTCACTTGAAGCCCGTATAATTTTTGAAATCTAGCAGCAAAGACTTGGTGCACCAGAATGATTTAAGATTAGCTCTCAGAACACAAGCAGTTCATCAACCAAAAGGAGATGGGAGATGGAGCATGAACGTCTCATAGGCTGAAGAGCACCGCTACCAAGGGCTTTAGACATTAAGATGGAGAAAGCTTCCATAGCAATAACAAATAGGTACGGAGAAAGAGGGTCTCCTTGCCTAATACCCCTGTTGCCATCAAAATACCCCACTGGAGAACCTTGAATCATAACAGAAAATATGGGCGTAGAAATACACTCTCCAATCCACCTTATAAATGCATAAGGAAATCCCAACTGACCCAAAAAGTAAAGTATAAACTCCCGATTAACGGTATCAAAAGCTTTCTGTAAATCAAGCTTCAGGCAAGCCCGCCCCCTATAGGGTTACTAAAGTCTCTTATCTGCTCGTGAGCAATAAGGGTACAATCAGATAACAATCTCCCTTTAAGGAAGGCCGCTTGGTTAGGGCATATCAGCTCATGAATCACCACCCTGAGTCTATTGCATATAATTTTACTAACAATTTTATATAGGACATTGCAACAGGTGATCGGCCTGTAGTCACCCAGGGTAGTAACATTAGAATTCTTAGGCACAAGGGTGAGATGGGTATGGTTTACCTGCCTCAGGAGAGAGCCCGATGTAAAAAAAAGACTTAACCACCAAAGATACATCCTCACCCACCAGGTACCAATAATGTTGAAAGAAATGTGCATTGAATCCATCTGGTCCCGGTGCCTTATCTGGACCCATCTGAAATACTACATTCTTGATTTCATCATTTGAGATTCTCCTGATCAGCCAGGCCGAAGCCTCCTCCGTAAGGATGTACTTTGGAGTAAGTGTGGAGAAGGAGCGGTCATAGTGAGTTTGATTATATAAATCCACATAATAATCGAGCGCCTCCTTCTTCAGAACATCGTAAGAGCTAGACTGTCTTCCCAAAGCATCCACAAAATGACTCAAGCTGTTGTGGCTTTCCCTCGATTTCATTGCATTATTAAAAAAATTTGTATTACGGTCTCCCAGGGTTATCCAGTCTTGGCGGCTTTTTTGGCGAAACATCTCCTCTTCCAGACTCATAGCGTTAGTCAACTCCTTCATCGATGCTTACTGAAGTGGCTGGACAGACGCATCCGAGAGCTAATGTGGAAGGTTTCTAATCACTTCCAGCTTTGTGCGGCTCTTGATCACTAGTTCGCTGGTATTATAATTTGCGGACCAGTTGCGAATTAATGGTTTCAGCCTTCTCAATTTTTGGGCCACACAATACATCGGTGTGCCAGCAATATAACTACCCCGGCTCTCCTCAACAATATCAGAAATCCCTGGGCATTTTGTCCAAAAATTAAAAACTTGAATGGTTTTGGTTCGGAGTGTACCTGGGAATGAAGTCGGACTACCATAGGGGAATGATCCCTTGTTAGCAGATCCAAGTACTCCGTAAACGAATCAGTGAGCAATTTCTGCCAATCACCACTAACAAATACTCTATCAAGACGGGCTAAAATCCGGCCATGCCCCCTTCTATTATTACACCAACTATACTTGCACCAAGAACTCTTGAGCTCATGAAGCTGGCAAGTGGCAATACACTCATTGAAGTCGAATAAGGATTTTTGTTCCAGCTGCCTACCCCCAACCTTGTCTGCAACTGAAAGCACACAGTTAAATTCCCCAGCGACCATCCACGCTCCGCTATTCAGCTTTGCCGCATCACATTTCAGAAGATCCCATAAGTCTTTTCTTTCCCCCACAGTGTTTCGGGCATACACTCTAGTGAATGCACAAGAGAAGCCGCCTGAATTGGTACAAGATGATGTGATGTTGACGTGCGTTTATATTTCATATATTCACACACATTTTCTTTTGTGTTTCTCCATATTTTCTGCCGTCTTTTATTCGTTTTCTCGTATTTTCTCGTTTTCCTTCACTTTTCTTTGTTTCTCCATGTTTGCATGAGATTGCCTGGGTAGGGGACGTTTAACGACGATATCTCAAGTCCCCGGAGCAACGGGAGGAGTCACACATGATCCAGGGGGTCAAACGACGAAGATTACATCTTTCAGCCCCTCACCCGGTCGGTTGGTCATCTCCAACCGATCGGGTGATGCACGCATGCACCACCCGGTCTCAGCCGGAGCTCAAGTGGAAGTCACCCGACCGGTTCACAGGCCGGTTCAACGGGGGCCAACTCTCTGTCTTTTCAAGCCAAATTCCAACCGATTAGGTGACTCTCACCTGATCGGTTCATCTGTAGCTGATGCTGAGGAGTCGAGACATAGGCACCCAACCGATCCCTTCACCCGATGGCGCCAAGATCCAACCGGTCACTCCAAGAACTCAACCGACCGGTTCATATGACCGGGTGAAAGTTCACCGTTTTCTGTTTATTATCTGTAACGGATCACCCGATCGGTTGACTTGTCAACCGATCGGGTGATACGAGATCCTATAAATATGACCCCTAGGGTTCCAGAAACGGAGAGCTGTTAGTTTTTACTGTTTTCTCCTATTGTGACGGCTGTAATTACTTTTCTATTGTAAGTTTTCGGATCTTTCTTAAACTTTAGTATTATCTTAATTGCTCTATTACCTTCGCATTCCAATCGTCTGATTATGATTTTAACGGTTCATTTTCGTTTAGATCGCTTTTTAATGAATATTTGTGAGTAGTTCCCAAATCTGGGATTTTGGTGGAAACCCCTTCGGGGGCTCTTCCCGATGCATCCATAGGGTTAGGAAATCGATAGGGATTAGGAATCTAACGGTTACGCGTGGTGTTTTATTGTCATCGGCGGGAAAAAGACCGCCTTTGACCGTTGGGCCAAGGGGGGATAAACTTGGCGGTTGACTCCCTAGCCATAGCTCACGCCCTTAGCGTAGACGACGAATCCTAGCGCGCGGGAGCGGCACGATGAGACGTTGGGAGTTATCGTTGCGAGCTTAGTGCTCCCAGGATCGATCAGTGTTAATGGACACGGGAGTGCCCACTGATCGAACCCGGGAAGTCCGGTGTATCATCCTGGGCACCGACCGGAATATCGGGCCCATGGGATCCTGGTACCACTTTCAGAGGCAACATCTCACCATTAGACCCTAATTCTAATCGCCATCCTACCCGTAGGCCGTATCGGCGAGAGTCGTTTGTTGGAGTGGAAACCAAAGTCCCTGGTTTATTTTCTTATTGTTCATACCTTGCATTCCTATACCGTGACAACCCATCAACCGATTCGGGCTAGCTCGACCACGGGGTGATTTTGGTCCTCCTTGACACGAGCACATCCTAGCCTCCCTGTGTTCGACCCCCAAGCCACACTACAACACCGTGCGCTTGCGGTTACAAATATCTAAACCCCCACGCGGGTCCCCCAGCCATTTGCGGCTCGACAAACCGGGGGCACACGTCAAATATCTAAACCCCCAGAGGGTGGTGCCCCTGCTTGATTTTTTCTTTCCCGCTTTTGCCCACCCCCCGTATGTATGCCCATCTGTCTTTTAGGGGCCCTGCTTTTTCTCTGTCAAGGGGGGAACCCATTCACGTGTCGCATCACTTCCTTTTTATTTTTTATTTTTTTGATTGCAGTTTGTTTGTTTTTTGACCCCCCTGCATATTTCTGCATTTCACGATCACATTTTATTCGCTAGCACTGTCATGTCTAGCTTGGGGTAGGGGTGTGCGGGTCCGGGTACCCTGTTTTTTTCATGGTACCCGGACCCTACCTGGTAAGGAACCGGTTCCTAAAAGTTGGACCCGGAACCTACCCAGTTGAACCCTATACCCGGACCCTACCCGGACCCTATGGTTCCGGGTAGGTTCCGGGTACCCTGTAAAAAAAATCTAATTTGTGAGACATTACGAACAATGATTTCCAAATGATCTGTGCATAACAATTACCTCAAATACGCATGAATAAAAATCAATCTGGAAATAAAATATTGTCTCTAGTCTCTTTCTTCAGTGATAAATGCATACTGACTAGTCATTTCTACTAGATAAAGATAGACATATGGAAGAATGATTCACGTTTACCTCTACTGCTCTTTTGAACGCATAAGAGAACAATATGATCTTTGATTCAAATGCATTGTTTAATGAACTTACACGTTGTTCAAAACTTCAGGATGCAAGTTGTACTCACTAATATTATAAGTTCAAATTAGATACAGCCAGGGTGGATCACTCTTATATATTTTGATCCTTAATATTATAATATATAAATATATATATATATATATAATATCGGTTCCGGTTCTGGGTACCCGTTTTCTATAGACGGGAACCAGAACCGGACCCGATACCCGTCGGTTCCAAATTTTCCTACCCGGAACCTACCCGGAACCGATAACTATCTACCCAGAACCTACCCGTTAGGGTAGGTTCCGATCGGGTATCTGGGTACCCTGTACCCGTGCACACCCCTAGCTTGGGGGACGTCTATTTTTGTGTGTTGTCGTGTTTTGTTGTTTTTCTCATTTTTGTGTGTGTGCTTGTTTTTCCCCTTTTGAGTGTCGTGTCGTGTGGTTTTATTTCTATTTTCTTGTCGTTTGATTTTGATTTTGATCTTTATTTATTTTCAGTTTCATCTCTGTGTTTTCCTCGTTTTCATTTCTTTTTGTGTCGGTGCGTATTCCCCCCCATCTTCATTGCCCTCCCGTACTCACTCATATTGCATTGAGGGCAATGCAAGCTTCATCTTGGGGGAGTCGCACTGTGTGCGCCATTTGAGACCTTCTTTTCGTATTTGTGTCGTTTTCATCGTGTTTTTTATTTTTTCTTTTTTCTCTTCTCATCTTTTTATCTCTTTCTCCTAGAGATGAACCCTATGATGAATCACCACAAAATCACACACACCTAGCATGGCATCGATAATCACATTCACTAACCCTAGGATTTCGAGTTCTCTCGCATTTCACGCATCGTGGGTCCTCATAGTTTTTGTGAGTTGTGCATCGTGCCTAGCTATTTGGTGTGCTTCTACTTTGTGATTTTACTTTATATACCTGTCCAGGAATGACCCCTAGATTATCATGCTTCGATTTGAATATGCGGTATTTATTTTCCCTGTCTGCTTCTGCATGCTATATATATATATCGGGTACTTCATTTCGCATGTGTCGGGATTCCACAATTAAGGACTAGGACAACCCATTTAGCCTATGCTCTATTTAGCGAGAATAGTTTCCTTTGCCCAAGTGTTTAGATTTCGACTTCTTTTTTGTTTTACTTGGTGCAAATCCCCTCGTCGTGTACCGTTCTCCCACTTGGGAGAGTACACATGTGTATAGCCAAAAACCCAAAAATCCAAAAAAAAAGAGAAAAGAAAAGAAAAAACCCAAAAAGAAAAGAAAAGAAAAATTTTGTATAGCCAAAAAGCCAAAAAAAATACAAATACCCAAAACCCAAAAAAATTTCAAGTGTGAATATTTTTCCTATCTACCGAGAATAAAGGGAAGGCTTGAATTTGCACCGCGTGTTCTACTCCACATCATCTCAACCCCCATCGTTTTCTAAAACACTTGGCTTAGGAACTTTTTAGCTAGTATCTAGGATATAGTGGCTTGATTTCCTTAACCCTAGTTGTGGAATCCCCGATGCATGATACGCTTATATTCTTATACTCTTCTCATGCATGCTTGAACTAATATTCACCGCAATTTCAAATTTGAATCGGTATTTGGGTCGTTTCTTGGGTCTGTGTATATCGAGCTTAATTGCACATTGTTGATAGCGACACCGACCGCTAGCGCACGACCACACTCACTCGCGCTTCACCGCGTGGGCCCACGACACTTATTTGGACTTGTTTTCCTAGGTTTAGTGATGTGATTTGATGTTTGCTTGCTTGGTGTGTCGTTTTTGATTTTGTTGGCTCTGACGGACGATCTAGGATATAGAGTTTTCTTTTTCTCTCTTTCTCTCTATTTTTCCCCTCCGAGCTCCTACTCTCACTCGTCTTCTTCGAGGACGAGGAAGAGTTCAGCTTGGGGGATTTTGACGTGCGTTTATATTTCATATATTCACACACGTTTTCTTTTGTGTTTCTCCGTATTTTCCGCCGTCTTTTATTCGTTTTCTTGTATTTTCTCGTTTTCTTTCACTTTTCTTTGTTTCTCCATGTTTGCCGGAGATTGCCCGCTTAGGGGACGTTTAACGACGATATCTCAAGTCCCCGGAGCAACGGGAGGAGTCACACGTGATCCAGGGGTTCAAACGACGAAGATTACATCTTTCAGCCCCTCACCCGGTCGGTTGGTCATCTCCAACCGATCGGGTGATGCACGCGTGCACCACCCGGTCTCAGCCGGAGCTCAAGTGGAAGTCACCCGGCCGGTTCACAGGCCGGTTCAACGGGGGCCAACTCTCTGTCTTTTCAAGCCAAATTCCAACCGATCGGGTGACTCTCACCCGATCGGTTAATCTGTAGCTGATGTTGAGGAGTCGAGACACGGGCACCCAACCGATCCCTTCACCCGATGGCGCCAAGATCCAACCGGTCACTCCAAGAACTCAACCGACCGGTTCATATGACCGGGTGAAAGTTCACCATTTTCTGTTTATTATCTGTAACGGATCACCCGATCGGTTGACTTGTCAACCGATCGAGTGATACGAGATCCTATAAATATGACCCCTAGGGTTCCAGAAACGGAGAGCTGTTAGTTTTTACTGTTTTCTCCTATTGTGACGGCTGTAATTACTTTTCTATTGTAAGTTTTCGGATCTTTCTTAAACTTTAGTATTATCTTAATTGCTCTATTACTTTCGCATTCCAATCGTCTGATTATGATTTTAACGGTTCATTTTCGTTTAGATCGCTTTTTAATGAATATTTGTGAGTAGTTCCCAAATCTGGGATTTTGGTGGAAACCCCTTCGGGGGCTCTTCCCGATGCATCCATAGGGTTAGGAAATCGATAGGGATTAGGAATCTAACGGTTACGCGTGGTGTTTTATTGTCATCGGCGGGAAAAAGACCGCCTTTGACCGTTGGGCCAAGGGGGAATAAACTTGGCGGTTGACTCCCTAGCCATAGCTCACGCCCTTAGCGTAGACGCCGAATCCTAGCGTGCGGGAGCGGCAGGATGAGACGTTGGGAGTTATCGTTGCGAGCTTAGTGCTCCCAGGATCGATCAGTGTTAATGGACACGGGAGTGCCCACTGATTGAACCCGGGAAGTCCGGTGTATCATCCTGGGCACCGAATGGAATATCGGGCCCATGGGATGCCGGTACCACTTTCAGAGGCAACGTCTCACCCTTAGACCCTAATTCCGATCGCCATCCTAACCGTAGGCCGTATCGACGAGAGTCGCTCGTTGGAGTGGAAACCAAAGTCCCGGGTTTATTTTCTTATTGGTCATACCTTTCATTCCTATACCGTGACAACCCATCAACCGATTCGGGCTAGCTCGCCCACGGGGTGATTTTGGTCCTCCTTGACACAAGCACATCCTAGCCTCCCTGTGTTCGACCCCCAAGACACACTACAACACCGTGCGCTTGCGGTTACAAATATCTAAACCCCCACGCGGGTCCCCCGGCCATTTGCGGCTCGGCAACCCGGGGGCACACGTCAGATATGCTGATCCGAAGAAGAGATGAGAGTTGGCTTCCAAACTGAAGGGTCTCATGCCATCACAATCCTCCCACCAGCCGAACTGTCCAAGTTATTAAAAGAAGGCCAATTTTTAGGGAGCACAGAATTGTTTTTACCCACCAAAAATGTAAGCTTCGTCTCAATGAGAATTATTGTCGTTGTCTTTATTGTATTTAATCTGTCTCGAAGGTCCCTACGACGAACAGAGTTATTTAACCCCATAGTATTCCATATGAATACCATCATTGACTTACCGTGTTTTTTGGAATGCTCCCCTGAATCCTGGAGGTCCGCCTAGCACTGGATTCAGTAAGGAATTCATTCCTCTTCTGCGCCTTCTTGACTTCCTCAGCTTGCTTCAGGCAACTGAGCTCCTCATCTACCCAGATAGGGTTGTCCATCGCTAGTTCCTGGGGCACTCTGTCAGTATCCCCATCCAATGAACCCTCAAGAAGTGAAGGCAAGACGTTGGCTCCCCTCAGCTGCTCTTCTACGCCAGCAACTGAACCTTGGCCCGCCAGTAAGGGAGAAGGGCGCTCTAACACACTCCCTTCAGGGGATCCCCCTGATCCATCCGTTGCCGTGACCTGTAAGCCCTCCCCTACCACACTCCTAATATCCACAGGGACCTTCAAGTGTTGAGGAAAAACTCGTGCAATGGCCAAAGGACAATGCTCTTCTGCCCTGCCAGGAATATTAACAGACGCGCCCCCTACTACTACATTGTCCTGAGTGCCCCCCAAAACAGCACTCTCTGAATTCTCCAAAGGAGAATTGCTCATATTCCCTCCCCCGGACCTCAGTTCCGTAGTGATATCCTCTCCTTGGATTGAAGGGTGCTCTGCCCTGGCCAGGCACTGGGCGTCAGTGTGACCAAAGCAGACACACTTACTACACCTCAGAGGCTCTCCTTCGAATTTTGCCTCAATAGTTATGATCACTCCACCATCTAACTCCACCTCAACTGATTTACGTAATGGACCTGTGCTTCCACCTCTACTAGACACCGAGCATAGGTGATCCTCTCCAGATTAGCAGTGGCACGATCCAGGCACATCGAAATGCCGATTACAGAAGCAATAATATTCAGAGTCTCCAAATTCCACATATATAACGGAAGTCCATGCAACTGCACCCAAACAGGAACGAAAGTGAGAATATCTCTATCGTGACGAAGATTCAGACTCCATTTTTTCAACACAACCAACCGTCCATCAAATCGCCAAGGACCTCCTTTCAAGATCCTTTCACATTCGTCAACCGACTCGAATCTGAAATAAAAGAAACCATTGTCCTTTCTATATACCTGCACCTTCTTCTTCAATCTCCAAAGCCTTTCCATCCACACAACAATTTGTCCATAAAATGGGACATCACCTAGGACATAGCCCACCAGCGTATGTTTCCACCTCTCCGCCCCCCGTTCAACCAAGGCCCCATGGACTTGCGCACGAGGATAGCCATCCGCAGCGATCATTAGGGGCACCAAAGTCATTGCCAAGCCCCACCCATAGGAGCGTCTATCAGCACAAACGTCAAGCCATGATCTTTTCTCCATACTAGTATTAATTTTGATAGGGACCTTAGGCCTATGGGGAATAGTATCAAACACCTGAGGGGCAGGAGGCGAAGTCTTCACCGAAGCCTGGTTGCTTGTCATGCTCAAAGCCCTAGTACACCCCAAAGGATGCCCTCTAACCTGAGGCCCCCCTTTAAATGCCCGACCAAAGCCTCCTTGATCAAACCGAGCCCGACCTCGTCGGACCTCCTGCCAACCATCACCAGGACACGCAGACCTGAGAGTAGGACTACCATTAGTCGATGCACGGCCAAGATCTCCAGGACCACCATTAGCCGATGCACGGCCAAGATCTCCAGGACCACCATTAGCCGATGCACGGCCAAGATCTCCAGGACCACCATTAGCCGATGCACGACCAAGATCACCCGGACACGCAGACTTGAGAACAAGACCACCATTACCCGAAGCACGGCCAAGATCACCAGAACCCCCCTTATACACACCACCCTGCCCTGTAACATCCACATCATCACCATCGGAACCCCCTTGGACACAGGCAGATGAGAGGTACCTGCACCAAGATCCCCCACAGTATCACCTACAAGAATCCACCGGGACTCGCCGCCGTAGCTGGAGCCACCTCCACTAGCCACCCGAAGCCCTAGTCCCTCCTGATCGCCGCCGAAAAACTCGGACCCTCCCCTCATTTTTTGTTTTATATATATATAGAAAAAGGGATATGAGCATTCGGTGTAGGAAATTTACTACACCGCCCTAATAAAACTTCAATTTCCAATCTTTGTTCCAATAATCACCACCATTCATCTTGATGTACTTATAATGGATGATGAACATACCAAAAATCAAGTGAATCCAATGCTATTTTACCCTCGATCTGATTGTTACAAATTCAACGTTTTCAGAACAGTAGAACGTGTTGTCACGAGCCGATCGAAGGTCAAATCCCCTTAGAGTTCACCCATATTTGGGGGTTTGGGCTTTTAGAATGTGTACAACAATTCTAAGCAAAACAATTTTCAAAAAATTAAGTGGAATGTGGTGTTTTTGAAGGGCGGTGTAGTAAATTTCCAACACCGAATGCTCACCTCCCTCAAGCCCATATAGCTCTATATGCTACTTCTGGCTATATGAGCCATGTGTGTGTGTGTGTGTGTGTGTGTGTGTGAAAAATGGAGAAGAGTTGACAGCGTTGGAAATTTTTACAGTGCTGTCCGCATTTTGGGCGACCCTAAAAAAAATTTTCAAATTTTTTTCACAATAGTTAGATACACTTGGTAGGCATCTCCCCACAAAATTTCAGCTCATTCTGACACCGTTTGGGCCTCCGTTCATCGATTTCAAAAACGTTGCGCAAAAGTGTGGACAGATTTGCGCAACGTTTTTGAAATCGATGAACGGAGGCCCAAACGGTGTCGGATCGAGCTGAAATTTTGTGGGAAGCTTTCTAACAAGTTTATCTAACTACTACAAAAAAATTTCAAAAAAAATATTTTTAGGTCGCCCAAAATGCGGACAGCGCTGGACAGATTTGTGCAACGTTTTTGAAATCGATGAACGGAGGCTCAAACGGTGTCGGATCGAGCTGAAATTTTGTGGGGAGCTTTCTAACAAGTTTGTATAACTACTGCAAAAAAAAATTCAAAAAACAGATTTATTGGTCGCCCAAAATGCGGACAGCGCTGGAAAAATTTCCAGCGTTGTCAGCATTGGCCCATTAACATACATATATATATATATATGGCGGCTCTGGCGGAAGGCAACTCTGGCGATCCGGGATGGAAAACTGGTGATTCATCGAAGGAGGACGATCCCTCAAAGGTAGGCGACATGCACTTGGACTTTGAATCGCAGCAATCACTTCTGGATCCTCGAGGAACATTGGTTCATTCGAGGCATGACCTAGGGCTCTAGCGCCAGTTTGGCCCCAGGACGGCGGGTTCTGAAGGTGACAACTCGAGGCGCCTTCAACCGCATTCTGATGGAGAGGTGTCTCAACTGAACTTGAGGTATGGATTTCATGGAGATGGTGGCTCTAGACAACATGGTGAGGAATTGGGGGATGGTTGGCAGACTGTTAGGAAGAAGGGTGTTGCTTCCAATTCTGTTATTCTGCAGGCGAAGAAGAGAACTTCTATCAATGGTGTGGGGCTATATCACAGGAGACAGCCTGGACCTCCTCCTAGGCCTAATGTTGGTGTTCATGAGCATGGGCGTAATATGTTTGTCAAAATGCCAGTAAGAGCTAATACCCAAATAAATGTTGACACTTCAGGAACAAAAAGACCTTGGATTGATGTTTGTGCTAATCGTCGTTCATATGGTAATGCGTTGGGGATGTCCCATGTTCCTCCGAAGATCAGGGAGGATGGATCTATCTGTGCCAAGTTCCCTTCTGATCTTGTTCAACGGGGTGCGGATAATTGGAAAAACACTCTTGTTGGCTATGTTTTGGGGGAGATTCCGTTCTATGGTCAAATGATTGCTTGGATGGAGAGATTGTGGAAGCCCAAGAAGAGGGTCCAAATCTACAGTAAGGAGAATGGATTTTTTTTTATTTTTGATTCGATTCTCAGGATGAATGTGAGAGGATCTTGTCTGGTGGTCCTTAGTTGTTTGATGGATGACTGGTTGTACTCAAGAGATGGAGTCTAGATATGAGGCATGATCGAGATATTCTAACCTTGATTCCGGTTTGGGTTCAGATGCATGGGGTTCCACTCTATATGTGGAATCTAGAGGGACTCAATATCATATCCTCTGTTCTAGGCACTCCTATATGCCTAGACTGAGCAACTGCCTATTTAGAAAGAATCTCCTATGCTCGTTGCCTGGTGGAAATTGATGCTTCAACCCCACTTGTATCTTCTTTTGAGGTGGAAATGGATGATGGTTCAATCGTCAATATTGAAACAAAATTTGAAGGCGACCCCCTAGATGCAGTAGATGTGTCTGTTTTGGACATACAGATGAGCAGTGCCCTAATAAGATGAAGCTCCCTTCAATCCATGATTGCACCAAAGAGCGGGTCCTGCAGGGCGATGTAGACCCAATTGCAGCTACGGAAGGTATTTGCATTGCCCAGGTTGCGGCTCAATCAATTAATTTACCCAATAAGGCTTCCCCTTTGACCATTATTGGGGGTTTGAATGGAACTAGTGACATTCAGCAAGGCCCGGATTATACCACTGGGGAAGGTTCAAATTCCGGCAACAGCAGTGCCCCGGTAGAGTTCCCTAATGGTGGTCAGCTTGTGGATGAGTGCATTAATCGCATGGGAGTTGCGGATGGAGTTGTGCCACAATTATGCTCCCATACTGTGAATGTTAATATAGGGCTTCCTCAGTTGGGAACTGGAGAACTCACGGGTGATGTTGCGTCTAGAACTAGAGGAGCTGTGCCTTGCTCCGGGTCTGCAGATTGCAAGATGGCTGGCTCTCTGCAGCATGGATTACAGGAGATAGGAGACCTCGAGCCTGTGCTGGATACGAAACTTGCTGAGGAGCCTGTACTGGATGCGAAACTTGCTGAGGAGCCTGTGCTCGATGCGAAACTTGCTGAGGTGCCTGTACTTGGCCCTCTGCAGCATGGATTTCTTGAACCTGTGCTGGATGCGAAACTTGCTGAGGAGCGCTTAATGCTGGGTCACCTCCCCTCTATGCTTGTTGATTGCAATGTGATAGATATTGACAGACCCCCAACAGGCCTGACTATTGATAATCTCGAATGGGACTTGGAAGTGGAGAATCAGGTAAAACATAAGTCTGATATCAAGGCAGGGAAGAAGAAGTTGGTTCCTTCTCTAACGCCTGTTTACAGGAGGAGTACTAGAGCCCAGGTGATGCTAAATGGTGGAGGCTCAGGTAACCAACAAACTACCATTGATTAATGACTATTTTTTATTGGAATACCAGGGGGCTCAATAATCAGGTCCGTCGGAAGGATCTGCGTAACAGAATTAACACAATAAATCCGTCTGTGATTATTCTTTTGGAGACTAAGCTCAAGTCTCCCTCTATCTGTAATAAATCTGGTATCCCTAAGGGGTGGCCATGTCTAGACAATTCTGATTGTGCGCCTGGAGGGCGTATCATTATGGGGTTTAACCCCGCTATTAGGAAGCCTAGTATCCTATCCCGATCGGCTCAGCACATCTCGGTCACTTGTGAAAATGTGGGAGGGTTTATGTGTGTTATCACTGGTGTGTATGGGCGAAACACCATGCTTGAAAGGAGGGAGCTGTGGAAAAGCATAGATGATGACCTTGTGTTGATTGGTACTTCTGCTTGGCTTGTAGGGGGTGACTT
Organism: Scilla litardierei; assembly: GCA_030789695.1. Taxonomy (NCBI): domain Eukaryota; kingdom Viridiplantae; phylum Streptophyta; class Magnoliopsida; order Asparagales; family Asparagaceae; genus Scilla; species Scilla litardierei. The sequence continues at coordinate 55,190,888 of CM061132.1, forward strand.
TAACAGCGTCCTATACACCAAAGACAAAGTTGGTGGAAGAAGACTTGTGGAATCTATGATTCGTGATTTCAGTGATTGTATTAGTAGGTGCTCTCTTCAAGAGCTGAAGAGCACTGGAAATAAATTAAGCTGGTGTAACAACCGTCTTGACAAGGCCCGTATTGCGGCTCAACTAGATCGGGTATTCTGCAATTCCACATGGATTGATATGCTACCAGAGACTTGTACAAACTATCTGGACCCATCGACTAGTGATCACTCTCCTATGGTGGTGACCCTCTACACCCAGGTGCCTTCTGACCCTAAGCCTTTCAAGTTTTTTAATTATTGGATTCACTGCCCATGTTACAAAAAAACTATTGATGCTTGTTGGGTCTGCTTTCAGAAGGGGACGCCTATGTATAGGCTGACTCAAAAGTTGAAGAGGTTGAAGCTTACACTTCGTGCATGGGCTGGGGATTACCATGCATCTAACCTGGTAAAGATATGCAGGAAGGAGTTGGAGGATATTCGTATTGATCCTAGCATTCACTCTTCCATTAATCTATAGCATAAAGAACGGGTACTTCAAAAGGAATTAATTAAATCTATGAAGCTTGAAGAGGAGATGTATCGGCAAAAGGGTAGACAAGAATGGCTTACCCTTGGGGATAAGAACACAAACTTTTTTACACAGCTATAAAGGCTAGAATCAGTAGAAACAACCTTTGTCATCTTATTGACAATAAGGGAGGGCGAAACATGATGTATGATGATTTGAAAAAAGTAGCTCCTGCATTCTATAATGATCTTTATAATCAGAGTCACTATCAGTCCACCTTTCCGAAACTTGTCCCCAAGCGCATTTTAACTGAGGCTTTTGCTATCTGGCTGAGTAGGAGGGTTTCTGATGAAGAGATTAAAGGAGCTGTTTTCCAGATAGGCAATGATAAATCCCCAGGGCCTGACGGGTTTAATGGTTTTTTCTATCAGCACAATTGGGCTCTAATTGGTGATGACGTATCTTCTGCCATTAAATCCTTTTTTGTATCTGGTTCCCTTCTTAGGCCTGTCAATCACACCTTCCTAACTCTTATTCCTAAGAATGATAATGCATCGAGCTTGAGTGATTATAGGCCTATTGCCTGTTGCAACGTTCTCTACAAGATAATCAGCAAAATAATTTGCAATAGGCTAAAATTGGTAATTCATGAGCTTATTTCCCCCAACCAATCTGCTTTTCTCAAAGGGAGGCTATTGTCTGATTACTCCCTGCTTGCACATGAGCAAATAAGGGATTTTAGCAACTGTATAGGTGGTCGATCATGTCTGAAACTGGACTTGAGAAAAGCCTTCGACAGTGTTAATCGGGAATTCATTATTTCCTTCTTACGTCAAATGGGGTTTCCAGATATTTTTGTGGGATGGATAAAGGAATGTATATCAACGCCAACTTTCTCTGTCATGATTAATGGTTCCCCCTATGGTTATTTCAAGGGCAACAGAGTTATCCGTCAAGGTGACCCACTCTCCCCTTATTTATTTGTTATTACTATGGAGGCGTTTTCCCTACTGATTTCTAAAGCCATTAATATGGGAAAGATTTTGCCCATGTGGCGGATTGGATCCATTTCTCATCTTTTGTTTGCTGATGACCTCCTGGTGTTCTGTCTGGCAACCAAGAATTCCTTCTTGGGAGTTAAAAATTTATTGGATGATTTTTACAAGTTTACTGGGCTACAGGTAAATTGGGATAAAAGTGCAGGCTTGTTTAGCAAGGGGTCAAAATAAGACATTACTGGCTGAAATGTTGGGAATCAAGATTGCCAAAACGATCTCTACCTACCTAGGACTGCCACTTTCTTCAAAATATCCCAAGACAGCAAATTTCGGCAGGTTGGTAGATAAATGCAAGAAAAGAATGACAGGCTGGAGTTCGTCCTTACTTTCACAGGCTGGAAGAATTGAATTGGTTAGGACGGTTATCTATGGGATTGTGGCATTCTGGATGCATGTGTAAAATATTCCAGTTAACATTATTAGATCCATCTCCTCAATGTGTCGACGGTTTATATTGGGTTCTTCTAAAGCTTGGGCCTGGGAAGATATCTGCAAACCTAAGGAGGAAGGCGGAGTGGGGATCAGACTATTGGAAGATTTAAATGCAGCAGCTGGATTGAAACTAACTTGGCGATATTTTACTTCTGATAGTATTTGGGCCAAGCATATGGGGGCCAGGTATGGATCTAATCTCTTTGGTGCTAAGGGCCATGCTTCACAATCCGGCACATGGAAGAGGATGCTCAAATGCCGGCCTTTATCCTACAAACTCATTTGCAGGGCAGTATGTGATGGCCGCAGCACGATTTTTTGGCATGATCCGTGGCTTGCTAGAGGTCCTCTTAGCAGCCATGGCGTGATTCCCCTTGGAGCTGATTGGAAATGTGTTAGGGACTATTGGGTTGATGGTTCATGGAGCTCTGATCCTTCAATTGACCATGTTCGACACCTTTTACAACATATCAAACTGAAACCGGGTGCTGGTTGATGGGATTGGCTACCTAGTGACAAGTTCAGCTTCAGGCATGCTTGGGAAGGGGTTCGACATCAAGGCATCATCTTTCCTTTCCACAAACTGATATGGTATAAAAATCACTCTCCTAAAATGTCCATTACTCTGCTTTGCGCATTTCAAAATAAATTGCTTACTAAGGATCGGATGAGTAGATGGGGGATAAATACATCAGTTGATTGCGTTTTATGCAATGAAGGCAAGGAGGAAAATATCGAGCACCTATTTTTCGAATGTAGCTTCTCTAACTATATATTGCACAGATCTTCTCTGAAGCTTAATCTACCCACTCCTTATGGTACGAGGCTTAATGAGATTGGGAAGTCCTATATAAGCAGATTTGGGGGTAAGAGTGCACTGGACATTCTGGCTAAGACTACCCTAGCTACATCAGTTTGGCATCTTTGGAAAGAAAGGAATCGTAGAATTTTTGAAGGGTTGAAGAGAAGCAATATAGCTCTTTTTGATGAAATAGTTGCTGATATCAGGGTTTTGTTGCATGATCTTGAGCCTGACTCCCAGCAGGATGCTTTGGCCTTTGACAACTGGGGTTTCAGAGACATAGGTTGACTTTAGTGATTGGCTTTTGTTTTGTATATATTTGTGTTTGTAATAGTGTCATTTAGGATGGGGGATTGATAGTGGAGCGTGACGGCGCTTGTGCCCTATCCTCTCCCTATTAGCAACTCATGCTTAGAAGCGTTATTGATGTACTGTACATTTAGATCAATAAAGTAACATGGTAACCTTCCAAATATATATATACTAGTCATAAACCGTGCCCATAGGGCACGGTTTATTTAATGGCTGAGTTTTTCTCCCCCACAAATTTCAAGTTCCCCCAAATTTCAAGTTTTCCCACAAAATTTCAAGTTTCCCCCCAAATTTAACTTTTCCCCCAAAATTTAAGTCCCCCCAAAATTGTCATTACCACCAAATTTTCTTATCCAATTTCTCATGTCCAAATTCTCTTATCAATTTCTATTGATAACATCCGTCTTTTATATAATAGATATCTCTTATCCAATTTCTCTTGTCCAATATCTATTATCCAATTTCTCTTGATAACATCTCTCGTTTGTAATATAGATATCTCTTATCCAATTTCTCTTGATAACATCACTCTTATCCAATTTCTATTTTCCAATATCTCTTATTCAATTTCTCTTGATAACATCCCTCTTTTATAATATAGATATCTCTTATCCAATTTCTCTTGTCCAATATCTATTATCCAATTTCTCTTGATAACATCCCTCTCTTATAATATAGATATCACTTATCCAATTTCTCATGTCCAATATCACTTATCCAATTTCTCTTGATAACATCCCTCTTTTATAATATAGATATATATATGTATGTATGTATGTATGTGTGTGTGTGTGTGTGTGTGTGTGTGTATTTGAAAAGTTAGCAGGAATCTTTATTGAGTAGTATACAAATACAATAATAGCTCATTTCGGAATGTGATATCAAAAAAGAGAGGATAGGGCACAAGCGCCGTCACTCTCAACTATCAAGATCACACCCAAAAAAACTATACAAAGAAGATCAAAATAGGAAATTTTACAAAATAAATAGAAACAGGCGCACGACTACAACTCAACCCATATCCCTGAACTCCCAATTGTCAAAAGCAATTGTCTCATCCTCCGTAGCTGGCTCTTGATTGTACAAAACAACTCTGATGTCAGCTGCAAGGTCCTCAAAGAGGATGGTCTTACATCTCTTCTGCCCCTCGAAAATTCGTCGATTCCTCTCTCGCCATATATGCCAGACCATACCAGCAAGAGCAGTTCTAGCACGTAGGCTTAACGGGCTCTTCCCTCCAAAGTTTTTTAGATAGTAAGTTCCCACCTCATCCAGAGTAGGTGTAATGTGAGTTGTACTCTTAGCTTAAGCAAAGCCCTGCGCAAAATGTACTGAGAGTAGCTGCAGTTGAAGAACTGATGTTCTATACTTTCATCCTTATTATCATCACATAAAACGCAATGAATCGATGTATCAATACCCCATCTTTTAAGCATATCCCTAGTAAGCAGTTTACCACGAAAGGCGCGCAACAGAGATAGAGAAAATTTAGGCGTATGATGATTATACCAGACAAATTTGTGAAATGGGAAGGGGGTGCCTCATTACCGAGCGCCGTTCCAAGCTTGCGAAAATTTGAATTGATCACCCGGGACCCAAGTCCATTCGTCAGCACCTGGAGATAGCCAAAATTGATTAAGCAATGGCCGAATGGGCTCAATTAACGGATCAGGAATCCAATGATCATGGCGCCAATACGAGCTGACAGTTCACAGCTCAGCTCCAGTTGGAATTGCATAGGAATTTATGAGGGGACCCGTAGGAAGCCAAAAATCCAGCCAGAATAGTGTAGAATGGCCATCGCAGACTGTCCTTCTAATGAGAGTTTGGGAGATAGATCTGGAGTTTAGTAGCTGTTTCCACATACCCGAGTGCTTCAGCTTGCGCTTTGCAGCAAAGAACCCGACACCATCATCATAAAGCAGCTTCATATGCTTAGACCAAATACTTTCATTTGTGAGGTACCTCCAGGTTAGTTTTACGCTGGTCGCTTCATTTAAATCTTCCAATAATCTAATACACACACCGCCTTCAGACTTTGGCTTACACATATCAGCCCATGACCAAGCTCTTGATGTGCCCAGAATGAAACGCCTACATAATGAGGAGATAGACCTCAAAATACTTGCCGGAATATGGAAAGCATGCATCCAGAAAGCAACGATCCCATAAATTACGGTCCTAACCTGTTCAATGCGACCTGCTACATAGAGAACAGACGAACTCCAGCCAATCATCCGCTTCTTGCATTTATCCAAAAGTTTGCCAAAGTTGATAGACTTGGGATACTTAGAGGATAGTGGAAAGCCCAGGTAGGTGGATATAGTAGTGGAAATCTTAATCCCCAATAAATCCGCCAAGCCATCTCTGTTTTTAGCCCCCTTGCTAAACAGTCCAGCACTTTTATCCCAGTTTACGTGAAGCCCAGTTAAGTCGGAAAACTCCTTCAACAAATTTTTAATCCCAAAAAAAGATGTTTTGTTTGCCCGAAAAAACACAAGGAGATCATCAGCAAACAACAAATGATATAAGGATCCAGTTCGTCTCATAGGATGAATTTTCCCCATATTAATAGCTTTTGCAATCAGGATAGAAAAAGCCTCCATTGTAACGACAAATAAATAGGGAGAGAGCGGATCACCTTGGCGGATACCTCTGTTGCCTTTGAAATAACCAGTAGGAGAGCCATTAATCAAAACCGAGAATGTCGGGGTAGTAATACACTCTCTGATCCAATCCACCAATATATAAGGAAATCCCAGCTGAAGCAAGAAGTAAAGAATTAAATCATGATTAACGCTATCAAATGCTTTCCTCAGATCTAATTTCAAGCAAGCTCTACTCCCCATAGGGTTGCTAAAATCCCTGATGTGCTCATGAGCTAACAGGGAGCTGTCAGATAGAAGCCGCCCTTTAAGAAAAGCAGACTGGTTAGGGGAAATCACTTCATGTATAACCTCTTTGATCCGGTTGCAGATAATTTTACTGATAATTTTGTAGAGGACGTTGCAGCAGGCAATGGGTCTGTAGTCATTTAATGTCGAAGCATTAGCATTCTTGGGCACAAGGGTGAGAAAAGTGTGATTAACTTATTTAAGGAGAGAACCCGTTCTGAAAAAAGACTTTATAGCCAATACAACCTCATCTCTAATCAGACCCCAATTTTGTTAAAAGAAGAAACCATTATACCCATCTGGACCAGGGGCCTTGTCTTGCCCAATCTGGAAAACTGCAATTTTAATTTCCTCATCTGAAACCCTCCTGCTGAGCCATACCGAGGTCTGATTCGTTAATATTCTTTTAGGGACAATTTTAGGAAAAGTCTTCAGATAATGATTCTGCCTATATAACTCTTTGTAGTAAGCAGGAGCTTCCTTACCCAAGTCTTCAAATTATCTGATTTGCCGACCGTTCACATCAACCAGATGGCTCAGATTGTTGCGGCATCTCCTAGATTTCATAGCATTATAAAAAAAATTTGGTGTTCCTGTCTCCAAAGTTCAAACAATTTTGGCGACTTTTTTGACGGATCATGTCTTCTTCAAGCTTCATAGCCCCCACCAGCTCCTTAATAAGTACCTGAGCTTTCTGCTGCATGTCAATGGCCGAATGTAAAGTAGGATCATTCCTTGTAGCCTCCAACTTCTGTCTACAATTCTTCACCTGAGTTGCCGCATGATACTCACCAGCCCAAGCACGTAGAGAATGCTTCAATCTCTTTAATTTCTGAGTAAGGCAGAACATTTGTGTACCCTTGATTTGGACTTTCCAGCTCGATTCAACCACCTCAAAGTATCCGGGGCAATGAATCCAGTAGTTAAAGAATTTGAAAGGCTGAGGAGAGGAATGAGGTTGGGATTGGAGTTTTACCACCATAGGAGAGTGGTCACTAGTCACAGGATCCAGATATTCAATAAAAGATTCCTCCAGCATACTAACCTGGGTGGGGTTACAGAAAACTCGATCGAGTTGTGCCGCAATGCGTCCCTTCCCGACCCTATTATTACACCACCTGAATCTATTCCCTTTGCTCTTTAGCTCCTCCAGGGAACACCGCCTAATACATTCACTGTACTCCCGAACCATGGACTCCTCGAGCTTCCTGCCGCCAATCTTATCTTTAGTGTAGAGGACATTATTGAAATCACCACCCACCATCCAAGCAACCTGTCCAATTGCCAAAACATCATCCTTTAGGGACTTCCACAACTGATTCCTCTTCAACATCGTATTTCGCGCATACACACCAGTTATAACACAAGAAAAACCTCCCAAATTTGTGCACCCAACAGATAAATGTTGTGCTGAGCTAGACAAAAGTGAGGCAGTCCAGACAGAGGGATTAAAGCACATAATAATACGCCCTCCAGGAACATGGTTAGAATTATCAAGCAGTATCCAGTTACTTGGAATCCCCGCTTTATTGACGGTAGCGGGGGATTTAAGCTTGGTCTCTAAAAGAATAATAGCTGAAAGATTTATTGAGCTGATACGATTCCGAAGGTCCCTTCTACGAACTAGATTATTGAGTCCCCTAGTATTCCAGAATAGGATAGGCATGGTAATGAATGTGGTTGCAACCGCTCCAGGCCACTGTTATCCTGCGTAACCTGGGACCTAGTACTTCTCCTGCCCACCGCCACAGTACTGGTGCCTACCTTCTTTTTCCCAGACTTGATTTCCAATTTATGCCGCACTTGGTCTTCAACTTCCCGCTCCCATTCTGGATTTTCAATTGCTAGACACTCAGGCACTCTATCGATTTCTTCACAGCTGGGCTCAACAAGAAGTGACGGGAGGGAGAAGTGATGGTCCCCCGTACTATCAATAGGTCGGCCTGTAGTCCCCCCCGAAACCGAGTCCAAGACCTGGGTATTGCAAGTACTAAGGCTAGCAATAGCAATAAAGTCCTCCAACCTATGACTAGGAAAAGTGTTCACCTGACCTGCTCTTTGACAACCCAAAACAGCACCCGTACTACTAGCCTTAGGAGAAAGGCCAGTCTTCCCCCACAGAACAGTCCTCAACGACCAGATTCATTGCGTTAGTCTTTATTAGTAAACTATACAAAACAATACAAAATAGCTTGACTTAGGAGCTAGAGGTCAATAGGGCACAAGCGCTGTCACTTCCTACTATCAAAACCTATCTCCCAAAACAAACTAGACCCAAATTTTAATAAAAATTGAGTTTCTAACCCGGCAAAACCAAAAGAAAGCCTCTAGAATACATTCAGAAATTATGCTCATCCCATGTCCCGGAAGTCCCAATTTGCAAGTGCATCAGTCGCTTCCACTTCCTCAAGGTCTCTATCCTTGAGCACAATCCTGATGTCTGTTGCAATGTCCTCGAACAGCAGTAGTTTGCTCCTGTTTGCGTTTTCAAAGATTATTCTATTTCTCTCTCTCCAAATATGCCATACTATCGCTGCGAGCACTGTTTTAGCTAATATGCTCAGCGTGCTCTTCCCCTGGAATCGCCTTAAAAAGTAGTCTTCAACATCCTTTAGCGTGGGCAAAATGGATGTAGTGATACATAGCTTTAATAGACTTCTACTCAATAGATAACTAGAGCATGCATAGCCAAAGAATATGTGACCCATGCTTTCTACCTCATCACCCCCACAGAGCACACACTTCTCGCAGATATCAACACCCCACCTCTTGAGATTATCTTTGGTTAATAGTTTTCCTTGAAAAGCTCTAAGCAGGGTTAGTGCCATTTTCGGTATGCTCCCATTGTACCAGACCAGTCGGAAGTATTGGAAGGGAATACTTCGAGTGCGGACTCCTTCCCAGGCTTCGTGATAGCTAAACCTCTACCACGGTTGCCAGCAACAAATGTCGGCCCCTTGCTTCAGTCGAGAATTTTGCAGCAACGCCCTGACTTGGTTTATCACAGGGTCCTGTGTCCAATCCGACCCAGTCCAATAGTCACTCACCGTCTTATCCTCCTCGCCCAAGGGTATATCGACAATATTCTTCAGCACCCCACAATTTAACCAGCTGTCGAATTTGGCTGTCCTTCCATCATTTACATGTCGCTTGATGAGGTTGTTAGTGTATTTCCTACATCGAAGGAGGAACTTTCATGTTCCCGACTGAGAGACAACCCCCGAGGCTGCAAATATGTATGAACCCCCATAGTTCTCTTTCATGTACTCAGCCCAAAGTCCTGTAGACGAGAGCATTCTCTAGATGAGTCTAACCCCGAAGGCAATTTCAGATCTATGAGTACCCGAAGCACTACCCCTCCCACTCTTTTAGGCTTGCAAACATCACTCCATGCCCAGCAGCTTGTGTTGCCCCACACAAATCTTTTGCAAATTCCAGTAATTGTACGAAGAATAGTATGAGGAATTCTGAATGCTTACATCCAAAAGGACACAATCCCGTAGATTACCGTCCTTGCTAGTTCAATACGTCCCGCCAGTGAAAGCGAGGATGAAGTCCAACCTATAAGCCTTTTTTTTTTTGCATTTTTCCACGAGCCTGCCGTACATCGGTGACTTTGGGTATTTGGAAGACGGGGGTAGGCCTAAATAGGTAGTGATGGTCGTTGCTACCTTGATCCCCAGGAGGCCTGCCAACTCTGACGGGCATTTAGTCCCCTTACTAAATATTCCTGCGCTTTTCTCCCAATTGACCTTTAGCACTGTGAGGTTTGAGAATTCTTCCAGCAAATTGTGAAGACCCCTCAGTGAGTTAGTGTTGGCCCTGTAGAAGACGAGTAGATCATTCGCAAACAGGAGGTGTGAAATAGACCATGCCCTCTTCATTGGGTGAATGGTCCTGTGAGTGAAGGCTTTATGCATTAAGAGTGAGAAAGCTTCCATGGTAATTACAAAAAGGTACAATGATAAGGGATCCCCTTGCCTCAGTCCTCTGTTACCCTGAAAAAAACCCTGTTGGTGTACCATTCACCATTATTGAGTATGTTGGGGTTGAGATGCATTCCTTGATCCAATTGATAAACCTGTAATTGAAACCCAGACGGTGCAATATGTAGTATATAAACTCCCTGTTTACGCTGTCAAAAGCCTTCCTCAAATCAAATTTAATGCAAGCCCTGGCCCCCATACGATTACTGAAATCCCCGATCTGCTCGTGAGCTAGTAACGAGCAATCAGCAAGGAGTCTATTTTTAAGAAAGGCAGATTGGTTAGGGGATATAAGCTCATGAATCACCTCCTTTAGCCTGTTGCAGATGACCTTGATAATAATCTTGTAGAGCACATTACAACAGGCTATTGGTCTATAGTCACCAAGTCCCAAAGCGTTAGTTCCTTTAGGAACTAATGTTTAAAAGGTGTGATTAATGTGTCGAAGTAGCACCCCCGCTTCAAAAAAGACTGGACCGCATTTACAACATCATCTTGGATTAGATTCCAATTTCGCTGGTTAAAGTAGCCATTGTACCCATCTGGCCCCGGGGATTTATCTGCTCCAATCTGAAATACTGCCTTATTGATTTCATCTTTAGAGACCATCCTCCCAAACCACCTAGAAGCCTCCATTGTAATGATCCTTTTTGGAACTAAATTCGGAAAAATCCTCCAGTAGTGAGTTTGAGTATATAAGCTTTCATAGAATCTTGGTGCCTGAAGATACATGTCTTCAAGGGCTCTGCCTTTCTCTCCTTTTGAGTCAATTAAATGCCCCAAATTGTTGCGCCCTTGCCTCATCTTCATTGACAAGTAAAACAACTTGGTGTTTCTGTCTCCCAGACATAACCATTTTTGCCTACTCTTTTGGCGGTACATTTCCTACTCCATTTCCAATAATTTAGCAAGCTCATTTGATAACTGCTGTTTCTTCTGTTGTAGGTCCAAATTGAGGTGAATATTAGGCTCAGCTCTCAACTCTTCAAGTCTCTTGTGGCAGGTTGATATGGAATTATTAGCTTCATGTGTTCTCACCTAATTGCGCAAGATAGGTTTTAGAAACCTTAATTTCTAGGTCATACAATACATAGGGGTGCCATTGACTTGCTGATTCCAATTCTCCTCCATCAACTCATAGAACCCAGTCCATTTTGTCCCGTGGTTAAAAAATTTAAAAGGCTTTGGATTTGAGGGTACTTGAGGATGCAATGTGATCAACATGGGGGCGTGATCGCTAGTGTGAGGGTCAAGGTATTCAACGAAAGATTCCGTCAGCTTGCTTAGCCATTCACTGTTGCATAGGACTCTATCCAATTGCGCTGAATTCTCCTCCCTCCTACTCTCTTGTTGCACCAAGATAACCGTGAACCTGTACTCTTCAGTTCTTGTAGGCTACAAGCATTAACGCAATGAATAAAATCCGCCACCATGCTACTCTCTAGCAAGCGCCCCCTAGTTTGTCATTTGTGTAAAGCACACAATTGAAATCCACGCCTATTATCCACGCCTGCCCTTTTAGGTCCATATATTCCCTCCAGAGGTGCTGCCATAGACTTCTCCTTTCAGAGCTAGTATTCATAGCATAAACTATAGTGAGGATGATGATTATCCCTCCTACATTTTTGCATCTCATTGTTATGTGTTGTGTAGAAGAATATAGCATTTCTGGAAACCAAACCAGTGGATCAGCTCCTATAATTATCCTGCCTCCATGGTGCATGTCATAATTATCTGATATCTTCGAGTTACAGTGCATGCAAGATTTCTTGCTCACATTCTTACTCTTCAATTTTGTTTCCAGCAGTGCCACTATAGTCGGCTTCAACTTCCTTAACCTGTCTTTAAGATCCCTCCGCCTCACAGAGTTGTTAAAACCCCTCGTATTCCAAATTAGAACTGTCATTGAAAGGTGTTGGCTTGTTGTCGTACTCGAACATTATTTAGTCGAGTAATTTTCCGGGTATTCTTAGCTGCCGCCTGCTTTGTGAAGACCTGATTGAGAGAAGCAGCAAGCACCTACTGTTCCTCTTCAAATTCTGTGTTATCAATTGCTAGGATGTCCGGCCTTCTATCCAACTCCCCCTCATCCTCCTCAATGAGAGATGCCTTGAGTGGCCCCTCAGATCTAATCCATTAAGACGAGGTATCTGTTACTCCAGGACTCCCCCTTCTCCCCTTCTAAAGGACTGCCAGAAGGGACCGTATGCAAGTCCGATTCCCGCTCCTGTGCCTGAGTATCCGCCACACATTGTGTAATCTCATTAAGGCTTGCTGAATTCTGGCAGTTTACTTGCTTTTCAGCCATATAATGCGCTGCAACCCCATATCCTGTAGAAGTGTTCTGCACACTTACAGGGAGGACAATTGCGGGGTCTTGTTTATTCCTCTGGGTATCATCTTTTAGATTTCCATTAGCCTAATCAGTATCAGTTTGTTTCTTCTTCTCATGTTGTCTATTCTCAGTATCCACAGTTTGGATTGAAGGGGGCTTTGTGAGATCTGGGCACTTAGTATCAGTATGCCCGAAGCATACACAATGGCTACACCGTGGAGGTTCTCCCTCAAACTTTGTTGTGATTTTCATTAAGACTCCATCATCCAACTCAATCTCCACAAATTCAGGCAAATGGTTCTTTGCCTCTACTTCCACCAGACATCGCACATATGAAAGTCTTTCCAACTTCGATGTTGTGCTGTCCAGACATATCGGAATCCCCAGAACTGATACAACTATATTGAGTATGTCCCTGGTCCACATGTTGATAGGCAGGCTATGCAATTGCACCCACACTGGGATTGACGATAAGATATCCCGATCATGCTAAAACGATGGAGACCAACGCTGCAGTACAGTAACTCTTCCATCGAAAAGCCAAGGCCCTACATACAATATCCTTTCACACTCCTCCTCACATTCAAAGCGGAAATAAAAGCAGCCATTTTCACGGCTGTATATGTGCACTCCTTTTTTGGGCTTCCATAATCTATCAACCCACGCCCGCAGCTGCCCATAATAGGGGACATCTCCCAAAACATACCCAACTAATGTGTTCTTCCACATTTCAGAACCTTTTGAAATCAAATCTCATGTTACCCTAGCAATGGAAGATCCATCCTCTTTGAGTTTGGGAGGAACGTATGACATAGACATTGATTCATCGTAGGACCTCCTATTGGCACAAACCTCAGCAAAGGATAGTTTAGGACCTGATGTATTGATTGTTAGTGATACCTTTGGCCTGATTGCGATTCTATCAAACAGCTTAGGCGCGTTTAACTCTTTGCCCATTCCCACCGCTCCCAAAACCGAGGGTTTCATTATTCCTTGGCCTTGTTGATGATCATACTGTCTAGCATAATTCCCCTTCCTCCTATCAAAACTTGCATTGCTCACCCCCGTTTATTGTCCACTCCACCAACTCTAGGGTTCTTCCTCCTATTGACCAGTTGCCATACTTCCCTAGGTTTTGAAGTCTCCTCAGTCACCTCCTTATAAGATCGATCTCCAGATCCGCTGCCTTCACCTGGGAATTTCTTTTTGTTGCCGCCTCCATCACAACCCCTATCGCCCGGATCGCACGGAACCCCTCCCCCCAGAGACATTTTCTATCTAAGGAATTAGCCATATATATATATAAACACACACATACACATAGATATATGGCCATATATAAATATATATCTATTATACATTTGACAGTGTTTTTTGAATTCTAGGGCTGACTAGGACAAGATAAAGAGCGGCTGAGATTTGATGTTGGTAAATCAATGGTTGAGATTGGATTTTGTGAAATTTTTTGGGGGAAAGTGCCTTGGAAACACAAACTTTGAAATTAGAAGTGCCTTGGGAAAGAGAGTGGAAATTAAATTTAGGGGGAAACATGCATTGGGAAGGATTGTGGAGATTAAATTTGGGGGGAAAGTGCCTTGGAACCCTAAACTGTGAAATTAATAGTGCATTGGGAAAGATTGTGGAGAATCATGATCCATTAAATTAAATAAAATAAAAAATTTAGCGTAAAACAATTTAGCGGAACAACAAATTAACGTAAAAATATCCTTATGTTGGTTTTTCCGTCGCCCGCGCCGAAGGCGCCCCGTTAAATTTTTTTACAAAGATTTGTTGTTCTGCGCCAAAGGCGCGGGCGTCAAATTTGTTGTTCGACAGCGAATTTGTTGTTCCACGCCAAAGACGCACGCGCCGAAGGTGCCCGTGCCGCTAAATATTTTTACGCTAATGTATTGTTCTCTTAAATTTTGGCTGTGTAAATAATTTTTCGGGGAACAAAGATTTCGCAGGGGAAATGCTAAATGAACCGTGCCCGCGGGCACGGGTTATGACTAGTATATATATATATATATATATATATATATATATATATATATATATATATATATATATATATATATATATATATGGATTAATATAGAATAGGTGGCACCTGATCTAATGGATCAGGTGCAAGACACAAAAAGGTGGGACCCCACGAGTACAAGCCCATGTGGGGCTTGTACTTCCCACCCTTTTTGTGTCTTGCCATCCGATCCATTGGATCAGGTGGCAGCTTTTCTACATTAAATCCACACACATATATATATGGCCATATATATAAAGAGATTAATGGAGAAGTGTTGACAGCACTGGAAACTTTTCCAGTGCTGTCAGTGATCTGGGGTCCATAGAGTTTTTTTTAAAAAAAAATTTCATTTGGTAGACATACTTGTTCGGAAGTTCCCCATAAATTTTCAGGTCGATCCGACACCGTTTGAGCCTCCGTTCATCGATTTCAAAAACGTTGAACAAAATTGTCCACAGTTTTGCACAACGTTTTTGAAATCGATGAACGGAGGCTCAAACGGTGTCGGATCGACTGAAAATTTGTGGGGAGCTTCCTAACAAGTATATCTACCAACTGCAAAAAATGTTTTTAAAAAATATTGTAGCCATCCCAGATCGCTGACAGCGCTGGAAAAATTTCCAGCGCTGTGAGCACTTCTCCATTAATCTCATATATATATATATGTATATATGTATACATATATTTTATATGTATATATGTATACATGTATGTATATATGTACATATGTATACATATACATATATACATACATGTATATATGTACATATATACATATACATATATATATATGTATACATATATACATATATACATACATATATACATATATACATATATATATACACACATATATACATATATATATATATATATTTAGAAAAGTAAGCTGATCATTTATTGATAAATGTAATATACATATGTGTACAACAAAAGTAGCAAACTGATCAGAATGAGGGAACAATAGGGAGAGGATAGGACACAAGCGTCGTCACTCCCCACTAGGGTCCCTCATCTAATCACCTCCTACACAACAAAATGGATTCAGGAAAAAACACCCTCAGGCCACATCACCAAAACACAGCAGAGCACATGAAAATATCTCAAAAAAATAACAGAAAATAATCCCAGAATAGCTTCAGCCATTGTCTCTGAAAGTCCAGTTCGCCAACACTGAAGCTTCCCCATCACTAGAAGGCTCTTGATCTCTCAAAGCCACCCTCACATCAGCAGCAATCTCCTCAAAGAGTTTTGTCTTCCCTCTTTCTTCATTTTCAAAAATTCTCATGTTCCTCTCCCTCCAGATGTGCCACACAGAAGCCGAAAGAACAGTCTTAGCAACAACACTTTGGAACCTTTTCCCACCAAAATGCCCCAGATAGTAGTTCCCAACATCATCCAGAGATTCACCAATATGGGAATGAATATTTAGCTTAAGCAAAGCCCTCTTCAAAATGTACCGAGAGTAGTTGCATTCAAAAAATAAATGCCCTACATTCTCCTCCTTATTTTCGGCACACATAACACAATTTAATGGGGGTGTTCAGACCCCATTTACTAATTGAATCTCTGGTGAGCAATTTACCCCTGAAAGCTCGAAGAAGCGTTAAGGACATTTTAGGTATATTATTAGGATACCAAATAAGTTTATGAAAAGGGAAGATAGTACCAGGCAACCGAACATCTTCCCACGCTTGGCAAAACTTGAAAGTTTCACCAGGGATCCACTCCCAACGGTCAGACCCAGGCCGCAAGTTTATGCACTATAACATCAGCTTGATTTGGAGCAAATCCGGATCCTCAATCCAAGAACCTGCATTCCAGTATTCATGTACTTTCTTCATCGAAGAACCAGTGGGAACATCGTATAAGTGTTTTAATGGCCCACATGCAAGCCAATTATCATGCCCAAATAACATGGATTTCCCATCTCTCACATTCCTTCTAATTAATTTCTGTGAAATATTTCGGCATTTTAGCTTATGTTTCTAGGTTCCAGACTGAGTAACCTGTTTGTTTGCTGCAAAAAACTCACCCACCTTGTCATACCTCATCCTCATTTGATCCGCCCAGACACTATCTGAAGTTAAATATCTCCAAGTAAGTCTAATACCTGCAGCCACATTTAAATCTTCCAGCAGCCTGATTCCCACTCCACCCTTTGATTTAGGAGTACAAATATCCTTCCACGTCCACGCCCTAGATTTACCCCAAATTAATCTCCTGCATTCTGCTGTGATAGTGCGCAAAATAGTGGGAGGGATTCTAAAGGCTTGCATCCAGAATGCAACCATGCCATAAATTGCAGTCTTGACAAGTTCAATGCGCCCAGAGATGGATAATAAAGCAGAAGACCAACCCATTAAATGTTTCTTACATTTATCCACCAGTCTGCCATACGAAGGAGACTTTGGATATTTAGAAGAAAGAGGCAAACCCAAATAGGTTGTAATAGTTGTAGCAAGCCGAATGCCCAAATAATTTGCCAGCTCATTTTTTTAATTTTACTCCCTTACTGAAAATAGCCAAACTCTTATCCCAATTAACTTGCAAACCAGTATAATTTGAGAACTCAAGAAGTAAGGATTTTAAACCCAAAAACCTCTTTTTATTTGCCCAGCAGAAAACAAGAAGATCATCGACAAAGAGAAGGTGGGAAATTGTACCTGTTCGTCTCAAAGAATCAATCGAACACCGAGTAATATATTTAGCCATAAGGACAGAAAAAGCCTCCATGATGATGACGAACAAATATGGGGATAATGGATCACCTTGACGAATGCCTCTGTTTCCCGAAAAATAACCAGCAGGGGATCCATTAATCATAACAGAGAAGCTTGTCGTTGATATACATTGCCGAATCCATCCTATAAAAGTATTAGAAAACCACATCTGACCAAGAAAATAATAAATAAACTCCCGGTTCACGGTGTCAAAAGCTTTCCGCAGATCCAATTTAAGGCATGCTCTCCCCCCATGGGGTTACTGAAATCTCTAATGTGCTCATGAGCAATAAGGCAGTAGTCGGATAACAACCGTCCTTTCAGAAAGGCGGCCTGGTTAGGGGATATCAATTCATGGATCACCACCTTAATTCTGTTACAAATTATTTTGCTAATAATTTTGTACAGGAAATTACAACAGGCAATGGGCCTGTAATCATTTAGACGTGATGAATTCAACTTTTTAGGGACAAGCATCAGAAAGGTATGATTAATTTGCCTCAACATTTGTCCAGAGCGGAAAAAAGATTTAACAGCAGCATTTACCTCAAATCCCAAAATATGCCAATTTTGTTGGAAGAAATAACCATTGAATCCATCGGGACCTGGGGCCTTGTAAGGCCCAATTTGAAACACAGCATCTTTGATCTCATCATCAGAGACCCTCCTATCAAGCCAAGCAGTAGCCTCCGTCGATAAAATGCGCTTCGGCACAAGTTTTGGGAAGTTCAACATATATTGATCCTGGGTGTAAAGCTTTTCATAGTACTCTGGGGCCTCAACTTTCAGAACTTCATAAGTTTTATTTTTCACGCCCAACGCGTCCACCAAATGACCAAGATTATTGTAATTTTCCCTAGACTTCATAGAATTGTAGAAAAATTTTGTATTTCTATCTCCCAAAGAGAGCCAGCCCTGTCTGCTTTTTCGGCGATACATATCTTCCTCTAGACTCATGGCAAAAGACAAATCTTTAAGAAGTTTCTGATCCTCCTCTTGAAGAGAAATATTGTAATTAAATGAAGGGTCTCTTCGAATAGTCTCAAGCTGAATTCTCAACGCAATCACCTTATTGCTAGCAATCATTTCAGCCGCCCAGGTCCGGATATTATGAATAAGCTTCTTGAGTTTCTGAGCCAAAGAGTACATAGGAGAGCCGACAATACTCATAGACCAACTCTTCTCCAAAACTTCTTTGAATCCCGGGCATTTGGTCCAATAGTTGAAGAATTTAAAGGGCTTCGGGTTGGAAGGTACCTGGGATTGGAGATACACCACCATTGGCGCATGATCGCTAGTGTGAGGGTCCAGGTATTGGGTATAGGTATCCAAAAGTTTATGTATCCATTCAGCATTGCAAAAACTCCGGTCAAGAGGAGCCGCCACTCTCGCATCTCCTTTCCGGTTGTTACACCAACTAAAATTAGTCCCAATACTTTTGATCTCCTGTAGATGGCATCTTTTTATACAAGTAAAAAAATCCATGACCATACTATCCTCTAGTGTCCGGCCTCCCATCTTGTCAGTAGAGTAGAGCACACTGTTAAAATCGCCACCCACTAACCAAGGTCCCATGTTACAAACCCGGCTATCCGTTAAAAGCCCCTCCCATAAATCCTTCCTCTTAGCCAAGGTGTTGAGGCCATATACCCCAGTAATTGTGCATTCGTAACCATCAACATTAGTACAATGCACAGAGACATGCTGAGGTGAGGTAGATTCAACCTTGGTTTTCCAGACAGTAGGATTAAAACCCATCAAGATTCAGCCCCCCAGGAGCCAATCCAAAATTATCAGAAAGGTATGATTAATTTGCCTCAACATTTGTCCAGAGCGGAAAAAAGATTTAACAGCAGCATTTACCTCAAATCCCAAAATGTGCCAATTTTGTTGGAAGAAATAACCATTGAATCCATCGGGACCTGGGGCCTTGTAAGGCCCAATTTGAAACACAGCATCTTTGATCTCATCATCAGAGACCCTCCTATCAAGCCAAGCAGTAGCCTCCGTCGATAAAATGCGCTTCGGCACAAGTTTTGGGAAGTTCAACATATATTGATCCTGGGTGTAAAGCTTTTCATAGTACTCTGGGGCCTCAACTTTCAGAACTTCATAAGTTTTATTTTTCACGCCCAACGCGTCCACCAAATGACCAAGATTATTGTAATTTTCCCTAGACTTCATAGAATTGTAGAAAAATTTTGTATTTCTATCTCCCAAAGAGAGCCAGCCCTGTCTGCTTTTTCGGCGATACATATCTTCCTCTAGACTCATGGCAAAAGACAAATCTTTAAGAAGTTTCTGATCCTCCTCTTGAAGAGAAATATTGTAATTAAATGAAGGGTCTCTTCGAATAGTCTCAAGCTGAATTCTCAACGCAATCACCTTATTGCTAGCAATCATTTCAGCCGCCCAGGTCCGGATATTATGAATAAGCTTCTTGAGTTTCTGAGCCAAAGAGTACATAGGAGAGCCGACAATACTCATAGACCAACTCTTCTCCAAAACTTCTTTGAATCCCGGGCATTTGGTCCAATAGTTGAAGAATTTAAAGGGCTTCGGGTTGGAAGGTACCTGGGATTGGAGATACACCACCATTGGCGCATGATCGCTAGTGTGAGGGTCCAGGTATTGGGTATAGGTATCCAAAAGTTTATGTATCCATTCAGCATTGCAAAAACTCCGGTCAAGAGGAGCCGCCACTCTCGCATCTCCTTTCCGGTTGTTACACCAACTAAAATTAGTCCCAATACTTTTGATCTCCTGTAGATGGCATCTTTTTATACAAGTAAAAAAATCCATGACCATACTATCCTCTAGTGTCCGGCCTCCCATCTTGTCAGTAGAGTAGAGCACACTGTTAAAATCGCCACCCACTAACCAAGGTCCCATGTTACAAACCCGGCTATCCGTTAAAAGCCCCTCCCATAAATCCTTCCTCTTAGCCAAGGTGTTGAGGCCATATACCCCAGTAATTGTGCATTCGTAACCATCAACATTAGTACAATGCACAGAGACATGCTGAGGTGAGGTAGATTCAACCTTGGTTTTCCAGACAGTAGGATTAAAACCCATCAAGATTCAGCCCCCCAGGAGCCAATCCAAAATTATCAAAAGATATCCAACCATAGGGTATCACAGATTTATTGTTAATATGAGGAGACTTCAACTTAGTCTCCAAAAGAATCATGGCAGACGGATTTATTAACTTAACTCTGTCACGAAGGTCTCGCCTTCGGACTGGATTATTCAGGCCTCTAGCATTCCAAATAAAAATAGTCATATAAACTGGTTTAAGGTGTTTTGCAGAGGTCAATTCCCCTGCAATCTGGAGCTCCTCCTAGTGGATCCCAAAGTCTGCCCAACATCCTTCTTCTTATTAGTTTTCCTCTCCTCAGCCTCCATGATGTGAATTTCCTCTTCCCGCTCCCATTCTGGATTATCAACTGCAATTTGCGCTGGAACAACGTCAGTCTCATGACCCAGACTATCGAATAAGAGAGAAGGCAGAGGCCTATAGTTTTCCCCAGCTCCCAAAGAAACCAAATCAGAAGAGTGCCTCTTCACACTGCATGAACCTTCTCCAGGATTGGGCATACTCTCTACCGAAGTGACAATCCCCTTAGGTGAAAAATCTTCAGAATCAGTAGGAGGATGATTTAACTTAGATGTTATTTCAGCTCCATACAATTCATATTACTTCATTTCAATTTCACTTAGCTGTGCACCCACAGACTCAAAAGCCGCAAGATTTCTTTGTTGTGTCATCAACTCGGAAGCTGAAGCATCCTCCCCTTGATGTGAACTCAATTCAGATGAGTGTTTCCCAGGCTCAAGTCTTATATTAACTTCCTGCGCCAAACTATCTCCTGTACAAACTGGCAACCCAACATTATTTAATAACTTTGCCTGTGTAGCTTTCCCAGGATCAAGTCCTGTAATATTCAATTCAAGAGCAGGACTAGCTCCCGAATGATCAGATACTCCTCCTACAACACTAGTTGTGTCGGCATTAGCAGCCTGATGACTTGGAACTTGCACCGTGGGGTTCTCTACCCCAACCCCTACTCCCCCTCCACTGGTTATAATACCTTCATGAGTTGTATGTTGGATTGAAGGGAGCTTAGAAGGACATTGAGCATTCAAATGTCTGAAACAAATACAGTTAGTGCATCGAGGAGGATCACTCTCAAATTTAGTCTCAATGGTTAGAGATTAACCTTCATCCAGCTCCACGTCAATAGAATTCGTAAAGGGGCTACTTGCTGAAACTTCAACTAAACATCTCACATAAGTGAGTCGTTCATTGTAAGCAGTAGCACGATCCAAGCACAACGACATCCCAATAACTGATGCAATAATATTAAAGGCCTCCAGATTCCACAAGTATAAAGGAACACCATGCAATTGGACCCACACAGGGATTGACGTAAGAATATTCCGATCGTGACAAAGATCAGGACTCCAACGCTTCAGGACAACCAGCCGCCCCTCAAAAAGCCAAGGACCGCCTTGTAGAATCCGTTCAGATTCCTCTTGGGATTCAAATCTGAAATAAAAGAATCCGTTTTCCTTGCTAAAAACTTGGATCCTCTTCTTGAGCTTCCATAACCTGTCAACCCAACCAACTATCTGGCCATAGAAGGGGACTTCCCCTATAACATACCCAACAACAGTATGTTTCCACTTCTCAGACCCCCGCTCGACAATTCCCTCGGGCATACGGGCATAGGCGGAACATCGTCTCTGATCTTGGGGGGGACATTGGTCATAGACAAAGCATGCTCATAAGTACGGCGTTGCGCACACAAATCAAGCCAAGTTCTCTTTGAACCTGTGGCATCAACTTTAACCGAAGTTATATTTCTCATAGGAAATTTACCAAACACCTTGGTGGTCGGAGCAAATGAAACCCTCTTAGGCCCAGCAACATTAGGGTTAATGGCTCCAAGGCGGCGGTTAGCACCCCCACGGGGAGGGGGAATGTTCTTGGTAGCGCCTCTAATGTTGCCCCTTCGCTTGACCTCCTGCCATTGGCCTGTACCAGATCCCGAAAAAGGTACGTGACCATTTGAAATGTCGCCTGGTCCTCCATTTGTATTCTCCATCGTAACCCCAGATCCACCCGCTCCCGGATCTCCTACACCCCTGACAAGAACCCATCGACGAGAATCAGATCCACCGTGTCCCAGTCGAGGGTTAGCCGAGATGCCCTCAACAGAAACTCTCTTATCACCACCAGTACCTGAGGGAACTCCCCCAACCGCCGTAAGAGTGCCACCGCCCGCCGGAGATGAGCCAACCACCTGCTATGCATATAATCAATTACCCAACACAATTCATAGCTATGCATATAAAGTTACACAACTGCCCAATATAGGATAACATACAGGCAAAGTTACTTCATATACAAAGTTAGAAGAAGAAGAAATTACACAGCTGCCAATTTTCCACAACATGATCAAAAAATACAGTAAGTTTTAAAAGCAGCACTAAAAATCTGAATGCTGAGAGACACATTGATATTTAAAGCAGCAAAGTGACCACAAGACTTTGCAAAAATATTCAGCTTTTCAATCAATTAAAAGAAGAAGAAATTAAAACATAAATCAAAAAATACCTGATCTGTGAAGAGATTGCAGATGTTAGCCCAGGCTGAGGACTGAGGACTGAGGAGGAAGAAATTAACAGGACATTCCTACGAAAATTAAAAGAAGAAATCATCAATCTAATTGACATTCTAATTGAAATCATATTCCACAGTTGCAAATTAACAGGACTAAGGACGGAATATCTAATTGCAATTTAGAATGTGGATGGAATATCTAAAAGATTCTATCAGATATTCTAATATGAATGCAAATCTAAAAGATTTGCAATTTAGAATGAGGATAGAATATCTAATTTCAAATATGATTTCAAATATGATTTCAAACAAAGAACAAAGGGTGCAAACTGCTAATAAAGCAGAAATGGAGGGGAATTTCCTTGTACCTTGTAGAATGCTAATAAATCAACTCATTATTTGATGTTAGTACTGTGTAGAACCTTTTCGACTCATACATCATAAAAAGAAAACATTTCAAAAACAGGAAAAATTCAGGATAAAAACACAGACAAAATGTGTGCAAAATGCGAATAAAGCATTTCTCAAAACTTGGACAGACTTAAAACACGAAGAACAGAGGGTGCTCTTTTGTTCCTGAAGAGAGAGAACGGCCCTGCCGGTAGAGCTCTGATCAAGAAAGGCCCAAAATTTTATTGATTCGTTGGCAGGGAGCTTGGATCATGCATGCACCTACAAAACCCCCCCCAAAATTTTACCGAAAAGTCACCAAAAACAGCAATTTTTAGGCGAGAGATCTTACCCAAGGCGAAATTTTTGGGCATTAACTTCTCATTCTGTTAAAATATTGAGCATCAAGATTAGGCATCAACTTCCCATTCCGCTAGAAGGCTTTGACCTCATCCCTAAACATGGTCACAAATAGATACCATTCTTGGGTGAAACATAAATAAACAAATATGGGAAAGGATATCAAATCATGCGGCTCACACAGAACATTGAGTCCCCAACTAATTTTAAAAATTAATCAGTAAAAATTAACCATGTAAAGAAAAATGGGCCAAATTTCCAACCAACAGAGAAAATTTCAAATAAAAAACATTCCCGAATTCATAACCCGTGCCCAAAGGGCACGGTTCTTTTAAAATAATCTCCTCTTAAAATCATGGATGCCCTAAGTTTAAACATACAACAATAATTAAAGCAAAATAATGCTTATTTAGTTCCACTTAAGAATTTAGTTCCACGCAAAATTTAGTTACTCATAGAGAATTTAATTCCGTAAAATTTTTAGTTTCCTTCAAAATTTAATTCTATCCCATCACACCCGTGCTCTAATCTTATGAGCGTGCTAGAATCTTTTTTCCCAGATTAAAGAGAATTATGCATCAGGGATGTCGTGGTTTTTTTAGGCACTCGTTTTTAGGCATTTATGAGGGATGTCGCTTGGTTTGCATGCTGGAATTTTTTCCCTAGATAGAGAGTGATTTGTGACAGATGACACTCTTTTTAAGGCATGATGGATTAGGGTTTCCCCCAAAGGCTTTCCCTCAAAATGCAAAACCATCCCCTCATCATAACAGTTGAGTAATCAACATTAAATATCAACCATCTTTCTATCAACACTTTTTTCCTAGTCGGCAAACTAATTCAAAAACATCTCTCAATTGTATAATAGATTCTTATTTGAAGGTTTTTAATGAAATATCTTAAATTCATAACTAATTATCAAATGAAATAAATGTAAATGATGGGGGAAATATGAAAAAACGAATATGAGAAATTTTAAAACAAAAAGAAAGAAATTGATAAAGATAAGAATAAAAGGAAAAACAAAAAAGTGGTTAAAACACCTCACACTGGTTGGAAGCTGGCACTGCATATAACCTTCCAGACACCCACAACAACATGATTCTAATAGCAACATCCATTTCTTATTACATATAACATTTATGTTCAAGATTTATAAAAAACAATTAACGTGCAAAATTCATTGTTTACATATTTTGACAAAAGCATTTTGATAATTTAACAACAGACGAAAATCAGCACTCACCCGTATCCCATTCCAATCAAAGTTGCTCCCTTCTACAACCACATCATTAATAGCTACAGTTGAATATTCAATTTTTCAAATATCCACCAAAATGCTGAATTTATCTTTTGAAGATATTTCGCACAAATAAAAAGGGAGCCCAATGGGATTATCCTTAAATTCATTGACAGCATTTATTCCCAAAGAAAAATCCACACACAAAAATAATAACTAAAAAATAAAGCTTTTATTCCCAAAGAAAAATCCACACAAAAAAATAATAACAAAAAAACAAAGTAAAGCGTTTATTCCCAACGAAAAATCCACTCAAAAAATAATAACAAAAAAACAAAGTAAAATAAAATCTAAGGCAAAAAACTGCCCTTCACCTTTAATTCAGATTCAATTTCTTCATGGGGGAATAAATATAGGAGAATAGATCATCATGTACGACTTCTATAAAAATCCAAGAAATAGGTTAAACCTTTTGGGATGTTTTAATCCATATACATTAACACAATGAACCCTGATCTGTTAAGAACTACTCTTATTGTGAAGAGACACAAAACAACAATAATAAAAAAACTTATTCTTCCTACCAATTTCAGAATAGCAAAACGACTTGCTTCCAAGCTTTGATAATTCTCAAGATCAAGACACGCTATAGGGAATTGTTTGGCAAGAAGTTTAGACAAAAATTGGCATGGATCTCCTCTGGTGCAGAAAGTCAGATCTTTTAATATCGAAAGAAGAAAAACTCTTATTTTTCATGCAAAAAATGAAAGGTCCATGAAACTCAGCCACCCACCGTCACAAAAAAGTGCTTCCGTATCTGCAAGAATAAACTAAATTGTGTAACCATCATAATAGAAAACATTTCTAAGGGAAGAGATGGGCCAAAGTTAATATATGCAAGTAATCTGAAGTGAGACTCCAAATACGACTACTTGGTTATACCAAATAAAAAGCAAATTTACCAAATTGTAGCTTGTCCATGAATTTAATATTCCATGACATAGTTACCTGCTTCGAGTGGAACATGAGATATAAGCTCAAAAACAGTAGTCATGTTATATCAGGGCATCACCATCTTCATATTTTCTAACAATTCCACCTTGCGATGATATATGTAGCCCACATGTAGAATTTAGGCATATAATTTGTGAAAAATGCAGTGTAGCCACCACCTTCATTTTTCGTAAGAACATATATCTCTGCCTCAAATTTCATACATGTCTTGAGACTACCAGGCTTGCAAACACCATACACTCAGTAAATGCACCATAACATAATACACAAATTTCATTAAATATGAACAAAATTGAAAGATTATGTGACTTCAAAAGTATGTGTTAGGAGACTAAATGTATTATGCAGACATCGGGTTTTTCCCAAAGATAAAAAAGCATAGGAAAACAAACAGATGTTATGTCATGTAAATATGATTAGAATAAACTAAAATCTATTTGAGACTAAAAGCGCTTGTCTCTTGTTTAAAATTGAGGAGATTAGCAACTAACAATAGAGATAAGTGGAAGATAATAAATTTTCTTCTAGATGACCAATTCATCACCTGAAGTAACGTGCAAAAATAGTCAGCAAAAAGTGAAAAAGAATAGGCAATGATTTGATTTAACGGGCTGTAAACTCTGCATCTAATATTATTGACCTGGCCTTCTTGTACATCTCCACATTTTAAACTATGGAGAAGAAAACCAACGTTATCGCCAACCTACAGATACATAATGAACAAATGTTTAAAACATAAAAATGAATCGAAGGAAGTTTGAAAGTTCATTTATAGTATTTATACCTCTCCTTATAAAGAATCTTTTTGAACATGTCAACACCAGTAATAGTAGTCTTCAAGGGACCACCCTGTCAAAATATGGTAAGGAATTTAGGGCTATTGTCATCTACTTTTCGGTATATCTATCTTCTTATCTTCAAATATCGCCTAAAAAACTTCAAAAGAACGATTCTGTTTGCATTCTAGAATTCCATATTTCATTTCTCCAGCTTTATATGGGAAATGTAAAGTAGCTTCCTTTATGTTGTGAAATCTTGCAATACTGCAAGATATTAACATTTTCTCACAACTACTTTCTTAGTTCAGTCTACTAAAAAGCTTGCAATTTATGGTAACTTCTATGTTTTGAGTTTGAGAGATTAATTAATGGATGAATTTTGAGCTTTTCTCAATACCATTTGCTATATCTTTATTAGATTGTGGCTGTACTGGCACTTTGTTATTCAATGAAATTTGTGCCCTATATCAATGAAAAACATCAAAAAATAAGCTATATCAATGAAATTGCTATGTGCTATTTGTTGTGCCCTATAACTAAATCAAGGTTAAAGGATCAATATCTCGAAATCCAAATTCAAACATACCTAAAACTTGACAAAAGTGTCTTACGTAACAACACTTAACAGCCTACTTACCCCAAAAGAACAATCTTTATGAATTCAAACAGAAAGAACTCACAAATTTCAAATTAAAAAAGAGGAATTTAACGGAAACTCATAGGGCCTGGTAAAGAGGTTGAGGGGTCCTAACAATTGCCACGAACAAATCCAAAAATCTTATGCTGAATCGATCGTATTAATATATAGACCCCAAACAATAAGCTGAATCATCATCAGAAAACCTAAATTTGGCAACCCAAACTATCCATAAAAAAGAAACAAAATCCCTAATGAATTCAAGAATTTCTTTCCTGGTAGCATGGCTGTTGATTACCACAAATTGGGTAACAGGTCAGAGCCCGTCGACAGCGGCTGCGGGCAAGATCTCAGGACACCTACGAAGTTTAGACATCAAACACCTATGCCAAAGATGCACACATCATGAGATTCTCTTTCTTCTTCAAAATCTTGAGCACACAGTTAATATTGTGAGTCTTACGAAGAGAGACATGAGTTTCTCTTTCTTCTTCATCTTCTGTGCTTACAGTGCTGCAATACTGTGAGTCTCAAGGAGAAGAACCAAAAATGCTTGAACTGAGCCTAGCTGAATTCAGACTACTGTTAGGACCATGGCAAGATACATGCATATAGAAGAATATTGAATCAAAAATAACAATAAACATAACAAAATGTGCAGATAAATATAACAAAACGATCAGAATATTGCAGCAGGGAGTGCCAAAACTTTAAACGTTGCTTCAGCCATAATGTCAATGGTAAGTCAACTTCACAAATGACATCAGCAAAGGAATTGTCAATAGCTACCTCTGGCTAGAAGAAATACAATTTGGTAATATCTGGAAGCTAGTTTGCTTCATAGATTATTCTATTGCCCTTGTTAATTAGTTACTTATTCTCATTATTCTGTTCAGATGATACACCGGTGAGTTACAAAAGCATTTAAAAGAGTTGTCTTGGGAACACATTTGTAATCTCAATTTGTTTAGGAAAAAGAACTATATATGGAAAGTCAATCCAGATTTTGATCTAGATTGTCATATAATTTTGGCACTTCTTTTGATCCATAGCTCCTACAGGACATGTGTTACATGGTAGCCATTGAAAATTCTAGAGGTTGTCATTTTTATAGCCAATGTAGCCTGATGTTTCAAGTGAGGGCTCAAGTTATCTTGTCACGTGCAATCTAATAGAAGAATCCATCCTACAAAAATCCATATTAACAACAAAATCGGGGATGTGTTCAGAAATTAATAATTCCTTTTATTTGTCAATTGAATTCGTCGTTCTTCCAGCTTGTAAGCCATATGGTCAGTTGTTGGCACAAATCATTCTGTATGAACAGAGAATAACATGACTCAACAAAATAGTATTGTCCCTCAGATTGGTAACATAAAGTGATGGTCCTCGTCTCTATTCAAATGAAATTAATACTCCGAGTTTCAACTTAAGTCCCTAGAAGTTAGGCAAGAAAACAATAATTATAATTATGTCCTGTTAGTTCATGTACGTCCCTCAATATCTGAAAATGTAAGTGATTGTAGGTTAACACCATCATCTCACATAGCGAGCCTTCATATACTTGTGCATGTATGTTCATGGTACATTTTAATTCAGGATGCAGTCAGAAACTGGATAAACTACTTTGGGCCAATATGCACAGAGTGAGAAAGCTGAATGTGTATTGATATTTGGGATTACATCACACTGAGTTCCTTCACGACATTTTGCAGGTTTATTTTGTCACGTGCAATCTTATTTTTCATATATGTGTTAATAGACTATATTTGATACATGATATGTTACAATTTCTTTTTTGTTGTCTGTGCAGCTGACTCTGGATATGTTATTGCAAAAGCTGGGGTTAAGCAAGTACCTTGTTTGCATCTTGGCACTCTATATTTAAGTTCATGCATTTAATGTCAAGCTATTAGCATCAATCAATAGTGGTCCATCTTAGATCTAGTTTGTCAAAATTAACAAAATGAAATGCTTCAAGTGACCATATGAAACATCATACGGTACATTCATACTTACTTTCAGAATGGTCTTAAAGCTCTAGACATGATCTGTTTACTTCCAAAAAGAAACTTTCCTCCAAAAGAAAAGTTCTATCCATCCCAAGACTAAACCTACTGCAATGTACTTTCCTTCTTTTCTTATGATAGCATGTTTGAGGAAACTTCATACATTGTGTCTACTATTTTTCCTCTTCAGTATTCATATTAGTACATAGTGGTAAAAACAAAATTATTGGACTAACAGAATGTTCTGCAAAAGTTGAATATAATCAACAAACCTTATTCATGTAAAAAATATTCCATGCACTTAAATGATTGGTTGCAACTTGCCAGGCCATTTCTATTATGCAAAGTTACAAAACTTTCCATGACAAATTAAGCAAGAAACAAAAAACTTTTGCATTGCGAGTAAAAGAATGATGATCAATTTTACCTTAACCCTTGCATGATCCACTGAATGATCCCGTATACCCCTGAATGATCTCGGACTGCTACGTGATGTCGTAATTGTATAGCAAATTACAAAAATAAAGCTGCAATGTCATCAGCGTTGCGGCCACTGCATCCTCGTCTGCCTCATTCTCCTCCTCCTCCTGAACCTTCTCTTCAACGGCCACAATGGCTTCTTCCTGAGCAATTGCGTTAGAAATTTTATGAAATATTTTCTTTATATATGTTCAAATGACTCGGGTGTTTAGTTGTTTGCTTCCTCTTTCTCCTAGCTTAAGATCTGACCAAATGATGCCGATGAAATGAACGTTTAATAATATTACTTAATATTGCAAAAGCATATAGTTCAAAATCCCTTAGTTAAACTGATAAGATAAATTCACTTCGATATCCCATATGTGTTCAGGTATATTAATCCACTATTTCATCTTTCCCACGATAAGAAAATCAATCTATACCTATATATACACTCTTAACATTTCACAGGTACATGCATACAAAAACTAATGTTTAGTTGTCGGATTTTTTCTTATCACATTTCTTTCTAATTTTCTCATTATTGCATTGCATATACATATAAGTGGAAAACAGAGAAGAATGCCAATTAAACAAAGCAAAGCAATTGCCATATATAACCTTGCCTGAGGAAATTAACATGGAAAGATAAAGATCTATGTTGAGCACATAAAGTAAGCAATGGAAAGAGGACTGAAACATTTGCCTTCTGTTGAGCTAGCTCATTTGCCTTCTGCAGGTCTCGTAAGGCACCAATAAGAACTTCCCTGTTGTTGTTGACATATGGGAACATATACTGAAATATGAACTAAAAACTGAATATGGGAATCTCAATTTTTTTAGATTGAATTTTTTTGAGATTGAAATATGGGAACATAAACCGAATATGAACTCAAAAGAACAGAACTCTAAACATATGTGGTCAAATCAAAAGCTACTGCCACAATAGTTTGTAACTGCATAGTTTTTGATATTACGGTTATCTAAAGACATGCACCACATTGTCATCTTGATGCAAAAAATGATCAAGATAAAATTTTGATAAATGCCCAAATACCCCACGCTGCTCACCTCACAGAAATCATCCACACACAAAAATCGTGAGAACATGCAATAGAAGATGGAATTACTAAGATCAAAGTTGAAGATCAGACCTCTATGACATACATCGATCGATTTCTTTGAAACTACAATAGAATGACAGAAATATCTAAATAAGCTTATTGGAATACACATTTAGTGAAATAGTTGACAACAAAAGCTTTACCCAACCATATGTTAATTACTAAAGTTTGTATATGTTTAAACCTAAATCAGAATGAAATCACAATTTACTCATAAACAAATGCAAGTGAATAAATTGGAACAATCTGAACGCATGAAATCTAATAAACCTAAATCAGAATGAAATCAAAATTTACACATAAACAACTACAAGTAAAGTCAAAACAATGTGAATGCATAAAATCTGTAGCAAGTTCACTTAAAACATAGTCATGAGAGGAACTGAAGAGTGCTTGTCAACACAGAACTACGTATTAAGATACAACGGAAAAATTATAGCCTACTGCAAATCAACTTTTTTGGATGCAGTAGAAGCTCCACACAAAAACCTGGATACTTTTGTGGTTTTCCAGTATGTTCAAAAATTTTGATGCAACATACTGAATTTTTTTTGGATGCACATAGAAAAAAACGTACAACAAAATGTGCAACAAATCCAACCTGTGCATTTTGTGCATTTTCAACATACCTGAAAAATCCAAATTTCAACAACTCTATAGGCCTTAAACTCTACATGCATTTTCAGTATGTTAAAAAAGTCCAAATTTCAACAACTCTATAAGCCTTAAACTCTATAGATGTGGTTTTCCAGTATGCAAAAAAAAATTGGTGCAATATACTGAATTTTTTTGGATGCACATAGAACAAAATGTGCCACAAAATGTGTATTTGTATCTGTACATGCTTGAATGTTAAGAATTCATTGCATTGGATTTTACTTATAGTCTTTATTTTTAAGAATTCATTGCATTGTCAAGAATTCAAACAAACTTTAATTATACCAAGAATTCCAGAAGTAGAAATAGTTTCCATAAGCACTAATAAAAGAACCTTGGTATGTTGACCCCAACATAAGAAAATTCAATAAAGGGAAGCAAGAAGGGAACTTGCTTAGTATTACCAACACCCATGTGAAAGCCAAGCATAAGAGAAAGCATATGAATAGGACTCACAGGCCATGATCAAATGAAGTTATAAGGAAAGAAGAGCATTAAATTGCATTTGGTTATGCATGTATGTAGTATTTACTCCTTCAACAACAATGAAAGTTTAACAGAAATTCACCAATTAAACCAAACTGCAAAAATGAATGAAAAAGAAACTTATAAGTTTCAGCTGATGGAAATAAGTCAGTTATGTTAGAAAAGGTACTCCTTGAACAACAATTAAATCAAAAAAATGCTTGTTAAATTAGAAAAGGTACCTTAACCTTTTTCAATAGATCATATCCAATCATGCCCGTCATGCATCAACCTATACTGAATAAATTCACCTCAATTTCCGGAAAACTATGACAAACAAAAACCATCACAAAAATCACAAACACATCCACAAATTTGAAAAAAATCTAAATTATTAATACCCACATTCTGCTCAGTGGGTTGAGGAGAGGGTGAATTGGATTGCTCATTTTACAGGAGCCCAAGAAATCCAGGGCCTTGCTTCCAGAATCAACAATAGCTGAAAAAAATATAAATTTAAATTGTACTAAATCAGAAAATGTTAAAAACATATAACAGTTGAAGAAATTGCGGAAATTGGTACCGTTGTAAATCTAACAATTGTCTTCTTTTCCCATGGCATTCCAGCTTTTTCACAATTTAAATTTAAATATACAATGGTATTGCCATCATGCTGGACTCGATTGCCACTCCAGAATCAACAAATGTCTTCTTTTAACAATGGTCTTCTTTTCCACAGGCACAGATCTGGTTTTATCCTGCAAGCACAAATTAGTATTCTTAAAACAGATTGATATACGCGTACTATCAAACACAATGTCAAGCATGCGTATGTGTTTCTAAACTTGATATACACCCAAAACTAATACTTACATTCCTCATTCGGGATAAAATTCCAGTATCTCAGACCATTGATCCCTGTAATCGCCAATGGTTTACATGAAATGGACATGCAAATCCCACCGATTTTCTTTTCCATCGAAAATTATAGAAAATTCATCAAATCAAAATTTTATATTTCAACAAAACAACTAAAATAAAAGTTTCACAGAAAATAATGACCCATCAATTTTAAAAATAAATATGAGGCTAAAAGGAAAAGAAGTAATACCTACAATTCTTAGTCGGGATAAAATTCTAGTATCTCCGATCATTGATCACCGTAATCGCCAATGCTTTACATGAAATAGACATGCAAATCCCACCGCTTTTCTTTTCCATCCAAAATTCCTGAAAAATTCACCAAATCAAATTTTATAGTTCAACAAAACAACTAAAACAAAAATTTGATCTTCCCACAAATTTCCAATTTTTCTTGCCTTAGTTCCCACATCTGCTAGAACCTTTGGGATCACTCTCACCAAAAGCTTTATTGATCAAATACTTATAGTGGATGGGGAGTTTCGTCTCCCAAATGAAATCGACGGTGGCTCTCCCAAATGAAATCGACGGTGGCAGCCCCCAAGAACACCTTTCTCAGCCTCGCCAGCTGACAGATCTCTGCGAACCAATACGAACCAATGACAGAGATTAATGAACACAACCTTCTTGGAAATATAGTGCAGAATGAATTTCAGTTTTTTTGGAAGCCTAAATTTGCACGTCTAAATATAATTCAAATGATGTTAGTTCTCTCAATTATAATTCAAATATATTGCAAGTCTAAATATAGTGCATTATAATTTTGATAGAGTGGTAGCATAACAACCGGAAGTTAACATGATGAATGGATCTCATAGAGATAGAGATAGAGAGAATTTTGATGAATCTGAAAAGAAAAGATGTGTTTTGATTAATGATATCCTTGAAACATACCCATAACATAGAGATAGAGAGAATTTGGATGAATGGATCTGAAAATAAGCAGAACAACTGGAAGTCACATGCTCTCTATCAATCCATTTACTACAACATACCCATCAACAAAAAAACCAATCTTACTTTGAAAATAATCAAATTTGAAAATAATTAAGTTGGGACTTTGAAAATAAGAGATCAAACCCATCAGACAGAAAATTCTCCCTCTTTTGTTTCAGACAGAATCTTCAAACACCAATCCAAACCACACCAAAAAAATCAAATTTTGAAGATTACCCAGCACAAAAAATCATGTATTTAGAAGATCGAGATGAAGAAAAACAGAAAAACAAATAGCATAACTGCTCTTCCCCCAGATCAAGGCCAGCACAACTTCCTCTTAAGCCAGGTCAAATGAGGGTGTGATCAAAACGTTGATTACAACAAATAACACACAAATAAAAAGGCCCAAACAGATCCATTCAGATTCAAGCAACCCAAAGGAAGGATGAGGGTCGTACCACAAACAGAGGGTGTGAGGCTTTGAGGGTTTGAAGGAAGAAGCGGTCTTTTTTGATACGAAAGGATGAAGAGACTGTGATGCACTGCCAACTGAGATCTTTCCCCCCAAAATTTTGAGTTTCCCCCCATTTTACCGATCTGTGCGGGTCTCTACTACCGAGTGCGTTGGAAAGCAAGCATTGGAAAGAGTATGGCTGCGATTCAAACCTTGCCTGCAGGACCCATGCTTCGAAAGAGTGCGGTTCTCTCTCACTATCTTGCCTACGTCAGAGTGAATCCAGTCCGTTGCATCCTCTAGGGTTTGAGGATGGCGATGCCGGAGGTTTGGGGTTTGAGGAGGGAGATGCCGGAGGTCTGGGGTTTGAGGAGGGGTTGATGGTTTGAGGATGGCGATGCTGGGATGAAGATACCGGAGTTCTGGGATTTGAGGATCCAGGATTGAGTGAGAGATATTGAGCTCCCACAAAATTTTCAGTTCCCCCCAATTTTACTGATCTTTGTGCAAAGTTCTACTCCCAACGTGCGTTGGAAAACGTGTGCGCTGCGGGTCATTTTTTTTCTCTCCAGCACGTGATTGTGGGACCCATGTTTTGGTGACTGGGACAAAGCAATATGACTGGACATATGACTGGGACAAAATTCAAAAAAGGTTGTGTTTTATAGAATAGATATATGTGTATATATATATGTATATATATATATATATATATACTAGTCATTACCCGTGCCCGCGGGCACGGTTCATTTAAGATTTCCCCCCGCAAAATCTTTGTTCCCCATAAAATTATTTTTACAGCCAAAATTGCATTGAACAACAAATTCAGCGTCGAACAACAAATTTGGCGTCCGCACCTTCGGCGTGGAACAACAAATTAGTATTAAAAAATTTAGCGGGCGACTTCGGCGCGGAACAACAAATTCAGCGTCAAAAAACAAATTTGGCGCCCTTCGACGCGGAACAACAAATTCAACGTCGAACAACAAATTTGGCGCCCGCACCTTCGGCGTGGAACAACAAATTAACATTAAAAAATTTTGAGAAGAAAAGTGATTTTCCCTACGAATGCATTATTTTTCAGTTAACAAACAAAATTAATTTTAGTAACCTCAAGGAAACAAAGGTTACAAAGGTTATACATTCCACATGCAGGTTATGCATCAACTTTGTAATTAGGAGTTAACAGGAAATGGAGCTATATTCGACAATTTATTTACTTGTCCTTTTGCAGAAGGTTTGAAAGTATCATCTTTTTTATTTTTTTAAATATAAATCCTTAAGATATATGTTCTCTTTCATATTTGTGCTTTTGAACTAAAAGAACATTTTAATGGATATACCAGAATACTATCTAATATTTTAGTCTTTAATCTAAGATGGAACGAATCATCCAATTCCGACTACATAAAATAATTGAATATATAACCTTTGAAAGTTAACATAACTTAGGTATGCCAAAGCCAAATATCCAAAGAATTAAAATAGAGAAAATTAACACGACCTGAATTGCTCATTTTTTATTCATTCACTCATTCATCTTTAAAAGACTTCAGCCTACAAATTACACAAACTGTAGCTATTGCCCTTAAGCCAAGAAAAATAACTCAAGATAAAAAAGAAGCAAACACTTATATTAGACCGACTTAGGCCTTATAATCACCCCATCAAAGATCATGCCACCCTTCCACCAGTTGCTCTGGACTTCAGACATACCAAACTTCAGGCTTCCGTGCATGTCCGTATCGGTCAAGGCGAATCCATCGCCGTGAACGTGATGCCATTCACCGCATTTGGCCTCCTTCGACTCCAATATCTCAGATTTCTTCTGAGAATGCCCATGTAGAGTGACCAGCTGAAATGTCACAGGCAAAGAATGCAACCCCATGGCATCGACCTTGAACTTGACAACGTAGAGCACTTCATACATCGTGGATGGATAGAGAGGGAACTTGGCTATATCCATCGTGCCGGTCACTTCCAGCCAGTTCAGGTCAGCTCTGCGACGGTTTCAAAGCTGGCAATATGTTGACAGTGATTAGTGTATCGTCATGATAGACATAAAAAAATTTCAGTAACATACATGGATTCATTGTTAGGAAGCTTGATCCACTTCCAGAGATGTGTATTGTGTCCTTGTTCACATTAACCCATTCTGCCTGCAACATGATCCATGATCATCATGCATTTTTGCATCTCTCTTTAATAGTTATAGTGGTTTCTTTAAATATGTGAGCACGATGAGAAATTAAATAATTCTTCCCATTTATACCTTGTACAACTATATATAGTTAGTTTCCATATATACTGGTTATATTATAATGCTACACTTCCAACAACAATTAAACAACTGTTGATATCTTGTAAAGTTAACTTCTACAAATAAAAATATTTTGGGTCAGTGATATTATAATGACTCAAAATGCAAGTACTATAATGCAAGTATTATAATGATTCGAACTTGTAAAAGAATAATGAACTCAACTCACCTGGTGATTCGGTGCTTTTATGTTGTATAGCCCTCTGACAGACTGGAGCAACTTGCAAGATTTCATGGAAAACCTAAATATCATATAACCATTATCAAAAATTCAGGGTTTCTTTTGTTTTTCTGTCCAAAACCATGAAGACACGCTTACATAGCAAGCATGAAGACAAAGTTTGTATACTAAATCCTATATCTGGAAAGAAAATGGAGCATTGCATTTGTATATTTATGACTTACATGCATACACATTCTATGATGCACATGAACTCGACATCCTGATGTTCGTGAAAAAGTAGATACTAATGAACCCCTAAGTAGGGTGCTGCATTTAAGCTAACAGAAGGTATTATTATGCAGATCAACAATTAATTAACTGCTTTCAAAAGGTCCAGTGGCACTTGTCGTCACAAAAATGCTACCATTCCAATGAATTACTTAGCCAACCCCTAAGCTAACATCAACACTTAATTATTAGTAGCATGAACAACAAATATTTTGGAAACAAATTTGATACTCTTGCAAATAACAAACAACTCACAACTTGATATTATACTGGAAACACACAATTCCAGTTTGTTCTTGCAAATAACAAAAATTCCAGTTTGTTCTACTCTTGCACATAACACTCTTGCACACAACAAAAAGCTTGCAAAAAGAAAATTCCAGTTTGTTCTTGCAATGTATTACTTAGCCAATGTATTACTTAGCCAACCCCTACGCTAAGTAGCATGAACAACAAATATTCTGGAAACAAACTTGCAATGTAGTAGTAGCATGAACAACAAATATTCTGGAGACAAACTTGCAATGTATTAGTAGCATGAACAACAAATATTCTGGAAACAACAAATTCCAGTTTGTTCTTGCTATGTATTAGTAGCATGAACAACAAATATTCTGGAAACAAACTTTATACTCCTGCAATTAACACACACCTCCACATCATTGAAATAATCAAGTGCATCCGTAGATCCTCGATTGTTCTCAAATAGTCAAATATGAGTAGAGCCATGCTCTTCTTCATCATTAACTTCATCTACATGTCCTGCATCTTCATCATCCCCTTCTCCAGCATTTCTTTAGCATTACCAAAGCCAGTATCTCCACCATCAGCATCCCCATCTTGAGTAGCAACGAATCACTTCCATGCAGTGCCCTCGGCACAGAACTCTGCAAGAAATATCTACCCATCATCATCAATATGTATGCTTCCCTATGAGGTCTATTGCTCAGTTCATTTCGTTCCCTTCTAAATGTTTTACTTCATCTTGAGAGGCATAATTATAAGAATGCCAGCACTTCTGTAAGAATCTAGTCATGGAGTAGTCACCAATGGGAAGTTGTAGGGAAAATACATCAAGTGAAGGCAATTTTATTTTATGAAAGATGCATCAAGTGAAGGCTTGAAATTACCTTGTTCTTAAAAAGAATCACTATCAGGCTTGAAAATACATGACCTTTGTTGTGTAACTTACCATCCACAATTCTGTCGTGCTCAATATATGGTCAGCTAGAAGGCTAATAGTTGGTTGCGAACAGAATTTGGACCTCAAATCTCTTACACCACTGCAAGAAGTTGCATTCCAGTGTCATCCTATTGTATATTCATCATACATATGGAAAATTGTAGGATTCCAAATGATATTTTTAGAAATACTTACACTACACATGCATAAATGTACATAGAATGTGTGGCCCCTGAGATGTTGAAAAGTCTTGAATAAATTAAAACATATTAAACTTGCAGGATTACTCATCACATACATGTTGCAAACACAAAGTTCCAAATATTTAGAGATGTGCAATTGCTCCTCTTACATTCCCTCAATAATGTTGATACTTTTGATTTTGAAGAATCTTTTTAATGCATTAAGCATAATTTCTTATATATGGTTTCAATTTTTTTGAAACTTGTGTTGACTCTTCATTTTTCCCCGTATAACTTTGATATAATTTACTGATTTGTGTTAACAGCTTCACGGTGCATATTCATGCCATCTTATGCATAGATCATTTTAATGAAAACACAATTCTGCATAAACACATTGGAATGAAAATTCAAAGAACATACCAATATTGTTAAACCAAAATTGAATCCATGCATGCAAAACATCTTAAAGCCAAATCCGTTTTGGCCTTTTTGATTAGAGAACTTATAGAATACTTGAAAAGGGTCTATTTGAATAAATTAAAAAAAATTAGCTAATGATGATATTTAAAAATGCAATTTTATGCATATCAAAAATAAGAAGCTAAAATAATATATTAACCCACATTTGGCAATGTTAAAATTACATTCTCTAAAATTCAAAATAACCTCATTTCCGTTGTATCAAAAAAAATCAAAATAACATTCATTGCAAATCAAATTTTAGAATACATTCACGGTTCTACCAAACAAAACTTGCAAACTAACTCGGATTAAAGAACATCAATACAACACTATTGCATAACCACAATCAAATTGCTATGAAACATCTTCAAATAATGCAATGAAGAGCATAGTAGCAATTGATGAAAGGACCATAACATTCTCTATTTGAAAATATCTATTCCCTCTTCGACTTGAAAGCACCTTCTTCCACTATCCGAGCATGTAAGTATACATTTGCGGGCTACCTGCCAATGCATCCTAAACAAAGAATATAAGTCATTGGCGCACAAAGGTTACCAAACCTAATTTTGCCAAAAAAATAATATGTGATGACAAAAGTCCATAAACACACCTAAGACATCTCTCAAAGCAAGGATCACTGCATAGTAGTAACCAGAAGAGAAATTCCACTTGCCATAGCAAAGAAAACTGATTTGCATAAGAACTTAAATGGCATAAGAATACTTGCAATATGAACAAAAAAATTTACTATCTGAGTAAGGAAAAAAACACATGAACAAAAAATTTCATTCTAAACATTATGTACGCCTATAGTTTGGTAATACAATTCATTTCACACATTCCAAAAGATATTGTAGTCGCTATATTTATTTACAGATCAAGTTTATTATATGCTTCAATTGATGGCATAAAAACAAATGGCTAAAAAAGGATTGGATCTCTTTTAAATTGACTGTAGCTACCTAGCATCTTGATACAAACCGACTCCCTATTACTATTTTGCTTCGTCCCATCTAGTCTTTTCCTTAAATCATATCCAAAACAAAATTCAATTTTTCCAATCAAGAAATAGCTTTAAACCACAAATAATGGAAAAATCTGCATCGCAGCTCAGCGGAGAGATCCTGCTTTAAACCACAAATAACAAAATTCAATTTACGCATTCGTTTCCATACATTAGCCCTAGCCTCGGTGAGATCCTGCTTCGCATGCATCAGCCTGATCAATTTATTCATGTTTGTGCTCTTTTTCAAGAGATCCAATTCCTGCAAAAATCATTCAATTCAGCCAAAGATTATTTTTAAGATGATACCATTGTCTCAATCTTATCCAACCAAAAACCTACAGCCAAACGTAGCAAGTACGTCTAAAAGGATATCTTATCTCATCATAAATCAAGTCACAATTAGGATTGAATAACTCACTAACAATACTAATAGATACAAAAAAATAAAGCAAATGGCTAAATTCCATTCAATAGCTTCAATCATGGAAATAATTGAAGTGAGAAATATAATATAAATTTTTTGAATAGCCATGTACAACAAAAGATAACAAATGAATTTCAATGAGAATAACAACCGGCCAACAAATTACTAAACATGGAAATAATTTAAGAGAGAAATATACTATAAATTTTTTGCATAGCCGTGTACATCAAAAGATAACAAATGAACTTCAATGAGAATAATTGAATTTTGTTGGCGATACACACAGCAGGTAAGTACATCATCAAAAGATAACCAATGTCCTTCAAATTGCTACAATTTCAATGATAACAAATGTAGGGCCATCTCGGTGAATTACAGCAAATTGTCCTGCAAATTTCCCTGAAGATAACAAATGTCCTGCAAATTGCTGCAAGTTCTCTAGCAATGCAACAAAAGATAACAATTCTCTATTTTGTTTGCAGCAATTTCATCATCAAATACTAAACTTATTCAACCAATGCATTTCCCAAACACACAACAGATCTTTTTCTTAACAGTTTAACAAATTAAGAACGACGGTGCATTGAGCTCCTCACATCCACATCACTATCAGAGGAATCAGAGGAGTTCTCGGGATCAAAAGTTTACATTTAGATGTTAACCAATATCAGTGTTTTTGGCTAGTTTTGGTGGGGATCAGCATGGTTTAAATTTGATATGATAAAACTAATTATATTCCAACTATGTCTAAAGTTCATTGCAGCCTACAACTCGGTGTTCCAAAATATTGCATGCTACTTGAGCTATAATTCTTTCTTTGATGAAAAATGTTCCAACTCAGTGTTCCAACAATGTTTTCTGATCTCCATGTCTAAAGGATTGAAGATATTTCTCTTATGTCCATTTTTCTAAATCAATGTGATGCTTGTAAGCATATGATAATTATGAGGATGATAAGCAATTAATTAAAATTCCAGATTAGTAAAATTAAGGGTACCTTGGATAAGGAGAACCCTTGATGGGGGTTTGATCCTACTTCCTCCAAGCCCAGAGATCAGATGGCACCACATCTCCACTTGGCCTGCTACTGGCTGCTGCTGGTGCAGGGATGTAACCCACTTTCTTTGCCTGGCTCTTCCTGCAGAATTAACCAATCAGCCCATCAAAGTTAGTTAATTAAGAGAAGCAATGAAGAGAGATAATTTTCATGGAGATTAATTCTAGTGATCAGAAGAGAACTTTCTGTCTTGGATTTTGTTCATAAAGCAAAGATTTTCGGGGAATCTAATTTGGTGGCCTGACAGAGATTGATCATATGAAGAAAGATTCAGATATAAAGAAAATTATATAGAGAGAGAGAGTATATTCTCATTGTCTATAGACTTAACCTACTGATTACTGAAAGCCAACTAAAAAATTATTTATTTAGTAATACTCACCTTCTCTTGATTCCTGCAGGAGTGCGAGGGGATGGAATCTGGACACCATGCTCAAGCTTGACCTCGTCGCCGTGGGCCATCGACGACGGCTTAGCCGGCGAGATCTAAAGAGCCCTCGAGAAAAGATTGCATGGTCTCTTCATTTAGCTACTACCAATATCAATGGAAAACCTGTAAGATTTTGAATGGCAAACCGTGAGCTGTTGATCATCGCATTACCTGAGAGTCTGATGGGCTAGAGAATGGAAACACATCAATCATCAGGTGTGTACCATACATGCTTAAAATAAATGACAAAAATATCTAAATGGAATAAACAATAGATAGCATTGATCAGATCACATCTAAGCCAACATATGCACAGAACTTAATGGATTTAAATAAAACCATTAAAGGATTTAAATAAAGTCAACAATTTTCAGCAACAATAACTTGTAAATTCTTCTCAATGAATGGAAAAGAGGTAATTCAATAAACATAAACATAATTGCAATTGTCAATAT
This sequence comes from Scilla litardierei, assembly GCA_030789695.1. NCBI lineage: Eukaryota > Viridiplantae > Streptophyta > Magnoliopsida > Asparagales > Asparagaceae > Scilla > Scilla litardierei. The sequence continues at coordinate 55,233,047 of CM061132.1, forward strand.
AAAGATAATAATTTCAAGATAACATAACAGACATCAACAGTTGAGCCACGTCTGGTAACAGAAGCACTGATTAATCAGAATTATATCAGAATTTCAATACCCAACCAGAAGTAGAATTACTCAACAGTGGCCAAAAATGCAATCCTAACCCACACTCACTTATTTTATAACAAAAAATTAAAATAAAGGGAGGAATTCCCAAATGCAGTCCTAACCAAGATAACATGGGTATCATGAACCAATTACCAATTACCTATGTAAGCATCAAACTCTTCTTCCCCATAGATTATTCAATTTTAGAATTTATAGTAACCAACATTAAAAATGAGTAATGTATTTGTATACAAATATATCTTTTCATGAAGATAACCATAAAAACATAAGTTTGTTCAATATTCAGAATGGACACGCACAAAGGCATTAGTGGAAAAACAAACTAAATGTCTCGAATTTACCTGCAATCATAAGAATATGAATTATTTAAAAATAAGAAATAAATTCTGTAATCATCTATTATACATTTACAGAATAGAGCTTACATCACCATGGTCGATAACATTGTATAAGAAAAAAGGGGGAAATTTGGTTATATACAGGTTACAAATTTCCCAAGCGAAAACAATTTTTAAACATCCTGTTACAAATTTTGCAAACAACATCGCTATGAAAATTGTTTGCAAAATTCGTTATGAACATCACAACATCGCATGCAATTTACATGAAAATTGTCTATAAAAGCTTACAAAAACCAGCCATAAAAACAGAAACTTCATTGCTCATCATCTGTGTTTCTTTAGATGAAAACTCAAATAAATCAAATGGATAACATAAAAGACGAAATTGACAGAATATAAAAGAAGATCAGATTTCAACCCCATCATCGGAAATGTCACATCTGGCAGTCCTTCTAACTCTGCTCTACAGTTTACCAGACTCGAGACTGAACTGGCATCTAGAATTTCCTCACGGTCATACATTGAAGCATAGATAGGTTCATGAACTGTGAGCAGTATGAACAGCCTGCCTTCATAAAGGTATGGTTCCCAAGCAGGTTGCTTGTGGTCTGTGGGTGGCAAATCTGATGTAGAAAATCCACTCGTTCTGATCGCAGAAATATCGGAAAAATTGAGGTCTAGAGGTGTCCCTAAACCAACAGTTGTAAAATGATAAATATTAATCCAAATTAAAATTAGATCAGCGAGAAAATTGTAGAGATATAGCACAAGGAAAATCTGAGATGAGAGATACCATAACAGAAAGTACCGACCAAATGTCATCTTTGTCGATGGGTCGGGAAGTGCTTTTTAGAGCATCATATATGACAGAGCCAACAGCTGCTAATAAAAGCACGCATCATATCTTTGTCGATGGGTCGGGAAGTGCTTTTTGGAGCATCAGATATGACAGAGCCAACTGGGGAAGCACCTGAAGTGGAGGAAGCTGCAACAGGTGCAGCCACAGGTTTTGCTGTAGCAAAAATTCTTATGATGCCTATGCTACCGGTTAGAGAATTTAATAATCATCTAATAGATGAACAACACCCACTTCAGGATCTACCAATTCACCAGTAATAATGTCCCCCATTGCATGAGCCACCACAAATGCCCTGATAGGTAGACATATAATCAGAATAAAATCAATAGAATAACATAGCAAGTTCGTTTATTCTTAAGTTGATTGGCATATAAATGGTAAAGAAAGAAAGAGAGATTAATAGGATTGTTAAGCTCTGTGGTTGACTAAAATTGAACATGGATATTATAATCTTAAAATAACATGAAGATAATGATCAAATCCAGTGAAACATAATATGAATGGTATTCGTCAATATGAATGGTATTCGTTAAACAAAAACTACCAATGAAATGACCAACATAATGAACAGAATCCACCGTCTCATAATCGTAAGTACGGTCCTCAACTATCCCTGTATATCTCATTGATCCCTACAGAACATTGGTGCTTTAATCACAAATTAGATCTTTTTATACAGTCATCAGCTACAGTGTTTCTCAGTCATCAGCTACAGTGTTTCTCCTGATTCTAGATTGATACCCATATATCTCAATTCTGGTAACTCCCCCACCTGAGTGAAAGCTCATGCATTCCTAACAATTTTAGCAAACAAAAAACTTAAAAATCAATCAAGAGAAAGCATGAAAGAGGGGGAGAAAAAATCTAACATTTCAATACAACACATTCAATCGATTTACAAATTAAAACTTTGTTTCCTCTGAAAGCATAAGCAGTTGACATCGTGTTTTCGAGCACAAATCTCTCTATTTTTGGTTTCAAATTTACATTTGAATCCTATAACGGAAAATATGAAGCCAAATGGAAACCATCACGAATGACATAATTCTGGATTATGACAGCCACATGAAAGCCAAATGAAAGCCCAATTCACTAATTTTCGTAGTGTTTTCTTACTCGGCCAAAAAAAAATTTCTTTGTATCAGTTCAATTTGCATAATGATGGAGCATCTACTGTCGTGCAACAGGTTTGTTTCCACACTTGGTCAGCTCAATCATAAGACAAACTATATAACATCAATGATATGTTTTCCGAGTAAAATGAAATAAGAAGTGCAAGTAATGTAAATAATATTGTAATAAATAACCTGCATTATCATGTACTTTTAAAAACATTGGAAACTAATTCTTCTTACTTTTGAATATTTTGATTATCATCCCAAGCAAATCCTAACCTACATGTCTCTAAAGAGATCCATTCCATGACAAATTTTTTAATCAATTCAGAGATCTTAAGCAGGTCATTTGGCATTGTGGTCATGTTAGTAGTGGTATGTAACATCTTGCAAACATTACTTTTGAAAACAAAAACTCATTACTCACACGCAATTAAGGACATAATTTGTGCTTGATTTAACTGAGATGGCATTTAACAGATTTGAAAGGAAGAAAAGGATTATGTGGCAGACCCCAAACAATTGGGATATAGGATTCTTCGTGTTGTTGTTGTGTCTTAAAGGTATTAAAGAAAGTTTTCATTATAATATTCATTATATTCCCTTAATTCAATCAGAAAGTACCTTTGGTCGCAAGGAGAAATATAAAATTCTGTGATCCGCCTTTTATAATTCTTCACGTTTTCTGCATCCATCTTACAGAAATTTCTTAAGTCATGCCCCCCAATGAACTTCTCAGCAGCTTTCTACATTGCCTGGTCATCAAAAATCGGAATTGATGACTGCTAGCCTGGGTCAAGCAAAGAATCCAGTAACATGCAGCAGGATTAAAACCCACCAATACATCCAAAGCTCCTCTCCAAAAAAAACAGGCTGCCAAAAAGAGAAATTTTCACAAACAAATTGGCTAAAAGTGTTCCGTGAGTTCAATAGGAACAAAATTCAATCCAAAGTTTCTCCCCTTCACAGCATCCCACCATTGATATGACAATACTATTTCAGATTCAAACCCTAAAGTTGCAACTTTTTAACGAAGAATCAAAACTTATTTAACAAAGAAGGAGAAGAACACCTCCCATTAGGATCAGAGACGTCTACAATAAAATGAAAAACCGTCATCAAAATCAAATCTTTTTTACAACCATTCAACAAAGAAGGAGATTATGCAATTGGGTTCCGATCAAATTTACCAGAAGTCGAGGGGATGACGTCGAGGGTGACGACGCGAGAGAAGAAGGAGCTCCACCTCATGATCCAACGACTCCAATGGGTGAGGGATATGGATCGTGCCTCATGAACAACACCGGTCATCCACATCAGAATCCATGGTGGATTCGTCACCCTCTCTTCTTCTCCTTTTAAATCAATCTCAAAACCCTAGAATTGATGTGTGGATGCTCGACATCAAAGGAGTTTCGGGGTTGGACAGCTAGGTGATCAGCAGCAGGGGGTCGACAGGTGGCAGGGGATGCTCGGGGTGGCTGATGGGCTGAGGGGGAAAGGGGAGGCCATGGAGAGATGTGGGGGTGTGATGGGGGAGATGGGAGGCTGATGGGGGGAGGGTTCGGGGAAAGGGGCTGATGGCAGTGTCGGGTTGGCCGAAGGGGTTGAGGGGAGAGGGGAAGCTGCGGGAGCTCAGTGGAGAGAGGTGGCCGTGGGCTGAGGGGCTGCGTGGGGGAGCGAGGGGGAGGGGGGTCAGGGTCACGGCAGGGGAGAGAGGGTGTTTGGATGAGTGAGAAATAGATATGAGAGATTTCCCCCCAATTTTTTTTATCATTTGGAGTTTCCCCCCAAATACAACTTCCCCCCATTATTTCATTGTTTTTTCAAATTCAAAAATATCCATCAATCCTTCCCTCCAAATTACACAACACTTTATCTTATATTCAATTTCTCTTGTCTGAATTCTCATCTCCCAATTTCTCTTATTCAATTTCTCTTGTCTTAACCAAATTCTCTTATCCAAGTTGTATTAACCAACAATTGTTTTATCCAATTTCTCATCTCTTATTTAAATTCTCTTATCCAACTCTTATCCAATAACCCATGATAACATCCCTGTTTTATAATATAGATATATACTAGTCATAACCCGTGCCCGCGGGCACGGTTCATTTAAGATTTTCCCTTGCGAAATCTTTGTTCCCCGAATTTTTTTTTCAAAGCCAAAATTTAAAAGAAAAACAAATTAGCTTACAATATTTAGCGGCACAGGCGCCTTCGGCGTGGGTGCCTTCGGGGCAGAACAACAAATTCAGCTCATGCGCCTTCGACACAGAACACCAAATTTGACGTGGATGCCTTCGGCGCAGAACAACAAATTCGACGTAAAACAACAATTTCGACGCAGGTGCCTTAGGCGCGGAACAACAAATCAGCGTTAAAAAATGGTGTGGGCGCCTTCGGCGCGGAACAACAAATTCAGCGCATGCGCCTTCGACACAGAAAACCAAATTCGATGTGGGTGCCTTCGGCGCAGAACAACAAATTCGACGTAAAACAACAATTTTGGCGTGGGTGCCTTAGGCGCGGAACAACAAATTCAGCGCATGCGCCTTTGGCACAGAAAACCAAATTCGACGTGGGTACCTTCGGCGCAGAACAACAAATTCGACGTAAAACAACAATTTCGGCGCGGGTGCCTTAGGCGCGGAACAACAAATCAGCGTTAAGAAATTTAGCGGGCGCCTTCGGCGTGGGCGCGACTTCATATACGTATAATCCGTGCCCGTGGGACACTGTTCATTTAAAAATCTTGGACCCACTAATTTTAAACAAACATCAATAATTATTAGTTTCCCCTGAAATATCAGCAGATGGGATCGAAATTTTACAGGGTTTTGCAACACCGATCAATGAGTTGGCAGCATTCTCCCGCATTCATTCTCCCACAGCTCGCGTTCATTCCCAAGATGAGATTGTGTGTGTCCACAACATTTTTTTTCATAACTAATATTAAAAAGGCAATTCCTAATTTCAATGTTTTTGTGTATTCCCAACAAATTTCTCTTCAACCCAAAAATTTCCCTCCAAAACTTGATGTGACATTGCCACATAGGACAAATTCAAATTCTGCCCTTAATTGTAATATAGATATCCAAATTCTCTTATCCAACTTCTCATGTCCAAATTCTCTTATCCAATTTATCTTGATAACATCCCTCTTTTATATAATAGATATCCAAATTCTCAAATCCAATTTCTCATGATAACATCCCTCTTTTATATAATAGATATGTATATGTGTGTATATATATATATATATATATATCAAAGCACCGGGGCCAGATGGATTCAATGGGTTTTTTTACCATCATAAGTGGGATCTGATCAAGGAAGATGTCACATCAGCGGTTCAGTCTTTCTTTCAATCAGGTGTGTTACTACCCCAGATTAATCATACTTTTCTAACTCTTGTCCCGAAAAGCCCGAATGCTTCTTGCCTAGGGGATTACAGGCCTATTGCCTGTTGTAATGTGATTTACAAAATTATTAGCAAAGTGATATGCAACAGGCTAAAGGAGGTGATCCATGAGCTTATATCCCCTAACCAAGCAGCCTTTCTAAAAGGAAGACTTCTCTCCGACTGTTCGCTGCTGGCCCATGAACAGATAAGGGATTTTAGCAACCCCATGGGTGCCCGAGCCTGTATTAAGTTGGACCTGAAGAAAGCATTTGACAGTGTTAATAGAGAATTTGTTTGCTCTATGTTGCACCATCTGGGGTTTAAGGGTACCTTCATAAATTGGATCAAGGTTTGCATTTCTACGCCCACTTTCTCTGTTATGGTGAATGGCTCCCCGGTGGGTTACTTTGGTGGTAATCGAGGACTACGACAGGGAGACCCTCTATCCCCTTATCTTTTTGTAATAGTAATGGAAGCTTTTTCCCTCCTGATTGATAAGGCTATGTCACTACGCACCATTCATCCTATGAAGCGTACTGGCACCATCTCCCACATGTTATTTGCTGATGACTTACTGGTTTTCTGTCGGGCCGTCCCCTCTTCGTTAAATGGGCTTAAACTTCTTCTACGGGAATTTTCTAGTATCTCTGGTCTTCAGATAAATTGGAACAAAAGTGAAGGTATCTTCAGCAAGGGCGCTAAAAATCATTCGGGTCTGGCTGATATTCTGGGGATCAGACTGGCATCTACCATTACTACCTACCTGGGGCTCCCTCTCTCTGCTAAGTACCCCAAATCTCCACTGTACAGCAGATTAATAGATAGATGCAAGAAAAGGCTAACTGGCTGGACATCGAGCTCACTCTCCATCTCAGGTAGGATTGAGCTGGTCAGATCGGTTATATATGGTATGGTCTCCTTCTGGATGCAAGCGTTTCGCATCCCTCTTTCAATTATTCGCACAATTTCTTCATTATGTAGGAAATTCATATGGGGGTCATCTCGCATTTGGGCATGGAAAGATGTCTGTACCCCCAAAGATGAGGGGGGAGTAGGGCTCAGGCTCCTGTCTGATTTGAACCAAGTAGCAGGCATCAGGTTGACTTGGAGACTTCTTTCAGCTGAAGGCATTTGGGCAGAGCATATGAAGGAAAAATATGGGGACTTGGATAAATTCTATCTTGTGACAGGAGCGGTAACTCACTCAGGAACTTGGAAATTCCTGCTTAGCTGCAGGAATATTTCCCAAAAACTCATTGTTAAGGTTGTCCGTGATGGTAAATCCACCCTATTTTGGCAGGACAATTGGCTCCCATGCGGTCCACTCAAACATTTGTATGACATTCCTACAGGTGCAAACAACATGAAGGTGGCTGGCTATTGGACCGGTAATGCATGGGTTGATGACCGGAATATTGAAAGAATCCGGCCTATTCTTCAGGGGATTGTTTTGAAGCCGGGTTCGGACAAGTGGAAATGGGCTCCTGGTTCCTTATTCAAATTCCGAGATGCTTGGGAAGGAGTCAGACGGAGAGGTACACCATTCCCATACCACAAGCTTATTTGTTTCGGCCATCATGTTCCTAAAATGTCACTAACTCTACTGCGAGCTTTTAATGGCAAGTTAATGACCAAGGATGCCCTGTCTAGTTGGGGACTAAACTCCGATGGGATGTGCGTTCTCTGTGAGGAAGGTAAGGCAGAGACTGTTGGCCACCTGTTTTTCGAATGCGGTTTTTCCAACTACCTGCTTAATCGAAGTTTGCTTAAGATGGGGAAAAGTGGTAATTTTCCAGTGTCGCTAACTGATGTCGGAGATTACTTCTTGAAACACTTCGGGAAAGGGGGTTCCTTGAGTGTACTAGCCAAGACTGCGCTATCAGCTGTAGTGTGGCATACTTGGCAAGAGAGGAACAAAAGAATTTTTGACAAAGTCTGCAAGAGCAAAACTAGCCTATTTGAAGAAGTTGCTGCGGATATTCGGTCCTCCTTGCAGGATAAAGGACTTGATGATGAAGAGTCACAGGATGCATTGGAGAGATGGGAGTTTCGGGATATGGGTTAAATCATGTATCTATTATGGAATTACACTATGGGTTATCATTGTATAATAGTAGAGAGTGACTGCGCTTGTGCCCACTCCTTTCTCTATTACACTTTGGTTTCCACTATGTAATTACTTTGTATTGTTTTGTACATTTTATTAATAAAGTCTTACGCTTACCTTTCAATATATATATATATATATATATATATATATATATATATATATATATATATATATATATGTATATGTATATGTATGTATGTATGTATGTATATAAGCCCACGAGAGGGTGTCCTAGTGGGAAGTCATTCCGCTCTAAAGCCAAGGGGTGCAGGGTTCGAGGCCTATGACCGCCGTGACTTGGTACTTGTTGTGGAATTATTTACCCTGGGGCTACATCTCCCCTCTCGTACTAACCCGGGGGCCGTTGGGCGCACGACGGTCACCCCCCAAGTTTGCATAGTCTCGGTCGGGCTCTCGCCTTACACTCCTAAGCCGAAGGCGGGGGGAGCGGGTTGGGGATTTTTGTGGGTTTTCAAAATATATTTTTCTTGGTAAGAGGTTTTCAATATGTGTGTGTGTGTGTGTGTGTGTGTGTGTGTGTGTGTGTGTTAGTGTGTTTGTGTGTTTGTGTACATATATATGGCTTGAGGGAGGTGAAATTTCCTACACCGCCCTTCAAAAACACCACATTCCACTTAATTTTTGAAATTTTTTTCTTAGAATTATTGTACACATTCTAAAACCCCAAAACCCCAAATATGAGTGAACCCTGGAGGGATATGACCTTCGATCAGCTCGTGACAGAAAGTTCTATTGTTATGAAAACGTTGAATTTGTAACAATCTAATCGAGTGTAAAAAAAGTGTTGGATTCACTTGATTTTTCGTATGTTTATCATCCATAATAAGTACATCAAAATGAACGGTGGTGATTATTGGAAAAAAGATTAGAAATTGAATTTTTATGCGGACGGTGTAGGAAACTTCCTACACCGAATGCTCATATCCCTTTTTCTCGTATATATATGTGTGTATATATATGTATATATATGTGTGTATATATATGAATATGTGTGTGTGTGTGTGTGTGTGTGTGTGTGTGTGTGTGTGTGTGTGTGTGTATATAAGGAAAATGTGCCTGTGCACGTGCCCAGGTAGAAATACCTGCGAACACCCCCTCTGTTTGGGGTTTGTAAGTATTTTCTTTGAAATCCAGTTTTGTGCAACGTTTTTGAAATCGATGAACGGAGGCTCAAACGGTGTTGAATTGACCTGAAATTTTGTGTGGAGCTACATACCAAGTATATCTACCCACTGCAAAAAAAAATTCAAAAAAATACTTACAAACACCGAATAAAGGGAGTGTGTGCAGGTAATTCTGCTTGCGCACGTTCTTACGAAAAATTTTTGGTTATTTACTCCGCCTTGTTCATTTAAAATATCTTCCTCAAATATTGGATTCCTTAATTTTAAAACAAATAACTACGATTTAAAAGGTATAATTATTATTTAGTTTCCCCAAAATTTAGTTCACTTTAGATTAGTTTCTTTTAAAAAAATTCAAACAAATTATATCCACCCAAAACATTTGGGGTATCCCGCCAAAATTTTCCCACTCTGATCTTACACATTGATTCATCAAGATTCAATCACAACCATCTTTCTACCAATCTTTTTTCCTAATCAGATATCCCATTCAAAAAATCCATCATTTGTGTAATAGATATCATTTTAAAAAAATTAGAAAGTTAAATTTATTTCAATAATATTTTTTCAGCCAATTTAGATCATAAATTATATGAATTAGCCTGACGTTGAATGAATTTATAATGATTTGAGTACATGTGTAACTTGCTATTAGAATAGGTAATCCTATTCCTCAAAAGTCCATTTGATGTTTAGCATCATCACTACATAGGTAGGATAAACATGTTTTAATTGTCAATGGGATATGATGGCATAGTTTGACCATATGCTTGCACTATCGTTGTCATTTTGAAAAACAGATACAAACATAGACCAATTCATATCTATACCAGCCGAGATTTCGAGCCCTCAGTTAAACCATACACTAATTATAATGACACTGAGTAATTGCTCTTTTATTTTACTGATATAAACTATAACTCAGAAAAAGTACACGATGGATCCAATTTTAAACTGCTACGATCATGAAATGTCATCATCAATTTCTTGATATTTGGATCAATGAATAGCCTCCTTTTTTGTAAGGAACTTTCCTAATCATTAAATAATGAATGCATCATAACAAGTAATGGAATATCATAGCATGTGTCTTTCAAGTATCATCGAAATAATATTTCACATAAGATGTGTCTAATTCTTTAGAAGTCTCGTAATCAAATTGAACTTACAAAAAATTAAAAAACAACAACCGCTGGAGATTGCCCTGAGAATCAATTTGATTTGTTCACATGACTTCCAATCAAAACAATATTTAATATAAACCGCAATCGTTGTGAAAGTCCAAGAAACTGAGCAATGCTAGCGTATTTTAGCTCCAACCCGATTTCAGCCATTGTCTTTGAGTTGTTCATCCACTTGCCCAAAACATCATCGATTCCTGCAGATAGAAGCTTCTTGAAAGAAACTCTATCAAATAATTGTGGAACATGATAGGGAATCATACCTATAAAACCTTGGAATTCCTTAGTAATATTTCTGCTTCATTTCACGCAATCCATTAGTTCTTGCTTGCATATTAATAAGAAAGTGCTGATATTAGCATTAGTGACTAAAGAAATCCATTCCCAATATTTTTTGCCACAACATGCAGTTCATCCACCACTGGTATTAATAATTTTTTGACAGCGGTAATCTTGGAAATACACATAATTTCCAAACCCACATGAGAAAATATACATAGAGAGGATGGTTGTCAACCTAGAAATGTCTGACCATGGTACATCTTCATGATTGCAATTGCAAGACATGTACAGTATTCCTTATTTGCGGTATAATCCAATAATTAGATGTACAATGGACGTGAACATACTACCAATTTGATACACTAATATTAAAGTTTTTTTCTAGAATTGCTAGGATGGAAAGAATATCGTTTTCAAAAACCTAAACAAAATGAAAGCAGAAAGAACCACAGTTAATAAAATTCCTTCCAGTTGTGAACCAAAAAATACATTTCTATAGATTTCTCAAGAATAACACTATTGCCAAACAATTTATCAGCAAAAGACAACCAAGTGTCAATATAACCATTGAATAAGATGATAAAGAAAAGGAAATGCAATAGAAACTTATGATGAAATTTTGTCTTCTAACAGTGAGAGGGAATATACGCACACATGCAAAAATAGAAGAGAGATGTATAGATGCAACTGTTTGTAATTATGTGCATAAATGATTTGATTATTCAGATATGGTATGTACCCAACTTCATGAGCTGCCATCAAAATTGCAAGTCAACATCATATGGCATAATCTTATAATGCCAACATAAGAAAAATAAAAGGATGATTCCTTAAGATACTTAAGGCTTCCAATAGAAGGTAACATGATCGCATTCCTACTGAGTTAAATTGGCAACGTCCAGATTCAATGTCACTATTCCTAAAACCAGTTAGATGATAAAATAAGCTAGTTAAGCTCAAAATTGATTGGATGAACTAAGTTTGTAAAATCAAGGGGCAGTGCATCCTTCTAATTAAAAAAATTCTCACCTTGTCGCTAAGTTTTAACTTTTAAACACATTAAGACAAAATCACTTCAATCAAGAAATAATACTCGAAGGACTTCAGTTAGCAGATAAACATTGAACAGAGTGTGTCTCTATCAGTCATATTCCACAAAGATCCATGCACTGCTCTAGGATGGACCCACATCTGAGATATTAATTACAAAGTTATGCCAAGCATTCATTAGTTATTAAGATGAACTCAATATAGTCGTGCATGCAACTCTCTTATAAGAAAAAATAGCATATTATTAACAGTCTTAAAAGAAAGTATAAAATAACACGATTAACATGTTTCAAGGACGAAGAAAAGTTTCAATCTCTTAGATTAAAAAGTCCAATCTTTTTTTCTGACGTATTATGCAATGCAATGGTATAATTATACAGATCCATTAAGGAAAGTGGGAGATTCATCGAATTCGTCGAAGGCATGCAACTGATTGAGGATCTGGCACATAGGAGCAGAGATCACCTACACACATAATCAACAACAGAAAACTTAAGCAAAATGTAAATGAAAGTCAAATGAGAGGAAATTTGCAACTTACAATCAAAATGACACACGAGTTGGAATGGATGAACATGAAAAAAAGGAAAAAGGCAACATGCGATCTTAATCCATTCATCTAATCTCAAAAAAAATAAAGATGTAATAGGAGAAAGCGATTTCCTGCAGGCGAGAAAAATATTCTCCGCCTTAATTAAATTTTTTGCTTTAATTGAAACCGTTGTAGTGTTCTTCTTCACGCGCTATTTCTCCTGCAAACTTATGGGGACTCTTCATGCCCTGGAATATTTCGACTTCATTAAAAGGAAAGACAACAAAATATCAAGTCTTTGAAATTAAAAGATCTCATTGACATCATTATGTTGGATATTTCTTTAAATACTAATTATGTGTTCTTCAACGAAGAATCATCAATAACTCTACCATTGGAAGTTCCTAACTAAAACAAACTAAAATTTCTTGCTAATATTGATCAAAAGAAATTCATAACCAAGAAGTGCAATCAAGACCAACTTAAAACAAAGAAGCGAAAACATTGCAAACATTACAAACCTCAAAGACCATCTCTAAGAATCCGTCTGGCAATGCTCCCTGTAACGACCACTTTTCGTCGTACGCTTTTCGTGCACGTGCTTTTGGCCGTGCACGTGTTTGTTTTAGACTTTGGTTGTTTGCGAACACTTTTGTGTGATATGCCGTTGCGAACGTCTCTGAGAGTATTAAATAGTGGCACTATCCTGGAACGACACTTCTCGAGTCGTTTTCCCACAATTTAAACTCACTCGATGAGACGTGACGATTTTCACTTTGACGGGAGACGTTTCTATTTTTAGTTTCGTCGTCCGACGTCGAATTTGAGATCCGTCTTCTTAGTTAGCTCACATTCGTCGCCACGATTACAACGATATTTATTTTATAATTTTTGGAGTTTATTTGACCACTTTTATAATTTTTACAAGTTTTATATTATTTTTAATAATTTATTTTTAAATTAATTTCGGCCAAATAAAATTTATTTGAGTTTAAAACGTTTTAAAGAATTTTTGAACCAATTTCCAGCTCATTTGGACCTGGTCAAATCCTAGATTGGGTTGGAGAAGTTTAAATTCAAATTTCAAATCTTTTTGAATTCTAATCCTATTAGATTTAGCCCTAGACCAAGTCAACCCACCTACACTATATAAGCAACCCCTAGCAAGTCCTATTTTTCCAAAGAAATTAGCCCTAGCCTCTTCCAAAGTCATTTTGGACGTTGCGACGAATCGTCGCAACGTTGCGACGTTCAGCCCCCGCACGACCGAGGAAAATCGCCCCGTTCGCCCGCTCCGACCGAAGCCCCCGCCCGCACCCAAGCCGCTCCGCACGCTGCAGCACCCCCGCTCCGTTCCATCGACCTGACCGATCGCTTGGCCCGCTCTGACCGGTCGCCCCGCTCCGCACCGACCCCCGCTTGTCGCCCGCTCTGTCGCCCCGCTCCGCTCCGTGCCCGACCGAAGGAAGCGGCCGCTGTGACCGAGCGCCCGAACGTTGCAACGTTGCAACGCTGCAACCCCGCATCCCAAGCGCACGACCGACGGTCCCTATCGGTCTGACCGAAGGAAACGCCCGCACCCGCCGCTGTGACCGACCCCCGCTGCTGCACAGCCCCGTTCTCTCGCAGCGACCGAGGAATTCTCCCGCATTGGAGGGGTACGACCGAGAGTCACTCGTCGCAACCCCGCATCCGTCGCACCACTTGCCTCCGTGGGCCCCCCAAGTTCTCCAGAGTTATTGTGGGTTCCCCAAAGGCCCCTAGGACTGCTGTGGGCCCCACCTAGGAGTGTTCTCTTCGACGACTTGCCGCGTACGACGTCGTCGCACGTCGTAGCCCGTCGTCGCACGTGCGAGCTTTGGAATCTGAAATCGTCGCCCGGGTTGATGCTCTGAACTTTCCAGCGAGGAAAATATATTGGAATCAGGACTTGGAGCGCGTTCTATTATTCCAACCCCCGGCGTCGCTACCCGACGCCGGTGTAGCTTTCGCGTCGTGTTGAGGTAACGTTTTGCACCCCTAGGACCCCCAACCCAATTGCATGCTAATCAAGACTAAAATCAGTATTTTCAAAGTATTTTAAATGTTTTAAATTCACTAATCAAGATTAATAATATGGACTTTAGGCCGGTGGACTTGTGCACGTAGATAATTGTGTTTTTTTGGACTCATTGGACGGTGTGCTCAGACGTCGTATTTGCAGGCAAGTGAAACTTGCCAACTCTTGTGTAGGGCCATGTTTTTAGGCCACTTACTTGCTTTTAGCGTAAAAGAGACTAGTCAGTGAAATGATAGCTGGCTAGACGCCTACTTGATCTAGTTTGACAACGAAACTAGATCCGTCACCTAATTGATCTAGCTTGACAACGAAGCTAGATCCAACCCTTTAAACTTGTTGTTCATGCATACTAAACTGTCACGTTTACTTTCCTTATCTGTACGCACTTTTAACTGCCATGCATTGCATTCTACATGTCATCCAAGTTGAATATTGCATTCGTAGCACACGCTACATACTTGTACTTGCTTGTCCTGGCTAGGTGCACCCCTACGCCATACTTGTTAAAAACACTTCCTGGCTCGTGATCCAGAAGCGAGCATACCGTTCGGGGGTAAGGCCCTGGCTCGATACATGTGGGATGGGGTAAGAGTTAAGCGGCCAATCAGCTGGGAGTCTGCCTGATCAGCAACTGCAGCTGTAAGGCGTAAACTCTGGGTGGGGCGGAGTTAAGCGGCCAATCAGTGTGAAAGAAAGTCATTTCAGCTGTAAGGCGTAAACTCTGCAAATGACATGAAAACGTGACTAGAGAAATCCTTGTAATTGTTATTAGTCTTGCCACACTTGCCATGCCATGCTAGCTACTTGTTGTTTTCTTTACCTGCTGCACTCATACTTAAACTGCCATGTCATTGCATCATGCTAGAACTGCTAGGTTGCTCTTACTTGTACTTTCAGTTTCACTTGCACAAGTCTTCCAGACTTGCTGACATGTGCCCCTTTCTCTTTGGGTGTCACATGTTAGACCCTGAGCCAGAGATCGTTGCTGTGTACGTGATGAGTCGCTGACGCTGAGTCTGAGTCCATGATTGCCCAGGAGGATTTTGGTGGACACCGGTGACCATTCTTTGAGTCTTGTTGAGCTTTATTTTGTTTTAGGCCTTTTGTTAGCTGTTGGTGCGTAGCACCGTTGTTTTGTAATTTGTACTTTTGTTGGCCATGTTTGGGCCTATAGTCTCTTTTCTTTTAGCCTGGTGGCTTTTCTGCGATGTTGGAAACTTATTTTATGGATATTCTGAGATATTTCTTTTGTCTCATTTAATTATTATTATCTTTGTTTCGTTAGCGTTGCAAGGACCTGCCGTTTTAAATTTGATCGACGCTTATCGGACTTGCAGCTTTGTAGCTTCAAGTCTGAGCGGACCTTCTCACGCTTCGCCTCCACGTTCTTGGGAAGCGGGGCGTGACAGGTTTTGTTGGTGGCCCATACAGGTCCAGTCTTGCAATTGCGAATTAACGAAACAACGATAATAACAGAATGTCCATTAAATAAATTGCAACATCCGAGTCAGAAGCCCTGAGTCTAGTCGTTTTTAGGACACTAGGTGATTAGAAGACTTAGTTAAACGTCTGTGCTTGCTAGTTAGAGGCCTCTGATCGATAGTTAGACCCCCTTTCTAGCAATTGACTTGATCGTCGTAGGAGTTACCTTAGTGGTCCTTGTCTACCTCTGACCATATTAGACTTCTAGAATTTCCTTTTGTCGTTCGCTTGGGGTCATCGATTTCGGACCAAGCTGAACGCATTTCTTTACCGTCTAACCTTTAGAAGTCTTAGCGCTTAGTTTTAATCTTTAGTTGGTCGACCGTAGGAGTTTCCCGTAGCCTCTCCTGAGTCATATCCTAGGCATACGAATGTTTTGATCACCTGACCAATTTCCTTGCCTCGAATCACGAGATCGCCCCATGACGATCGTCATCAATTTTCAAACCTTTCCGTTACAATCTTGAATCTTCCAAAAGTATCTTTCGATTTCCTCTTTCTCTATGTTTAAATTTGTTCAAAATTTTAATATACTTATACTTCATACTTCTTCATTGATTTAAATTTTAAAACGTTCGTCGGAATTTTGAACTCTAGCTGACAATATTTTCCCAGCCTATGTTTTCGTACTCATGTCGTCTTTTCATATATTAAATTTTATTCTGAACCGTACTTTTATTTTGCTCAGTTCGATTTATAATTTTCCCTCTTATTTATGCCATTTGAATAATACTTCGTGTTTACTTTTAATATACTTTTCATGTCACATGGAATTTCAGATTTCAGCAAGTTGATTTTTACTCGTCGTACTCACTATTCCAAATTTTTGCAAAACTACTATTTTCATAACCTCTTCCTGCTTTAGACCCTCCCTGATTTGATTTTAAGGATTTGCGATTCGATCTTGAAAATTCTTACACTAAGTCATTATTATTATTTTTCCGTGCACCATACATACTTTCAATTATTTTTATACCCGTACCAGACTTATTGTGCTCGTATATTAAGAACCTTGTGAAAATCAGTTTCTCATTTTTGGCAAACTCTGGTTCTCTAAAAGTAGTTTCAAATTGATTATTTTCAACTTTCCATAGCCTAAAAGTTTTGTAAGCATTTAACATGAGTTTAAATTCTTCCGTTATTTGATTTCATTCTTTAACTTTCAAAAACTTTTTTGACAACATTATATTAAATTACTGACGTTTAAAATTTTCTAAACCATGTCCTTAATATTCGTGTAAATGATTTTACTTCTTTTCTTAATGATTTTTGATAAGCTAATAAAACATTTTCTCTTATTATGAATATTCAACTCAAACTTATTTTGAACAACTCGTTTTATCGATTCCCAAACATTTCTTCTCAGATGAGGATTTTAAAGTACAACCGTTTTCAATTTTGCGTATTTTAGCTTATGCTATTTATCCTAGTTGCTTTTCTGTACTCTATTCAAGCATCACTACATCTCCTTTTTCCCTCAACCTAAACCTCACCTTTGAGTCAATGTTTCGTCCAACCAAGCCGTCTCCTCGTATTCGTCCTATCTGAACTCGTGCTTGTCGATCCTTCCCTCGTCTCGCCCTCGATCTCTCTTTATTGCTTAGGCCTTAGGGACCGTCAATGGCTGTGTCAACCCTTAGTTGTTAGTAGACCCTTGGACCCTTGTGAGGTGTCGTTGTGCACGTACCTAAGTTGTGTACGTGGGCTTGAATGAGTGTACCCCCATAGTATATTGATGCTTGCCTATTGTGTGATATATATATGTACTTGGAGTTATTCGTGATATTATGAAGTTGTTTGTGTGCTAGAATGTATAGACTTGTGAGTGGTTAGATATACTATACTAGGGATGCTTGTGTATATTTGAATTAGCGTTGGAATATCTAAGTTGTGTATGTAGTAAGAGATACTTATAATGGTTGAAATAAAATGATTGGTAAAGCTATGTGTGTGCTAGGTGTGATAATAATAAGTGTATGTATAGTTAAGTAAGTAGGCCTATTGAATGACCCATATATTATTGTGTATGAGTATGTGCTCGTAGGTAGGTATATATGTGCTTATATGTAAGTAGTTATGTTTCGTTTGCATGAGTATATAGGTGGTATATATATAGGTAGTAGGGTTATAATTTTGATTGGTATTGTTTGCTTTCGCGGGATGTCGCATGCGTGCATACCGTGAGGTATACACGACCATTGCACATCTTAATTATGTATGTGTGGATGTGTTAGTATACTAATTATAGGTAGTAGGCTATGGTGTGAATATATGTTACATGTGTGTGACTATACGATGAATGCGTATGTATTAGGGAGTGTATTATAGTTATACGTGTGCTGATGTCTGTATTATTATTATGGTATATAGATTGATTTAACCATGTGAATATTACCTGACTAGATATTAGGTGAATGACTTATGGTATGTATATGGTTGTATTGGTAGACGTATAAATATTGGAGTGATATGGTATAAGTATGAATGTCGTGCTACGTATATGGAATATTCTGATATGTGTATTGAGTCTCACTCAAGCTTGAGTGAGTATACTCTAAGTATATTGAATGTATGTTGTAGTTTGAATATAGCAATGCTTGATGTATGTATAGTGATAGGAGTGTTTGTGCCGGTCTTGCGGTATAGTTATTTACTAAGGACTTGTTGTGTGAACGTATGTGTACTAGCTAAAACTAGGTGTGTAGGTGTGCTAGTTATATAATGGTATGATTGGCGTATGAAAATGAAATGTTAGCGTGTATGGGGGTGCACCATGCACGGGTAAGTATGTGCTTAGTTATAGGTATGGATGACTATGGTCTATGTGGCGTGTCGTAAATATAGTTATAGGACCGTACGTGATGTGAATATATGGTGAACTAATTGCGTGTATTTGAGTGACTATATATTGTGAAATTATAGTAGTGGTGAATGTATATTAGATATAGTGAACTTGATTTAATAATGGTATGGTGTGACTATATGTGTTGAGATGCTTGGTAATGGATGAATATTAGAGGGTAGTATACCCTTGATGCTTGTGCATAGGTAGCTACATATAGGTAGAGCGATGATTGTATTGGCTAAGTGTGAGACTATCCTATATAAGTATCTGAACTACTGTTGTGAGTAGCAGTTATATAAGGGATGTATGTTTATATACCTGATTGAAATACATGTATGAAGTTGACGGACTATAATAGGTATAAGTGTATACGTACGTGAATATATAAGTGTTGGTAGTAATAATGTTTGACTACCTAGTGCATATATGAGCACTTGTAATGACTATACTTGGTTTGAATTATAAAGTGACTTGATTGGGGTAGTTACTAGAGCGACTAGCTATATTAGAAAGTCCGAGGACGGACTTTATTCTAAGGTGGGGAGGATGTAACGACCACTTTTCGTCGTACGCTTTTCGTGCACGTGCTTTTGGCCGTGCACGTGTTTGTTTTAGACTTTGGTTGTTTGCGAACACTTTTGTGTGATATGCCGTTGCGAACGTCTCTGAGAGTATTAAATAGTGGCACTATCCTGGAACGACACTTCTCGAGTCGTTTTCCCACAATTTAAACTCACTCGATGAGACGTGACGATTTTCACTTTGACGGGAGACGTTTCTATTTTTAGTTTCGTCGTCCGACGTCGAATTTGAGATCCGTCTTCTTAGTTAGCTCACATTCGTCGCCACGATTACAACGATATTTATTTTATAATTTTTGGAGTTTATTTGACCACTTTTATAATTTTTACAAGTTTTATATTATTTTTAATAATTTATTTTTAAATTAATTTCGGCCAAATAAAATTTATTTGAGTTTAAAACGTTTTAAAGAATTTTTGAACCAATTTCCAGCTCATTTGGACCTGGTCAAATCCTAGATTGGGTTGGAGAAGTTTAAATTCAAATTTCAAATCTTTTTGAATTCTAATCCTATTAGATTTAGCCCTAGACCAAGTCAACCCACCTACACTATATAAGCAACCCCTAGCAAGTCTATTTTTCCAAAGAAATTAGCCCTAGCCTCTTCCAAAGTCATTTTGGACGTTGCGACGAATCGTCGCAACGTTTGCGACGTTCAGCCCCCGCACGACCGAGGAAAATCGCCCCGTTCGCCCGCTCCGACCGAAGCCCCCGCCCGCACCCAAGCCGCTCCGCACGCTGCAGCACCCCCGCTCCGTTCCATCGACCTGACCGATCGCTTGGCCCGCTCTGACCGGTCGCCCCGCTCCGCACCGACCCCCGCTTGTCGCCCGCTCTGTCGCCCCGCTCCGCTCCGTGCCCGACCGAAGGAAGCGGCCGCTGTGACCGAGCGCCCGAACGTTGCAACGTTGCAACGCTGCAACCCCGCATCCCAAGCGCACGACCGACGGTCCCTATCGGTCTGACCGAAGGAAACGCCCGCACCCGCCGCTGTGACCGACCCCCCGCTGCTGCACAGCCCCGTTCTCTCGCAGCGACCGAGGAATTCTCCCGCATTGGAGGGGTACGACCGAGAGTCACTCGTCGCAACCCCGCATCCGTCGCACCACTTGCCTCCGTGGGCCCCCCAAGTTCTCCAGAGTTATTGTGGGTTCCCCAAAGGCCCCTAGGACTGCTGTGGGCCCCACCTAGGAGTGTTCTCTTCGACGACTTGCCGCGTACGACGTCGTCGCACGTCGTAGCCCGTCGTCGCACGTGCGAGCTTTGGAATCTGAAATCGTCGCCCGGGTTGATGCTCTGAACTTTCCAGCGAGGAAAATATATTGGAATCAGGACTTGGAGCGCGTTCTATTATTCCAACCCCCGGCGTCGCTACCCGACGCCGGTGTAGCTTTCGCGTCGTGTTGAGGTAACGTTTTGCACCCCTAGGACCCCCAACCCAATTGCATGCTAATCAAGACTAAAATCAGTATTTTCAAAGTATTTTAAATGTTTTAAATTCACTAATCAAGATTAATAATATGGACTTTAGGCCGGTGGACTTGTGCACGTAGATAATTGTGTTTTTTGGACTCATTGGACGGTGTGCTCAGACGTCGTATTTGCAGGCAAGTGAAACTTGCCAACTCTTGTGTAGGGCCATGTTTTTAGGCCACTTACTTGCTTTTAGCGTAAAAGAGACTAGTCAGTGAAATGATATAGCTGGCTAGACGCCTACTTGATCTAGTTTGACAACGAAACTAGATCCGTCACCTAATTGATCTAGCTTGACAACGAAGCTAGATCCAACCCTTTAAACTTGTTGTTCATGCATACTAAACTGTCACGTTTACTTTCCTTATCTGTACGCACTTTTAACTGCCATGCATTGCATTCTACATGTCATCCAAGTTGAATATTGCATTCGTAGCACACGCTACATACTTGTACTTGCTTGTCCTGGCTAGGTGCACCCCTACGCCATACTTGTTAAAAACACTTCCTGGCTCGTGATCCAGAAGCGAGCATACCGTTCGGGGGTAAGGCCCTGGCTCGATACATGTGGGATGGGGTAAGAGTTAAGCGGCCAATCAGCTGGGAGTCTGCCTGATCAGCAACTGCAGCTGTAAGGCGTAAACTCTGGGTGGGGCGGAGTTAAGCGGCCAATCAGTGTGAAAGAAAGTCATTTCAGCTGTAAGGCGTAAACTCTGCAAATGACATGAAAACGTGACTAGAGAAATCCTTGTAATTGTTATTAGTCTTGCCACACTTGCCATGCCATGCTAGCTACTTGTTGTTTTCTTTACCTGCTGCACTCATACTTAAACTGCCATGTCATTGCATCATGCTAGAACTGCTAGGTTGCTCTTACTTGTACTTTCAGTTTCACTTGCACAAGTCTTCCAGACTTGCTGACATGTGCCCCTTTCTCTTTGGGTGTCACATGTTAGACCCTGAGCCAGAGATCGTTGCTGTGTACGTGATGAGTCGCTGACGCTGAGTCTGAGTCCATGATTGCCCAGGAGGATTTTGGTGGACACCGGTGACCATTCTTTGAGTCTTGTTGAGCTTTATTTTGTTTTAGGCCTTTTGTTAGCTGTTGGTGCGTAGCACCGTTGTTTTGTAATTTGTACTTTTGTTGGGCCATGTTTGGGCCTATAGTCTCTTTTCTTTTAGCCTGGTGGCTTTTCTGCGATGTTGGAAACTTATTTTATGGATATTCTGAGATATTTCTTTTGTCTCATTTAATTATTATTATCTTTGTTTCGTTAGCGTTGCAAGGACCTGCCGTTTTAAATTTGATCGACGCTTATCGGACTTGCAGCTTTGTAGCTTCAAGTCTGAGCGGACCTTCTCACGCTTGGCAATGCTCCCCTAGTCCTTACATTAGGAAGGTGATGTGATTCTCTGAAATTAGTGACATGCCATGTTTTATGCAGCCTAGCACTGATTTTGGGATGGGAAGTTATGTAGGTCTGTCAAAACTCCAGCTAAACTCCCCCATCAACCGATTTTGACATGTTTTATTTTGAATAATTAGTTATATATTCTTTGTAATCTGATATGGAAACAGTTGAA
Organism: Scilla litardierei; assembly: GCA_030789695.1. NCBI lineage: Eukaryota > Viridiplantae > Streptophyta > Magnoliopsida > Asparagales > Asparagaceae > Scilla > Scilla litardierei. The sequence goes on from CM061132.1 coordinate 55,255,207, forward strand.
TCACCCTTAGTGTTTCATCCTCAATGTATATCGATCTACAGTAATCTTATATATGGAATGAAGTCAAGATTTCGATGTCAGCTGGTTCAATTGAATAATAAACTATGCTAAATTTACCTACATCCATGCTCCTTAAAAAGTTCCAGCTCTCGACAGGTGTTTTACAGAGCAATTGACCATCATCCTGCAACAGAGCCTACATCACAAAGCTGCTCTCTCTTCGACCAAGTTATGACACCATCTCTCGGTATCTTCATCGCCCCCCGCCCTCATCTGAGAATTTCGGCAAACATGTAATTTGCAATAACAACTAGTTAGCTTGCGTTTGAACCACCTATCCAATTCTATAGAACAAAAACAGCTCCTTTAAAGGGATCCTTAACAGCACAATGCTAGAAAGAAAGCTTCACTTCCACGTCTCCGAAACCCCACATAGGTATCCTCTTCCATTTTCGGTGGAAATACTTTGGTTCGTTTAAACTGAAAATTAGGAGAAAAACAAAGGTTATACTTATTATGTGAATGGCCAATAAATGATAATGGCAAAAGAGAAAAATTATGCAAAAGACACGTTGCAAGACTTGTGCTCAAAAAACTTTACACACACACACATACACACACACACACACACACACACACACACACACACACACACTAGTCGTAACCCGTGCATGCGGGCATGGTTCATTTAAGATTCCACCCTCTCGCGAAATCTTTGTTCCCAAAAATTATTAAAATTTAAAAAACAACAAATTAGCATAAAAATATTTAGCGGAACGAGTGCCTTTTGCATGGGCGCCTTCGGCGCAGAACCACAAATTCAGCACATACGCATTCTACACGGAACAACAAATTTTACGCGGGCGCCTTCCGCACGAAAAACAAATTGGCGTAAAAAACCTGTGCCAGCGGGCACAGTTCATTTAAGATTTTTTCCACGTGAAAACTTTGTTCCCTAAAATATTATTAAAATTTAAAAGAACAATAAATTAGTGTAAAAATATTTAGCGACACGGGAGACTTCGGTGGGAGCACCTTTGACGCGGAACAACAAATTCGGCACATGCGCCTTCGACATGGAACAAAAAATTTGGCACGGATGCCTTTGACAGGGAATAACAAATTTGGCGTGGGCGCCTTTGGCACGAAACAACAAATTGCCGTAAAAAAGCCTGCCCGTGGGCACGGTTCATTTAAGATTTTTCCCTGCGAAATCTTTGCTACCCAAAAATTATTAAAATTTAAAAGAACAACAAACTAACGTAAAAATACTTAGCGACATGGGCACCTTCGGAGCGGAACAACAAATTAGCATAGAACAACTAATTAACGTAAAAACCCCATGAATGTGGGCACGGTTCATTTAAGATCTCCCATCGCGAAATCTTTGTTCCTCAAAAAATTATTAAAATTTAAAAGAACAACAAATTAGCATAAAATACTTAGCGACATGGGCGCCTTCGAGGTGAAACACTAAATTCACGTAGAACAATAAATTCGGCACGGGTGCCTTCGACGCAGAACAAAAAAACATTTTACGGGTGCCTTCGTTGTGGAACAACAAATTAGAGTAAAAAATTTCCCAGACGCCATCAACGCAAACAACAAATTAGCATAAAAAATCCATAAAACCAATATACCAAAATCCAATGTCACTATTCAAAAAAAAATCAAAAGACTGCGCTTAAAGATATACCAATATACCATAAAATCAAAATTTTTGGGTTCAAAATTCACAAATAAAATCGGTATCACCAGTGGATTAAGGAGGCGACACTTCCTCACGAGAATTTCATCGAACATTTGGTGGGTTAGGGTCTTAAAATAACATCCAAGTAAGTCTTCTTCATATGGGCAAGTGGCCAATTGCTGAACATTGTCGCACAAAAAGAAATAATCAGTAGAGGTACACGATTTACCAAGATCAACAAAATGAACAAAGCTTAAACATTGTTACCTGTTGTTGACGCATTCACATCCAACAGTTCATAAATTGCTTCGATAAATTCTTTATAAAATGAAACAACACCTGCAATTTGACACCCATACACCAAATTCAAGCACAAAGATGTTAAGATGTGGAATCAGAGACCTAAAGGTTAAATTATGTCTATAACATGGGTTCCAGTGATGAAAAGAATATGCATCGAGGGTTCTTCTGAATGCAATTTGAGTAATTTAGTCAAACATCTGTAAAAAATTGAAGAAATTTGTTCACTGGAGTCAAAATTAAAAATTTATGCCACTTGGAGCCTAAGCAAATTCGTTCACTGCCTTGCTTTCTCCTGAGATGTAGCAAATTTTGCCCGTCCAGTGAGCTGTCTGTATAAACTACTACATATTCCCTTGAACATAAAAAGATGAAATATTTATAAGAAAAAAATTTGAATAGCGAAGGATTCATGAAGTTGAAACCGTTACCTATAAAATGTGAGTCCCTGAAGAAAGAAGCCTTTTTTTCCCTAAAATGGAAATAGATTTGAAAGAAGAAGCAGAAGGCGTTTTCATTGCACCTAAACAAAAAAGAAAAACACCAAATAAAAAATCTTTTAAGAACCGACCTGAAGCAGTTAGTAAAACCAAATCAAAAGGAAGCACATGTGATTTGTAAGAGGAAGCTTTGGGTTTAGGATTTTTAAACACATGCGAGTGATCGTTGAGAGCGAGTCCGTACCTTTGAGAGCATAAGCAAGCGATCATTGAGCAGGAGGAGTGAAATGGATGAATACAGTGTAGAGGTTGAATTTTTAATGGGGCTTTTTAACAGATCTGATTTCTACAGCCGTTGGGGTTTTAAAATGGACAAAGGCAGTCGGAGGAGACAACATCTAACCCACAAAAATGACTAATCCGAACTGGTTAGATTCCCCCCCTCCCCCCAAAAATTTTTGGTTGCCATCATAAATTTTAAATTTTTTGATGATGACTGATGCAGCTATATTGGAATGAGAAAATATGGGGTTCAAATTCTTTTCCCCCCAAAAATCATTCCCTCCCATTTATTTCCCCCAATTTTTTAACACAAATTACATACGTTGTCCTAGTCACCATCCCAGTCACCATCTTTGTCCTAGTCATCTTGTCCTAGTAGGACAAATATTCAAAAAATGCTCTCAAAAGTAACATAGACATTTTCAATGTGTGTTTCTTAAAATTTGTTAGGTGTGTACCAGATATAGAATAACTACATTCACATACAAAATTCTTAGTCGGCATACATAAGAAAAATGCTACTCAAACTACTTGTAATGCAGCTATAATATGGCTTAAAACGAACTAATTCTACATGCACTACTTATAATGAGGTTAGTATGGCTTATGTTGCAAATTAAAACACTTTCCATGAAGTTGCATAATAGTAGACACAAATCAAGAAACAACAAAAAAATAAAATAAAAAACAGTTTGTTTATTAATGCAATTCCTTTTTGTTTGTACCTTGGTTTATGTTTTCAGCGCAGTTATGATGTCAAACAGTAATTTACATTTATCTTAAACCAAGTACAACTCATACAATTTGATCACCTTTTCTATTGATAACAACATAAGCAAAATGTTTTCTTTATGTGAGTAATTGGAAAAAAATCCCAAATTGGCGAATATCTAATAAGAAACCAGACCAACCAAGAGACATTGAATAATCCACTTTGCAGTCAATCACCAGCAGAAGTGTGCACTAATAACAATACATATGTCAAAGCACATGAAACATACCCGAGCTATATTTGGTTATATATGGTGTTCACGTGTGCATATGTATGGTGTTCAAGTGTGCCATAACTTTTTGGTTAAGGACATAGCTAGGAAACACATGTTTTTAGGTGCACCCATGCATCCTAGGAAACACAGTTGTTTCATGCGGAAACATGAACACATGGCGTGGGTGTGGGAAAAATGAACACATGGCGTGGGAAACATAGCTTTTTCATGTTGAGAGCATATTGGCAAAGTTGAATTAAATATAACTGTGCATGGGATATGAAATTACATAGAGCACCCATATGAATAAAACAGAACTTGGCATTATGAATAAGTAAATTTCATAATTCTGTTTCCTGTAAATTTTGAATTTTGAATTTCTCCTTTCGTGTAAATTTACACATTTTTGCACATGCATATGTATGTATTCAAAAATACTCCTTTTGTGTAAATTTCTAAATTAAACAAAACCTTAAAACCCTAAATTTTATTATCAAAAGAAAAAAATCAGCGTTACCTTCTTCTGATTCGTGTAAACGGACTGCATAGTCCTAGTGAAATCGTTGTCATATGTGACCTGATGTTGATCCAGCTCGTTGTCTTCTTAAACAAAAACAGCAAGAAGTAAATCAAACAACCAGCGATCAGACATAAAAACAACAATAAATCCATCAAACAACCAGCAATCAAACACAAATGGATTCGATGATGGAGAGAGATAAATTTACCTGAAAGGATCTCATCTGAATATTGATTCCCCTGCAATCAGAACATGAAATAGTTAGGTTCATGATGGTGTAGGAAGTTATATGTTTCTTATTCTCATATGTGGCTATTTTTGCAGCCACATCAGAATTGAAGAGTGAGCTCAAAACTGAAATTTTGTTGAACGCTTCTCGCGAGTGGTAAAAAAATTGAAGCAAAAAATCTAGGAATTTGATTGTGGAGGTAAATATACGGGCGGTACACATACATCTGAGCTCAGAGCTCAAATGAGGAAGACAGTCAAGCATAAATTATGTCATATGTGAAGACGACAATAACAACATTTAACATTAACCACATCCTCTCTTAAAACACCACTCCTAAACATCTTGATTGGTACAAACAAATACTACTGGTTAAAAATTTTAAATTTCAACATCTTGATTGGTACAAACAAATACAACAGGATAAAATTTTTAAATTTCAACTTTGTCTTCCTGGGAGGTTCCTGGATAAAAATTAAAGTAAAATATTCCAGAAAAAATTGAAAAAGAAAATCCTCGTACCTTAGAATAGATAATGAATTTAACTTAAGATTTCACTCACCATGTCGACATTTGGTATATTAAGTCCACGGGCAGCAACATCAGTAGTCACTAAAATATTGAAGCGACCATCACGAAAGCTTGAAAGTGTTCTTTCCCTCTGATTCTGTGAAATGTCACCATGCAGAGCCTCACATCCAAAACTCCGAGACATACCATATGCCAACCTATTTGCTGTTTGAGTGAAAATTGTACATTTTTCCCCTTTTGCATGTTCTTGATTTATTTTTAGCAAATAAAAAATGACAACTTCAAGTCACATTGTGGAAACGATTGTATGGAAGAATACTAGAAAATGCTACCATGATTAGAGGCCCAAGAATGTGTGGCTTTCCATAACTGTCTATTGCAATGGAATATAGTGTAATCCATTCTACTAACCTAAGGAAAAGACAATTATAAATCAGCTTACCCAATGACTAAAAAGATCTCAAAGTGAACTATCAACATTAGTTCAAAAGAAACTTGGAACATGAAATAAAATCTTAAAAGGACCTCAACGACAAATTACAAAGCATGAAATTCAGAAAAAGACAAATGAAATAGACTAAACAATTTCTGGCAGCAGTGTTCTCAGTTTTAAAATGCACGTTGAGAATGATCTCAGTGTTCTCAGTGTTCTCAGTTTAATTTTCCAGTAGTCTTCCAGCATTTTCTAGTATTCTAATTCCAGCAGTGTTCTCAGTTTTTTCAGTATTCTTAGTCTCAATTCAAAGATGGCACATACTTATTCCAACGTTCACATGTTTAGAATGATCTCAGTTTTTTGTTCCTTTATAAATATTCACTCTTGAAAAAAATTGCCCCCGAAACCCCAACAAAAATCAAAATTCCAAACGCTCACCTCAAGAATCATCTCACAGATGGCATCGGCGATCCCCTCCACGTGCTCCCTCTACTCTCCGCCGATGATTGTGAGCTCCGTTATGATCGGCTTCAAGTTGATCGTGGCTCCGACAGCAATTCCTCGGAGCCAGGGGAGGGCGATGAGCAGGGGAGGGCCGCCACTTCTTTGAGCGTAGGTGGAGGTGGCAGAGGGCAGGGGCGGAGGGGGAGGAGTGACGGATGACGAAGAGGTTGAGGGCGGCGGCGAGGAGCTTAGGAGAGAGGGAGGGCCGTGGGCTGAGGGTTGCGTAGGGGGCCGAGGGGGAGGGGGTTGGGGTCACGAAAGTGGAGAGGGATGGGGTTTTGGTGAGTGAGAAATAGAGAATTTGGAGGGTTGCGTTTGGAGTCCCCCCCCCACAAACTCTTTATTATTTTGAGTTTCCCTCCAAGATACAACTTCCCCCCAATTGTTACATTATTTTTTTCAAATTCAAAAACATCCCTCAACCCTTCCCTCCAAATTACACAACACTTTAATTCAATTTCTCTTCTTCCAATTTCTCTTATTCAATTTCTCTTCTCTTAACCAAATTCTTATCTAAATTGTAATAACCACATTCTCTTATCCTAATTTCTCAACTCTTATCCAATATCTCTTATCCAAAAAACCATGATAACATCCCTCTTTTATAGTGTGTGTATATATATATATATATATTGAAAAGTAAGTTAGGTAATATATTAATAAATATACACAAGTACAATACGGTTTACTGGAGGAAACATGACGTAATGGAGAGAGGAGCGGACACATGCGTCGTCACTCTCTACCATCGGCCAGTTCCCAAGTAGACCGTCATGAAATACAACAATGGGGAAAGCAAATTGTGAAAAGCCAAACATTGAATAGCTAAACACCCCAGGTTGAATTGCCCATTGACAATTTCCTGGTACAGGAGAATAAAGCCCACCCCAAGAGCAATGTCACAAGCCCTGCAGCCTTTAGCGAGAGAGGCAAAAGATTGCCGCCTGCTGTCAAAGAACTCACGCCTGGGCACTAGCCAGGGTCCAACAGGTCCCAGTTTTTAAGCAGCTCCCTTGTGCCGAGCTCCTCACTTGATGCATCTTCATTTCGGAGGACAAGCCTAAAATCAAAAGATATGTCCTCAAAAAGGACAGTCTTGGGTCTCTTGGATTTATCAAATACGCGCCTGTTTCGTTCACCCCAGAGATGCCACACCATGGCAGCTAGTAATGTCTTTGATAGTAGGGAGAGAATTCCCTTGCTTCCAAATTTTGTTGCAATGTGGTTTCCAATATCTTCCAGCCGTTGGAATTGAGCAGTAGAACCAAGCTTCAGAAGAGCCCGCTGCAAGATATAAGAAGAGTAGGAGCATTGGAAGAAAATGTGTTCAGTACTTTCTAACTCACCTTCCTCACAGAGCCAGCAATCAGTAGGTGTATTCAAACCCCATTTTGTTAGTATGTCTCTTGTCAAGAGTTGGACTTTGAAAGCTCGAAGGAGGGTCAGGGACATCTTTGGAATGTTGTTTCGATACCATATCAGTTTGTAGAAGGGAAAGGGATCACCTTTGGTTCGAATATTATTACAGGCTTCTTTGAATTTGAAGTGGGGGCTAGGCTTCCATTCCCACGTGTCAGATCCTGGGATTAAAATAATTTGCCGCAACATGTGGCCCACTTGCTGGATTGAGGGATCATCAATCCAGCGGCTCCCATCCCAGTAATCACATACCCGCCTGCTACTAGCTCCAGAAGGAATACTAAAAAGAGTTTTTAAGGGCCCGCACGGTAACCAATTATCGTGCCTAAACAGGGTATCACGGCCATCTCTTACCTTCCGCATAATAAGCTCCTTAGATAAGTTTCGGCAGCTTATGCGAAACTTCCATGTTCCAGAATGCAAAACAGACCATTTTGTTTCATAGAAGGAGACCACATCCCTATATTTGCGTCTCATATACTCAGCCCAAAGGCCTTTAGCCTGAAGCAACCTCCACGTGAGCTTAATACCCGCTGCCAAATTAATGTCTTTTAAGAGTCTAAGCCCCTCACCTCCTTCAGATTTTGGTTTGCACGAATCTTGCAAAGCCCAAGATTTAGTGGTACCCCAAATGAAGCGCCGACATAAAGACGTGATGGTACGAAGGATAGTGGATGGCATTCTGTATACATGTGACCAGAAAGCTACCATCCCATATATCACAGATCTCACCAGCTCAATTCGTCCTGCGATAGACAAGGCCGAAGAAGTCCAGCCGCCCAGTCTTTTTTTGCATTTGTCGACCAGTCTGCTATACATGTGAGATTTAGGATATTGTGGGGATAGAGGCAACCCCAAGTAAGTGATGACGGAAGTCCCCTGCGTTACTCCTAAATAATCTGCCAGGTAATCCTTGTTTTTGACCCCTTTACTAAACATAGCCACACTTTTCCCCCAGTTTGTTTCAAGCCCTGTATAATTTTTGAATTCCTCCAGCAAATTCTTTAGCCCATTAAAGGATCTTCGATTAGCACGACAGAAAACTAACAAGTCATCCGCAAATAACAAGTGAGAAATTGATCTAGACCGCCTCATAGGTTGTATGGAGCCTTTGGCATGATATTTCGCCAGGAGGAGAGAAAAAGATTCCATGACAATAACAAATAAAAAGGGAGAGAGGGGGTCACCTTGTCTCAGCCCTCTATTTCCAGCAAAGAACCCAACTGGGGAGCCATTAACAATAACAGAGAAAGATGGCGTAGAAATGCACTCATGGATCCATCTGATGAAGGTGTACCTGAATCCCATCTGGTGAAGAATGAATAGCACGAATTCTCTGTTTACACTATCAAAAGCATTTCTTAGGTCCAGTTTGAGGCAGGCTCTAGAACCCATAGGGTTACTGAAATCTCTAATCTGCTCATGGGCCAACAGGGTGCAGTCAGAAAGTAGTCTATCATGGAGGAAGGCCGCTTGATTAGGGGAACCTAGATCATGAATAACCAATTTCAGTCTGTTGCAAATAATCTTGCTGATGACCTTGTAGATGACATTGCAGCATGCAATGGGCCGATAATCTCCTATGCAGGAAGCATTGGTGCTTTTTGGGACCAGAGTCAGAAAGGTGTGATTAACCTGACGCAGTAGAGATCCAGATCTGAAGAAGGAATGAACCGCAGCAGCAACTTCAGTACCAATGAGACCCCAATGGTGTTGGAAGAAGAACCCATTGAAACCATCAGGTCCAGGGGCCTTATTGGTCCCTATTTGAAAAACTGCAGTCTTAATTTCATCCATTGATGGCATCCTCTCAAGCCATGTAGCAGCCTCACCTGTTAATTTCCTTTTGGTGACAAGTTTTGGAAATACCTGCCAGTAGTGGGATTGATTGTACAAATCTACATAGTACTTCCTTGCCTCTGATTTTAGCTCCTCATATGATTTACTCTGACCCCCATTAGCATCCACAAGGTGACATAGATTGTTATGACAATGACGAGCACGCATGGCATTGTAGAAGAACTTCGTGTTCCTGTCGCCCAATTCCAACCAATCTTGCCTGCTTTTCTGTCGGAGCATCTCCTCTTCAGCAGCTAGAAGATTGGCAAGTTCAACGGATAGTTTCCGCTCCATATCCTGGAGATTCTGGTCGTGGTGGATAGCGCTTTGTGCTCTGACATCTTCCAACTTGGCTCGGCAAAGGAGAATATGATTGTTAGATTGATGGTTCCTCACCCAGGAGCGAATAACCAGCTTTAATCTCCGTAATTTATGGACCAGGCTGAACATATAAGTCCCATAAATGGGCTCCCTCCAGGAGGTTTCCACAATGTCATTGTATCCTGGTAGATTAGACCAATGATTGAAATATTTGAATGGCTTCGGGTCAGAATGTACCTGGGTGTGAAGATGCACCATCATAGGGGAGTGGTCACGAGTGTGTGGATCCAAGTACTCAAAGTATGAGAATGGGAGTTTATCGATCCATTGAACATTGCATAAGATCCTATCCAGCTGGGCTGTAATCCGTTCCCTGCCAAAGCGTCTGTTGCACCAACTGTGACGAGCACCTGTACTTTTGAGCTCTTGAATGTGACAATCTCGAACACATTGGCTGAAATCATTTGCCATGCAAGCTTCAATTCTTCTCCCCCCTATCTTGTCCTTAGCATGCAGAACACAATTAAAGTCTCCCCCTACCAACCAAGATGCCTTTGAAAAACTTGCTGCCAATCCCTTCAAATGGTTCCATAAATCCCGCCTCTCCAAACTGCTGTTAGAACAATATACCCCAGTTAAAATAAATTCAAATCCCCCAATATTTGTACAACGAATAGTGATTTGTTGCGGTGATACAGAAATGAATGTTGGCTTCTGACGTGCGTTTATATTTCATATATTCACGAACGTTTTCTTTTGTGTTTCTCCGTGTTTTTCCGCCGTCTCTTATTCGTTTTCGTGTATTTTCCCGTTTTCTTTCACTTTTCTTTGTTTATCCATGATTGCAGGGGATTGACCACGTAGGGGACGTTTAACGATGATATCCCAAGTCCCCGGAGCAACGGGAGAAGTCACGCGTGATCCAGGGGGTCGAACGCCAAAGAATTCATCTTTCAACCCCTCACCCGATCAGTTGGTCATCTCCAACCGATCAGGTGATGCACGCGTGCACCAACCGGTCCCTGCCGCAGCTCACGAAGAAGCCACCCGACCGGTTCACAGACCGGTTCAGCGGGGGCTGTTCTCTGTTTTCTCGAAGCAAAGCGCCAACCGATCAGGTGACTCTCACCCGATCGGTTCATCTGTAGCTGAAAAAGAAGAGCTGAAGACACAGATGTCGAACCGATCGATTAACCCGACTGCTTCAAGATCCAACCGGTCACTCAAGAACTCACCCGACCGGTTCATGTGATCGGGTGAAAACTCGCCGTTTTCTAATATTTATTTGTAACGGATCAACCGATCGGTTGACTTTTCAACCGATCGGTTGATGCGACGGTCTATAAATAGAACCCCTAGGGTTCCAGAAACGAGAGCTGTTATTTTTTCTACTGTTTTATTTCCCCGTGACGGCTGTAATTGTTACTCTTTTGTAAGTTTTTAGATCTTTCTAAAATTTTAGTATTGTCTTTATTACTCTATTACTTCCGCATTGCAATTGTCTGATTATGATTCCAACGGTTAAATTTCATTTAGATCGCTTTTTCATGAATTTTTATGAGTAGTTCCCAAATCTGGGATTTTGGTGGAAACCCCTTCGGGGGCTCTTCCCGATGCGTCCATAGGGTTAGGAAATCGATAGGGAGTAGGAATCTAACGGTTACGCGGGGTGTTTCATTGTCATCGGCGGGAAAAAGACCGCCTTTGACCGTCAGGCCAAGGGGGAATAAACTTGGCGGTTGACTCCCTAGCCATAGCTCACACCCTTAGCGTAGACGCCGAATCCTAGCACGCGGGAGCGGCAGGATGAGACATTGGGAGATATCGTTGCGGGCTTAGTGCTCCCGGGATCGATCAGTGTTAATGGACACGGGAGTGCCCACTGATCGAATCCGGGAAGTCCGGTGTATCATCCTGGGCACCGACCGGAATATCGGGCCTATGGGACGCCGGTATCACTTTCAGAGGCAACGTCTCACCATTAGACCCTAATCCCGATCGCTATCCATACCCGTAGGCCGCGTCGGCGAGAGTCTCTCGTCGGGTTGGAAACCAAAGTCCCGGGTTTTCTTTCTTGTTGTTCATACCCATTTATTTCCTTTCGTGACAGCCATTCACCGATTCGGGCTAGCTCGCCCCTCAGGGTGATTTAGGTCCTACCTGACCCAAGCACAACCTCGCCTCCCTGAGTTCGATATTCCCGCACCCTACACTAACCGTGAAACTTGCGGTAAACGACACCGCGCCGTCGCGATCTCTTGCGGGCGCCGGTCAAGTTTATGGCGCCGTTGCCGGGGAGGCAACGTGCTTGTTATTCTAGGATCTCATGAACCCTCGTGTCTAGCTCATATCCCTACCTCGCGATAATTTTCGCATTCTCCTTTTTTTCTTTTTTTCTTTTCTTATTTTTATTTCTTATTTTATCTGTTTCTTTCCACTTGTCGCTTCACGGGTGTTTGTTGTTTTTCATGCGCATGAGTTCAAGGAGTCTTGACGACTTGATTCCCCTCGATCCAGAGATTAACGCCACCCTTAGGCGTTTGGCCGCCGAGAAGCGAAGTGAAGAAGATGTTGCATGCAGTTTCAGGAGACATCTGGGATCACTCTCACCATATCCGCTGTTTGGCACAGAGCTTAGCAGAATCACTGAATACTTCGAATATATTATCCCTCCTGTCCGCCTCCGTGGAAGGCCAGAGATATCGAGATGCGCAAGAGCACCTTGCCAGGCAACTCCCTTTCCCCATGGAGAAATGGCGTATATCGACAACCTTGGTCTCGAATGTGGTGAAGAAGAGTCAGCCGCAGAGTTGTGTCAGGAGAACCACCCGACCAGGTTTGGAGGCGACGCTGAACAGGAATCAATCTACCCCTTGCAGACTTCTATTGAGCGTCCCCGGTCTTTGGACAATGGAGAAGCTGGAAACGGTTGTGGAGAATCGTCGATGACTGAAACCTGTTTTCACCTACAAGCCTTCTTCCCGGATAATTATGATGAGCTCGGAAGAGACCCGGTGCGTCCCTCGATCGTTCCCACTATACCCTGCGAAATTTCACCGCTAGGAGCCACGGTCGAGGGTGAGATTCCGAATTCTGGCTCCAGTGAAATCCACGAAGAACTCCTTTCCCTTGAGGATACTCAGCTTGAAAAGTATGCGTTAGGGCCCTAAGAAGTTGAGATGAAAGAATTACCGCCGGGACTTAAATATGAATATTTGGGAGCAGGCTCGACCCTTCCGGTTATAGTTAACTCTTCACTACCCGAGGACCAAATGACCAAACTTCTTGAAGTTCTAAAAAGGTTTAAAGGAGTTTTCGGATATGCAATCGAGGATTTAAAAGGGGTTAGCTTAGGGCTTTGCTCACACAGAATTCTGCTTGAAGATGAGCAAGCCTCCTCGATTGAGCCACAGCGGAGGTTAAATCCCATAATGATGGAAGTTGTGAAGAAAGAGATTGTTAGGCTTCTACATGCCGGTATTATATACCCTATCTCCGATAGTCGTTGGGTTAGCCCGGTACACGTTGTACCCAAGAAGGGAGGAATGACGGTGGTTCGCAATGAAAAGAACGAGCTTGTACCAACGAGGACCGTTACGGGGTACATGATGTGTATTGACTATAGGAAGCTGAACAAGGCTACAAGGAAGGATCATTACCCCCTCCCCTTTATTGACCAGATGCTCGAGAGGCTGGCGAAGCATAATTATTTCTGTTTTATGGACGGGTATTCAGGATTTCTTCAAATCCCTATTCATAATGATGACCAGGAGAAGACGACTTTCACTTGCCCATTCGGGACGTACGCCTATAGAAGAATGCCGTTCGGGCTTTGTAACGCCCCTGCTACATTCCAAAGACTCATGTCCGCTATCTTCTCCGACTACTCCCAAGACATCATGGAGGTTTTCATGGACGACTTCTCAGTCTACGGAACTAAATTTGACTCGTGCCTCAGTAATCTCACTAAGGTCCTGGAGAGATCTCAAGAAAAGGGACTAGTCCTAAACTGGGAGACGTGTCACTTCATGGTCCAAGAGGGAGTTTTGCTGGGACACATCATCTCTTCGAGGGGAATCGAGGTTGATAAGGCTAAAGTCGAAGTGATTGAAAAGCTTCCACCACCGCACAACCTTCGAGGAGTCTGTGGTTTCTTAGGACATGCGAGATTTTATCGCCGCTTTATAAGAGAATTCTCGAAGATTTCCAGGCCTCTGACCCAGCTCCTCGTGAAGGACGCACCTTTCGTCTTCAGCGAGGAGTGTATGGAGGCCTTCCGCACTTTGAAGCAAGCTTTGATTTCCGCACCCATAATACAGCCACCAGACTGGGAACTCCCCTTTGAGCTGATGTGTGACGCTAGTGATTATGCGGTTGGTACCGTCCTAGGGCAGAGGAAAGATAAAAATCTTCATGTCATATATTATACGAGCAAAACCCTTGATGCCGCCCAAAGAAATTATACTACCACGGAAAAGGAATTCCTCGCGGTGATCTACGCCATGGATAAGTTCCGACAATATCTCGTTGGCGCCAAGGTGATCGTACACACGGATCACGTGGCTCTTAAATACCTATTGAACAAGAAAGAAGCCAAGCCACGACTCATCAGATGGATTCTCCTCCTCCAGGAGTTTGACCTGGAAATCAGAGAAAAAAAGGGGGCGGAGAATGTTGTCGCCGATCACCTGTCCAGGATGCCCACTCTCGATTTAAATGCTACACCGATCGATGATTCACTCCCTGACGAGCATCTCTTCTCTGTATCTTCCTCCTGGACCCCTTGGTACGCCGACATCGCAAATTATCTGGCTTGTGCCATCGTTCCCCACAATGTGAGCTTTCAGCAGAAGAAGAAATTTTTCCATGAAGTCCGCAAATTCTATTGGGATGACCCCCACCTATACAAAACCTGCAATGATGGGGTGATACGAAGATGCATCCCTGAAACTGAGGCGACTTCCATCATTTCCCACTGCCACGGGCAGCAATGTGGAGGGCACGCGAGCACCTACAAGACCACCGTAAAAATCCTCCAAAGCGGATTTTACTGGCCTACGCTCTTCAAGGACACACATGTTTATGTCCAAGCCTGCGATAGGTGCCAAAGAGCTGGGAATATCTCCAAAAGAAATGAGATGCCTCAACACTACATCCTAGAGATAGAAATCTTCGATGTATGGGGAGTGGACTTCATGGGACCGTTCCCTTCTTCCCCGGGGAACCAGTACATCTTGGTGGCCGTAGACTACGTGTCGAAATGGGTAGAAGCGGTGGCCAGTCCAACCAACGACTCCAGAGTGGTGGCCAAGTTCTTTAAAAGCAACATCTTCCCGCGGTTCGGTGTGCCTCGTGTCCTGATCAGTGACGGAGGAAGCCACTTTATAGAAAAGAAATTTGAGGCCCTCTTAAAAAAATACGGGGTACAACACCGGGTGGGGCGTGCCTACCACCCGCAGACCAGCGGTCAGGCAGAAGTCTCTAACAGGGAGATTAAAAGCATACTAGAAAAGACAGTGGCCAATTCCAGGAAGGACTGGTCATCGAAGCTCCCCGACGCGCTTTGGGCTTACAGGACGGTATTTAAAACTCATATCGGCACAACTCCCTACCGGCTCGTCTATGGGAAAGCTTGCCATCTTCCTGTGGAATTGGAACATAAGGCGTATTGGGCGGTTAAGAATCTGAACTTCGACACCAAGAAGGTAGGAGTGCACCGGCAGCTACAACTCAATGAAATCGACGAAATCCAGCTCAATGCCTGTGAGAACGCCAAGATCTACAAGGAGAAGCTGAAGCGGTGGCACGATAAGCGAATCTTAAGGAGGGAATTCAAAGAAGGGGACTTAGTTCTCCTGTTCAACTCACGGCTGAAGCTCTTTCCTGGGAAACTCAAGTCAAGATGGTCGGGACCGTTCCGCGTCACCAAGGTTTTCCCGCATGGGGCTATCGAGATAATGGGAAGGGATGAGCCGTTTAAAGTAAACGGGCAGCGTCTGAAACACTATGCAGTAGGAGAACCAGAATTCTCTCCGGTCGGACCCCCCACGAGCGACAACTCTTCCTCTAACCCTCCGGATCCAAATTGACCACTGCTGCGGGCGTCGAGCCAACGACGTTAAACAAGTGCGCTTCATGGGAGGCAACCCATGTTCTAAACTTAAGCTTCGTTTTGTAGTATTTTTTCCACTTTATTTTTCTCCATTTTTATAAATAAATCCAGCCGAATCTACTTCCATGAAGGAACTCAGGCATTTCTTGGGGTTTGCAGAAAAACAAGGACTCAACAGATCGGGTGGGTTCCCACACGATCGGTTGGGACGTGTCAGATACGAACCAAGATCTATGCCCGATTGAACCGATCGGTTGAACAAACGAGGAGACCGGGTGACAGACCGGGTGAGCTGGGGAGAACTCTCGGGAAATTCTTGGGGAAACCCAACCGATCGGTTGAGTTCGAGCACGATCGGTTGAAGCGACCGGGTGGGCAGCTCTCAATTCTCGGGAAAAACTTGGTAAGCGGCCAACCGATCGGTTGACATTCAACCGACCGGTTCGCCTGTAGATGTTGGCCGACTAGAACTTTCGAAGTTTGGCTACCCGATCGGGTGGGTTCCCACCCGATCGGTTCATTTTCGACCCTATAAATAACCTTGACACACGGCGGCCGCCACCCGACCTCAGAAAACCCACTTCACGCGATTTCACACCCTCCAGCTGTAGAATCGACTTCCTCGACCCTACATCCTGTCCCTAAACCCTCATCCCCACTCGCTCCCATACTTCCCCACCTCCACCACCTCGCCATCGTGGACATTCCATCATTAAAACCCTCAAACCCTAACCCTAGCCCCAAAATTTTCAAAGTTCTGTTCTTGTCGGATCAGCGAGCGGCGGCTTCCCGGATTGTTTCCTCCTATTACGCGAGACCCCCAGGCGCTTGATCTTGCCACATCGATGGGTAACATTCTTCCACTCTGCACATCTTCAACTTTATCTGTAATATCATAAATTGGTGTGGTATCTGTTTCACTTGCCCTATATCCATCTTAAGTTTGCCACCCACATAGCCGCTATGTCTAAGAAAGGGAAAGAAATTGCATCATCTTCGCGCCGTGATCCGCTCCACGGCCCTTTTTCCCCCTCTTTCCTTGGCATAAACCCTTCTACGGAAGAGCAGTCTGACCGGTTGCGAGCACTGCTTCATCGTCCGATGAGACCTACACTCTTCACCGATCGCCCCACACTCGAAGCTCTAGGGCTTTCGAACGGCATCGGCAGAATTGTCAACTGTATCGGGTGCCATACCCTCTCTCACATCCATGCTCACACACACAGAAATCTCACGCTTGAATTCCTCAGTTCCCTCGAGTTGTGTGATGGAGGTTTCTCCTTCCGAGCTTTCAATTGTGACTTTTCTCTGGGTTTCATCGAGCTGAACAATATCCTTAATCTCCGTCACCCCGATCTTAATACTGAACATTCCACCCACGATCGAACTGACATTTACTCTCAATTTCGGGCTGATGGTGTTTGGCAAAGATTTACCCGGTACACCACCTTTCCACCTGAGGCTCCTGCCTCCTACATTATTCACCCGTGTTACCGCCTCGCCCATTGCATCCTCGCCAACACTGTTTTCGCTCGCGTGGATGTGTCCACTGTATCTAGGGATGAGCTCTTCTTTCTCTATGCCATGTCCGATGACAGGATCCTTGGGCACATCCCTATGCCCATAAACACCGCTTATTGGATCATCCACGAAATTTTCGCTGTTAGCCGCGCCACTTCTGGTTCCATCTGTTGTGGTGGGATGGTCACTCTTATTGTGAGCTGTGTTCTGAGGGTACCCCCCGACCTCCCGATTTTACCTGGACGTAGCCGTATTGATCGCGATTACTTGATCGACATCAATATGCTCACTCCCTTCGGTGAAGACCGTGCTGTCTACCTCTACAGCCCCGCCTGCGAACCTTTCGCAATCCTGCCACCTTTGGCCCCTTTGCGGGTACCCTATGCCCCGTCTCGCCTTCCTTGGGAGTTTTGCCCCGATCCTTGGTATTCTCCATTAGTGCATCTACCACCCTTGGATCCTCCCGATTGGCACCCAACTGTCGGCCCACTTAGTACGATCTTATTCCACCACAGCCCACCGGTGCACATCGATCTTCCCGTGCTCCAGCCTGTCGCCCCTCCTTCACCCATAGGCACACCCTCCTCTTCCTCTGAGGATTCTTTCATTCACTACTCCCCTCCCTACTCCCCCTCCCCCTACCATTCCAGTACCAGCGAATCTGATTTACTCCCCCTTGCACGTCTCTGCATTTCATTGATCATATCATTTCGCTAGCACTTTCTGGTCTAGCTTGGGGGATGTCCATTTTTGTGTGCTGTCGTGTTTTGTTTGTTTTTCTCATTTTTGTGTGTGTGCTTGTTTTTCACTTTTTTGAGTATCGTGTCATGTGATTTTATTTTTATTTTCGTATTGTTCGATTTTGATCTTTCTTTCTTTTTCAGTTTCATCTATGTGTTTTCCTCGTTTTCATTTCTTTTCGTGTCAGTGCGTATTTCCCCCCCATTTTCATTGCCCTCCCGTACTCACTCATATTGCATTGAGGGCAATGCAAACTTCAGCTTGGGGGAGTCGCACTGTGTGCGTCATTTGAGTCCTTCTTTTCGTTTATTTGAGTCGTTTTTCCCCGTGTTTTTCTTTTTTTTTTCTCTTTTCTTCTTTTTTAGCTCTTTCTCCTAGAGATGAATCCTATGATGAATCGCCACAAAGTCACACACACCTAGCATTGCATTGATAATCACACTCACTAACCCTAGGATTTCGAGTCCTCTTGCATTTCATGCATCGTGGGTCCACTTAGCTTTTTGTGAGTCGTGTGTCGTGACTAGCATTTGGTGTGCTTCTGCTTTGTGATTTACTTTATATACCTGTCCAGGAATGACCCCTAGACTATCATGCTCCGATTTTGAATATGCGGTATTTGTTTTCACTATATGCATGGTATATTTATATCGTATACTTCGATTCGCATGCGTCGGGATTCCACAACTAAGGACTAGGATAACCCATTTAGCCTAAGCTCTATTTAGCAAGAATAGTTTCTTTTTCCCGAGTATTTAGATTTCGACTTCTTTTTTGTTTTACTTGGTGCAAATCCCCTCGTCGTGTACCGTTCTCCCACTTGGGAGAGTACACATGTGTAAAGCCAAAAACCCAAAAATCCAAAAAAAAGGGAGAAAAGAAAAGAAAAACCCAAAAAGAAAAGAAAAGAAAAAGATTGTATAGCCAAAAAGCCAAAAAATATGCAAATACCCAAAACCCAAAAAAATTCCCGTGTGAATATTTTCCTACTTGCCGAGAATAAAGGGAAGGCGAGAATTTGCACCGAGTGTTCTTCTCCACATCATCTCAACCCCCGTCGTTATCAAAAACACTTGGCTTAGGAACTTTTTTAGCTAGTATCTAAGCTATAATGGCGTGATTTCCTTAACCCTAGTTGTGGAGTCCCCGATGCATGATACGCTTCTATTCCCACTCCTCTCATGCATGCTTGAGCTTATATTCGCCGCTTAATTCAATTCGGATCGATATTTTGGGTCATTTCTTGGATTTGTGTATATCGAGCCTCATAGCACATCGTAGAAAGCATCACCATTTGCTAGCACACGACCACGCTCACTCGCGCTTCACTGCGTGGACCCACGACACTTATTCGGACTCGCATTCCTAGGTTTAGTGGTGTGATTTGGCGTTTGCTTGCTTGGTGTGTCGTTTTTGATTTTGGTGGCTCTGATGGAAGATCTAGGGCTTAGAGTTTTCTTTTTCTTTCTTCCTCTCTATTTTTCCCTTCCGAGCTCCTACTCTCACTCGTCTTCCTCGAGGACGAGGAAGAGTTCATCTTGGGGGATTTTGACGTGCGTTTATATTTCATATATTCACGCACGTTTTCTTTTGTGTTTCTCCGTGTTTTTCCGCCGTCTCTTATTCGTTTTCGTGTATTTTCCCGTTTTCTTTCACTTTTCTTTGTTTATCCATGATTGCAGGGGATTGACCACGTAGGGGACGTTTAACGATGATATCCCAAGTCCCCGGAGCAACGGGAGAAGTCACGCGTGATCCAGGGGGTCGAATGCCAAAGAATTCATCTTTCAGCCCCTCACCCGATCGGTTGGTCATCTCCAACCGATCGGGTGATACACGCGTGCACCAACCGGTCCCTGCCGCAGCTCACGAAGAAGCCACCCGAACAGTTCGCAGACCGGTTCAGCGGGGGCTGTTCTCTGTTTTCTCGAAGCAAAGCGCCAACCGATCGGGTGACTCTCACCCGATCGGTTCATCTGTAGCTGAAAAAGAAGAGCTGAAGACACGGACGTCGAACCGATCGATTCACCCGACTGCTTCAAGATCCAACCGGTCACTCAAGAACTCACCCGACCGGTTCATGTGATCGGGTGAAAACTCGCCGTTTTCTGATATTTATTTGTAACGGATCAACCGATCGGTTGACTTGTCAACCGATCGGTTGATGCGACGGTCTATAAATAGAACCCCTAGGGTTCCAGAAACGAGAGCTGTTATTTTTTCTACTGTTTTATTTCCCTGTGACGGCTGTAATTGTTACTCTTTTGTAAGTTTTCAGATCTTTCTAAAATTTTAGTATTGTCTTTATTACTCTATTACTTCCGCATTGCAATTGTCTGATTATGATTCCAACGGTTAAATTTCATTTAGATCGCTTTTTCATGAATTTTTATGAGTAGTTCCCAAATCTGGGATTTTGGTGGAAACCCCTTCGGGGGCTCTTCCCGATGCGTCCATAGGGTTAGGAAATCGATAGGGAGTAGGAATCTAACGGTTACGCGGGGTGTTTCATTGTCATCGGCGGGAAAAAGACCGCCTTTGACCGTCGGGCCAAGGGGGAATAAACTTGGCGGTTGACTCCCTAGCCATAGCTCACACCCTTAGCGTAGACGCCGAATCCTAGCACGCGGGAGCGGCAGGATGAGACGTTGGGAGATATCATTGCGGGCTTAGTGCTCCTGGGATCGATCAGTGTTAATGGACATGGGAGTGCCCACTGATCGAATCCGGGAAGTCCGGTGTATCATCCTGGGCACCGACCAGAATATCGGGCCTATGGGACGCTGGTATCACTTTCAGAGGCAACGTCTCACCATTATACCCTAATCCCGATCGCTATCCATACCCGTAGGCCGCGTCGGCGAGAGTCTCTCGTCGGGTTGGAAACCAAAGTCCCGGGTTTTCTTTCTTGTTGTTCATTCCCATTTATTTCCTTTCGCGACAACCATTCACCGATTCGGGCTAGCTCGCCCCTCGGGGTGATTTAGGTCCTACCTGACCCAAGCACAACCTCGCCTCCCTGAGTTCGATATTCCCGCACCCTACACTAACCGTGAAACTTGCGGTAAACGACACCGCGCCGCCGCGATCTCTTGCGGGCGCCGGTCAGCTGCCAAACATTTAGGTCAATACCCATTATGATACACCCACCAGAATGTGTTTCAAAGTTGTCAAAAACTTTCCAAGATTTTGGAATACAAGATTTATTTGTAATCGAATTGGCATGCAACTTGGTTTCCAGCAAAACCACAATTGACGGCCTTATTTTCTTCAGCCTATCTCTCAAGTCCCTACGCTTCACAGAGTTATTCAGCCCTCTAGTATTCCAGAAGAAGATGGTCATTGATATGGAATGGATTGGGATGGTTGTCTCCCTAGCCCAGCAATCTTTAGCCTCGAACTCTTGCGGGGAACAACAACAATATGCGAAGTTGGTATCTGTTTCTTGGAAGGGGTCAAACCAACCTGTAGCTCAATCTACTCAGCCTCCCACTCCGGATTATCTATAACAGTTACCTCAGGCATTTCCTCAAGCTCTATAGATGGATTATCATCGAGGAGGGATGGAATAGCTAATAAACTGATGTGATCAGGTCCAGGCCCAAGTGCAGCAGTAGTATGTACATGGTCCACAAAAGGAGGATCATTGTGACTAGATTCCTGGAGAGTGGATAAAGGGTTCTGTAGAAAGTTGTCATCCGGGTTAGCTGCAATAGAAGCAGGCAAAATTGGCTTCAGAGATAGGATCAGCTTCAGGATTTGCACAACCCTTCTAAACTTGGCAATACAAGGGGGAATTGTCTTCTCCAAAAGAGAGCCCACGGGATCCCCATGCTCTTCCTCAGTTGGGACACTTGACAGTGTAAGAGAGATAGGCATCACCTGGGAGAGAGGTGCGCCATTAGTAGGCCTCAAGGAACTAGCAACAGCAACATCCGAGTTTGCAACATAGGATGCTGATAATTGAACAGCCGAAGAATCCCTCCCTAATGATTCCTTAGCTGCAGCGGGGTTGGAAATATGAGGAAAGCATGAAGCAGCCGTATCTGATATTGAACCAGGCAAGTCAGCAACCTGGGTTTTTGTACTTACAGGATCTGGATTTGTGTGTGTCTTAACATGATTGGGACATTGGGAATCCGTATGTCCGAAGCAAATGCAGTGGCTACAACGGGGTGGCTCACATTCATACTTGACATCGATGCTTAATAATGATCCGTCATCAAGCTCGATGTTAACCAGACGAGGCAAAGCCCTCTTTGCCTCCACCTCCACCAGGCATCTAGCGTAAGTGATTCTTTCCAATTTGGATGTCGCATGGTCCAAACATAGCGGAACACCAACAACTGAACTCAAAATATTAAGTACGGCCATATTGAACATGTTAAGAGGAATTCCATGTAGTTGAATCCAAACGGGAACGGAGGTCAGGATGTCGCGATCATGTCTAATGCTAGAACTCCACCGTTTAAGGACAACAAGCCGCCCGTCAAAGAGCCAAGGCCCCCCATGTAAAATTCGTTCACAATCCTCCTTAGCCTCAAATCTAAAGTAGAAAAACCCGTTTTCTTTGCTGTAGATCTGGACTCTCTGCCGAGGCTTCCACAATCTCTCTTGCCAAGCTAGAATCTACCCATAAAATGGAACTTCCCAAAGCACATACCCAACAAGGGTGAATTCCCAAAATTTCGAGCCCTTCTCAAGCAGCTCGTTAGGGACTCGGGCTACAGAAGACCCATCATCACAGATTTTAGGAGGAACAAAGGTCATACCCATGGAGTCCCCATACTTCCGCCTATTTGAGCAGACATCCGACCAAGACAGCGTAGCCGCGGAAGGATTAATGTTGATAGGGACCAAGCCCCTCTTTGGCAATTTATCAAACACCTTGTCAACCTTACCCAACCCATGTGCAGGAGCAATGAAATTAGGTCTTACCTTGAAATCCCGCCTTACATGCATTCTCTTGTCCTGAGGATCGGGATAGGATCCCCTACTGAGATGCGCCCCCTTATTTCTGGAGTGCCTCTTCTGAACGAGTCGCCAACCCCCTCCATCGTTAGGGTTGGTATCGACTGAAGACCCAGCCCGTAAGTTGACAATGCATGTAGAGACCTTGTCCACAAATCCCGCACCATCATTGGGCAAAGCTCTGGCGCCGGAGTTGCTAAGGCCGGAGTTGCTAGGGCCGACGCCCGGATTGCCCCAGCGTACCTTACGCATCTCTTTTATATATATATATATATAGTGTGTGTGTGTGTATATATATATATATATGTCAATCTTCGGTGCGAAAAAACACGTACGAAAGCCGTGCGAAACCCTTATTTTATTTTTTTGAAACTTTTTTTCAAAAATTCTTTTTTTGATGTTTAATCCATATAATTATATACCCCAGGAAAAATAATGGGTGAACCCGTTGGGGATTAGAGCACCCATCCACCCGTTACAAATTTAACGGACTCAAAACGTGCGAATTTGATGAAATGCCTTGATTGAAGGCCAAATGACATTATTTCTCAACGATTATTTTTTGAGGGGGGTATAACAAAATATAATGAGGGTGGACAAAAGGCTTTTTGAAAAAAATTTTAAAAAAAAGATAAAAACATTTTCGCACCGTGAGAAATGTTCTCACATGAATATTTACATACATACATACATACATACATACATACATACATATATATATATATATATATATATATAGGAAAGTTAGTTGGAGTCTTTATTAGATATGAGAAAATGTACAAAGATTACAAGAAGAGGCTGAAGGGGAACTAAGAGTATTAGAGAAAGGAGAGGGCACAAGAGCCGTCACTCTCTACTAATAATCTCAACCCCTTACCAACGTCCCAAATTACTAAGAGTCATCAAAATCAGAATACAAAAAAAGTGCAGTGGAAGCATTAGCCCATGTCTCTAAACTGCCAATTCTCCATGGCTTGTATAGAGATAGCATCAGTAGGGTCGTGGTTTCTCAGAATGATTCTAACATCCGCCGATATGTCTTCAGATAGCTGTGTCTTAGTCTTCTTAATGTCTTCAAAGATCCTTCTATTTTGCTCCTTCCATACATGCCAAACTATGGCTGCAAGGGCAGTCTTAGCAAGAATGCACCTAGTATCCTTTTTGGTACAATGAATCAAGAAGTAGTCACCCACTTTAGAGAGAAGATGATCTATGGATTCTGATACACCCATTTTGAGAAGACTCCTGCAAAGGATATATCTCGTATAGCAACACTCAAAGAAGATGTGATTTATAGTCTCACTAGTATTTTCGTCACATAATACGCATTGACTGGGCGTATTAATACCCCATTTGTGAAGCATATCCCTGGTAAGTAGCTTTCCCTGAAATGCTCTTAGCAGGGTCAAAGACATTTTAGTAACATGATTTGGAAACCAAACTAGCTTTGTATAAGGAAAGAGTGTACCCCTCACGCGTGTCCCTTCCCATGCTTCTTTAAATCTGAACTCTATGCTTGGGCCCCATTTCCATGCATCCTCTCCAGATGTCAACATGACTTGCATTAATAGGTTGCGCACTTGCTGAATGTCCTGAACATCCTCCCATTCGCTTGGGGTCCAGTAATCAGAAACCCGTTTTTTATCTAACCCTGGGGAACCTCATATAGATCACATAGTGGTCCACAAGGAAGCCAGTTGTCTTTCGAAAATAAAGTTGATCTACCATTCCGAACCTCTCTTTTAATTAGATGCTTAGAGAAATGTCTGCATTTTAGCATAAACTTCCAAGTTCCAGAGTGTGAGGCACCAATTTTTGCTGCAAAAAAATAGGGTGTATCCTTATAGGTTATTGCGCATATACTTTGCCCATAGCCCATCAGTGGATAGCATTCGCCAAGTCAATCTAACTCCCGCCACATGGTTCAGATCCGTGAGCAATCTCAATCCCACACCCCCCTCTTCTTTAGGAGAGCAAATGTCTCTCCAAGCCTAAATACTAGTATTGCCACATATAAATTTCTTACAAGCAGATGTGATAGATCGCAGGATAGTCTTGGGAATTCGGTAGACTTGGAGCCAAAATGTAACCATACAGTATATAACACTTCTTACCAACTCTATGCGGCCAGAGATAGATAATAAAGAAGACGTCCAGCCCATAAGCCTTTTATTACATTTGTCAATCAGCCTGCTGTACATAGACGGCTTCGGGTATCTAGAAGAGAGGGGCAACCCCAAGTATGTTGTAATAGATGTACACATACTAATCCCAAATCAATTTGAAAGATTTAGCGGTCCCTTCGTCCCCTTGCTGAAAATGGACGTACTTTTACTCCAATTTATATCTAACCCTGTAAAGTTAGCAAACTCAACTAGGAGATTGTTAAGGCCATCTAAAGAATGTTGATTTTCCCTGCAGAATACAAGCAAATCATCTGCAAATAATAGGTGAGAAATAGCGCCTGAGCGTCGCATAGGATGGATTTTTTTTGTGGCAATTGCTTTATCTACTAGCAAAGAAAATGCCTCCATTATGATGACAAATAAATATGGGGATAGGGGATCCCCTTGTTGAATACCTCTATTTCCTTTAAAATATCCCACTGGTGAGCCATTGACCATAACAGAAAAAGTCGGGGTAGATATACATTCTTGTATCCAAGACGTGAACTTCCTATTGAATCCCATGCGATGCAGTATATAAAAAATAAATTCACGATTACCGCTATCAAAGGCCTTTCTCGAATCCAATTTAATGCATGCCCTACTGCCCATTGGATTGCTGAAGTCACGGATCTGTTCGTGAGCTATTAAAGCACAGTCTGATAGGAGTCTACCCTTTAGAAATGCTGATTGATTTGGAGAGATTAGCTCATAAATGACTTCAGCCAAAGGTGGGATCCACTGTTCAAATAAGATGGCTTCAAGGTTTTCATTTAGTATAGACATGATGCAAAAAAATTAACTTTTCTTGAAAAATAATGATCGTTAAATTTTGAAATGAAAATGGAACATGTGAATGGTTGAACAGAATCCTGAATTAAGGTTCTTATTTCAAAAATGAATCAAATGATCAATAATTCAAGTTGTGATTCGATTCACATCACAGAACGAATCAATCGAAAGAAAATCAGAATATTAAAGCAACCAAGAATAGCAATGTTTACGGGTGTTTTCTCACCGCTGGATCATTGACCGCTGGATGATGGGTCAACATGGTCTAGAGGGCAGGTTGGACCCCTTGGTTCAGTCAGGTGTATGATTCACCCGACGGAGGTTGCTCGAGTCCTCACTTTGGTCATCCGAAAGGTAGCTTTGGCAGGTCACGGGTGAGCGGGCATGTTGATGGGTATGCTCGGCCTCGGTAGATGATGTGATAAGGGGTTGCCACGGCACCGTGGGGCTCGTTTAGTTTGGACGGACGAAGAGGCTCGTCAGGGGTGAGCTGCTTCGTTGGGGGCAAGGGGCGAGCTGGCCTTCTGGCAGGAGCGCTCTGCCTCGGTCGAAGAGGTGCTAAGGGGTAGCCTCGGCACTGCGGGATCTATTTTACCTGGACGAATGAAGAAGCTCGTTAGGGGGCCGGACCTTGATTCCAGCGAAGTCCCCTCCGATGCCTAAGTCAGAATGGATCTGAAAGGTGCACGATGGGACCGGTACGGCTCACAGGGAGGCCGATACACATATCCTCTGATGGAGCTAGTGGATGGAATATAGAATGGAAATCAAGGTCTTTGAGAAGAATACCTCCTTCTGTTGATATCTGGGGTCCTGTCCCTTTCTTTGTCCTCCCTCGAGTCCCTATATAGAGATTCTCCCACGATCGTTACGCCTCCACGTCCCCCTTTTCTGACCCCATGGTCCGCCTTCCTTAAGGCACCTTCATGCACCATGGAGGTGGGTTAATGGGGTCCCTTAATGGTCATTAAGAAGGAGTGTTTGGAGAGCGGTGAACTTGGTCGGTCCTGAGTATACACCCAAAGAACGGTTGTAGTTTTACCGCAAGCGCACGGTGTAGCGGCGAGCGGGATATCGAACACAGGGAGGACGAATGACCGTGCTTGCTCCTAATCAACCTGGCTACTTAAGAGAGAAATTTGCCTTTGGCGATCCTGTCACAATCGTCAGACAAAACGTGCAGAAATATCAAATCAAATAAAGAACGTCTAGGGAATGGGGAATCCCCGCTACTCACCGTATTTCATAAATGTGGTTCGTCGGTATCAAAATTGCTTGAATAAGAATTTGGATGAACTAGTTGCAACTGAATGTAGAACCAAGCTCACGCTCTCGCGCTGTTGCCGGTCTATAGCTATCCTAGGTTTGGATCCAATCTCTTGCAAACCCTAGCCTAGGAAAGCTAGCATTAGGATCAACATCATCGTCCAATCGCACACCGAGTCCAATCTCTTGGAAACTCGGTCCACGATCTAGATTGTGATAGTTCCTACCCGTCCAATCTCTTGCAAACGAGTATCGGCATGGAATTGCAACCGGAAATCCTAGTATCAGTCCAATCTCTTGCAAACCGATACTTTGAAAATCCGATTCCAACCCAATTCGGATTTCTAGGGCTTCCTATCGAATTGGGATCCAATATCTTGCAAATCCCAATCGATATGAATACCTAGCCATCCGTAGTAAATTGATCACAATCTAATCCCTAATTATTAATTCTAGCACAATTTCTACCAATTCATCACAAATATGAAATTGGGCTTGTAGGGTTCATCCCCACGCCCCAAGACGTGGAGACTACTCACAATTCATAGCAAGATCACAAAAACAATCAATGAAATAAGTAATAGAATTCATCACAATATTGAGATAAGCAATAAAAATAGGATTTTTAAGGAAAAGAGATGCAAACCAATGGAGTTCTTCAATTGTTCCAACAAAAATCACAAACTTGTCTCTTCTTCAATCAAAAGAATAAAGCTAAAAACTAGTCTAAAAGGCTGCAAAAAATCTAAGAGAGAGGCTCCCTAAACTAGGGTAAAAACAGGGCTTAAATAGCCCCAAAAATCGTCCAAAAATCGTGACCAAAATACCCTTGTACAGCCTGTTTTCCGCAGTTTTCGCTACAGGCAGCGCATCGCACTCGGCCGAGTGACAAAAGTCGCTCGGCCGAGTGAAAACCCTGTCATTTTCCAGTAAGTCGGGGGCTTCAGGGGTCTTCAGTTCGGGGGCGGCTCGGCCGAGTGAGTTGTCGTCACTCGGCCGATGGCTTCAAGGCACTCGGGCGGACGTAATAATCCACTCGGCCGAGTGGGTCTTCTGAAGTTCAGGCGGCCAAAAAACAGTAACTTGGATGTTTTGGAAGGGCCTCGTCTGGGCGCCACTCGGGCGGACGCGATATCGTCACTCGGCCGATGTGGTCTCCGGTGCTCGGCCGAGTGCACATGGAAATCATATCTGTTCAGGTCGGCCGAGCAGTGTCTCGCTGGTCGGCCGAGTAGCTCCTCCACTCGGCCGAGTGGGACACAAAAAATGCCCAATCTGATTGTTTTGGCCTCCTCGTCGCTCCTGTGACGTCCATTCTTCTTCCGCTCCTCTCCAACAGCAAAATACCCCTCGGGGAGGTCGTCGGTGACCGTCTAAAGTGAGCGCATCTCAAGATCACTCCAAATCGCGCCAAATCACCTGAAATGCGACAAAAACAACAAATCGTGAAAAGCATCGCAATATCGTCGATATATCGTGAAAAACCAGATTTGGGCGATCTAAATGGCATGCAAACATGCGGAAAAAAGGTGTAAAATAAGGAGTGATCAAAATCCCCCAAGCTTGCCTCTTACTCGTCCTCGAGGAAGATAAGTAAGCGGCGAACCCGGTGGATTCGGAAAACGGCGAAAAGAAACGAAAAATGAAAAACGAAGAAGAATGAAAACGAAATAGAATAAAGTAAGAAAGAAAGAAGCGAAGAGGTAGGATGCTAGATCATTTCCTCAGGACGTGGGTTTCACTTACTCATATAGCATGCTCTGAATGAAAAATACATGTCAAAGAATTTTATTTTGATATCATAGTATAATAGTGCAATTAGAAATAGAAAACCCACGAACAACGATATAATCATGAAAAACGGAATAATTTTAGAATTAGCATCGTCTGAAACATTTAAAGCAGTATACAAATCACAGATCACACACTTTTCAATTGAACGCTTTCTATCAGGAGTATAAGAGTATCACACTATAGAATAGAGAGAATAGAAAAGTATGGATTTCATGAGATGAACGCTAGGCTTAGATTCCTGGATTTCGTAAAGCTAAAAACAATCTCATTGAGTATAGAATATTACTTAGCCTAGGTCGTCGTGCAATGTCAAGTAGTCACTCTCTCACACATCAATGGATCCCATCCCCCAAGCTTATCTATAAGCGTGGTGGCATAAAAAAATATTTACATCCCCATTTTTATATACATATAGCTCCAAAAGTGATAAAAAGAAAGAAGGAAGGAAGAAAGTGAGATGGGATCTTTTATTGAGGTTTTTTCCTCTTTTTCTCCTTTTTTTTGATATGGCATATATACAATGATCCCAACTCAAAGAGAGATAATGATATACAAGAATGTTTTTCTCTCTTTTTTTTATAGAATAAGAGACTTGGAGCTAGGAATTAATAGCGGGGGAAATGCCATAAAATAGAATCACTAAGGGGAGATTCACCAATGATTTTAAAAGTAGAGAAATGATGTTCAAGATTTGTGGAGAAAGAAATAAATATAACTCTCGGTTCACTCTATAAGACATGCACGACAACTTCAGCAGGGTAATCTAATCTACTCAGTTTCGATCACAAAAAAGCTAACTAATCCAGATTTATCATAGCTAACATCATCCAATCATCCTGAAGTGAAGTGTACAATTCATGCATATAGAAGTGATATAGGAAAAGAAATCAGTACTCCAGATATAGGCATTCAATGCGTGAATCTTGGTGTATTTTCTGTGATAGCATACATATGAATATTCAGACTCAGCTAATAATAAAATTTCATCCATTTTCACGTGGAAAAAGTGTGGGTTACTATCTCTAGATGCAAGGCAAGTCATATCATATGATATCAGAAATAAAATCTAAGACACGACAAATATAGCATGCATATAGAGTAAGCTAGATCCACCGTCATCATCATCACAGAAAAGTCATCTCTAGCATGAGATGAAAAAGAAATAAAGATAAAGGGATAAATAGAACTATTTACAATGCAGCACACAGAAAAACAAGAAAAACGTGATGCATGGTAAAATGAAAGAAAAATAATGAAAAATGAGTGCAAAAGTGAAAAACGGTGTGAAAAACTAAAAATAAAGGTGGTAAATCAAAAAGAACGTGAGAACTCACTCCCCCAAGCTAAATCGCACAGTGTCCTCAATGTGCAAAGTGTGGCACACCGAGAGACAAGAAATGTGAGGGGCAAGTGAGGATGCATGCATGGACAAGTGAAAAATAAAAAGAAAAATAAAGAAATGAAAATATGATGCGGACATGATGCATGCACGGATAGGAGTGATACAGATATATAAGTGGCACCAAAAACTCTCCCTCTCTCCCAAAAAAGATATATATAGATATGATCAAAAATAGAATCCCAAAATAAGTAAGGGGAGGGGGTGGACAAAAGTGCATCAGGACCCAGCAGAAACGGGCAGCACAACGGCAAGAAGAAACGATGGCATCAAGAGTGCCTAAGAAGGCGGTGCTGCGCCGTCTCCGTCCTGAGGCGGAGGTCGTGAGGGTGGTGCTGGCTGGACAGGCTGCTGAGCGGAGGTGGGTGTGGGAGTGGCAGCAGGCTGAGTGGGTGTGGAAGTGTGGGTGGGAACCTGCTGGGTGGGTGGGGGTACGCGCGGGAGACGCTCCAGAACCTGGGTGAGACAGTAGTGGATATGTGGTAGCAGGTCGAAGCGGCCAGCCATCGCAGTGACGGTGGCGGACATGGTCCGGAGGTCGCCTCTGAGGCCACTCACCGCCCCCTCTAGAGCACGAATGCTCTGAAGTACTGTGTCAGGGGGAGGTGGTGCAGAGGGACGCACCTGGTGAGGCTGGGCAGGTCTGGGCTGGCGTACTCGGGTCGCGTATGTGACGGGCTCAGCGGGAAAGGGTACAAAAGGTGCTGCGCCGGGAAAGGTGGTCCTGGCCTCAGTGTGAGGCCGGGGCGGGCGGTGAGAAGTAGAGGCAGCAGCAACGAAAGAAGAGTGCAAAAGAGGCAGCGAGGCGGCCAGAGAGGTCGACGGCACAGAAGTGTGGACAGACGCCACGACGCACTCAGAAAATACTGCAGGGGTGGAGACAGAGGTGACTACCGCTGGGGTGGAAGTGTGTGCACCAAAAGGTGCAACCCCAGCGGAGATCATGCTAGCCATGGTCTCCACGACCGCGGCGAACGAGGGCTCTCCACTCTCAACAAAGGTCTGTGGGCGCTCGGGGAGTGCAGAGCAAAGAGGCTCTACGGACAGAGGGCCGGTGGTGGGAGTGGGAGTGGTGGTGACAGCCTCGGAAGTGGTGGAGGTGGGCTCAGCTAAGGTGCTCCTGACACCTACAGAGGTGTCAGGAGCGACGGAAACGTCAGGTATGGGCTGAGGGGCCACAGGGTCAACGGGCTCGGCAGCAGGCTCGGCAGGGTGTGCAACAGGGTCTACAGGGGCAGCGGGGGCCTGCTCGGTCTCCTCGGCCTCGAGCACGTACGCAGCGGGGATGAGGACATCCATCGCAGGGAGCCAGTCAACATGGGCCGGTGCAATCTGGGTCTGAGCTGGGCTCGGGAGAATCATGTAGTCGGCACCGAAAGGGCCGTGCAACCAGACCCAGTGACGCTCACCATGCGGACGAAGCATCTTCATCCGGGCCATAACATCTATCGACAAAGAAGTGGGGCCCGGGACGCGTCGCAAGTCGTCGGGGAAGTCCTCGACGGTCATAAGAGCAAGCAAGGTAATCAGGCCGCCGCAGCATATCGGTGAGCGAGCGCCCACCGATACAATGATGCGGTCTAAGTACCATGTCGCGATATCGATCACGACGGCGGGGACAAGCTCATCTCCATCCCTAGATAGAGCTCTGGGACGTGCCATCGCGTAGAGCATGTAAAGCTCTGGCATAGACATCGTGCCCGGCTCATATCTGGCCAAAAATGTCGTCGCCATAAGGCGCTAAGCAATGCGAAGGCAGGGGTGGACGATGGCCGAGGCCTTGGCCCTGCTAGGGTCAAAGGCGGCGTGGAGACCCGTGATACGTGCCCAGAAGGCACCGGCGTCGAAAGAGGGTGGGGGGATATGGGTGGGGCCGTAACCGCGATCGGCTCCGGGGACAGCGGGCCACGAGAAGAACGCTCTCATCATATCGAGAGTGACCTGGCACTCTCGATCCATGAACCGAAACGAGCATCCCTCGTCGGTCGGGGCGATCGAACTCAAAACCTCAAGTGTCGGGCGGGTAAAAGTATCCGCCGACACCTGGAAAAAATCTCGCCAGCCCACGTTGTCGTACAACGTGAGCATCCCCTCAAGTACCCCCAGGCGTCCTAGGTCAGCGAGGTGTGCAAACCTGGAGGGTACGATCGAGCGCTGGGAGATACGCTCGAAGACGGCGCGGTGTGCGTCGTCTCGGAACGTAATCCCGAGCGGCCCGACCAGTGGAGCCGGTGGTGGTGGCTGTGGAACGGCAGGGAGAGGCTGTGCGGGCTGTGGGTGCGCTGCAGGCTGTGCGGGGTGTGCGGGGCCTGCAGGCTGTGCTGGGTGGACGGCGTGTGTGGGGGAAGGAGGAGGAGACTCTTTCACCTCGTGGGAGGGGCCGGCATCATCCGACCGCTTCCGCTTAGCGGAAGGTCTCCTCGTCCGCGGCCGTGTCCGGGGCGGCATATCGGCCCCGAGCGCGCGCCGAAAAACGTAAAGAGTGCGGCGTGTGTAAAAAGAATGGAAAGAGTATACCCAAACACGCCGCGAGTGCTAAGTAGTGGAAGCGTGCGAAGTCCGCGCCTCCACGAAGTCCAAAACAGCCCGTAGAAGCTCCCCTGAGCTCCCCTAAGCTCCAAAAAGCAACCTGCGCATGAAAAAGCGATATCAGCGAGTAATAATCAAAATGTATGGAGAAATAGGGGTATAATGGATAGATATAGAAATTGATTTGGGTTATGGTGGCGTTTAGCACATGGATCCTCTAGAAATGCAAGAAAAGAGGGGAAAACGGTGAAAACAGGGGTACCGGAGGTGATCGGACGGTCGGCCGCCGGCGGCGACTCGGGCGAGGCGTCGGCGGAGCTCGGCCGGCGGTGGCGGGCCGAGCGGCGGCGGGGCGGCGCTGGTCGGGCGAGTGAGGGCGAGGGCGAGGGGGGTTCAGGCGAAGCAGCTGAAGGGGCGCGGGGGTTTTGGGGGTTTTGCGTTTCGAAATCCGTGCTCCCCCTCGCCCTTATATAATAAAAGTTACGACTCGGCCGAGTGACGTGGTCACTCGGCCGAGCGGGACCAATGAAAACTTCCTCCCCGCTATCGCTTCGGCCGAGTGGCTTTGCCAGCCTCGGCCGAGTGGAGTAAGCCCATTCGGCCGAGTGACTCAAGCTACTCGGCATGACTCGCCCTAGGAGGGTATCCGTTTTACTCGGCCGAGTGGATATATATTCTCGGCCGAGTAGCAGTTGTATCGAAATCAAGAAAATAAACAGAGAGTTGGGTACAGCAAACTTCCCTCGTTCGTTAGCGGCTCGGCCGGACGAACTTGTGTACTCGGCCGAGTGACTAGTATACTCGGCCGAGTGAGCCTTAATTTCTGCTGCTTGTCTTCGTTTTGGCTCCAAACTCCGTCTTTCTTCCTCCAGTCGATTTCATCCTCCTCCTAAGCGTCGAGCGCCTTCTTGGGGCGCTCCTCGTCGTCTCGTTCCTACTCCTCATGATGGATCTACCTATCTCCTCTCCTGTCAAGAAAAATAGGACCCGTTATCACAAAATTTTTGGGCGAATGACTCAAAACACTAAAAATTTCTAAAACGAAAATAAGGAAAAAGTAAAAATAAAGCAAAAACCGTCGGGTTGCCTCCCGACAAGCGCTCGTTTAAGGTCGTGAGCTCGACCCCCTATGATTTTCAATTAATGTGGGATGTTTGGTGCATATGAGATGCACCCATCGAACTTTCCGGGGAGAACGCTTGGATTGGGACGTGGCGGCGCCGTGTTCTCCCGCGGTGGTCTCTCATCTCGAATTGTGTTGGGGGGAGGCTCCCCCAAGCTAGCATTTGCTCCGGTCAACGGCTTTATCGGTGACGCCGGTTTCCGTGCCGGCAGAGCTTTCTTCGGAGACTTCAATTTCGAGAGCTTGCAGAGCTCTCGAATCCTTGCGACATCAGCGTCGCCTTCATCTTCTTCAGTGGAGAGGTCGGGGGAATCATCTTTATTCTCTTCATGGCCTAAATCCGGGCCTTCCTCGAAGTCTTCATCAAAAAGAGCGCCAATTGCGTGGGGGATCGCCTCCTCTATCACCTCATCGAGGAGGTCCATGTAGTCAAGTTCCTCGTGGTAAGGCATGTGCTTCATAGCCTTAGGAATGTGGAGCTCCACCTCGATGTTGCCGACGTTTAAAGTGGGTGTACCTTCGCGCACGTCGACGATGACTCCGGCGGTGGCGAGGAATGGGCGTCCAAGTATCAATGAAGTGTCTCCCTCCTCCTTAACGTCCATGATCACAAAGTCACATGGCAAGCATATCCCACCCGGGACTTGTAGCGGTATGTCTTCGGCGATCCCTACCGGCCTAGTTATTCGCCCATCGGCCAATTGAATGCGCATGTCGGTAGGTTTCAACTTTGTCCCGGTGTTTAGCCTTAAAAACATGGAGAGGGGCATGAGGCTCACACTAGCCCCAAGATCAACCAACGCCTTTTGGAGAGGAACGCCGCCCAAGGTGCAAGGAATCCGAAAACTCCCCGGATCTTTAGATTTTGCCGGCTCCTTCTCTCTCTTGGTGAACCAAGAGCCCTCCTCGGCTAGCATGATCTTCTCCTTCCTTTTCCTCCCCGAAATCAAGTCCTTCAAAAATTTAGCATACGTGGGGATCTCGACGATGGCGTCAAGGAAGGGGATGTTAAGGCTAACTCCTCTTAGGTACTCGAGAAATTTTGTTAGCCTTTTCTCCATTTTCGCTCTAGCGAGCCTTTGGGGGAATGGGACCGGTGGCATGAAGCGCCTTTCCTCAATTAATTGCTCCGCTCTAGATTTCTCCTTTTCTTGTGGCTCCTTCTCCTTATGAACCTCAACTACCGGCTCAACCGGCTCCAAGCTTTCCTCCACGGCCTCCTCGGTAGGAATCATAGCGGGGGTGGTGTCCTTCCCGCCTCTAGTAGTGACGGCAACTACGGCGTTGATGTGGCCGGTGTTGCCCCGTGGGTTTTGCTCCGGTTGCGCCGGCAATCGTTGAGTGTTCCGATTGAGCAACGCTAATTGCTCCGATATTTGAGCCACTACGGTATTAAGAGAGTCTTGCCCCGCCTTCAAAGTAGCATTCACCTTATTTTGCTCGACCATGAACGCCTCCACTCTAGCTTCGAAGTCGGATCGTTGTGGAGCTTGTGGCGGATTTTGATTTTGGTTCCTCCACCCTTGGTTGTATCCGGGAGGCCTATATGGTGGAACTTGTTGCTTCGGTTGAAAGTTTTGTTGAGTAGGCCCCCTCGGTGGATAGTTTTGTTGTTGGGGTTGTGGTGGTCGAGCTTGTTGAGGCGGTGGTTGTGGCGGGTTCAAAGCTCCTTCATTGTTGGCGTAGGAGAATCCCGGATGATTTCTTGCGGCCGGATTGGACCAATACCCTTGGTTCCCCGCAACATATTGTACTTGCTCCAAGGATCCTTCTCCTTGCTCTCCTCCCGAGTACATGACTTGAGATTGGTCTTGCCAATCACACATTTGGTTGGTCGGTGCGGAGGTGGATGGGCTTCCTTGGGGCTCCGTGATAAACTTCTCCAATCTCTCCACCACCTTGTGGAGAGAATCGAATTTGCTCGTGAGCTCCGCTACGGCCTTCGCCTCATAGATGCTAGTTGGCTTTAAGGAGGATGTGGAGTGTCCTCGCTCGTCACCCCATTGTTGATTATTTGAGGCCATCTCCTCAATTAGGGCCGTAGCTTCCTCGGGAGTCTTTGACAAGATTGCACCATTCGCCGCGGCATCAATAATTTGTTTGGTCCCCGGTTGGAGACCGTTGTAGAAGCTATGCACTAGGTCCCAATCTTCTATACTGTGGTGCGGGCATTGATGCTGTAGATCCTTAAAACGCTCACAAGCTTCATAGAGTGTCTCCTGTGGTCCTTGCTTGAAGGACATGAGAGCGCTCCGGATCTTCACCGTCTTGGATGGCGGATAAAATTTGTCAATAAATGCACTCGCCAACTCGTCCCAAGTAGTGAAGATACCCTCAGCTTGCGTCCTCAGCCAATAGAGTGCCTTGTCCTTTAGCGTGAAGGGGAAGAGGCGCAGTCTGATGGCATCAATGGAGACCCCCGTCATCTGAAATGTGGCGCACTTCGACAAGAATAGTTGGATGTGGTAGTGGGGGTTCTCATGTGCGTTCCCATGAAATGGGTCTTGTTGCATCAAAACCACCAATCCAGTCTTTAGCTCGAAGTTCTTGTCGGCCGCCAACTGCGGCATGGCGATGGATGAGGTGGTAGAAGAAGTCTTAGGCCTAAGCCTATCGCGAATAGAAATTATTCTCGCCATCCTTGCCGCCAATTCTTCAGGGGTTTCCGGGTTGGTCATGAACCGCCCTTCCGGACCTTGTCTCCTTTCCGCTCTAAGTCTCCGCGCGGTACGTTCGATCTCGGGATCAAATAGTATAGCTTCAGGGCCCGCCGTAGATCTCGTGTTCATGCACAGAGAAAACAGAGTTTCAAAGAAATGATTAGAACCGTGGAAGGGTTAGGTAAGAAGTAAAAAATAAAAATAAAAATAATGATAATAATAAAATAAAAAAAAGAAATAGCTAGGGTGAGAAAGAATCAAACGCAATCGCCTCCCCGGCAGCGGCGCCAAAAACTTGGTCGGTCCTGAGTATACACCCAAAGAACGGTTGTAGTTTTACCGCAAGCGCACGGTGTAGCGGCGAGCGGGATATCGAACACAGGGAGGACGAATGACCGTGCTTGCTCCTAATCAACCTGGCTACTTAAGAGAGAAATTTGCCTTTGGCGATCCTGTCACAATCGTCAGACAAAACGTGCAGAAATATCAAATCAAATAAAGAACGTCTAGGGAATGGGGAATCCCCGCTACTCACCGTATTTCATAAATGTGGTTCGTCGGTATCAAAATTGCTTGAATAAGAATTTGGATGAACTAGTTGCAACTGAATGTAGAACCAAGCTCACGCTCTCGCGCTGTTGCCGGTCTATAGCTATCCTAGGTTTGGATCCAATCTCTTGCAAACCCTAGCCTAGGAAAGCTAGCATTAGGATCAACATCATCGTCCAATCGCACACCGAGTCCAATCTCTTGGAAACTCGGTCCACGATCTAGATTGTGATAGTTCCTACCCGTCCAATCTCTTGCAAACGAGTATCGGCATGGAATTGCAACCGGAAATCCTAGTATCAGTCCAATCTCTTGCAAACCGATACTTTGAAAATCCGATTCCAACCCAATTCGGATTTCTAGGGCTTCCTATCGAATTGGGATCCAATATCTTGCAAATCCCAATCGATATGAATACCTAGCCATCCGTAGTAAATTGATCACAATCTAATCCCTAATTATTAATTCTAGCACAATTTCTACCAATTCATCACAAATATGAAATTGGGCTTGTAGGGTTCATCCCCACGCCCCAAGACGTGGAGACTACTCATAATTCATAGCAAGATCACAAAAATAATCAATGAAATAAGCAATAGAATTCATCACAATATTGAGATAAGCAATAAAAATAGGATTTTTAAGGAAAAGAGATGCAAACCAATGGAGTTCTTCAATTGTTCCAACAAAAATCACAAACTTGTCTCTTCTTCAATCAAAAGAATAAAGCTAAAAAACTAGTCTAAAAGGCTGCAAAAAATCTAAGAGAGAGGCTCCCTAAACTAGGGTAAAAACAGGGCTTAAATAGCCCCAAAAATCGTCCAAAAATCGTGACCAAAATACCCCTGCACAGCCTGTTTTCCGCAGTTTTCGCTACAGGCAGCGCATCGCACTCGGCCGAGTGACAAAAGTCGCTCGGCCGAGTGAAAACCCTGTCATTTTCCAGTAAGTCGGGGGCTTCAGGGGTCTTCAGTTTGGGGGCGGCTCGGCCGAGTGAGTTGTCGTCACTCGGCCGATGGCTTCAAGGCACTCGGGCGGACGTAATAATCCACTCGGCCGAGTGGGTCTTCTGAAGTTCAAGCGGCCAAAAAACAGTAACTTGGATGTTTTGGAAGTGCCTCGTCTGGGCGCCACTCGGGCGGACGCGATATCGTCACTCGGCCGATGTGGCCTCCGGTGCTCGGCCGAGTGCACATGGAAATCGTATCTGTTCAGGTCGGCCGAGCAGTGTCTCGCTGGTCGGCCGAGTAGCTCCTCCACTCGGCCGAGTGGGACACAAAAAATGCCCAATCTGATTGTTTTGGCCTCCTCGTCGCTCCTGTGACGTCCATTCTTCTTCCGCTCCTCTCCAACAGAAAAATACCCCTCGGGGAGGTCGTCGGTGACCGTCTAAAGTGAGCGCATCTCAAGATCACTCCAAATCGCGCCAAATCACCTGAAATGCGACAAAAACAACAAATCGTGAAAAGCATCGCAATATCGTCGATATATCGTGAAATACCTGATTTGGGCGATCTAAATGGCATGCAAACATGCGGAAAAAAGGTGTAAAATAAGGAGTGATCAGAACTCCCGCTGTTGTGGGCTGACTGAGCGCACGTCCGATCGTGGCCGACCAGGTCCTCACGAGGGTCTCGACAGTTGGCCCAAACTCCTTTCGAGGGCCTCCTGCTTCCAGCATGGGCTTGGGACGCTTGCTTTGGAGCTACTCTGGGATGGTCATATCAATTGCTCCTATCGCTCAGGCTGTTCGGATTCTGTCGGTTCGGTTTGAACGATGTGATTTGTGTGGATTTTGATAGGCACGTCAGTCGAGACCATGCCATTAAATGGGGGCCATCATGACGCTGGGCGATTGAACTTTTCCCGACCCTCGATGCAGGATTTGAATCATCGTGCCTTACGGATGTCGACACGTGTGCACATTTGGTCGACTCGCGACGCGATGGAAGAGTCCAGGGAAGGGGCGGTATAAAGGGAAGCCGACGTCTGTCAGATGAGGGTTTTACCATTTTGTCCTTTAGCCTTCCCTTCCCATTCCTAACAGCTATCCAGGATCCTCCTTAGGTACTCCCCTATGTCGTCCTCATCCTCGGTTATTGGCTCAGGGCGCTCGACAGCTGCTGCCAATCCTGGACACACTCGCAGACCCATCACAGCTGTTCGTCGCCAGGGTGTGAGCTCTCCGGAGTGCCCCCCGAGCTGATGGGGTAGCGGTCATCTGTCTGCGCCACTTCGATTGGAGCATTGCGTTC
Source organism: Scilla litardierei (assembly GCA_030789695.1). Taxonomy (NCBI): domain Eukaryota; kingdom Viridiplantae; phylum Streptophyta; class Magnoliopsida; order Asparagales; family Asparagaceae; genus Scilla; species Scilla litardierei. The sequence continues at coordinate 55,294,581 of CM061132.1, forward strand.
CAACTATCTTCTCCCTCCATGCTCCGCCCGGGCCCCTGTGAAGGACGAGCGAATCTGCTTTCCCGGCCCTCGCAAAGTCGAGGTGTATGAACAGAGCTTCCGGTCCCTCTCCACCCCTTCATCATCGTGTTTCTGCAGGCTTATGGGCTTGCCCTTTGCCAATTCGGCCCCAATGCCATCGGGTCCCTTATAGGGTTTGTCGTTCTCTGCATGCTGAAGGGGATAGAGCCGTCCCTCTGACTTTTTGCCCAATTCTTCTGCCTGAGCCATCATCAGTCGGGAGCCTGGCTTTAAGCACTCGGCCAAAGAAGAGCTTGGTGATGGGGCTGCCAAGTTCCTTGAAACATTTGAAGGGGGAGTACGTCTTTGTCGGCTTTCCATCAGAGGTGAGTTTCCTGGCCCGTTGGAGGGCAACAAGCATGCTGGTCCTTGAGCTGGGGAGCCCGACCGACACCGATCTCAAGGCAGTTGACACCTTGTTGTCGGTCCCTACCGTGAACCGAAGAATCGATGTCCTCTTCTAGGACTTTAATCTGCGAAAGACCGTGTGGCCCATCAGTGAGTTTTGCTGAAGTCCTAAATTTGGGGGAGTTTGTGTTCGACACCCGCCTAGACGGTTCTGATCCCTTGTTCTGCCTTTCTGTCCAGGTGGGTTCGTCCAGGGTTCTTCTCAGCCCTCTGTTCCAGCCACTGTCCCGAATCCCAACCCGTGGCTGAGGGATCATGTGCTGGAAGTCCGGAAAAAACAGCGGGTTGGGTTCTCCGGGGCAGGCTCTAAGAGAGTGAGGGGGCAAGCCACATCCCCTTCAGGGGAGGACGCACAGAAAAAGGCCCGAGTCATTGTAGCGATGGAGGATGTCCCTCCCCCAGAGGTTTGTGCCCAGCCTTCCCCGACGAAGGACTTGTGGCCTTGGGTCGGGCCATCGTCCCACCTGTCAGGGCCGTTCCCAAAAGTTTACGAGTGGTCTTTGGGGGTGTTTCGTCCAGCCAAGGCTGATCTTTCGCAGTCAGTGGAAGGTTTACTCCACCCCCGCTTTCCTATGGGGTTGAAAGAATCTATTTTCTCTGATTGCGAAGTGGCGGCCCGGTTGGCTGAAAACTACTGCCTTACTCTGGACCAGTCCGTGATGGAAGGGGTAAAAGGTGATCGCCCGGCTGGCTTCATTGTACAGGCCCGTCAACAGGTGAGGTCTTTCATGCATTCCATCCCTTGTAATGGCTTTCAACTCATTCATGCCTCATATGCAGTTATCCTTGGTAGGGCTTTCAATGAGATGCCAATTCGTGGCGCTCTCGGGGGCCGAGGCTGACCAGGCCCAGAAACCTGAGGCCGAGGAGGGTGAGGGAGAGGCGACCCAATTAGCCGAGGCACGTGCTAGGTCATTAGAAACTCAGGTGGTTGAGCTCTCCGCTGACCTGGAGAAATCAGAGTTGGAGAAGGCTTTGGCCTTGGTCGAGAAGGCAAAGGCCGAGGATCGTATAGCCGAGCTGATGAAGGCTTCCGAGGTGGGAGGGGACGGTGGTCCAGTTGTGGAAGCCAACGCTACAGAGCTCGTAAGCCTCCTGGAGGTGACAGAGGAAAGAGAGCGGGTTCTTTTGGATAAGCTCAACACGAGCTCCCGAGAGACCAAAAAGGAGCTGGTGGAGTACCAGTGCCAGGTTGCTGTCCTCGAGGGTCAGATCCAGGAGATGGGAGCGGTGGATCCTGAGCAGATTGACCGGGATGCCATGGACGAGTACGCCTCGTCTTTTATGGCAGGGGCGATATACGAGGCATTCGAGAGGGGATTCTCCTGTTGTCGGTCTGCGATCCAGCGAAGATTCCCACTTTTTGGGATCCGATTCGAGGATCTCTGGATGGATTTCGAGGGCGAGGAAGAGGCGAGGGATGTACACCCCGACAGTGTCGAGCAGCCCGTCGATGTTCCCAAAAGTGCTCTGGATGCTTGCGCGGGAGGGGGGGTTTAGCCCCTTAGCCTTACAGTTCTTTTATAAATCCACGCTTAGCTTTTGTGTAATATGCTCATCTCCATTTGCATTGAAGTTCCATTTTTGTTTGTGGTTTTTTACCCTCCTCCTTCAGCCCAGGACGGGGCATTCCTGTGGGCCAGGTTGGTGGAGTCTCCTCGCCTTGCTCGAAGATCTGGTCGCCGAGTTGGTTCCCCAAGATTCTCTGTTACTTGGGTACCCGGATCACCGCCCACTGTCTTAGGGGGCCGATCATCCTGTGGGAGGGTCTTACCCCCGGTCCTATAGGCGATCGGGTGATCAGCCCGGCTAGGGGAGCTGCCTCCTGTCTTACGGTGGATTGGGTCGGTCGGCCCGCTGGAGGGCTACCCCTCAGGCTTACAGTCGAATGATACACCGATATGCTGGGGGAGTTGCCCTCAGCCTTACGGTTGGTAGGGTTGGTCAGCCAGCTTGGGGAGCGACCCCTAGTCTTACAACTGATCGTTGGGCCAGTCCATTGGGGAAGTTGCCCCCAGCCTTACGGTTGACCCAGTGATCGGCCTGCTGGGGGAGCTGCCCCCAACCTTACAGTCGGTCGGTTGGCCGGCCTACTGGGGGAGTTTCCCCAGTCTCATGACTGAACGACGGACCGACCTGAGGGGGGAGTTACCCCTAGCCTCATGGTCGATCCCCTAACTGATTGGTTGGGGGGTTGCCCTCAACCTCCCAGTCGATCATGTGGCCGGCCCGCTGGGGGATTGTCCCCCAGTCTTACGATCGGCCATGGGACGCTCAGCTAATGGGGTTTCCCCTACCCCGGTTAGGTCTACCAAGTGAATAGAGGTAGAAAGATTCGTTGACGCTTTCCTTTTTCAACACATTTGTTCCGATAAGGGGAGGGAAAAGATACATTTATTGTCGACCTCACTGATAGTACTTGCGCAAGTGTTCGACGTTCCAAGTGTGAGTCAGGACCTTCCCTCCCAGATTGGCGAGTCGGTAGGTAACGAGGCCAAGGACTTCGGTGATCTTGTAGGGCCCTTCCGCTAAGCTGCTAGTTTCCCTTTATGGGTAATCTCCGGGCTGAAGGCCGCTTTTCTGAGGACCAGACCCCCTTGTGGAATCTTCTTCCCTTAACCCAGGAATTATAATAATGGGCCAACTTCTGTTTTTACCGGACGATGGTGGCAAAGGCCCGCTTCCGTCGCTCTTCCACGAGCTCCAAATAGAGTTCCAGGCCTTCTGAGTTTTTCTCTTCGTCGAAATGCTTTATGCGAAGAGATTCCTTGCCCACTTCGACAGGCACCACCGCTTCGATGCCATATGCGAGCATAAAAGGGGTTTCGTCCATGGCCTGCTTGTGGGTTGTCCGGTATGACCAGAGTATCCTCGGGAGTTCATCCGGCCACCTCCCTTCAGCCTCTGCTACTTTCTTACGGAGGGGCTCGATGATGCATTTGTTGGCGGCTTCGGCCTTCCCATTAGTCTGAGGGTGTGCTACTGAAGCGAACAAGAGTTTGATCTTCCACTCTGCACAAGAATTCTTGAATCCCGTAGAGTCGTACTGTTTCCCATTGCCTGTAATGATGGATCGGGGAATTCCAAACCTGGAGATGATGAAGTTCCACACAAAGCTCTTTGCTTTCTTCCAGGTGATGAAGGCTAGGTGCTCTGCCTCAATCCACGTGGTGAAGTAATCCACCACAATAATCAGGTACTTTCGCTGCCCCGTCCCAGAAGTGAAGGATCTGAGGATGTCCAATCCCCACTTAGCGAAGGGTACAGGGATGATTATTGGAATGAGCTCATACGGGGGAGACGAGCCGAGCTTGGCAAATTTCTGGTAGTCCTGGCACCTTTGGACGTATTCGGTGGCATCATTGACTAAGGTTGGCCAGTAGTACACTTACCTCAGGATTTTCTGGGCGATCATCTTAGCCCCATGGTGATTCCCGCAGATCCCCTCGTGCACCTCCCAGAGGACATAGTCAGCTTCTCGTGGCCTAAGGCACTTGAGCTAGGGAAGGACGTCTGTTTTCTTCTAGCGTCTTCTGTACAGTGCCCCCTCATGGAGAACGTACCAGAGTGTCTTTTGCTCCAGCGATCGATGCCCATCTAGATCAGACGAAACTTCTCCTCTGGAGAGATACTGAACGATCGGATCCATCCAAGTAGGCTCCTCGTCGATGGACATGACTTCATTTGCCTCTGTACTGGGGAACTGGAGGTTCTCCACGTAGATGGCATGACCTAACTCTGCAGGAGACGAGCAGGCCAGTTTTGACAGGGCATCTGCGCGGGCGTTCTCCGATCGTGGAAGGTGGAAGGTCTCGGCACGTTTGAATTTGGACAACTCAAGTCTGGCTGAGGCTAGGTAGTGCTGCATTGTCCCTTTGTGAGCCTCATAGTCTCCCTGCAGCTGGTGGATGATGAGCTTTGAATCGCTGAGGAGGCGTATAGATTCTGCTCCGAGCTCTCGGGCTAGCCTCAGACCATTTATGGCAGCTTCGGCCATGTTGGTGGCCAAAAACCCAAACCGGAGCGTGTACTCGACGATATTTCCTCCAGGTGCTCGGATGACAATGCCGGCCACGTTCTCCACCCGGGTGGCTGATCCGTCTACATGGACTACCCATGTATCCTGGTCCCCTGGGCGGTCGATAAGAACGATGTCAGTCGAAAGGAATGACAGGGGTTGAGGAGTTACCATGGCTGGGGATGTCTCCTCAGGGGGACCTCCTCCATCCACGATGCATTCGGCGATGAAGTCTGCCTGGGCATATCCCTTGATGGCCATCTGCGGATAAAATCGGAGGTCAAACTTGCTTAGCTCCACCCCCCCCCCCCAATTTAGCATCCTCCCTATCCGGTCGAACCTCTTTAGGTTCTACTCGAGTTGGAAATCGGTTAGGACCAGTATAGTGTGAGCTTGGAAGTAGGGTTGGACTCTCCGTGTCGAGAGCACGAGGGCATATGCAAGCTTCTCCATGGGGTGTACCGCCCCTCTGCGTCCTTCAAAACTCGGTTGGTGTAGTACACCGGCCGCTGCACTACGTCGTCTTCCCTGATCAGCACCGAGCTCACCGCCTCCCCAGTGCAGGCTAAGTAGAGGCTCAGTGGTTCCCCTTCTCTGGGTTTGGAAAGGAGCGGCGGACTGTGGAGGTACTCCTTAAGTTCGACGAACGGTCGGGAGCAGCTCTCGTCCCACTGCACAGTCCTCCTCTTATCGGCAGGCTCGGTAAGGGCTCTCCTTAGGGTCCTGAAGAAAGGAAGGGACCTTTCCACCGACTTGGATAGGAAACGCCCCAGGGCAGCGATGCATCCCTTCAGCCTATGCAGCTCCTTGATAGTCGTTGGTTCCCGCACATTAACCAAAGCCTCGATCTTGTCGGATCTCACCCCGAACGTGCACTTCATGGGATTGGGTCTGATGTTGTGTTTCTGCAGCCGCTCGAAAGTTTCCCGGTGGTCCACGATGTGGTCGGTTGGGCCTCTTGACTTGACCAACATATCGTCAACATATACTTCTATGTTCCTCCCTATCTGAGAATCGAACACCTTGTTGACCATCCTTTGGTAGGTCACCCCCGCATTCTTCAGGCCGAAGGGCATCTTATTGTAGCAGAAGGTCTCTCGGTCGGTGGTGAAGGACATCTTCTCTACGTCCTGAGGGTCCATCTGGACCTGGTAGTACCCGGAGTATGCTTACATAAAGCTGAGCATCTCGTAGCCAGAAGCGATGTCCACGAGATGGTCAATACGGGTAGTGGGTAGTTGTCTTTGGGGGAAGCTTTATTGAGATCGCTGAAGTCCACGCACATTCTCCATTTGCCACTGGACTTTTTCACCATTACAACGTTTGATAGCCACTTCAGGTACCAGACCTCCCGGATGAAACCGGCGTCAAGCAGGCATTCCACTTCTTTGGACAGAGCCTTCCTCTTCTCACCACCCAGGTTTCTCTTCTTCTTTCTGACTGGTTTAAAATTAGGGTCGGCGTTCAGCTGGTGCATGATCACTCGGGGGTCCATGCCGGGTATTTTCGTCGGGCGACCAGGCGAAGACGTCCAGATTGGCCTCTAAGCACTCAATCAATTCGCCTCTTATGTTCGGTTCTAGCCCAGACCCGATGGAGACGAATCTTCCGTCAACATCCGTGACAGGAATTAGTTCTGGTTCTTCCCTTGGAGTGGGCCTCGAACCATACCTCTGGTCATCATGCTCCTCGATGTGTCCCGCGTCGACCAGCTGGTAGTAGATCTTTGGCTTTCACAGATCACCTTCGACCTGCCCGATCCCACCCCGGAGTTTGGAACCTGACCATCCGATGGAGGTTCCAGACCACTGCTCCAGCAGCGTTGAGGAGTGGGCGACCGATGATCCCATTGTACGCCGACCCGATCCTCAGCGTCGCGAACTCTATCGCCAAGGTGACCGAGTTGGGTGGCTTCTCGAGCATGAGGGGGAGGTGGATCGCCCCTACGATGGGCATGGAGTGACCCGTGAAACATATCACGGGCCCAGAGCACGGCTCCAGGTCTTCGTCCCGTAGCCCCATCCTTTCAAGGGTGGACATGAAGAGGATGTCACACGAGCTACCGGTATCAACGAGTAATCGTTAGAAGATGGTGGGATCGATAACGGTGGAGACAACAAGTGCCTCGTCGGGCCATGGCTTCTCCCTCTCCGCGTCCCCTCTGTCGAAATGCAGGAGCGGGGGAGGGTTTCTGGATTCCCTATCATCACCCCCTGCGGGTCCAGACCGGGGCTTGTTTGGCCCCCCAGTACGGGAGGTGCAATGAGTAGTCAAGGTTTTTCCCAAACGATCGCAGAACGACCCTGGTACTGATATCAGGACCGCGGCTCTCCTTCGTCGAGAGGGGCATGGTTGCATCATCACTGGTGTGGTTGATTTGTGTGGGTGTTAGTTTGGTTCCCACAGACGGCAGGTGTTTTCTCACCACAGGATCGTTGACCGCTGGTTGATGGGTCAACGTGCTCTAGGGGTAGGTGGGACCCCTTGATTCTATCAGGTGTATGATTCGCCCGATGAAGGTTGCTCGAGTCCTCACTTTGGTCCTCCGAAGGGTAGCTTTGGCGGGTCACAGGCGAGCGGGCACGTTGAAGGGTGCGCTCGGCCTCGGTAGATGATGTGCTGAGAGGTTGCCTCGGCACCATGGGGCTTGTTTAGTTTGGACGGACGAAGAGGCTCATCATGGGCGAGCGGCTTCGTTGGGGGCGAGCTGGCCTTCTGGCTGGAGAACTCCACCTCGGTCGAAGAGGTGCTGATGGGTAGCCTCGGCACCGTGGGATCTATTTAACCTGGACCGATGAAGAAGCTCGTCAGGGGGGCCAGACCTTGGTTTCGGCCAAGTCCCCTTCCGATGCCTAAGTCAGAACGGATCTGAAAGGTGCACGGCGGGACCTGTACGGCTCACAGGGTGGTCGATACCCGTACCCTTGGACCGAGCTAGTGGAGGGAATGTAGAATGGAAATCAAGGTCTTTGAGAAGAATACCTCCCTCTGGTTATATCTGGGGTCCGGTCCCTTTCTTTGTCCTCCCTCGAGTCCCTATATAGAGATTCTCCCACGATTGTTTCGCCTCCACGTTCCCCTTTTCCAGCCCCACGAAGGCGTTTTCATGAGCCATGTAGTTGGGTTAATGTGGTCCCTTAATGGTCATTAAGGAGAAGTATTTTAGGGAGCAGTTAACCCTCGCTGTCGCGGGCTTACCGAGAGCACGTCCGATCGTGGCTGACTCGATATCTGGTCCTCAAGAGGGTCTCGACGGTTGGCCCAAACTCTTTTCGGGGGCCTCCCGCTTCCAGCATAGGCTTGGGCCGCTTGCTTTTGGGCTGCTCTGGGATGGTCGTATCAAGCAAGATAAAAAATTAAAATGCTAAAGAAAGAATGAATAAAGCTCAGCAGCAGAACACCAAAAACTAAAAGGAAAAGCACACAACCTCGAATCCAAAACAATGAGTAATCTAGAAAAATTTAAAGGAAATCCAGAACAATTAAATAGAATGAGCAATCCATAACAGAATCTAGAACAATTAGCTTCACACGAAAAACTAAAAGGAAAAAATTGGTAATAATACTCGATCGTCTCAAAAAAAAATAGCAAGATCGCATCAGAAAGTAACACAACCTCGAATCGACGCAACAAATTGATGCAAGAATTTAACAGAATGATTAATGCTCAACGTGAGAACCGACCCAAAGGAAAACAACAAACATTATCAGCGTTCAGGTACGAGAACATGGATCTTTTTTATAGAAGAATAAGAATCAGAGGAGAATGATGAAGAACAAAGAGGAAGAAGTAGCAGTCGAGGCATAAGGGAAAGAGAGAGCAAATGCAAAATTAAAGAAATTAAAAAAAAACTTTTTCTCTCTGTTAACCGCCCCATGTGTTGTCCCATCCACCCCATATTTATCTCTTAATTAAAACACACCCTAACCGAAGAAAACCCACCAGCTAACCCTCTCTCTCTTTATATGGACGCACATCAGTTTCACCTACGTCAAACTTGATGTTGAGCTTTTCCCCAAAAAAAACTATGGATTTTCCCTGCCAAATATATTATTTTATGCTCTCCCCCAAAGGTTTTCACTCCTAAATACAAAGTTTTCCCCCTCTAAATTTTTGCAAATACTCACTCAACCATTGATTTCTCAAGATTAAATCTCAGCCATCTTTCTATCAACCCCTTTTATCATAGTCAGCAAGGCAAATCAAAAAAGTCCTTAAATGTATATATATATATATATATATATATATATATATATATATATTACAATTGAGGGCAGATTTTGAACTTATCATATGTGGCAGTGTCATGTCAAGTTTTGGGGGAAATTTTTGGGTTGAAGAGAAATTTGTTGGGAGAATACAAAACCTTTTCTATTTTGAAATTGGCAGCATCAGCACTTAATACCCTTCATTCAAAAATGACCCAAAAAATGAGACCCAAAAAACACACACACACAAAATGAAACCCAAAAAATATGCAACTTAAATTACAAGTATGCAAAAGAGAACTTTATTTCGGCTGAGCTTATTTCGGCTGACCCAAAAAAATTGAAACCCAAAAAAACACAGGGAATGTGCATTCAAAGAGGTGGGCTGAGCTTTTTGGGTGTCAAGAAGAGGTCTGATCAACCCATCCGTGCCCGAAGGCACGGGCACAGAAGGCGCGGGGGCCGAAGGCGCGGGCCCGCTAAATTTTTATACACTAATTTGTTGTTCTGTGCCAAAGGCACCCGCACCGAATTTATTGTTCCTCGCCGAAGGCGGCCGTGCCTCTAAATTTGTTGTTCTTTTACATTTTGGCTGTAGAAATATTTTTTTGTGGACAAAGATTTTGGTAACCATAAAGTTGAAATATTTTTTTGTTCTAAATTTGTTGTTCTTTTACATTTTGGCTGTAGAAAATTAGCATTACATTCAGCTCCTATCATGCTCAACCTATTCTTTAAGAATTTGTAGTCATATCCCTTTTGAGCTGAATGCATCCTCAATGCCTCTCTGGACTATCTAGGATCAACAAATTTTATTCGCAATTTTAAAGTTAGGTGATTTCATGTCTTCAGCCTTATGAAAGTGGGGCAGATCGTCGCTATCACACCAGTCATCGCTAGAGCTACTTCGATCATTCAATTCATCACTTGCTTCATATTCCGACTATATAACCGCTTATCAGTTTATTATCAGTATATATGTCTACTGGGTAGTCTTTTTGTCATCCTTCTCTTGATATATTTGTTAAGCCATACATCTCGTACATATCTTGATCATGCATTTGGTGAGTTACCACTAACATCAATGTCTTCATTAACATCAGATTATGCATGTGGCTCAACTTGATCTGCTTGCAAACTTGGTTCAACAAGAGACTACAACAAAAGGCCCAATAGCAGCAACATCTAAAGTACAAGCAGAAGTTAATTCATTCATCCACACATCTGTTCCTTGAACTTCGTTCTTTGTTACATCTAAACAAGATATGAATCAGTCAACAGTTTCTCCACTAAATTTCAATGAAACTCTCTTCCGTCTTCATGACGTTCCATCAACTTTAAGCTTGCAGTTCCACATGAAACAGTGCGGCACGATCAGTATGCCGGCAAAATACGGCCATTGTTCCTATCTTTTGGACACGATATGGCCAACAAAACTCATGGTCAAGCATTTTGTGCGCTGGCCATGGCAGTCCTAAGTTACTGATGTGATGTACCGAGATAAAAAAATGAAGACAAGTCCCAGAAATTGAAATGCAATTTTGACAAATAAGTCAAAAATAAATGTAAAAGAATTTGTTAGATTTTTTCACCAGTAAATTAACTTTGTTGTAACTCTATATTACATTAATTTGCAGATGACTTTTATATACCTCATTGTCATAGTTAATTACTGGGATTTCAGTCTTGCAAATTTTGATGTTATTAGGTGATAGTAGTGTTGAGTGGTCATTGATCAAATGTGGTCTAATAAGCATATATGGATTCATATATTTGGATGCTTCCTTCAAACTTTGATTTATTTTCAGAAGAGCCAGCAAATAAAATGAGTGGGAAATACACAAGTCTTAACTCACACATCATTTTAAATGCCAAGAATATGTAACTTTGAAGGAAATCATCAATCAAATATTTCCAACCATTCTTGTCACTTGAACAGATTACAATCAATTGATATGTTTCGGGGCTATTGCTGCAGAATGAACTGGGCTTTTCGATATTGGAAAAGCGAATAGACGGTGAAAGAAGCATATGTAAGTTAAACAAGTATGCAAATGAACGGAGATGGAGATTAAGTTCAAATTCATGCACTATGTCTTGGGGTATGTACTGGATAGTGATGGTGCAGTAATGGATTTCCTGAGGGATAATGCTTTGGCTAAGATTGTAACCAACTTCTATCTGAAGACAGTTGATTTTGATTGTGGGAGGCTCTTTTTTCCTCAACAAATACTTTAGAATGTATCACGGGAAATTCTTTCATCATTGTTCATATCTAATATTTTGATCTGTTGTGGTCCAAAAATAATTGATGCTCAAATCTATCATACAAAAATGAATAATATAACATGATTTCTTTCTTACAATGAAATTGCTAAACCGTTGTTTTTATGCTCAATTTGCACACATTGTACCCAAATCTTTCCGCAACAAGATTATGAATCAATATGTTTCGATTTGTAATTTTGTGTTTTAATTTTTTTTTCCTTTTCTTTTCTAAGAATTGTGCACTTGAGGGATGGGGTTAACTAATACTGTTCTAAACTTTGGCTCTATAGATTGATGATTCGGAGTGAATATTGCATATTCAACCCCCTAATTAGTCCTATGATGTGCCTATATAATGCTTAATTTATCTCTAATACATTCGTATTTTTCTCATCATCATTTATTAGAGAAATTACTCTATTTGTGCACAAAACGTGAATTTGATTGTTTATTTCTGCATTTTTATATTTTTCCTAGTATCGTCTCGATCTCACGATTTCAACGACTATTTATTTGTATTTTTCTGAGATCTGTGCTAATTTCTATGAATTTTTGAATGCAGAATACAATTTAAATGGAGAAATACGCAAGAAATACGGATTATACGGTCGCCAGCCAATCAAAACGCGACACGTGGCACCATCCTAGCCGTTCCCGCCTAATCCGACGGTCAGATTGCGCGGGCGATGCGATTTTTTCGTGACCGTTGGATCATCATCCAACGGCGGATATCAACTCAGATCACAGCGGCTACGTGGCCGCTTCTACGCCCTCAGATGGAGATCCGACGGACGATCTCGACCCCGCACGAGCGACGAATGCAGCGAAGCGATGACCGTTGGGTTACGATCCAACGGTGGAAAAGAACTCCGCTCCGGAGTCGGATCGCGTGAATTATCGGGGCGACGTGGCTTTCTCGTAGCCGTATGATATCGATCGGAAGGTCCATCGTTGCTCCGAGGCGGATGCGGATTCGCGAAGCGCTGAGCGCGAATTTTGGCGAAAACATGACGTGCCCGCGTTTGATCCCGCCGCGATCGACGGCTGAGGTTTGTGCCGCTCGAAGATGGACGGTCGAGATCGCCGAGTGACGGCGGATCGGGTTTTAGACGCAATTGGGTGCGGATCTTGCACCCGTTAAGCCCCCAAACCCGCAATCTTACTATTTAAGCGTATTTCTAGGGTTTTAGGGGGTATTCTGGCGTATTGGGGGCTCTAGGAGCCGTATTCCCCCAAGGAAAAATTCTCAAAAATTCCAGAGGCTGTTCTTCCTGTTCTAGAGGAGTTTTGGGCTCTAAAGTGGAGATTTGGTGATAAATTTTTGAACTTATACCCCGTATTTGGTGTATTTCTTTGTATTTTGGCTATTAAAACGATGTATTTGGCTATGAAATCTGATTTTCTTTACACCATGCGTGGCTAATCTCCTTGTGCTATGGTTGTGATGTAGTTAGGAGTATTTATTTGCTAAATTTCATGTCTTTAGCCCTATTATCATGTCAAAATTGCTCGTAACATTAATTTCTACAACGTATTTGTTGGGTATTTGCTTATTGTCGATATTGTTTACATCCCATATGGCTAGGCCCTGATAAGGCTAGCCAACTCATGTTCACTAATCTGAACTTATTGTTGCGTTTATCGTTTAATGAAATCAATGTTGCTAGTGATACGTATACGGCTATTTTGACTAGTTTGTATCGATGCATCTTCCGACGTCTTCACGCCTTGACCGGGTGAAGCGTTGAGTTATATGAAAGACATGATATTTCAGCGATTATTAACTCCTAATGAACTCACAACCGTAGCACATCCACTGCATATGTGTTGGTGTTGACGTAGTTAGGGTATCGTATTCACCGATTTCTATATCTTTTCGCCCTATTTTAATTGTATAATTGTGTGCTTCGTCAATTTCTAGTCATTTATTGTTTGAGTATGTTATACGGAGACGGGTGCATGCTTGACTCGAATCTGATCTTTGCAGACTATTCGTGATTTGTGTTTATTGTCTTTATGAAATTGATGTTGCACGTGATTAATCCTTTGGCACGTTTTTATATGCTTGATCGCCATACTTTCCGACGTTCTCGTGCCCTGACCGGACGAAACGTTGAGTTATAGAAAAGTTATTGATAATCATTGATTACACACACCCTAACGAAATCAAACCCAACACATATTCCCCATACTTGCACCCCTCTCCAAGTCACCGTAAATATCGTTTTCTTTTGCTATTTGATACTCTTGATCCTATATCTTTGTGTTCGATAGGTGGTTGGTTAACATCGTATTATTACTCTTTTCAGATTGACGGTCATAGTTTTGCAGGTCAGTTATCCCGCGGATTCGATACCTGGACTCACCAGGATATTACTTGCACGATCTCCTGTGCTTGGGAGTAGTTCTCACATCATTTGAGACGAGGCAATTGACTTGAGCCTCTTCCACATGCCTATAAATTCATCGGATTAAACCATTACTATCCCAACATTGGGATGAAGCTCATATGCAACATCAGCATTGTTTTGATGCAATGGATTTTGGGATAGTAAATTAATTGGGGGGACTAAACTATTTGGGACGAACTAAATAACAATTACGGCGATTTAATTGTTGTTGTTCATTCAAAATTGGGAATAAAAGATTTTGATGGGGGAATATTTTAAATGAACGTGGGCCTAAAATTTTGGGATGACTAAAATTTTTGGTGAACTAAGTAACAATTATTGCACATTAATTATTGTTGTTTGTTTAAATTGGGGGATCCAAGATTTTGAAGGGGGCAATATTTTAAATTTGTTTAAATCTTGATGGAACAAAATTTTGGGTGGGGGGAACTAAAATTTTTGGGATAAATAAATTCACTAGTGGGAGCTAAATTTTGGGGTAACCTATAATTTTTGAGTGAACTAAATAACAATTATTGCGCTTTACTTATTTATTGTTGTTCGTTTAAAATTACAGGATCTAATATTTTGAGGGGGAATATTTTAAATGAACCGTGCCCTTAGGTCATGGGTTATGACTAGTATATATATAGTAGGGATCAAATAACCCCTACCAAAAAGTCTACGCTTTTCGAAAGATCCGAACCGTTTGTCTTGATCTCCACCCTCTAAAACCCTGACCCAACAATTTTCAACCGGATCCCATGTGTTCCGCCCATTCATCAACTCTTCGCAAAAGTTCTGTTCATACGAAACCGTTAAATTTGGGTCGAATGGATGAACGAGCAAAACACATGAGATCGGGCTGAAAATTGGTGGGTTAGGGGTTTAGAGGGTGGAGATCAAGATGAATGGTTCGGATCATCCAAAAAATTGGGGGGCATAGACTTTTTGCTAGGTTTTATGAATTATCATCTAGGTGAGGAACCCCCAGCTCTTTATTTATAGTAGGGGAGGAGTATACAGAGAAAGATACAACAGATACCGTCTTATCTATAAGATAAGCAGTGATCCTAACCAACTCAGTAATATCCATTCACAACACTCCCCTTATCCAGCCACAGGTGCGGACTCTGCTCATGAATACTTCAAGATTCTGAGTGTAGTAGAAGTCTCACATGGGGTAGATACTTCAGGATCATGAGTTGATGAGGTTTGCCTCATTAAAACCTTTAGCCCTGGAAAACCTCGTGGGAAAAACCATAGTTAAGAAAAAAGAGTAAAAACACTCTCTAACTCCCCCTGATCTATACAACCACTCAGGCTTTCAGATTTCTTAGGCGCCTCATCCCAATTTTTTGTACAAACTTCCTAAAATTAGCAGTAGGAACAGCTTTAGTGAACAAATCGTCCAGGTTGTCATGTGATTGTACTTGTCTGACGTCGATCATGCCATCTCTTTGTAGCTCATGCGTCCAGAAGAATTTTGGGCAAATATTCTTCGTTTTGTCGCCTTTGATGTAGCCACCTCGTAGCTGAGCTATGCAAGCAGTGTTGTCCTCGAACATGGTAGTAGGTTCAAAATCCCCAGACTTCAATCTAGTCGTCACTAAGATGTAATTTACAACTGACCGTAGCCAGACACATTCTCTGATTGCTTTATGGATGGTGCAATGATCTCTGAGTGATTGGAGGAGGTCGTCGATAAGCTCAGCTTGACAAATCTCCAGGAAATGGATGTCCCACCATAGGTAAACACGTACGCTGTCTGTGACTTTGCATTGTGGGGATCAGACCTGTAACCTGCATCAGTATAACCAACAAGTGCGGAGGATAATCCATTTTTGTATAAGAGTCCCAAATCTGTAGACCCTTGGAGGTAGCACAGAAGGTGTTTAACCCCGGTACAGTGGTGCTGCATAGGCGATACACTATATTTAGCTATTAAATTTAATGCAAACACTATATCGGGACGCGTACAGTTGACCAGATATATAAGTGCTCCAATAGCATTTAGATAAGGGACTTCTGGACCAAGTATATCATCTCCCTCTTCCAGCAGCCGGAAGGGCCTTTATGTGAATCCAGAGATAGTACCACCATAGGTGTACTAAGTGGATAACATTGGTCTATATAAAATCTTTGCAACATTTTCTTCGTATATGTGGTTTGGTGTAATAGGATTCCGTCTTTTAGATGTTCAATCTGTAAGCCAATTCAGAATTTCATTTTGCTTAGGTATTTCATTCCGAATTCTTTTGTCAGGCTTACAGATATCTCAGTGATCTCTTCAGGAGATCCAACGAGGTTCAAGTCATCTACATAGACTTCAATTATGACGAATCCTTTTCCATTTGCTCTTATAAAAATGCAAGGGCAGACTTCATTATTGTTGAATCCTTATTGTACAAGAAATTCACTCAGTCAATTATACCGCATCCTTTCCGATTGTTTAAGACCATGCAGTGATCTTTGAAGCTTAACAGAGTAGACATCCTGAGGTCAATATTTTAATTCAACAGGCATTGAAAAGCCATCAGGAAGTTTTATATATATCTCCTTGTCGAGGTTACCGTATAGATATGCAGTCACAACATCCATTAGCTGCATATGTAAACCTTTCTTTGATGTTAAGCTTATCAAAAATCAGAAAGTGATCGCATCCATGACCAGTGAGTATGTTTCCTCATAGTCAATACCTGTTCTTTAGAAAAATCCTTGTGCTACAAGCCATGCTTTGTAGCATGCGATCTTATTATTTTTCATTTCTTTTTCTCACGAATACCCGTTTGTATTCCACAGGTTGGACACCATTAAGTGTCTGGACTATTTGCTCAAATACTTTTCGTTACGTACATAATTTAATGATATTTCAGTTTCTCCCTGCAGTTCCTCTGCAGTGGATTATGGGAGGAGGATATGAGCGCATTTCTCTATGAGGGTATCGTCCCAAGGTCTCTCGATATTTTTCTTTTTCTTGGATTTTTATCCTTGGAGCCTGGTGGTCTGCCTCTTTTCTGTTAAGGTGCAGTGGTGGGCTCCGAAAGGGTGCTCTCTCTCAAGTGCAAGAGTCCGTACAAGTAGTAAAATCTGGGAGTCCAGATGTCGAATCCACGGGAAGAAATCTGTTGCAACCACAATTCAAATCAAATAGAAAGGTATCGGAGAGAAACTAAACACTTCAACAATGGTGACGGTGATGGTGATGTGAACACGTGAACAATATAAACATAGAAATACGTGAGAACAAATATCTATAAAAAGTATGCACATGGTATGGGTTCGTTAGGATCAACGATTCGTATTAATTTGGTTGATGAATATATCACAATGAATTCTCTTTTTGAGAGCAATTCATCGGGAAAAATATCCAATATAACTCAATGAATTCTCCTTTTGGGAGCAATTCATCGGAAGATGCCCTTTTGGGGGTTCAAACACAATATTCAAAAAGATCGTCGCAAAAGTTATAATAAGATATGAAACTCTCTTTTGGAGAGATCAAAACTACGGTATGAAACTCCTTTTTGGGGAGATAAAAACTCACCCTTTTGGGGCGATCATCAACTAAATTAATTCTTTTGGAATCTAAAAAGTCGATTTACGAACAACGATTACAATTTTAGCGACGTTAAACGATTTAGCACAAGGAATTTCAACCAAATAAACACGAATAATATCCCCTAACTACTCCATACCATGCACAAATAAGTTCTAGTTACTCATCGTGCAATAATAAACAAGTTTCATAACAAAATACTTCAAGTTCATAGCAAAATACAATAGAAAACACCAAAATACGGGATAGAAGTTGAAGAAAATATCACCAATTCTCCTTGAAAAGACTTCAAACTCTCTGAAAATAATAAAACAAGCCTCTGGAATTTTACAGAATTTTTCAGGGGGAGAATACGTCTCCTAGAGCCTCCTATACGCCCAAAATACGCCCCAATCTGCCTGTATACGCTCAAAAAACCCTAAATACGCTTAAATATAAAACATTGCGGGTTTACTGTGCTATCGGGTTCAAAAACCCGCACCCGAATCAATCCTATCCGCTCATCTAAAGCGGGGCAATTCTCAGCCGCACATCTGAGCGGGATCAAACTTGGAGGCGACACGTGTCCTTTGAAAGTCGTGCGCCGCTTCGTTCGATCTCGGATCGGACTCGGATATACTATTCACCGTTGGATCAGAATCGTGTGGCCCAGACGCCGCCACGTCGCCCTTGTAATCTCGCGATTTCGAATTCGAAGCGGGCGAGCTCTCCGCCGTTGGATTTTGATCGGACGATCCGATGGAGGCCACGTTGCACGAGAGAACGCTGCCGCTTCGCTCCGATCACGGCCGTTCGATCGAAATTGAACGGTCGAGATTTGATCCCGCTTTCGATTGATGATGCTGAGATCCGCTTCTTTATAGGCCGTAGGATGAAGATCGTGCGGCTGAAAGTAAGCCGCGTCGCCCTTTCGTCGTAGCCATCGGATTTGGGCGGGGGCCGCTGGATAGCTGCCACGTAATGCGCCAAGATTCGTGCGTACTTATTTATTTTCCAATAAATGTTATTCTGCATTCAAAAATACACAGTAATTAGCACAGATCTCAGAAAAATAAAAATAAATAGTCGTTGGAATCGTGAGATCGAGACGGTGCTAGGAAAAATATAAAAAGTGCAGAAATACTTCATTATTTGATGTTTTGTGCTCAAATAGTGTGTTTTCTCTAATAAATAAATGTGTAGAAAATACGTATGAATTAGAGAACAATGTAGCATCTCATGAGCACAAAATAGAGCTAAATTGGGGGTTAAATATGTAATATTGAACCCGAATCACACCCCCTAACTAGCGATTTGCTAGTCTCTAGCAAAAATAGCGATAAATACGGACGATCAATTAAACAATAAGTTCTTTCGAATTGCTTATGGCATGGCTCAATAATACGCATTCCAACATGGTCTTGGCCATCAATATACACATCCATGAACAAAATCAATCACATGAAATTTTCTCTAATTTAGTATGAATAAATAACATGCAAGCATCGTTTTGCGCAAGCGAAAGTATAACACGTCGTTATATACTAGTTTTCTTGTTTCCAAGGAATTGGCCTATCAAAACAATCACTCAAATTATGGGTATTGAAGTTGCTTAGTAAATTCACCGTTTCTTTTCTTTTATTCGTTCCGCGTAACGCGCATCAAGCAACATTCGCAGAAAAAAGTATAACTTGGATCGCTCCATCAAATGAGTGAGTTTCTGGTCAATGGCTCCCAAATCAGACGATCATAGGGCATTAGGCCAAGAAGGACCCCTCGGACTGTACTACTCGAGCCAACCAAGTTATGTATTAGTAACATACTTATTCATTCATTTTTTTCTTCATTCCTCATTTTTCATTTCTTTTCTTTCTTTCTTTCTTTTTTATTTTGTAAGCAACTCAACACCCATATTTTCAAACATAAACATTAACGACCATGGCCAAATTCCTCTTCAACTTGAAAAATATTCTTAAAAATCGTGTATACTTAAGCGTTTTCATCACATTAGCATGCATGAAATATATTCAAACTATTTCGAGATATTAATCATGGAAATTGAAAATTCTCATGATTAGCATATTAACGGCAATTCCATGAAGGAAAAATAATTAACTCAAGCCATAAAAATTTTCAAAACTCAATTACTGTATAATCATCCGCATTAGAGGCATATGAAGGAGTTTTAAAAGATGAGATTTGGTGATTTATTCTTCTCAAAAAAAAATCCTAAGGTCTCATACACACCCCCCAACTAAAGATGGACATTGTCCTCAATGTCGGAAGAGGTACGAGTTTATTCAAGCAAGCAACCAAGAAAGCATATAAAAACTACTATACTAGAAAGAACACACCGTGATCAAATGGCGGATCCTGAATCTTTGATGGTGGAGGAAGTTGCTCAATTTGCTCCTTGCGCTCCTCGGCGATTATTCTTCCTCCAAAAACTAATTTGGACCCCAGCAACACAACTCCAAGCATCTCTATAAGCTGTCTGCCAATGTCCTGCGAGAGACGAGTTATGTCAGTCCAAATTAATTTAAGATTCTTCGCAATAAAAATATTCCAAATATAGTCAACAAAATAAGTGAAAGAAATTAAAGCAAGTTGACGACTACTCCCTGAAAGATTTGCACTACTCTCTGTACGATGCTCGATCGTTGGGGAGAGGGATAAATGATTTTGGGACAAAACTGGAAGAGGGAATGGTTCTGGCTCCATGGCGATAATCTCAAAACCTTTGTCCCTAGCTGCCTCCTCCTCTCGTTCATCCAAAATTGCTAGCTCACCCTCTCTTTTGCACACACTTCCTGCCATGTGGATATTTATATTCGTGTCCTCGCTCGGTATTCCTGCAATAGAAGACGAACTCGTATTAGATTCTTGAAATCGAGTTTCAAAAGCATTACCTTCTTCTAAGCAAGCGGCAATCAAATTAAGATTTTCAATGGAATTTTGAATCTGCCGACTCCGAGCAAGGAAATTCTCCTGGAATTGATGGGATGTGGCCTCCTGTGTCTGAATAGTCTGGTAAGCTTCCTCTTTCAAGGATTGCAAAGGTACGTCCACGCTTTGCTCTTCTCGATCGAGGCTCGAAGGCTCCGTTCAATCGCTCTCTGAAGTCTCTTCCACGGCTTCTTCGTTTTCTTGCAGAGACTCCATATATTCCCACGCCACTGTCGGCGTCATGCCTCCCAATAATTCCTGCAGCTGCGGTTGTAGTCCATCTAGGAAGAACGCCATAAGCTCTTCATTTGTGTACCCATGCTGCGGATAGCTCGATATAATGTCTGTGAACCTCCTCCAGGCCTGAAAGAAAGTTTCACAGTCAGTTTGATTAAAATTAACAATTTTGAGCTTTTCCATTCTATGTTTGTGTGCATTAGCATATCGTGCATCATAAAGATTGTTTGTGCAATAGAAGTTCATATATTCCATTTTGAAATAAAATAAAATAAAAAAAAGTTTATGTACAGTAAAGTGGAAAGATCTCACCGAAGGTCCTCTAAATGAAATAAACCGCAGTCGCAAACCATTCCTCCCCGGCAACGGCGCCAAAAACTTGGTGGGACCGAAAGGGTGCTCTCTCTCAAGTGCAAGAGTCCGTACAAGTAGTAAAATCTGGGAGTCCAGATGTCGAATCCACGGGAAGAAATCTGTTGCAACCACAATTCAAATCAAATAGAAAGGTATCGGAGAGAAACTAAACACTTCAACAATGGTGACGGTGATGGTGATGTGAACACGTGAACAATATAAACATAGAAATACGTGAGAACAAATATCTATAAAAAGTATGCACATGGTATGGGTTCGTTAGGATCAACGATTCGTATTAATTTGGTTGATGAATATATCACAATGAATTCTCTTTTTGAGAGCAATTCATCGGGAAAAATATCCAATATAACTCAATGAATTCTCCTTTTAGGAGAAATTCATCGGAAGATGCCCTTTTGGGGGTTCAAACACAATATTCAAAAAGATCGTCGCTAAAGTTATAATAAGATATGAAACACTCTTTTGGAGAGATCAAAACTACGGTATGAAACTCCTTTTTGGGGAGATCAAAACTCACCCTTTTGGGGCGATCATCAACTAAATTAATTCTTTTGGAATCTAAAAAAGTCGATTTACGAACAACGATTACAATTTTAGCAACGTTAAACGATTTAGCACAAGGAATTTCAACCAAATAAACACGAATAATATCCCCTAACTACTCCATACCATGCACAAATAAGTTCTAGTTACTCATCGTGCAATAATAAACAAGTTTCATAACAAAATACTTCAAGTTCATAGCAAAATACAATAGAAAACACCAAAATACGGGATAGAAGTTGAAGAAAATATCACCAATTCTCCTTGAAAAGACTTCAAACTCTCTGAAAATAATAAAACAAGCCTCTGGAATTTTACAGAATTTTTCAGGGGGAGAATACGTCTCCTAGAGCCTCCTATACGCCCAAAATACGCCCCAATCTGCCTGTATACGCTCAAAAAACCCTAAATACGCTTAAATATAAAACATTGCGGGTTTACTGTGCTATCGGGTTCAAAAACCCGCACCCGAATCAATCCTATCCGCTCATCTAAAGCGGGGCAATTCTCAGCCGCACATCTGAGCGGGATCAAACTTGGAGGCGACACGTGTCCTTTGAAAGTCGTGCGCCGCTTCGTTCGATCTCGGATCGGACTCAGATATATTATTCACCGTTGGATCAGAATCGTGTGGCCCAGACGCCGCCACGTCGCCCTTGTAATCTCGCGATTTCGAATTCGAAGCGGGCGAGCTCTCCGCCGTTGGATTTTGATCGGACGATCCGATGGAGGCCACGTCGCACGAGAGAACGCTGCCGCTTCGCTCCGATCACGGCCGTTCGATCGAAATTGAACGGTCGAGATTTGATCCCGCTTTCGATTGATGATGCTGAGATCCGCTTCTTTATAGGCCGTAGGATGAAGATCGTGCGGCTGAAAGTAAGCCGCGTCGCCCTTTCGTCGTAGCCATCGGATTTGGGCGGGGGCCGCTGGATAGCTGCCACGTAATGCGCCAAGATTCGTGCGTACTTATTTATTTTCCAATAAATGTTATTCTGCATTCAAAAATACACAGTAATTAGCACAGATCTCAGAAAAATAAAAATAAATAGTCGTTGGAATCGTGAGATCGAGACGGTGCTAGGAAAAATATAAAAAGTGCAGAAATACTTCATTATTTGCTGTTTTGTGCTCAAATAGTGTGTTTTCTCTAATAAATAAATGTGTAGAAAATACGTATGAATTAGAGAACAACGTAGCATCTCATGAGCACAAAATAGGGCTAAATGGGGGTTAAATATGTAATATTGAACCCGAATCATGCAGCCACTTCTACTGCTGGTGGATTGCATCCATTCTCGGGGATGTGAATCCTTGCTGGAGGATTTACAGCAGGGATGTGTGATTTGATAATCTTCTGGTTGTTAGTAAATGAGTCTGGTAATCGGTGAACACTGTTCTGTATGTGGAGGATCTTCAGGATCTCATCTTCATATTTTTTTATTACCGGATCATAGTGGGTCAAACTTTTTGTATCTTACGTTATAATGTGCTTCGCACCAGATTTCTCAGTGTATGTGCCTATTTTGGAGAAAATTGTCTCATTAAATTCACAGTCTTCAAGACGTGCTTTAAATGTGTTCCCCGTTTGGGTTTCTTGGTATCTTATAATTGAGGGTGAGTCAACCCCTACATAGCTACATAGGCGACGTTAATGACCCATTTTTTTCCTCTGTGATGGTGCAATGGGGATGTAAACTGCGCAACTGAATATTCTCAAATGAGAAATGTTCGGTGGCACTCCATATGCAAGTTGCATTGGAGAGAGACTCTGACCTCCAGAGGGTCTTATTTTTATTAATGATATAGCATGCAGAATTGCATGTCCCCATTCATCCACCGACAACTGGGATTTCATTAACAATGGACGTGCAATCCATTTTTTTATCAGTGACTCTGCCAACCCGTTCTGGGTATGAACATGCAGCACTGGATGTTCAATTTCTATTCCAGTTGCCTGGCAATACTCTTGAAATGACCGATAGGTAAATTCCCCAGCATTATCCAGACCTATTTTCTTTATTTGGTTGTCTGAAAAATGCACCTGCAACTTTATTATTTGTGCCAATAGCTTTGGAAAAGCTAAGTTGCGGGTCGATAGTAGACACACATACGAATATTTTGAGGATGCATCGATCAGTATCATAAAGTACCGAAATGGCCCACTTGGGGGGTGGATAGGTCCACATATGTCTCATTGTATTCTTTCGAGTAAGCTTGGAATTCGATATTCACTTTTAGTGGTGCTGGCCTTGTTATTAATTTCCCCTTAAAGCGGGAGATGCAAGGGAATTCTCCCTTCTAAAGAATCTTCTGGTTCTTCAGGTTATGCCCATCGGATTGAGATAAGATGCGATGCATCATCACAGATCCAGGGTGGCCAAGTCTATCATGCAAAAATAAAAACTTGGCTGATGTCGGGCACTTCAGGTGCTTCGTCAAATTAGCTTCCTCTCTCCAAATCTTTCTATGGTAGAGGCCTGATGAAAGGCTCTCAAAACGTTCAAGTATGGATTTTACTCCTTTTTCTTAAGACGTTACATACATTAATTCTTTATCATTTACATTTGATGTTTCCAAATGGAATCCATTTAAACAGATATCCTTGAAACTTTGTAAGTTTCAGTTGGAATTCGAAGAGAATTGTGCATCCTTTATTTTAATTTCTGTTTGAGTAACAAGTTGCACTCTCAAAACCTTCAATTATATTCGACGGCCCTGAAATTGTATTTACAAGGCTTTTATATGATATAGTGTTATGAAAATAGCATTTATACTGAAGGATCATATGTGTTGAAGCAATGTCTACGAAGCAGTTATGAGAGCGATCTATCTATAAAAGATGAATAAAACATTTGCATTTCAGGAACATAATCAAAATTTTCATACAAAAACAAATTACATAATTTAAATGCTCTCATAACATAAAATGTTCTCAAAACATATTACTAAGATAAAAATAGAGGCTAATCAAGCAGGTCATCTGTTTCGAAGTCGTCGGTTGTAAACTTGACTTGAGCATTTGTGGTCACCAGGTTTGTTTCAGCTTTCTTTTTCATCTTCTCTTTATACAATTCCTGGTGATACCACGGAGTTCTGCACACTCTAGACCAGTGCCTTTGATGTCACAGCTTTGCCACTTGTTTTCCCATTCCCTCTTCGGTGGGGGTGCTTCATTTTTGTTGTTGTATTGTCTGTGCTAAGTGAACTTCTGCTTCCCTTCATTTCTTTGCTGCTGGACTTGGCATCTGGCTCTTTTGTTCTGTCCCCCTTTCTGTGGTCTTTCTTTTCTTTTGTTGTCTCTCTTATTTTTAGAAGAAGATGCATTGTGAGCTTCTGGGAGGGGGCAGTGCCAGGGGGCGCATGTTATGAGTGGAGAGGAGAAGCTCTCTCTTTTGGTCAGCCATGAGTAAACATGACAGCAACACAGAATACTTGGTGAACTTTCATTCCGGTATTGCTGCATCAGTATCACATCCTTCTCGTAGAAAGACGTATGCGTCTTTTCCAGCATGCGATCTTCTGAGACATTTTCACCACAGAACTTCAGGCGTGAGGTGATGCTAACAAAAGCTGAGTTGTACTCAGCTATGGACTTAAAGTCCTGCAGTCTCAGGTTCTCCCACTCATATCGTGCCCTTGGTAGTATAACATCTTTCTGATGTTTATATCTATCCTCAAGGGCAGTCCACATCTCAAGTGGATCTTCGACCGTAAGGTATTCAGTGTTTAGGGACTTGTCCACATGGCGACAAATATTGGTAATGGCTTGCGCCTTTTTTATATCGCTTATATTTTCATCTTTAGTCACAGCAGAAATGAGGGACTTAGCCTGCAGGTGAAATATCACATCGAGCTGCCAGCTCAGATAATTTCTTCCTGATGCATCCAGCACTTCGAAATCAACACTTGTGATTTTGTCCATTTTATCTAGCAGAGTGTAAATTTGCATGAATTAAAAATTTATACATTAAACATTTTCATGAGGAGGCAATTTTTAAAAGAAGAGCTAATTGCATGGATTGGCCAGTCCCACATAAAACATAGAGTCCAAAATCCATATTACATTCCATATTCCACAAATGAACGCGAAGAAAGAGATTACAACGTTGGAAACTGATTGATCTGGATCAAAGCCTAGAGGGGGTGATAGGCTAATAAAAAATTCTCGTGCAACCCACAAGAAATCACACGCAGTTTATACTTACAAGCAGAGCAAAAGAATGCAATCACAAAGTACGCACAGATATACCCTGGTTCGGTCGTCCTACGACCTACTCCAACCCCCAAGCAAATACTAGCATTAATATGTTTCTTATGTACTACTACAATGAGTCTCGAGCCCCTGGCTACCCACCTAGTACGTAGCACACTCCCCGACTGCAAAACACTATCAACTTAGTAAATGCTCTATCTTGACAAGCCCCGCTCGTCAAGACCCTCTCGTCTAGTCCCCCCCCGAATAAACAAGTCTTCAAAAGAATACAAAAGCGGTAAAGATTCCCATACATAGACCGTTACTACTACGCACAAATAATAGTAAAAGAGTTTAGAGAATCTCATTATGTAGGCATTGTCGTCTTTGTCAATCAGCACGGGCTAGCTCTCGTCTGACAAGATGTAGATGTCTCGTCTCATCTGCAACTCAAGTTTCCACTCTTGCTTGACTCCTCTTTGAACATTACGGCCTTGTCTTGATGGTGCAGCAGCAGTGCGTGGCCTGAACCCTGCAGTGCACGCGCAGCCCCCCGCAGTTCGTGCGCAGCTCTCTCTTGATTATTCAACTTACGGCCTAGCTTGTTAATCACCCGTTCTCCTTGATGATGGCTTCCAAAGGCTGCGGTAATGATGGTTGAGGCTTGAAGGTTGCAGCTATGGAGATATGGGTTTCTCTTTTGGCCTTGGTAGCTTTGTGCAAGGGGTGATATGGCTACATTGCGACAATGGCAATGAGTTTGGATATGAGGGCTTAGCTTGCTTAAGGAAGAAGATCTCTAGGGCTAGAAGTTTGCACAAGGTGGAAGACTTCCTTATAAAATTGCGGCTATTGGTGTGTTGATGGCTTCTCTTTTGGATGCTTGAGTTGATGTTGATGCATACACTTCCCTTGATGATGCAAGAGCTTGAAGATAGCAATGTAAATGGGCTAGCTTGTGGCTATGGAGCTTTCAAATGGAATTGCACAAGGAGGATGTGGAGAGTGACTTGGGGATGTAGCTTGCGGCCAAGGGCTTGGTAGAGATGAAGATCTTTGGCCTAGGAGATGATGAAATATATGAAGTTATTCAGAATACAAATCATGCTAAAATAAATGCAACTGATTAAAAACCGAGATTAAAATCAGAAAAGTATCACCATGTGTAGAGCACCGAGTTGTGATCATCCTGGCATAAACGGTTCGTCGATCCGAGCTCTGTGGAGAAAGTTATGCACTTTTTAGCGTCGTTCGTCGAGCTCCTTGAAAAGTTGCGGCCATGAAGGTTTTCTCCAGTGTTGTGGCCGAATTTCTTTGGTTTTCTCTATCTCAAAATCTCTCTCTTTGAATATGGTTTATATATGATAGGATGAGATATGATATAATCAATTAGAATCCCATATTTGATGAAGATGGGAATGAATCCTAGTTTGATTAGGACTTCAATAAATCTCTTAGGATATGGAGTTTGAATATGATGGCTATGAAATTCAATTTATGTAGCTATAGGATTTGAATTAGATCTCATTTAATCAACTTTGATTTGCATGAGATTCTCTATATCTATCCATCTTTGACCAAGACTCCAATTTACATGGCATTAGGATTTGAATTGAATCTCTAATTGATTTGGATCAATCCAAGAGAGATTTGATTGAGATACTCCATATCTCTCCATATTGGAATATAATTAGAATGAAAATGGGGATCTGAATCAATCTTAAATTGATTTAAATAATATCCTCTCCAATTTGAATTGGTCCAATATTTGTAGCTATAGTCACCATCTCTTTGACCAAGTCCAAGTGGCTATATGAATAGCAATTTCTCCATCTTCGAATTTTCTATGTGAATAGCAATTCCTCCATCAATTCACTTAGTCATCGCTTTGAATATTTACAAGCGTGCCACTCCTAAAAACACTTAACACACACATTAGAAAGTTCACACGCGTTTGTTATCATCAAACATGAAGTCATCGATCGTTGAACCAACACACGTTGTATCCAACAGAAACCGCATGGGTCCCATTTATAAAATCTTCAGCTTCAAGTGTGCCCTCCGTCTCCATGGAAAGTAGTCGTCGGTCTTGGACATTACATAATTTCCTCACTACAATTTCTCTCAAAAAGAAAAGAAAAGTGTAGGAAAAGTAAAATGTGGGACTTAAACAACCGATCCAAAACCACAGTTAGTCATCCATGCAAAATTTTGTGCTCATCAAACATTTTCAGCAGACATTTTCATCACATGCATCACAGGCATCATATTCACAGAAGGATAAACAATTTGAATACTTAATAATTATTGGACCAACGACAACATCATACACTGTTAGGTTTAATGACTAACCTCCTAATTATTAAGTTAATATTGCACAATAGAGTATCAGTTTTTCCATAGAATAAGCCATTTAAAAGTGATACAGAGCATATAATTATGATTCTAAAAAGGCATCATATAATGCGAAAAGTTGGCTTGTTGGGGTTATTCAAAAGAGTTTGAAAATAGCCCAAATTGACATGTTCTTCATGAAAAGGAAGGAGTTTTCCTTTTTATTCCACCAATTAACCCCCAAAAATCCCCAAATGTCACCTTAAAGTCCCATTTCAGTCCCATAATTTATCATGATTTTTCTGTAATTTTTAGGCCCCCATAATCCATTTTAATCTTATTTTTAGCACCCCCCCCTTTATTTCTGTAGGGGTTTTTTTTCAGAAAATATCAGCTTGCGGGCCTGAAGCCTGCAATGTGGCTGCGGGGTTCAGGCCCGTGCCAAAAATATTTGTTTTTTTTTCATTTGTGCGGGCAAAAGCCCGCAGAGAAGATGTGTGCTTCAGGCTCGCATTCAAAAATATTTTTTCTTAATGCGCTTGTGGCCCATTTTTCCGGCGAGAGAGGGTGTTGTTAGCAACGATCTGTGAACTTCGTGTTTGATGATAACAAACGTGTGTGAACGTTTTAACGTGTGTGTTAAGTGTTTCAGGAACGGTGAACGTGCGATTAATTCATGGAAGGATTTGGACAAAGTGCAAAGGAGAAAGGGAGATAAACTAACTTGAGTTAACTCGCATCTATTGGAGTAAAACCCTAATCCTATTCCGTACCAAGTCCAAACTCCATTCCCATGGATAATCACTGTATCATTGTGATTCCATATACCCTATACATGAGGCCTTGCCGAAGTGCATGTTGTTTGTTTTTTGAGGGTACTAATAAAAAAAATAAATACTTTCTTTTGCCCAGGTCGTGACCAAAATAAAGTGAGAGCCTATCTTTAAAACAAAAACATAGGGGCTTAATTATTTTGTGGTGGGGTTTGTTTTAACAGGTCGAAACATATAATAAAAGCCCAGGCCGAAACTCCTTAAAAAACCCCCTAGGGTGCGGCACAAGAAAAAAAGGGAGGCTTCAAGATTTTTTTTTTCGTTTTGCAATCTTTAGGGTTGGCCGGAAACAGAGGGGACGCTCGGCCAAAATTTTTATAACCAAGAGCTGCCGAATTATTTTAGCCTGGTACCCTGAGGATTGAGAATATCGAAGGGGCAGAGAAAAGAAGCCACAGCCACACCTTGGTTTCATCAATCAAAAGGAGAGGGTGCCGAACACTTTCTTTCATTAATCAAAAAGGGAGAGCCACACAACTTTTTGAAGAGAGCCGAATTTGTTTTTGTTTGCCTTTTTGATTGCAGGCACAAGATTCAAAGAGCAGTAGATTTTTGAAAGCTTCTTAGTCAAAAACCAATCTCAAAAATCCTTGGAGCAATCTCATATTTCCAAGCACATGCCGTTCCTTTTTGTTGTTTCTCTCCAATCAAAAAAACCCAAGTCAAATTTCCCAAGGCAATTAGAAGACACGCAACAAACGAAAACGGTCGAATTATTTCAACACCAAGCAAATCAAAAGGCAAAGGCGCACGGGGTTTTTTTTTGCAAGGCCATCATCACATCCAGGAAAAAAAGGGGCATCTCATGTTAAGGAAAGTACGGCTCATGTTAAGGTAAGTAGTAAACATTTTGGACAACCAATTCTTTTAAGTCTCCACTTTGAATTGTTTTTTAAGGCACTAACGCACAGAGACATTCTCTCCACTTTGATTTGTTTTTTTTCTCAGGGGGCAAAAAAAATCATCAAGTTCACAGGGGCCGGCCTTGGTCTGTGGAGTTTGTGTGAAGCCGAAATCCAATTAAAGGTGCCGCAATCCAAGTACCCAATATCACTTTCAGAGAAGGGGCAAAGCCGCAAGTTGCAATCTTTGGGGAGGTGCCACAAGTTTTAATTTTTGGTGGAAGGCGCAAGTTTCATCGAGAAGGGAGCCGAACTATCGAGAAGACATCGAGAGACCACTACTACTTGCAAGACGACTTCTGGCCCGTGCTTATTGACGAAGACATCGCCGCTGCACAATCTGAGCTTTCTAAACTCAATACTTTATTATTTTGTGTAGCAATTGTGATAGATCTTTGTAGGGAAAACTTTACCTACTTGTGACTTTTTGGGGACCAGACGACTTTGGGAGTCGTCACGGAGGGAGAGCATCTGACTAGATTGAGAGTGTAGAGCACGTGGTGTGCGTACGAGCTAGGTGAGAGTAGATTTAGGATCTTGACTCATTATAGCTGTACTTGATTACATATCTATTTTGTAGTTGCTTTCGGGGCTGGAGTAGGTCGTGGGGACGACCGAACCAGGGTATATCTGTGCGTATTCTGTGATTGCTTTTTATTGCCCTGTCCGTGCTTATAATTGCGTGGGATTTCTCGTGGGTTACACGAGAATTTTTATTAGCCTATTCAACCCCCCTAGGCTACGATCCAGATCCAACAAGTGGTATCAGAGCCAGTTTAGAGGATCTAGCCTAGATTTTTAGATGACCATGAATATATCTGATTGTGCTTTTGCTGAAGGTCAGTCTATAGCACGTCCCCCCAAGTTTAATGGTATAGACTTTATATTGGAAGGCTAGGATGAAAATATATTTGGTGTCTGTAGATTATGATGTGTGGGATATTGTTGAAAATGGTTATAGTCTACCCACTATTAAAATTGAAGACACTGTTATGATTAAGCCTAAAGACAAGTGGGATTTAGCTGATAAGAAACTTTATACTCTTAATGGTAAAGCTATGAATGTGCTTATATGCTCTCTTGATAAATCTGAGTTTAATCGCATCTCATATTGTCTAACTGCGCAGGAAATCTGGCATACTTTGGAGGTGACACATGAGGGAACATCGCAAGTAAAGGAATCCAGACTTGCGTTGCTGAGCACTGAATATGAGAGCTTTCGCAAGCTACCAACAGAATCAGTTAAAGACATGTTTGCGAGGTTCACAGACATCGTCTACAAATTCAGTTCCCTCGGTAAGCCATACTCTAGCCATGAACAGGTACAAAAGATCTTAAGGGCGCTACCAAGCTCGTTCAGGCCTAAAGTCACCGCTATTCAAGAAGCTAAGGACTTATCAACAATGAAAGTGGAGGACTTGATAGGCAACCTGATGTCACATGAACTTGAGTTGCGGAGTATAGAAGCCAGAGAGAAACCTGAATAGAAGACCAAAGCTTCCATACCATTAGCTCTTCAAGCTAACAACGACGATCTTGATGAAGAGCAAGCCTTAATGGTCAAAAACTTCAGGAGATACATTCAGACTGATCAAGGAAGAGCTGAGATGGGAAAAAGGTTCATTCGTTCTAATAATTCTAATTTTGATAGAAATTCCTATAATCAGAAAGCTATTAATAGAAGTGAATGTTTTAAATGCAGGAAGAAACGGCACCACATAAAAGATTGCCCTCAACAACACATAGCTCAAGTTGCAAAAGGAAAAACAAAAGTGCTGACGTGGGACATGGATAGCGAAGCTGAGGAGGAGGATGAGGAACATGAAGCCCACTCATGCATGGCATTAATGGCCAAACACAATGAGGTAGAATCTCCCACTAAAGCTTAACTTTTAGAAATTTGTAAAGGAATGCAACATAAAATTGATGAGCTAGAAGCTGGTGTGGAATGTTATAGGAATGATAACTTTGATATGCAACAAACTGAATATGACATGTCTATAGAAATGAAAAATCTTAAACAAGAGCTTGTTGCATGCAAATCTACCATTACCATGTTAGAAAAAGAGAAAGCTAGCTTGCCTGAAAAATTTGACAGTCTTTCATGTCCCTCTTTATTAAAGGATATTAGCATGTATAAGCTAGATAAGGTAAAGCTTGAAGTTGAAAATGAATTGCTCTCTGAAAAGATTAATATGCTAAATCTTGAACTTAAAGAAAAAATTAGGGATTTTGAAAGGAAAGAAGAGGAAAACAAGCAAGCTTTCATTAGTAAATGCACTTTGCTTGTGGATGAAAACGGTATCTTGAAATCCAAAGTCACCACCCTAGAATTGTCATTAAAGATATTTTCCATTGGAAAACAAAATTTGGACATTATTCTTAGAAATCAACTTTATGGCAATAATAGGCGAGGACTAGGATATGGTCTTAAAAATGTTGAAAAATCAAAATATAGAAAAGTTCACATTGAATCAACAAAGGTTGGAAATTTTCATGCTAAGTGCTTTACATATGGATGCGTTGGTCATACTTCATATAATTGCAAATAGAGGAACAAAAACATTAAGTTCAAACAAATATGGGTTCCTAAATCTTTGATGACTAACGTGAGTGGACCTTGTTGGATTCCAAGGTCACACACTACACCTCATTTGTAGGTGGATGAAAATTTGACGAGGAGCGATAAATTGAATGTCTCATTACTTTTTAGCTCCTTAGTCAAACGGCGACGTGAAGGTATATCTCATTCTTTGAACTTAATGCATACCTTCATAGCTTTTTGTATGCATGACTTTTCTTTGTTTGTGTGCTAGTAGTTGCATTGCTATGTGTGCATGATTTTTTTTTGTGTGATTGCATCTCATGTTTGCTTTAGTACTTCATGCATTAAAAAAATGAAAAACTGAAAAAAAGGTGCTTAAATGTGTATCTTTTCTCTTTGATTCATTATTGAAGTATGCACGAATGATTTTCATATCCATGTAGAAATTGGTGTATTACTACTTTTGCTACATGCGCATGTTCATATTTCTAAATATTCATGGCATGTTCAATGCCTGAAAATAATTTGATTTCTACACCACCTACTTCACTTCCACATGTATTATTATTGTTGCACATTTGGAGATATCGTTTATGAAGTATGGAATGTGAATGTAGGAGGATAACTTAACTGAATATCTAAGGGATATGATATACCTTGCCATGGATAAAAATTGAGCAAAAGAAATAGTTGTTATATGTATTTTTTTAAAAAAAAATGTGAAAAAGATAATTGCTCCGTATGGAAAATGGATACAATCCTTGGCAACAGTATTACCCACGAGTATCCAACATAAGCTTTATGGGTAAACTTTAGCGTTGGTGTATTTACTCGTCAAGCAATGCCACCCCCACATCTAAGAGTCCTTACAGGCTATGTCTTGGGGTGTAGTACCTTGAACTTATTTTAATGAGGTGGGAAAAATCAATCCTAGGTGATAGAATGTTATATGGAAAATGTGGATTGGTTCTGGTTGACTTTCTTAAATGATTCTCCATATGTGCTTCAATTTTAATCAGCACACATTACACTTTGGTGTTGAAATCTTAGTTGTTTCATTTCATCGGATTTTGACTTGATTATTCTATGATTGTATACATGCAATTGTTGGTATTGACTTATAATACTCTCTTTTTGCATGTTGTATGATTTTACTTCGTGTTTCGACTTTTGATGATAACAAAGGGGGAGAAAAATTTGGGAAAGATTTTGATGTTAATGCTCGTGAAAATATGATTATTTGATTAAGGGGGAGCATTAATGAATATTGGGGAAGCACAAAAATAGGAGGAGCATGCTTATTATTAAGCTTTACACATCGGTGTTTGCATGTCATTATTTCATCACATGTCACCCTCTATCGCCACACTTTCACACACACCATTTGGAACTTTATTGTGCAAATCGTATATCTAGTTTGTTATCATCAAAAGGGGGAGATTGTTGTTAGCAACGATCTGTGAACTTCGTGTTTGATGATAACAAACGTGTGTGAACGTTTGACGTGCGTTTATATTTCATATATTCACGCACGTTTTCTTTTGTGTTTCTCCGTATTTTCCGCCGTCTTTTATTCGTTTTCTCGTATTTTCTCGTTTTCTTTCACTTTTCTTTGTTTCTCCATGTTTACAGGAGATTGCCCGCGTAGGGGACGTTTAACGACGATATCTCAAGTCCCCGGAGCAATGGGAGGAGTCACGCGTGATCCAGGGGGTCAAACGACGAAGATTACATCTTTCAACCCCTCACCCGGTCGGTTGGTCATCTCCAACCGATCGGGTGATGCACGCGTACACCACCCGGTCTCAGCCGGAGCTCAAGTGGAAGTCACCCGACCAGTTCACAGGCCGGTTCAGCGGGGGCCGATTCTCTGTCTTTTCGAGCCAAATTCCAACCGATCGGGTGACTCTCACCCGATCGGTTCATCTGTAGCTGATGCTGAGGAGCCGAAGACACGGGCACCCAACCGATCCCTTCACCTGATGGCGCCAAGATCCAACCGGTCACTCCAGGAACTCAACCGACCGGTTCATATGACCGGGTGAAAGTTCGTCGTTTTCTGTTTATTATCTGTAACGGATCACCCGATCGGTTGACTTGTTAACCGATCGGCTGATACGAGATCCTATAAATAGGACCCCTAGGGTTCCAGAAACGGGGAGCTGTTAGTTTTTACTGTTTTCTCCTATTATGACTGATGTAATTAATTTTCTATTTTAAGTTTTCGGATCTTTCTTAAACTTTAGTATTATCTTAATTGCTCTATTACCTTCGCATTCCAATCGTCTGATTATGATTTTAACGGTTCATTTTCGTTTAGATCGCTTTTTAATGAATATTTGTAAGTAGTTCCCAAATCTGGGATTTTGGTGGAAACCCCTTCGGGGGCTCTTCCCGATGTATCCATAGGGTTAGGAAATCGATAGGGATTAGGAATCTAACAGTTACGCGGGGTGTTTTATTGTCATCGGCGGGAAAAAGACCGCCTTTGACCGTTGGGCCAAGGGGGAATAAACTTGGAGGTTGACTCCCTAGCCATAGCTCATGCCCTTAGCGTAGACGCCGAATCCTAGCACGCGGGAGCGGCAGGATGAGACGTTGGGAGTTATCGTTGCGAGCTTAGTGCTCCCGGGATCGATCTGTGTTAATGGACACGGGAGTGCCCACTGATCGAACCTGGAAAGTCCGGTGTATCATCCTGGGCACCGACCGGAATATCGGGTCCATGGGATACCGGTACCACTTTCAGAGGCAACGTCTCACCATTAGACCCTAATTCCGATCGCCATCCTACCCGTAGGCCGTATCGGTGAGAGTCGCTCGTTGGAGTGGAAACCAAAGTCCCGGGTTTATTTTCTTATTGTTCATACCTTGCATTCCTATACCGTGACAACCCATCAACCGATTCGGGCTAGCTCGCCCACGGGGTGATTTCGGTCCTCCTTGACACAAGCACATCCTAGCCTCCCTGTGTTTGACCCCCAAGCCACGCTACAACACCGTGCGCTTGCAGTTACAAATATCTAAACCCCCACGCGGGTCCCCCGGCCATTTGCGGCTAGCAAACCGGGGGCACACGTCAAGTTTATGGCGCCGTTGCCGGGGAGGCAACGTGCTTGTTATTTTAGGATCTCTTGAACCCTAGTGTCTAGCTCTTATCCCTACCTCGCGATAATTTTCGCATTCTCCTTTTTCCTTTTTATTTTCTTCTTTTTTATTTCTTATCTTATCTGTTTCTTTCCCACTTGTCGCTTCACGGGTGTTTGTTGTTTTTCATGCGCAGGAGTTCAAGAAGTCTCGACGACTTGATCCCCGTTGATCCAGAGATTAACGCCACCCTTAGACGCTTGGCCGCTGAGAAGCGAAGAAGAGAGGATCCCGAATCCATGGAGGAGAACACCCCACCTCGCAAGTCCCTGCTGGAGTACTCGATGCCATCTATCGAGTCCACTTCCGCCATCCGTCCTCCAGCTATTACGGCCCAAAGCTTCGAGCTAAAGCCGTCTTTGGTGACATGGATCCAGCAGGATCAGTTTGCGGGTGCACCCATGGAGAGCCCGATCGAGCATCTAGACTCCTTGGAGAAATGTGACACCTTCCGGATTAATGGTATCACGACTGAGACGATCCGTCTGAAGCTGTTCACCTTCTCGTTGCGAGACAAAGCCAAGCAATGGCTTAGGGGGAAGGACCCCAACACTTTCAATACCTGGGAGAAGCTCTCCAACGCTTTTCTGACGAAGTTCTTTCCTCCGGGGAAGACCATGAAGTTGAGGAGTGAGATCTCCTCCTTCTCCCAGGCCAGCCACGAGTCCTTGCATGAAGCTTGGAAGAGATACAAGGAGATGCAGAGAAGATGCCCTCACCATGAGCTTTCGAAGTGGCAGATTATTAATCTGTTCTACAATGGGCTGAGGGATGACCTGAAATCTTCTATGGACGTCGCGGCTGGGGGTTCCTTCATGTCAAGGAGCGAGGAAGGTGACGGACATATTCTGGAAAATATGGCATCCAACAATGAGCGGTGGTGCGACGAGAGAGCCACACCCAGGTCTGGGGGTATACACAAAGTCAAGGACATCGACAAACTTTCAAGCAAGTTCGACTTTCTTTCGACCCAGATCTCAGCACTAATGGTAGGAGCCGGTGGGGCCGGTACACAACAGATTTCAGCGGTAGAATCCGAATTCTTTGGGGAATTCGACGGTGGTGACGTCTCACCACCGTTGGATCAGGTGAGCGCACTATTTTACAACCCCACAGGAAATGCGCCGTATCCACCAAGAACTAATTCCAACCCGGCCTACTCTCCAAACAACCGGAACCACCCTAACTTTGGTTACCGGGCACCATTTCAGCCCGCGCCGCCTCAGCAGCTGCAGCAACAAACATATCAGCCGACTAGGCCACAGCAGAGTCAGATTCAACAGCAACAATATCAGCAGCAGCCTCAGCAATAATTTTACGCCCCCAGGAATCAGCAGCCAATCCAGCAGCAGCAACAGTATGGCCAACAGAGGGCCGTCTCTCCGGTTGAGTCTCTCTTGACTCAATATATAACCAACCAGGAGAAGATCAATCAAAAGCTGGAAATGGGTCAACGGGCCCTCACGGACCAAGTAACCCAGCTGGGGTTACAAGTGGCGACCCTTTCAAGGTCACAAAACCAATTGCTGCCACAACCCGAGGTGAACCCGAGGGGAGCAACCCAAACGTCGGCACTCGTGAACGAGCACGCAAATGTGTCCGCTATCGTTCTGAGAAGCAGGACACAAATCCCCACTAGAGTGCCCCCTAACAGACCGAAAGCACTGTTGGTCGTCGAGCGACCGATTGAAAAATCAAACGACGCCGGTGCTTCGTCATCAAATCCTACGACTCCAGAGGGAGTCTCTGAAGAAGAGAAGAAGAAGAACGAGGAAGGGATCCCGAAAGTGTTCAAACCCGTTGTGCCTTTTCCACAACGGTTAGCTCAGGCCAAAATCGACGAGAAATATGGCAAGTTCTTCGCCATGGTCAAGGATCTGAGCTTGCAAATCCCCTTCCTGGAAGCAATCGAAACAATCCCCTCCTATGCGAAATTCCTGAAGGATTTGGTGACTAGAGGGTCTAGAAAGGAGAAAGTAGTGTTGACGGCGGAGTGTAGCGATCTCATCCAGAGGGCAAATCCGCCGAAACTTAAAGACCCGGGGAGCTTCTCAATCCCTTGCACGATCGGGGCAGTAAAGATTCATCGTGCACTCGTCGATCTCGGAGCGAGTTTCAGTTTGATGCCCTTATCGATGTATAAGAGGATAGGAATGGGTGATCTGGAGCCCACCGGTATGACCCTACAACTTGCTGACCGGTCGGTCAAATATCCGATGGGGATTGTGGATGACCTCCCCGTCAATGTAAAAGGGGTGCATGTGCCAGTGGACTTCGTTGTCATGGACATGCCTGAAGACGCACACACTCCCATCATCCTGGGACGGCCTTTCATGGCCACTGCTGGCGTTTTGATTGATGTGAAGAACGGAAAACTTTCGCTAAATGTCAGCGGAGAAAAGGTTGAATTTGATCTGGGGTTGTCCATGAAGTATCCCGATCCCCCAGATGACCCTCGGTGTAATTTGCTGGAGGTGAAAGAAGATAAAGCTGCTGAAGAGAGCTCCTGGGAGATTCTCTTAAGAAACCCCCCCCCCCCCCCCCCCCGATGACTTGGGGGTTTCAGAAGACCGAGACGGCCCCAAAAACAATAATGCTGCTGGGAAAGCGAGTGCAGCACGTACAACCCCTCCCGGGTTCCCCAAGGCTCCTCCTGCGAGGAAAACGGGGAAAGAACCCTTTGGCCTCACCAAAGACGAGGTCCGGATCCTTAAGAAGATGGCGGTAAGCGCCAATACGAAAGAGAAGCCCCCGGATCCCAAAAACAAGGAGAGGGTAGTAGAGCAAATCTTTCTCCAGCCGCTAACTACTCCGAAGGCCATAAGCTCCAATGAAGAAGAGATGCAGAACTTTGGGCATCACCCGTATCAACCACCGTGAACATCACTTGCGGGCGTCGAGCCAACAACGTTAAACAAGTGCGCTTCATGGGAGGCAACCCATGCTCTAAACTTTTGCCCCACTTTTTAGTGTTATTTTTGACTTTATTTTATCTATTTTTATAAATAAAATCAGCCGCAAGAACATCCGTTCAGGGACTTAGACAATCTGTTTGTTTTTACAGGAAACAAAACCCCAACCGATCGGTTGATAACTCAACCGATCGGTTGATAACTCAACCGATCGGTTGGGATGTATCAGATACAAGCCGCATCTGTCCTCAAATGAACCGATCGGGTGAAGAATGGAGAGACCGGGTGACAGACCGTGTGATCTGGGGAGAATTCTCGGGAAATTTTTGGGAAATATCAACCGATCGGTTGAGTTAGAGCGCGATCGGTTGAATAGACCGGGTGAGAAACCCCCAATTCTCGGGAAAATGATTGGAGCGGCCAACCGATCGGTTGACAAGTCAACCGATCGGTTCGCCTGTAGCGATTCTTCGGCAAGAGTTTTCGATCTAACAGTCAACCGATCTTGTGACAAGTCACCCGATCGGTTCGACTTAAAACCTTATAAATACCCCTGACCACCCGTTCGTTCCGGCCTCGCCAGTTTCGAATCCCAACCCGACGTTTCGCCTCCTCCTCTTGCGCCGGGCCGCGATCTTCCCCAAAATCAACCCCAATCGAATTCCCCCCATTTCCTTATCCATCCCACCATCGATTTCCCTCCATTCTCCTCTATTTCGAAACCCTAACTTTCAACCATTCTCCTAAATTTCAAAACTTACTGAAGAAATCGCCGCGGCTTCACAACGTACTCCTATCGAGCAGCATCGGGGCGTCTACGAGCAACGATCTTCATCTCATTTGGGTAAACTCGCTCCTTAGCTCAATTTTAATTTTGCCCCAAATACTCCATTTGCTCGTTGGTCGTGTTTCGTGTTCGTGTTGATTCATTGTATTTTGCATACTCACGCACGCACACGACACCCGCACAATGCCTCCCCGCCGTGTTAAGCCCACCGACACTAGCTCTTCGAACCCTAGGCCCACCCGTCGAACTCGTCGCACACAGGCCCCCGCTCAACCCACCACCTCCAACCCATCTACCCCCTCTCAATTCCAAGCCGACGACCAAGCCGATCGATTCACGGCCATGATCCTCCTAGCTGGACAGGGTGGCCGGATAACCGAGGAGTCCGTCGACCGAGACCTCCCCTTTCTTCAAAGCTTCATTCGCCACATCCGTGAAGACCCACCCGATGTCTCCGAGCTCCACATTCCACCACCAGCGACTCCTGATCCCCAGCGCAGGCCCCCTTCACCACCCCCAGAGGGTGGTGCCACTGCTTGATTTTTTCTTTCCCGCTTTTGCCCACCCCCCGTATTTGTGCCCATCTATCTTTTAGGGGCCCTGCTTTTTCTCTGTCAAGGGGGGGAACCCATTCACGTGTCGCATCACTTCCTTTTTATTTATTTTTTTTGATTGCAGTTTGTTTGTTTATTGACTCCCCCTTGCATATTTCTGCATTTCTCGATCACATTTTACTCGCTAGCACTGTCATGTCTAGCTTGGGGGACGTCTATTTTGGTGTGTTGTCGTGTTTTGTTGTTTTTCTCATTTTTGTGTGTGTGCTTGTTTTTCCCCTTTTAAGTGTCGTGTCGTGTGGTTTTATTTCTATTTTCGTGTCGTTTGATTTTGATTTTGATCTTTCTTTATTTTCAGTTTCATCTCTGTGTTTTCCTCGTTTTCATTTCTTTTTGTGTCGGTGTGTATTCCCCCCCATCTTCGTTGCCCTCCCGTACTCACTCATATTGCATTGAGGGCAATGCAA
Organism: Scilla litardierei; assembly: GCA_030789695.1. Taxonomy (NCBI): domain Eukaryota; kingdom Viridiplantae; phylum Streptophyta; class Magnoliopsida; order Asparagales; family Asparagaceae; genus Scilla; species Scilla litardierei. The sequence continues at coordinate 55,334,252 of CM061132.1, forward strand.
GCTTCAGCTTGGGGGAGTCGCACTGTGTGCGCCATTTGAGTCCTTCTTTTTCGTTTTTGTGTCGTTTTCATCGTGTTTTTTATTTTTTTTCTTTTTTCTCTTCTCTTCTTTTTATCTCTTTCTCCTAGAGATGAACCCTATGATGAATCGCCACAAAATCACACACACCTAGCATGGCATCGATAATCACATTCACTAACCCTAGGATTTCGAGTTCTCTTGCATTTCACGCATCGTGGGTCCACTTAGCTTTTTGTGAGTCGTGCGTCGTGCCTAGCTGTTTGGTGTGCTTCTACTTTGTGATTTTACTTTATATACCTGTCCAGGAATGACCCCTAGATTGTCATGCTTCGATTTTAATATGCGGTGTTTATTTTCCCTGTCTGCCTCTGCATGCTATATATATATATATATCGGGTACTTCATTTCGCATGTGTCTGGATTCCACAATTAAGGACTAGGACAACCCATTTAGCCTATGCTCTATTTAGCGAGAATAGTTTCCTTTGCCCAAGTGTTTAGATTTCGACTTCTTTTTTGTTTTACTTGGTGCAAATCCCCTCTTCGTGTACCGTTCTCCCACTTGGGAGAGTACACATGTGTATAGCCAAAAACCCATAAATCCAAAAAAAGAGAAAAGAAAAGAAAAACCCAAAAAGAAAAGAAAAATTTTGTATAGCCAAAAAGCCAAAAAATACAAATACCCAAAACCCAAAAAAAATTTCAAGTGTGAATATTTTTCCTATCTACCGAGAATAAAGGGAAGGCGAGAATTTGCACCGAGTGTTCAACTCCACATCATCTCAACCCCCATCGTTTTCGAAAACACTTGGCTTAGGAACTTTTTAGCTAGTATCTAGGCTATAGTGGCGTGATTTCCTTAACCCTAGTTCTGGAATCCCCGATGCATGATACGCTTATATTCTTATACTCTTCTCATGCATGCTTGAACTAATATTCACCGCAGTTTCAAATTTGAATCGGTATTTGCGTCGTTTCCTGGGTCTGTGTATATCGAGCTTTATTGTACATCGTTGATAGCGACACCGACTGCTAGCGCACGACCACACTCACTCGCGCTTCACCGCGTGGGCCCACGACACTTATTTGGACTCGTTTTCCTAGGTTTAGTGATGTGATTTGACGTTTGCTTGCTTGGTGTGTCGTTTTTGATTTTGTTGGCTCTGATGGACGATCTAGGATATAGAGTTTTCTTTTTCTCTCTTTCTCTCTATTTTTCCCCTCCGAGCTCCTACTCTCACTCGTCTTCCTCGAGGACGAGGAAGAGTTCAGCTTGGGGGATTTTGACGTGCGTTTATATTTCATATATTCACGCACGTTTTCTTTTGTGTTTCTCCGTATTTTCCGCCGTCTTTTATTCGTTTTCTCGTATTTTCTCGTTTTCTTTCACTTTTCTTTGTTTCTCCATGTTTGCAGGAGATTGCCCGCGTAGGGGACGTTTAACGAAAATATCTCAAGTCCCCGGAGCAACGGGAGGAGTCACGTGTGATCCAGGGGGTCAAACGACGAAGATTACATCTTTCAGCCCCTCACCCGGTCGGTTGGTCATCTCCAACCAATCGGGTGATGCACGCGTGCACCACCCGGTCTCAGCCGGAGCTCAAGTGGAAGTCACCCGACCGGTTCACAGGCCGGTTCAGCGGGGGCCGATTCTCTGTCTTTTCGAGCCAAATTCCAACCGATCGGGTGACTCTCACCCGATCGGTTCATCTGTAGCTGATGCTGAGGAGCCGAAGACACAGGCACCCAACCGATCCCTTCACCCGATGGCGCCAAGATCCAACCGGTCACTCCAAGAATTCAACCGACCGGTTCATATGACCGGGTGAAATTTCGCCGTTTTCTGTTTATTATCTGTAACGGATCACCCGATCGGTTGACTTGTCAACCGATCGGGTGATACGAGATCATATAAATAGGACCCCTAGGGTTCCAGAAACGGGGAGCTGTTAGTTTTTACTGTTTTCTCCTATTGTGACGGCTGTAATTACTTTTCTATTTTAAGTTTTTGGATCTTTCTTAAACTTTAGTATTATCTTAATTGCTCTATTACCTTCGCATTCCAATCGTCTGATTATGATTTTAACGGTTCATTTTCGTTTAGATCATTTTTTAATGAATATTTGTGAGTAGTTCCCAAATCTGGGATTTTGGTGGAAACCCCTTCGGGGGCTCTTCCTGATGCATCCATAGGGTTAGGAAATCGATAGGGATTAGGAATCTAACGGTTACGCTGGGTGTTTTATTGTCATTGGCGGGAAAAAGACCGCCTTTGGCCGTTGGGCCAAGGGGGAATAAACTTGGCGGTTGACTCCCTAGCCATAGCTCACGCCCTTAGCGTAGACGCCGAATCCTAGCGCGCGGGAGCGACAGGATGAGACGTTGGGAGTTATCGTTGCGAGCTTAGTGCTCCCGGGATCGATCCGTGTTAATGGACACGGGAGTGCCCACTGATCGAACCCGGGAAGTCCGGTGTATCATCCTGGGCACCGACCGGAATATCGGGCCCATGGGATGCCGGTACCACTTTCAGAGGCAACGTCTCACCATTAGACCCTAATTCCGATCGCCATCCTACCCGTAGGCCGTATAGGCGAGAGTCGCTCGTTGGAGTGGAAACCAAAGTCCCGGGTTTATTTTATTATTGTTCATACCTTGCATTCCTATACCGTGACAACCCATCAACCGATTCGGGCTAGCTCGCCCACGGGGTGATTTCGGTCTTCCTTGACACAAGCACATCCTAGCCTCCCTGTGTTCGACCCCCAAGCCACACTACAACACCGTGCGCTTGCGGTTATAAATATCTAAACCCCCACGCGGGTCCCCCGGCCATTTGCGGCTAGCAAACCAGGGGCACACGTCAACGTTTTAACGTGTGTGTTAAGTGTTTCAGGAACGGTGAACGTGCGATTAATTCATGGAAATATTTGGTCAAAGTGCAAAGGAGAAAGGGAGATAACCTAACTTGGGTTGACTCACATCTATTGGAGTAAAACCCTAATCCTATTCCGTACCAAGTCCAAACTCCATTCCCATTGATAATCACCATATCACGGTGATTCCATATACCATATACATGAGGCCTTACCGAAGTGCATGCTGTTTGTTTTTTGAGGGTACTAATAAAAAAACATAAACCCTTTCTTTTGCCCAGGTCGTGACCAAAATAAAGTGAGAGCCTATCTTTAAAACAAAAACATGGGGGCATTATTATTTTGTGGTGGGGTTTGTTTTGACAGGCCGAAACATATAATAAAAGCCCAGGCCGAAACTCCTTAAAACCCCCTAGGGTGCGGCACAAGAAAAAAAGGGGAGGCTTCAAGATTTTTTTTCGTTTTGCAATCTTTAGGGTTGGCCGGAAACAGAGGGGACGCTCGGCCAAAAATTTTATAACCAAGAGCTGCCGAATTATTTTAGCCTGGTACCCTGAGGATTGAGAATATCGAAGGGGCAGAGAAAAGAAGCCTCATCCGCACCTTGGTTTCATCAATCAAAAGGAGAGGGTGCCGAACACTTTCTTTCATCAATCAAAAAGTGAGAGCCGCACAACTTTTTGAAGAGAGCCGAATTTGTTTTTGTTTGCCTTTTTGATTGCAGGCACAAGATTCAAAGAGCAGCAGATTTTTGAAAGCTTCTTAGTCAAAAACCAATCTCAAAAATCCTTGGAGCAATCTCAGATTTCCAAGCACAGGCCGTTCCTTTTTGTTGTTTCTCTCCAATCAAAAAAACCCAAGTCAAATTTCCCAAGCAATCAGAAGACACGCAACAAACGAAAACGACCGAATTATTTCAACACCATGCAAATCAAAAGGCAAAGGCGCACGTTTTTTTGCAAGGCCATCGTCACATCCAGAAAAAAAGGGGCATCTCATGTTAAGGGGAGTACAGCTCATGTTAAGGGAAGTAGTAAACATTTTGGCAAACCAATTCTTTTAAGTCTCCACTTTGAATTGTTTTTTAACGCACTAACGCACAGAGACATTCTCTCCACTTTGATTTGTTTTTTTTCTCAGGGGGCAAAAAAAATCATCAAGTTCACAGGGGCCGGCCTTGGTCTGTGTAGTTTGTGTGAAGCCGAAATCCAATCAAAGGTGCCGCAATCCAAGTACCCAATATCACTTTCAGAGAAGGGGCAAAGCCGCAAGTTGCAATCTTTGGGGAGGTGCCACAAGTTTCAATTTTTGGTGGAAGGCGCAAGTTTCATCGAGAAGGGAGCCGAACGATCGAGAAGACATCGAGAGACCACTACTACTTGCCAAACGACTTCTGGCCCGTGCTTATTGACGAAGACATCGTCGCTGCACAATCTGATCTTTCTAAATTCAATACTTTATTATTTTGTGTAGCAATTGTGATAGATCTTCGTAGGGAAAACTTTACCTACTTGTGACTTTTTGGGGACCAGACAACTTTGGGAGTCGTCACGGAGGGCTGGAGTAGGTCGTGGGGACGACCGAACCGGGTATATCTGTGCGTATTCTGTGATTGCTTTTTATTGCCATGTCCGTGCTTATAATTGCGTGGGATTTCTCGTGGGTTGCACGAGAATTTTTATTAGCCTATTCACCCCCCTCCCCTCTAGGCTACGATCCAGATCCAACAGAGGGGACGGGGCGGCGTCTAAGGTTGCCGATGCCCCCCTTCAGTGCCGACATGAGGCCGGGAGGGGCCCCCGTTGCAAGGCGGGGGGAGAGTTAGCAACAGACACAGCCTCCGCCGCCGAGAAAATTGGGGGGGGGGGTGTCGTTCGATAGCCCCCTCGTCGGGAGGTGGGTGGTTGGGGCGCAGATCGTCGAGGCGGCCTGTCAGGAGGCGGGCGGTTGGGGCGCAGATCGTCGAGGCGGCCTCGTTAGGAGGCAGGGTAGCAGTGCCCCCTCTGTTATGAGGTGGGTGTTAGACAGAGGAAGCCCCCCCGACCGAGGGTAGGGTGGGGGGGTTTGGGACGGCAGTCCCCTCGTCTACAGGGGACACGAACGTTGTCAAAAAAGGTCGAGGGAGGGGTTGGGGGTCTGCCTTCAGGGCGGTGGGTTTCCAGTGGAAGCCGGCGGCAAGTCCACGGGAGGATATAAATTTTATTTATTAGATTAAAATATTATAAAACATTATTTTAGACGATATAAATTGTCGATTTGGGCGATTAGCCTTATTTCCACTCCGATCGTGTGAGATCTAAGAAGAAAAATATCATGCACATGATAAAAACTAGATTTTTAGTGAGAAATACCTCTAGATCTGTTCTTCGGATCTAGGACAGTTGAACGAAGCCTACGAGGGGATGACGATGCTCATTTGAGGTAGATGACGCCGTGCATGCGGATCTCCTGCCTTTCCTTTGCTTTCGCAACGATCGGTATTTGTGTGGAAATTTTTTTATTTAGAGGCTCATACTGATAACCTGTTATGAATCATCACCTGGAGGAGGAACCCCCATCTCTTTATTTATAGTAGAGGATGAGCGAACAGAGATAAGATACAATAGATATGGTCTTATCTATACGATAAGCCGTGATCCTAACCAACTCAGTAATATTCATTCATAACACTAGGGGGTTTTTTGGGAGTTATTTTTGGGGGGTTATTTGTTCCCTCCTCAAATATATAGATACATACATGTATGTACATACATCTATGTATATACATACATGTATATATATTTTTTTTTGAAAGGTTAGCGTGTTACTTTATTGATCAAAACATATAGTACATCAATATTGCATCTAAACATGTGGTGCTAATAGGGAGAGGATAGGGCACAAGCGCTGTCACTCTCCACTATCAATCCCCCAGCCTAAATGGCACTATTACATATATATATATATATATATATATATATATATATATATATATATATATATATATATATATATATATATATATATATATGGGTAAAGTGTTCCTAGGGTGACTCCTTAGATGAAATCTAAGGAGTCGTCCCCATTTTCCCATATATCCCACAATATTTTTGGATTTTATTTTTCATGGGGTTGTTGTACACATCATGGATGGTCAACATACCAAAAATCAAGCCATTCTAATACTTTTAGAGCCCCCATCTACCCCTTGCAACTTCAACGGTCTGAAAACGTGTTGAAAAACCCATGAAGTTGCACGGGGTAAATGTAGGGTCTAAAAGTATTGGAATGACTTGATTTTTGGTATGTTGATCATCCATGAGGTGAACAACAATCCCAAGAAAAAAATTTCGGAAAAAAATTGTTGGAGATGGGAGAAAATGGGGGCGACTCCTTAGATTTAATCTAAGGAGTCACCCTAGGAACACTTTACCATATATATATATATATATATATATATATATATATATATATATATATATATATATATATATATATATGAAAATTTTCTATTCACCTCACGAAGAACTTGGTGCGGTCCACCTCAAAAAGTTTATCAGAAAGCTTTTTTAAATATTTTTTCCATTATATGTGATCTGAATTCTAAAACATCATAATAAAAATTTCAAACGAATCTGATTCCATTTTACCCTCGATCAAGCCATTGCGATATATACATATATTTAACGGTTTCAGAAGAATAGGACTGTTGCAATTGATTGAACAAGGGTCAAATCTTCTAGGGTTCACTGAAAATTCTGTATTTTGGGGTTTCAGATTGAGTACAATAAATCCAACGGAACAGATTTTTTTAAAAAATGAATAAAATTTGGGGTTTTAAGGTGACATGGTGTGTGTGAGTTTTAATTTACTTGGAGTTTTGAGTTGTTGCAGCCATTGAGAGCTTCCACGAAGTAAGCGATGTATCTCATTGCCGCTCTGATCTTTTGGTAGTGGCCCCAAGGATGGCAAAAGTTGAAGTGGCCATGGGCAGGTTCCCATCTTGCTTAATTGGCATGGTGAGAAAATTAAATAGGTTTTAAAAAAAACTAAGAATCAAAGACAGGTTTTGTATAGAGATGTATGTCTTCGAGGCTATTTATCTTTGTAAACATCTTGTTCATAAATGAAAGTATGCTTTCTTGTACAAATTGTCTGAGTAATTTTCTATCTTATATATTTCTTAGATAATTTCCTTTGACTCCAAGTTAGGTCAAACATGTTTCGAGATGAAGATCGCGATTATGAGAAATGTCTGACCGATAGGAGCTTGAGTCTTAAAAGCATCCGTGGTCGTAGATGCGTTGAGATAGAATATCAGCACATCGGACAGACCATTGTGTCTTTGTCTTGTTAGTCTCATAATCATGCAAGTTGATGAAGTTGAAGACAAGACACACGTACTCATTAGAGAATGAGTCCACTGAATGACCCATAAAGTTATCAAATGGTTAAACATTAACTAACTGTCATTAGTAACTCTAGTGATGCTAGACAAGTTGGTCCTTAAGACTTGAGATCATTGTACGAAGCTATGCGTGAACAATGTCACTTAGGTTTATGATCTTGCTTCAAGGCATGGCCTGCTGAAAGATCTTCGCCTGGGTGACATTTGAAGCGTACGAGCTGAGTAGTGATCAAGTGAGGATTCGTCTCTTCCATTAATGGGAAGTTAGTGTCACAGGTAAGTACGTCTCTTGGTAAAACCTTGGCCAAGGTATGTTGTAGGATGTACATCATGAATGTACCAGAGACCGATGGATGCTGACCACTGCTAGCTAGTGGGGTTGACAGAGTTCCATACCCTAGGCTAGGCAAGTGACACAGTCAAAACGAAGGGACTAAAACCATGGAATTCATCACAGACATAGTCAATATGATTTCGACGGCACTTTTGCCAACAAGCCAATCACGTATGTACGATTCTGAAACAGAGACGACACCTGTTGCTCGCGATTAATGTCGTCTAGGGACTTCGAGTCCCAACCTGTAATAGGGTCAGGTTGTAGGGTCTCACACCGAGTAGCATTCACGTCTTAGTAATAGGAAGAGCGTTTAGTGGAACGCATCGGATGCAATAGAATTATTAAGTTCACAAGTTTGTTGTGATATTAAAGCATATGGGATTGAAGAGGACTTCCTGTGGAATCCACAAGAACAAACCGTGTTGGAAACGGAGCTCAAACGAGCCCAGAAATGTAAAAGGGGTACAAGGCAGAGGTGGGTGAGACCCACTTGGAGAAGCAGGTCCACCTGCAAGCAAGACGGGTGCAGCCCGCTGGGAACAACAGGCCGCACGCCTGCTCGGGGTGCGCCCTATGGGCGCACCCATTGCCTTAGGCGGGCACGCCAGCTAAACTTAGCGGGCGTGCCTGCAACTTAAGTCGTTTTGGTTTAGGATTTTTTTGAAACCCTTGACGGCTACGAAACGTGTGATTTTGCTCAACTTTGAGCAATTGTTTGAAGGTTCAAAAAAGCTCGGAATTTGTCGCCGTTTGTTCCTACGCATTCACCATTCTTAGCTCTTCGAAATGATAACTTGTATCGTCTCTAGAGCTTAATGGTGAGTGAGATTTAATTGATTAAAGTTAGGCCTTTGAGAAAGGTTCTCTAACTTAATTAAATTAATTAAAAGCCTCTTCCCTATTATTTACCCCACATTGCTCGTAACAAAAGAGAAGGGGCTGGCCTCATATATAAATAAGGGTGCACTCTCTTCATTGTTTTTTGTACCAAGTCTCTGATTGAGGAGCTCCAAAACTTTTGAGAGCTCTCGATCAAGACCTAAATTATTCTTCCTCTATAGTTCTTTCTATCCTCCAGTCGGGTCTTAGCAAGAATACGAGGAGGTTTGGATTTGATCCATAAATCTCTGGCATGAGTCTGCTCAAGTGAAACTTTCTTCGTCAAGTGATCGGCGCAAAGGCACGGTGTGGCTCGGGAAGCGGTGCGGTTCGAGGCGAAGCTGTAACGACTGGTTTTCATGTATCTGGATTTATTATATTATAATATATGTTTGGGTGGATTTTCTCCTTATATGTGGTTTTCGTCTCCGAAACTTTCATTCTCGATCGTATCGTCACGTTTTCTAACTTCTTTCTTAGGATCGTCGATTTTGGAGTAAGTCATTCGTGACGGACTTCGTAACAGTCGTATCTTACTGATAGATCAAGCCTAGGAGTCTTAGGAATCAATCCCGGAGTTCCGCGCTCCATATCGGAACTTTTGGTGCTTATTAGCCGGTGTAAGAAGGGGCACCGACCGACTCGATGACGATCCAGTCGGTCGGCAATCCTTCTTGAACCGACTAGTTGGCTTTCTAAATTTCTTAGGAGTTACTGTTTATCGTTAGTCGGTCTAAGAACATTGGTTGACTGACTAGGTTGCAAACTAGCCGGTCGACAATGCTTCTTTAACCGACTAACACATCATCTAAATTTTAGTATTAGTACTGTTCATTCTTAGTCGGTCTAAGTTCATCTTTCGACCGACTAGTTGTTAAACTAGTCGGTTAAGTTTTGTACTCAGACCGACTAATTCTTAGTTCTCCTGTACAGTCGAGTTACTGTTCACTCTTAGTCGGTTTAAGAACGTTCATCGACCGACTAGATGACAAACTAGTCGGTCAGTAATTGTTCTTCGACCGACTAATTCTAAATCCTATTTTTGTTCAGAAGTTACTGTTTGGGCTTAATCGGTCTACGTTGATTGACCGACCGACTAGTTCCCAAACTAGTCGGTCAGTGGTTGCTCTGTGACCGACTAATCTGTGTTAAAACCCTAATTTCTGGGCAGCCGCCAGTCCATCCTATTTAAACCCCTCCCAAACGATTTCTTCTTCTCCCTCACGATCAAAACCCCTAATTTCTCCCCCATTGAGCCCCCTTCTACCTCAAACCCTTATTACTTCATCCCAAGCTCATCCTCTATCATCCAAGCTCTCCCTCAACACATCCTACCTCTCATCTTCCTCAATCTTTCATCAAATCCCAAAAATCCCCCAAAAACCCTAGTTCTCCAAACTTCTCCATTCGTTTCCAGATCTGGTCCCTAGGTTCTCCGGAGTGTTTCTTCCGTTTCCCCACGCGACTTCCCCGTAGATTAGCATCCGTGAGGCGAACCTTCGAGATCGTCATCCCCGGTGCTAGGCAAGTGAAACTTGCCACTTAGGGTTTTAGGCCATGTTTTAGGCCATTTGCTTGTTGTAGGCGTAAAAGAGGCTAGGCGACGAAATGATACTCGCCTAGGCGCAAATTTAGGAACTAGCTTGACAACGAAGCTAGATCTGACATTTATCATGTTGCACAATTACCATGTCATGTTTCAATTCCATTAACGGTACGCAAAGTAATTGTCATGTCATTGCATTCTTTAAGTGATCCCGTGATTACGTAGCATCGCTACAATACTTGTGTTTCATGGCTCGTGACCAGAAGCGAGTATAATGAGTTGCTAACCCCAACGCTCGATATTGAATTGTGAATTAGGAAAACAAGCTCCCGTGCGGGGCAACCATGGCTCATTTACTGGGCTCATGTACAGGGACCCTGGCTTGTTTGCGTGTGGGATGGGGTAAGAGTTAAGCGGCCAATCGACTGGGAGTCTGCCTGATCAGCAACGGCAGTAGTAGGGCATAAACTCTGGGATTTAGGGGTAGTGTTAAGCGGCCAATCAGCGTGAATGTTATACCATTCAGCTGTAAGGCGTAAACATCTACAAACAACAGTGAATCGTGAATAGTGAATCGATTGAGATTGATAGTAGCTTGGCTACTCTTGTCTTGTCCCGATAATTGTTCTCTTGTACTTATTGTTCACCATGTCTTGCTTGTGCACTCATGTTATAACTGCCATGTCATGCATACTAAAACTGCTAGGTTGCTAGTTGCCTTACTTTCAGTTTCCTTGCCCAAGTCTTTTAGACTTGCTGACATGTGCCCCTTTACTCTTTTTGGGTGACACATGTTAGATCCTGAGCCTGAGTATCTTGTTGAGGACGAGGTGTTTGCTGACGCCGAGCCCGAGCTTGTGCTTGACGGGGAGTACGTGGACACTGGGGACCAGTCCTAGTGTCTTCGTTGTGTTTCCCGTTTGTTTAGACTGCTGTTTTGTTGTCGGTGCGTAGCACCTATACTTTGTTACGTTGTTGCTTTTGTTTGCCTTGTTTTGGGCCTTTAGACTCTTTCTTTTAGCCTAGTGGCTTTTCTGGATGTTGAACTTATTTTTGTGTTGGACAAATTATGAGATGTGAGAATTTTATTTCTGTCTCTCCTTGTGTTATTATTGTTGTTCCGTTTGTGGTTACAGGGACCTGCTTATGTTTATTGATGCTTATCGGGTATGGGGCTTCACAGCTCCACTCTCGTGCGGACCTTTTCACGTCTCGCCTCCATTTTAGGGAAGCGGGTCGTGACAGGTTTTATTGGTGGCCCATGCAGGTCCTTCTGTAACTGCGATTATCGGGGTGACGATAGTAATATTAGAATGTCCAATAAACTAAGTTCGACGTCCGAGTCATAAGCTTTGAGTCTAATCTGCTTCGTTGTCTGTGTCATTAGATGGCAGGAAGGCGATTCACCCGTGGTGGAGGTAGTGGTGCGCTCCCTCATGATGATGAGCCTGAGCAGGAACCCACCAATGGGGAGATGATGCGGATGATGCTCCAGATGATGCAAGTGCAGCAGGGCGTGCTCCTGCAAGTCCAGAATGCTCCACTTGCTCGAGCTGCCTGGGCACTTCCGGATGCCCCTCGCTCTGAGCCGGGAGCGAAGAAATTTCGGGAGCTGGGTCCCGCATATTTTGATGGGTCTGAGGGTCCTCTGGCTGCCGATGAGTGGATTCGGAACATAGAGGATAACTTGAAGATGGCCAAGATCACCCCGGCTGGATGGGTTGATTTGGCGAAGAGGCAACTCAAGGATAATGCTCGGAACTGGTGGGATGCGGAAGAGAAGATGCTGGTGGAGCCGATAGCTTGGACTACCTTTAAGTCCAGGTTTGATGAGGAGTTCTTTCCGAAGGCTGCCAAGAAGGAGATGTTGCAGCACTTCATTGATCTGAAGCAAGGGAGCTTGACGGTGGACCTGTACCACCAAGAGTTCACTAGGCTGAGTCGGTTCGCACCGAAGATGGTGCAGGATGCTGATGAGAGGGTTCAGAGGTTCCTGCAGGGACTTGCTTTGGAGCTCCAGAGTTTAGCGTCTTCCTCCGATCTGGACTCTTATCAGAAGGTTCTGGTCGCTGCCAGGAGGCAGGAGCTGAACTTGAGTCAGAGGAGAGGACATGTTTCTGGTGCTGGGAAGAGGCCTATGGAGCAGGCCAGAGCGGTGGTTAGGCCTGGTTTCAAGCCTAATCAGCCAGCTCAGTTTAAGAGGCCAGGAGGGCCTATTCTGAAGACTTGCCATTTCTGCGGCAAGCCTGGCCAAATCATGGATTAGTGTAGGAAGTTTCTGGGCCAGTGTTTGGTTTGTGGTGATGCTTCTCATATCGCGAAGGATTGTCGGCATGCGAGTCAGCTGCGGAGGGCACTTGTTGCAACACAGCCATTGCAGCAGCGAGCGTCTGTTCCTGCTGGACGTGGAGCAGCTCTTGTTCCGCAGAGGCAGGCTTTTCAGCAGGCTGTTTTGCCGAGGAGGCAGGCTTTTCTGATGACCGCTGTGGAGAGCGAGGCTGTGGATGAGGTTATTGCAGGTAATCCTCAATCTAGCTGTTACTTTCCTAGATGGTTTTGATTGTTAGATTGTGTTGCTTGCTTGAACATGATTGTGTGCTAGACTAGGGTTTGATTGTTAATTGCCTGTTAGGTGTGGTTTTGGTTTGCACATTTCCTGCACGAGTCCTCTTTGACTCTGGTGCATTGATGTGCATTATTTCTCGGAGCTTCGTGGAGAGGCATTCCTTGTCGACGTCCCCTCTTCCCAAGAGTTGGAATATCGTTACAGGGAATGGCGTGGTCTCGGTGCATCGTGGTTGCAATTCTTGCTCTTTGGTGGTCTGTGGACATGAGCTTTAAGCTGATTTCATTGTCCTCGATATCATCAACTATGATGCAGTTCTTGGGATGGACTGGCTTGCGAGCTTCTATGCTACGATCGACTGTCGGAGGAAGAAGGTGGTGTTCGAGATTCCCGGACATCCAGTATTCGAGTTCAGTCGAGGTAGCAGTTCACTTGGTCCTGTCAGATTTCGGGCCAGACCGGTGGAGGTCGTGGCTATACAGATGGAGTTGGAGAGGCCAGCTGTGGTGCGTGATTTCGATGACGTCTTCCCCGAGGAGATGTCTGGTTTGCCACCTGATCGAGCTTTGGAATTTTCTATTGATCTTGTTCCGGGAGCGCAGCCGATTTCGAAGGCGCCGTATCGTATGGCTCCTGCAGAATTTGAAGAGTTGCGGAAGCAGTTGGATGAGCTTTTGTGGAAGGGTTATATAAATCCTAGTGTGTCTCCGTGGGGAGCACCGGTGTTGTTGGTGAAGAATAAGGATGGTTCGCGTCGCATATGCGTGGACTATCGGGAGTTGAATGCGGTGACCATCAAGAATAAATACCCGTTACCTCGCATCGATGATATTTTTGATCAGCTTGGAGGTTCGAGGGTGTTTTCTAAATTGGATTTGAGGAGTGGTTACCATCAGTTGAAGGTGAAGAAGAGTGATGTTCCGAAGACAGCGTTCAGGACAAAGTATGGACACTACGAGTTTGTGGTTATGCCCTTCGGTGTAACCAATGCACCCGTAGTTTTCATGAATCTGATGAACCTGATTTTCTACGACTTTTTGGATAAGTTTGTCGTTATCTTTATTGATGACATTCTGATCTATTCAAAGTCGGAGGAAGAGCATGCGTCGCACTTGAGGATGGTATTGGAGATTTTGAGGAAGCATCGGTTGTATGCTAAGTTTTTGAAGTGCGAGTTTTGGCTGGATAGAGTTGCTTTCCTCGGGCATGTGGTGACTGGAGATGGTATTTCTGTGGATCCCGAGAAGATTAGGGCCATCAGAGAGTGGCCTGTTCCGTAGTCTGCGTCTGAGATTCGGAGTTTCCTTGGTCTTGCTGGTTATTATCGACGTTTCATTAAGAACTTTTCCCGTATTGCTGAGCCGATAACCAGGTTGACGCGGAAGGATGTACCTTTTGTTTGGTCGGGTGATTGTGAGAGTGCTTTTGGTGTTCTGAGGGAGAGGTTGACGACTGCCCCTGTCCTTGTTGTGTCTGATCGCAGCGGTGGATTTGAGATCTTTTTTGATGTTGCTGGCAAGGGTCTCGGTTGTGTGTTGCATCAGCATGGGCATGTTGTGGCGTATGCGTCTCGTCAGCTTAAGGTTCATGAGAAGAATTACCCGACGCATGATTTGGAGTTGGCTGCCGTTGTGTTTGCTCTTAAGATTTGGAGGCACTTCCTGCTGAGTGAGAAAGTGAAGATTTTCACCGATCACAAAAGCTTGAAGTATATTTTTACTCAGAAGGAGCTCAACATGCGACATCGTCGATGGTTGGAGCTTATGGCGGATTATGAGATTGATTTGCAGTTTCACCCTGGCAAGGTGAACGTGGTTCCTGATGCGCTGAGTAGGCTTCCAGCGGTGATGATTTTGACCTCGCAGTGGAGATTGCAGCAGGATTTTTGCGAGTCTGGTGTTGAGATTGTTCTTCCTGGGGAGGCTTCATCGTTGATGTACATGCAGGTACAGTCGACGATCGTGGATCGGATTAAGGCTGGCCAGGCTGAGGATCCGAAGCTGGTGAAGATTCGGGAGCAGGTGGAAGCCGGTCTGCGGACTGACTTTTTTGATTCATGAGGATGGCTCGCTGAGGTTTGGAGCCAGGTTGTGTGTGCCAGCTGGGGATATCAGAGAGGATTTGATGGTGGAGGCACACAGTTCGCCGTATTATGTGCATCCTGGTGGCACCAAGATGTACCAGGATCTTCGTCTGAATTATTGGTGGCATGGTATGAAGAGGAGTGTGGCTCGGAGTGTAGCCAAGTGCTTGGTTTGCCAGCAAGTGAAGGCGAAGCATCAGCGTGCGGCCGAGTTGCTACAACCGCTACCGATTTCGGAGTGGAAGTGGCAACACATCACTATGGATTTCGTGACTGGACTACCTCTGAGTCCGAAGCAGAATGACGTAATTTGGGTGATCATAGATCGATTGACCAAATCTGCGCACTTTATTCCGTTCCGAGTGGGACAGTCCACTGAGGTGCTAGCAAGGAGATATATGGAGGTAAATTCTTTTTACTCTCCGTTTTATTTCCTTTTCCTAGTTTGGATAGTGATGTAACGTGAATCTCCTTTTCCTAGTTTGGATAGTGATGTAACGTGAATCGTGCAGGAGGTCGTGCGACTTCACGGAGTCCCCGTGAGTATCGTGTCGGACAGGGACACGAGGTTATCTCAGTTCTGGCAGAGTTTGCAGAAGAGCTTGGGTACGCGTCTGAGTTTTTGCACGGCGTACCATCCACAGACAGATGGCCAGTCCGAGAGGACGATTCAGATCTTGGAGGACATGCTGAGGGCGTGCATGTTGGATTTCAAGGGTTCGTGGGAGGACCATCTACATTTGGTGGAGTTTTCTTACAACAACAGCTTCCAGGCGAGTATTGGCATGGCGCCTTTCGCCGCTCTTTATGGGAGGAAATGTCGATCGCCATTGAGTTGGGATGACGTTGGTGATCGGGAGTTGTTGGGACCTGAGATGATCGTGGAGGCCGTGGATATTGTCAGGAACATTCAGGAGAGGTTGAGAATTGCTCAGGATCGTTTTAAGCATTGGGCGGATGCTAAACGTCGTCCTTTGGAGTTTCAGCCTGGAGACCATGTGTTCTTGAAGATTTCCCCGAATCGTGGTGTGATTCGTTTTGGGAAGCGAGGGAAGTTGAGCCCGCGATACATTGGACCGTTTGACATTTTGGAGAGGGTTGGCGAGGTAGCTTATCGCTTAGCCTTGACGCCATCTTTGGAAGGAGTTCACAATGTTTTCCATGTGTCACAGCTTCGTCGATACATTAGCGATCCATCTCATGCTGTGGATTTCTCGGAGATTACCGTTCACCCCGATATGACGTATGACCAGCATCCAGTGCAGATTCTGGACCGGTGTCAGAAGTCACTTCGAAACAAGGTTGTCAACCTTGTGAGGTTGATGTGGCGACACGGCTTGCCTGGAGAGTCTACTTGGGAGAATGAGGATGAGATGCGAGAGCGTT
The DNA here is from genome assembly GCA_030789695.1 of Scilla litardierei. Lineage (NCBI taxonomy): Eukaryota > Viridiplantae > Streptophyta > Magnoliopsida > Asparagales > Asparagaceae > Scilla > Scilla litardierei. The sequence continues at coordinate 55,350,333 of CM061132.1, forward strand.
TCCCACTTTTGTTCCCGGACACGTGAGTGTTGGGAAATTCCGAGGACGGAATTTTTCTTAAGTTGGGGAGGATGTAACGACTGGTTTTCATGTATCTGGATTTATTATATTATAATATATGTTTTGGGTGGATTTTCTCCTTATATGTGGTTTTCGTCTCCGAAACTTTCATTCTCGATCGTATCGTCACGTTTTCTAACTTCTTTCTTAGGATCGTCGATTTTGGAGTAAGTCATTCGTGACGGACTTCGTAACGGTCGTATCTTACTGATAGATCAAGCCTAGGAGTCTTAGGAATCGATCCCGGAGTTCCGCGCTCCATATCGGAACTTTTGGTGCTTATTAGCCGGTGTAAGAAGGGGCACCGACCGACTAGATGACGATCCAGTCGGTCGGCAATCCTTCTTGAACCGACTAGTTGGCTTTCTAAATTTCTTAGGAGTTACTGTTTATCGTTAGTTGGTCTAAGAATGTTGGTTGACCGACTAGGTTGCAAACTAGCCGGTCGGCAATGCTTCTTTAACCGACTAACACATCATCTAAATTTTAGTATCAGTACTGTTCATTCTTAGTCGGTCTAAGTTCATCTTTCGATCGACTAGTTGTTAAACTAGTCTGTTAAGTTTTGTACTCAGACCGACTAATTCTTAGTTCTCCTGTACAGTCGAGTTACTGTTCACTCTTAGTCGGTTTAAGAACGTTCATCGACCGACTAGATGACAAACTAGTCGGTCAGTAATTGTTCTTCGACCGACTAATTCTAAATCCTATTTTTGTTCAGAAGTTACTGTTTGGGCTTAGTCGGTCTATGTTGATTGACCGACCGACCAGTTCCCAAACTAGTCGGTCAGTGGTTGCTCTGTGACCGACTAATCTGTGTTAAAACCCTAATTTCTGGGCAGCCGCCAGCCCATCCTATTTAAACCCCTCCCAAACGATTTCTTCTTCTCCCTCACGACCAAAAACGCTAATTTCTCCCCCATTGAGCCCCCTTCTACCTCAAACCCTTATTCCTTCATCCCAAGCTCATCCTCTATCATCCAAGCTCTCCCTCAACACATCCTACCTCTCATCTTCCTCAATCATTCATCAAATCCCCAAAATCCCCCAAAAACCCTAGTTCTCCAAACTTCTCCATTCGTTTCCAGATCTGGTCCCTAGGTTCTCCAGAGTGTTTCTTCCGTTTCCCCACGCGACTCCCCGTAGATTAGCATCCGTGAGGCGAACCTTCGAGATCGTCATCCCCGGTGCTAGGCAAGTGAAACTTGCCACTTAGGGTTTTAAGCCATGTTTTAGGCCATTTGCTTGTTGTAGGCGTAAAAGAGGCTAGGTGACGAAATGATACTCGCCTAGGCGCAAATTTAGGAACTAGCTTGACAACGAAGCTAGATCTGACATTTATCATGTTGCACAATTACCATGTCATGTTTCAATTCCATTAACGGTACGCAAAGTAATTGTCATGTCATTGCATTCTTTAAGTGATCCCGTGATTGCGTAGCATCGCTACAAGACTTGTGTTTCCTGGCTCGTGACCAGAAGCGAGCATAATGAGTTGCTAACCCCAACGCTCGATATTGAATTGTGAACTAGGAAAACAGGCTCCCGTGTGGGGCAACCCTGGCTCATTTACTGGGCTCATGTACAGGGACCCTGGCTTGTTTGCGTGTGGGATGGGGTAAGAGTTAAGCGGCCAATCGACTGGGAGTCTGCCTGATCAGCAACTACAGTAGTAGGGCGTAAACTCTGGGATTTGGGGGTAGTGTTAAGCGGCCAATCAGCGTGAATGTTTTACCATTCAGCTGTAAGGCGTAAACATCTACAAACAACAGTGAATCGTGAATAGTGAATCGATTGAGATTGATAGTAGCTTGGCTACTCTTGTCTTGTCCCGATAATTGTTCTCTTGTACTTATTGTTCACCATGTCTTGCTTGTGCACTCATGTTATAACTGCCATGTCATGCATACTAAAACTGCTAGGTTGCTAGTTGCCTTACTTTCAGTTTCCTTGCCCAAGTCTTTTAGACTTGCTGACATGTGCCCCTTTACTCTTTTGGGTGACACATGTTAGATCCTGAGCCTGAGTACCTTGTTGAGGACGAGGTGTTTGCTGACGCCGAGCCCGAGCTTGTGCTTGACGGGGAGTACGTGGACACTGGGGACCAGTCCTAGTGTCTTCGTTGTGTTTCCCTTTTGTTTAGACTGCTGTTTTGTTTTTGGTGCGTAGCACCTATACTTTGTTACGTTGTTGCTTTTGTTGGCCTTATTTTGGGCCTTTAGACTCTTTCTTTTAGCCTGGTGGCTTTTCTGGATGTTGAACTTATTTTTGTGTTGGACAAATTATGAGATGTGAGAATTTTATTTCTGTCTCTCCTTGTGTTATTATTGTTGTTCTGTTTGTGGTTACAGGGACCTGCTTATGTTTATTGACGCTTATCGGGTTTGGGGCTTCACAGCTCCACTCTCGTGCGGACCTTTTCACGTCTCGCCTCCATTTTAGGGAAGCGGGTCGTGACAGAAGCACGGTGCGGTTCGAAAAGCGGCTCAGCTCGAGGCGCTGTACGAGAAGACGGTGCGGTACATCTTGCCTGAACCAGGGCCAAGATTCTCGGTGAGTCCTTTATTATGATTTTCATATTTTACAGTAGTTAGACCTTTCTCGGGTTGGTCAGACCTAACCCGAGTCAGTAGATAATCCTGGCAGGGAGCATGTTTCCTTAGGGTAGTCTTTATTAAAGGAGTTTAATAATGTATATCTGCTGCTTCTTTTATATTTTTGTTCGTCTGACTTAGGACGGGCTAGATAATATGCCCTAAGGGACCTTAAAAATCCCAACATTGGTATCAGAGCCAAGTCTACTTTGTTCTAATGTTGCAATGAATATGATTTGCATGTTAATTATGAGATAATTAGAAACTTAATTCATGTGATGCCTCTTGAGTATTTTAATGGCTTATATTATTCTTGCTTATTTGATAACACAAGAATGCCTTGTTAGGTTAGCCATTAAAAATCATCAAATTATTATTGGATAATTTTTAGATCTTTTTCTGCTATTTAATTAAAAATTTGTTTTAATGCCTAATGTATGATTAGGGTAGCGGTATATTGACTCCAATCCTTATAGTTGATAAGGACCTAATAAAATTCATTGAACAAATCCTTAAAACTATGAATTTTAGGATCCACTAGTTGATAAAGATTAACTAGTATTAATAAAAGCCAATAGTTGATAGTTACGCATATAAATGACAATCAAATTCAATGGAACATGATGCCGGTCAATGTGCTTGGCTGAGTTTGCTGGGTCACCCTAGCTTGACTAGGGGTTAGTGACCCTGGCTCAGTCAATTCCCTGGCCGTGTCTGCTGGACCGAAGACGCAAATCATTATTATGCAAGACCGTCAACTATATCTATTCAAATACATTAATAAATCTTTTACATGAAAATTCGTAGCCTACTTTGTTTTAGACATTGGGATCTGTAGGATCCGTGTTACAGTTGTTGAGCTACACTTAAGCTGTGACACTGCAACCTTATAGAAACTAATTTCTTCATACATGAGTCTTAACCCAAACTGTTGCGTCGTGAATACACCGAGTGCCGACATAATTTAAGGTAATGATGTAAGTCTAGACTTGACCCAAACCGTCGTGTCGTGAATACACTGAGCGTCGACGTAAGTCAAGCTAGATGTGAAAACAAAGGTCAGACTAGATTGTTATAATGATTTGGATGAGCACACTCATGATCACAAATGACTAGGAGTAAAAATCAGAATATGGAGTCATATACGATATGATTGTCGAAGAGTTCGTCTACCGACAGCAGAGTCAAACGTCTTATTGAGCTACACTCAAGATCGGGTGACTCAGGGCTGTTGGATTAATGTCACACTAAAATTTTAATTATATTATGGATTAAATGTTCTTTAAAGTTGTGGAAGAGTATAATTGGATAAAAACCATTCTAATTATATTTAAAATAATTTGAACACATGCTAATTATAGGAGTTCTAATCTTTACAGCATGACGAGTAATACTAAATATATCCAAGGTAAGAATATGTTAACTGGTAGTAGTAAAAAGGACTGGCTAAGGGGAATAATAGCAGTACGGGAACAAATGAAGAAAGGGCATATTAATTCCTCAACTTCGATAATGCAAAGTGTAATTCTTTCTACGAATTCTAATGCGTGGGTATTAGATACCGGTGTAGGCTCTCATATCTATAACCAGTTACAAGGAATGAGAATTACTAGAAAGCACGAAAAGAACGAAATCATTCTTCAAGTCGGCAATGCATCAAATGTTGATGTTGTAGCCGTAAGAGATCTAAAACATACATTAGCTAGTGGAGCTAACTTGCTTTTGAAACAATGTTATTATATCACAAACTTCCTATGCAATATTATCTCCGTCTCGGCTTTGGCTAAAGATGGTTATAATTTTGCTATCAATGAAAATATTATGACCATTTTCTTTGATGGTAAGTTGTTAGGTTTTGGGACACTAAACAATGGTGTATACACTTTGAGTAATAAAGTTGTATTAAACATTAATACAAGAAAACGTAAAGAATCGGGTTTTAATGAAACCTACCTTTGGCACTGTAGACATGGTCATATCAGAGAGAAGAGACTTAGCAAGTTACATAAAGAAGGGCTCTTGGGCCTCTCACATTATGAGTCATTCGACACTTGCGAGTCTTGCATCAAAGGTAAAATGGCCAAAACTCCTTTTGCGAGTCAAGGGGAGAGAGTTATTGAACTCTTGGGTCTAGTACATCTGATGTATGTGGACCCATGTTTACATTTGCCAAAGGAGGATTTTCATATTTCGTTACATTTAATGATTACCACTCTAGGTTTGGACATGTGTTCTTGATGAAACACAAGTCCAAAACCTTTGAGCGATTCAAAGAGTATCGTAACGAAGTTGAAAAACAGACTGGCAAAAGTATCAAGATCCTTCGATCAGATCGAGGAGGAGAATACTTGAGCCATGATTTCCTTACATATGTAAAAGACAATGGGATTCTCTCTCAGGTCACACCTCCTTACACACTTCAACATAACGGTGTGTCAGAGAGAAGGAACCGCACCTTGTTAGACATGGTGCGATCCATGATAAGTGAAGCTGAGTTAACAACTTTCCTTTGGGGCTATGCCCTAGAAACTGCTATATTTATTCTAAATAAGGTTCCATCAAGATCTGTGCCGATGACACCATATCAGATATGGACTGACAAGAAACCTAGCCTTAATCACTTAAGTGTGTGGAGTTGTCCTGCTATGTCAAATAGCATAATCCAGACAAACTGGAAGACAGATCTATTTTGTGCAAATTCATTGGGTACCCGAGACATTCGTTAGGATATATCTTTTACCATCCAGAGCAACAAAAAATTGTTGTCTCTAGACATGCCACCTTCTTAGAAAAGGAGCTCCTTGTGAAGGAGTCAACTGGCAAGGTGATTGATCTGGACGAATGTTCGGAAGAAGTATTTACATAAGAACAAGTGTCGAAACCAGTGGGAGAATTAGAACCTGATATCTCCCAACCAGTTGTTAAGAAGTCTGATGGATTCCTCGAGTTCCTGATAGGTACTACGGTTTTCTCGTAGACGAAAGGATTGAAGATAGCATCGTATTAGATGATGATCCTATTAGCTTCCAGGATGCCACAAAGAGTAGAGAATCTGATAAATGGCTAGATGCAATGAAATCTAAAATAGATTCCATGCACGTAAATAAGGTATGGACCTTAGAAAACATGCCCAAGGGAAGCACTCCTATTGGCTATAAATGGATCTTCAAGAAGAAGATTGGTGCAGATGGAAAAATAGAAACGTACAAGGCTAGGCTGGTTGCAAAAGGTTATCATCAGATTCTAGGATTAGATTATGAAGAGACTTTCTCACCAGTTACCATGCACAATTCTATTTGGATTGTACTCGCTATTGATGCCTACTATGACTACAAAATCTGGCAAATGGATGTAAAAATTGCATTTCTAAACGGTGATTTAGAAGAGCAGATTTACATGACCCGGCCAGAAGGTTTCGAAGTTAGTGGAAGCAAAAGAAAAGCGTGTAGACTGCACAGGTCCATCGATGGACTAAAGTAGGCTTCATGAAGTTGGAACATCCATTTTGACAAGACAGTCAAAGAGTTCGGTTTTGTCAGAAATGAGTATGATCTGTGCATCTATAAAAGGACCAGTAATAATTCTTTAGTTATCCTCGTACTATACGTGGATGATATTCTGATAATAGGTAACAACATTGAGATGTTGAAGTCTGTCAAAGAATGGCTATCAACTCACTTCTCCATGAAGGACTAGGGAGAAGCATCCTACATATTAGGTGTAAAGATCTATGGAGATAGACCTAAACGGATGCTAGGACTCTCCCAAACCAGGTACATTGATGATCACTCCTTATTTTACACCTTTTTCCCGCATGTTTGCATGCCATTTAGATCGCCCAAATCATGTTTTTCATGATATATCGACGATATTGCGATGCTTTTCACGATTTATTGTTTTTGTCGCATTTCAGGTGATTTGGCACGATTTGGAGTGATCTCGAGATGCGCTTACTCTAGACGGTCACCGACGACCTCCCCGAGGGGTATTTTGATGTTGGAGAGGAGCGGAAGAAGAATGGACGTCGCAGGAGCGACGAGGAGGCCAAAATAAGCAATCTGGGCATTTTTAGTGTCCCACTCGGCCGAGTGGAGGAGCCACTCGGCCGACCAGCGAGACACCGCTCAGCCGACCAGATCGGACACGATTTACATGTGCACTCGGCCGAGCGACGGAGACCACATCGGCCGAGTGACGACATCTCGTCCGCCCGAGTGACGCCCAGACGAAGCCATTCAAAAATCGCCAAGTTACTGTTTTTCGGCTGCCTGAGCTTCAGAAGACCCAATTGGCCGAGTGGATTATCCCGTCCGCCCGAGTACCATGAAGCCATCGGCCGAGTGACGACAACTCACTCGGCCGAGCCGCCCCCGAAGTAGAGACCCCTGAAGGCCCCGACTTACTGGAAAATTACAGGGTTTCTCACTCGGCCGAGTGACTTTTGTCACTCGGCCGAGTGCGACGCGCTGCCTGTAGCGAAAATTGCGGAAAACAGGCTGCGCAGGGGTATTTTGGTCACAGTTTTTGGACGATTTTGGGGGGTATTTAACCCCTGTTTTTACCCTAGTTTTGAGAGAGCTTCTTCTTAGATTTTTGCAGCTTTTTAGATTTAGTTTTTAGCTTTATTTTTGAGATTGGAGAAGAGACAAAATTGGATTTTTGTTGGATTAATTGAAGAACTCCATTGGTTTGTCTATCTCTTCTCTAAAAATTCTATTTTTATTGCATATCTCAATATTGTGATGAATTCTATTGCTTATTTCATTGATTATTCTTGTGATCTTGCTATGAATTGTGAGTAGTCGCCACGTCTTGGGGCGTGAGGATGAACCCAACAAACCCTATTTCATATTTGTGATGAATTAGTAGAAATTTTGCTAGAATTGATATTTAGGGATTAGATTGGGATCAATTTATTACGGATAGCTAGGAGTTCATACCGATTGGGATTTGCAAGAAATTGGATCCCAATTCGATAGGAAACCCTAGAAATCCGAATTGGGTTGGAATCGAATTTCCGTAGTATCGGTTTGCAAGAGATTGGACCGATACTAGGGTTTCCGGTTGCAATTCCGTGCCAATACCCGTTTGCAAGAGATTGGACGGGTAGGAACTATCCCAATCTAGATCGCGAGCCGAGTTTGCAAGAGATTGGGCTCGGTGCGCGATTGGACGATGATGTTGATCCTAATGCTAGCTTTCCTAGGCTAGGGTTTGCAAGAGATTGGACCCAACCCTAGGATAGTTATAGACCGGCAACAGCGCGAGAGCGTGAGCTTGGTTCTACATTCAGTTGCAACTAGTTCATCCAAAATCCTAATCTAGCAATTTTGATACCGATGAACCACATTTATGAGATACGGTGAGTAGCGAGGATTCCCCATTCCCTAGACGTGCTTTATTTGATTTGATATTTCCGCACTTTGTCTGACGATTGTGACAGGATCGCCCAAGGCAAATCTCTCTTCTTAAATAGCCAGGTTGATTGGAACAAGCACGGTCATTCGTCCTCCCTGTGTTCGATATCCCGCTCGCCGCTACACCGTGCGCTTGCGGTAAAACTACAACCGTTGCTCCGGGTGTGCATCCGGGGTGCGATCAAGTTTTTGGCGACGTTGCCGGGGAGGCGATTGCGTTTGATCTTACCACCCTAGCTACTTCTTTTTTATTATTATTATTATTTTATTTCTTTATTTTTGCCTAACCCTTTCACGGTACTAATCATTTCTTTGAAACTCTGTTTTCCCTGTGCATGTACACGAGATCTACGGCGGACCCTGAAGCTATATTATTTGATCCCGAGATCGAACGTACCGCGCGGAGACTTAGAGCAGAAAGGAGACAAAATCCGGAAGGGCGGTTTATGACCAATCCGGAAACTGCGGACCAGTTAGCGGCAAGGATGGCGAGGATAATTTCTATTCGAGATAGGCTTCGGCCTAAGACCTCTTCTACTACCTCATCCATTGCCATGCCGGAGTTGGCGGCTGACAAGAACTTCGAGCTAAAGACTGGACTAGTGGTTCTGATGCAGCAGGATCCATTTCATGGGAATGCCCATGAAAATCCCCACTACCACATCCAATTGTTCTAGTCGAAGTGCGCCACATTCCAGATGCCGGGGGTCTCCATCGTTGCCATCAGACTGCGTCTCTTCCCCTTCACGCTAAAGGACAAGGCACTCTATTGGTTGAGGACGCAAGCTGAGGGTGTTTTCACCACTTGGGACGAGTTGGCGAGTGCATTCATTGACAAGTTCTATCCGCCCTCCAAGACGGTGAAGATTCGGAGCGCTCTTATGTCCTTCAAGCAAGGACCCCAAGAGACGCTCTATGAGGCTTGGGAGTGTTTTAAGGATCTGCAGCATCAATGCCCGCACCATAGCATAGAAGATTGGGAGCTAGTGCATAGCTTCTACAATGGTCTCTAACCGGGGACCAAACAAATTATTGATGCCGCGGCGAATGGTGCTATCTTATCAAAGACTCCCGAGGAAGCTACGGCCCTAATCGAGGAGATGGCCTCAAACAACCAACAATGGGGCGATGAGCGAGGGCACTCCACGTCCTCCTTGAAGCCGACTAGTATCTATGAAGCGAAGGCCGTAGCGGAGCTTACAAGCAAGTTTGATTCTCTCCACAAGGTAGTGGAGAGATTGGAGAAGTTTATCACGGAGCCCCAAGGAGCCCCTTCCACCTCCGCTCCAACGAACCAAATGTGCGATTGGCAAGACCAATCTCAAGCCATGTATGTGGGAGGAGAGCAAGGAGAAGGATCCTTGGAGCAAGTACAATATGTCGCGGGGAACCAAGGATATTGGGCCAATCCGGCCGCAAGAAATCATCCCGGATTCTCTTACGCCAACAATGAAGGAGCTTTGAACCCGCCACAACCGCCACCTCAACAAGCTCGACCACCACCACCACCCCAACAACAACACTATCCACCGAGGGGGCCTACTCAACAAAATTTTCAACCGAAGCAACAAGTTCCACCATATAGGCCGCCCGGATAAATCAAGGGTGGAGGAATCAAAATCAAAACCCTCCACAAGCTCAACAACGATCCGACTTCGAAGCTAGAGTGGAGGCGTTTATGGTCGAGCAAAATAAGGTCAATGCTACCTTGAAGGCGGGGCAAGACTCCCTTAATACCGTTGTGGCTCAAATATCGGAGCAATTGGCCTTGCTAAATCGGAACACTCAACGATTGCCGGCGCAACCCGAGCAAAACCCACGGGGCAACACCGGCCACATCAATGCCGTAGTTACCGTTACTACTAGAGGCGGTAAGGATACCACCCTCGCCATGATTCCTACCGAGGAGCCCGTGGAGGAAAGTTTGGAGCCAATTGAGCCGGTAGTTGAAGTTGATAAGGAGAAGGAGCCACAAGAAAAGGAGAAATCTAGAGCGAAGCAATTGATTGAGGAAAGACGCTTCATGTCGCCGGTCCCATTCCCGCAAAGGCTCGCTAGAGCGAAAATGGAGAAAAGGCTAGCGAAGTTCCTCGAGTATCTAAGAGGAGTTAGCCTCAATATTCCATTCCTCGACGCCATCGTGGAGATCCCCACATATGCTAAATTCTTAAAGGACTTGATTTCGGGGAGAAAGAGGAAGTAGAAGATCATGCTAGCCGAGGAGGGCTCTTGGTTCACCAAGAGAGAGAAGGAGCCGGCCAAATTTAAAGATCCGGGGAGTTTTCGGATTCCTTGCACCTTGGGCGGCGTCCCTCTTCAAAAGGCGTTGGTTGATCTAGGGGCTAGTGTGAGCCTCATGCCTCTCTCCATGTTCTTAAGGCTAAACACCGGGACAAAGTTGAAACCCACCGACATGCGCATTCAATTAGCCGATGGGCGAATAACAAGGCCGGTAGGGATCGCCGAAGACATACCGCTACAAGTCCCGGGTGGAATATGCTTGCCATGTGACTTCGTGATCATGGACGTTAAGGAGGAGGGAGATACGTCATTGATACTTGGACGCCCGTTCCTCGCCACCGCCGGAGTAATTGTTGACGTGCGCGAAGGTACCCTAACTTTAAACGTCGGCAACATCGAGGTGGAGCTCCACATTCCTAAGGCTATGAAGCACATGCCTTACCACGAGGAACTTGACTACATGGACCTCCTTGATGAGGTAATAGAGGAGGCGATCCCCCACTCGATTGGCGCTCTTTTCGATGAAGATTTAGAGGCAGGCCTGGATTTAGGCCAAAATGAGAAAGAAGATGATTCCCCCGACCTCTCCGCTGAAAATGACGAAGGCGACGCTGATGTCGCAAGGATTCGAGAGCTCTGCAAGCTCTCGAAATTAAGGTCTCCAAAGGAAGCTCCGTCGATACGGAGATCGGCGTCACCGGTGAAGCCGTTGACCGGAGCAAATGCTAGCTTGGGGGAGCCCCCCCCCCCAACACTATTCAAGACGGGAGACCACCGAGGGAGAACACGCCGCAACTTCCAAATCCAAGCGTTCTCCCCGAAAAGTTTGATGGGTGCATCTCATATGCACCAAACATCCCGAATTAATTGAAAATCATAGGGGGTCGAGCTCACGACCTTAAACGAGCGCTTGTCGGGAGGCAACCCGACGGTTTTTGCTTTATTTTCACTTTTCTTTTATTTTTGTTTTAAAAATTTTTATTGTTTTGAGTCGTTCGCCCAAAAATTTTGTGATAACGGGTCCTATTTTTCTTGACAGGAGAGGAGATAGGTAAATCCATCATGAGGAGGATGAACGGGACGACGAGGAGCGCCCCAAGAAGGTGCTCGATGCCTAGGAGGAAGATGGAATCGATAGGAGGAAGAAAGACGGAGTTTAGAGCCCAAACGAAGACAAACAGCAGAACACAAGGCTCACTCGGCCGAGCATACTAGTCACTCGGCCGAGTATACAAGTTCGTCCGGCCGAGCCGCTCACGAACGAGGGAAGTCTGCTGTAGCCAACTCTGTTTATTTTCCTGATTTCAATATAACTGCTACTCGGCCGAGTATATATTTTCACTCGGCCGAGTGAAACGGATACCCTCCTAGGGCGAGTCATGCCGAGTTGCTTGAGCCACTCGGCCGAATGGACTTACTCCACTCGGCCGAGGCTGGTAAGGCTACTCGGCCGAGTCGTAACTTTTATTATATAAGGAGCCGAGGGGGGCACGTTTTTCGAAACGCGAAACCCAAATCACCCCGCGACCCCTCAGCTCCCTCGCCCGACCCTCGCTCGCTCTCGTCCCCACTCGCCCGACCGGCCAGCTCGCGCCGCCGCTCAGCCCGCCACCGCCGGCCGAGCACACGCCGGCGCCTCGCCCGAGTCGCCGCCGGCGGCCGCCGCTCCGATCGCCTCCGGTACCCCCTATTTCGCCTTTTTCGCCTCTTTTTGTGTATTTCTCGAGGATCCATGTGTTAAACGACCCCTAAACCCAAATTAATTTCTATATCTATCTATTATACCCCTAATGCTCCATACGTTTTGAATATTACCCGCTGATATCTCCATTTCATTCGCAGGTTGTTTTTGGGAGCTTAGGGGAACCCAGGGGAGCTTCTACGGACTGATTTGGGCTTCGCGGAGGCGCTGACTTCGCACGCTTCCATTGCTTAGCACTCGCGGCGTGTCAGGGTATACTCTTTCCTTTATTTTATACACGCCGCACTTTTCACGTTTTTCGGCGCGCGCTCGGGGCCCATATGCCGCCCCGGACACGGCCGCGGACGAGGAGACCTTCCGCCAAGCGGAAGCGGTCGGATGATGCCGGCCCCTCCCACGAGGTGGAGGGCTCTCCTCCTCCTACCCCCACCCACCCAGCAGGTTCCCACCCACACTTCCACACACACTCAGCCTGCTACCACTTCCACACCCACCCCCGCTCAACAGCCTGTCCAGCCACCACCACGACCTCCGCCTCAGGACGGAGACGGCGCAGCACCACCTTCTTAGGCACCCTTGATGCCATCGATTCTTTTTGCCGTTGTGCTGCCCGTTTCTGCTGGGTCCTGATGCATTTTTGTCCACCCCCTCCCCTCACTTATTTTAGACAGACTCATTTTGATCGTATCCTTATATATCTTTTTGGGAGAGAGGGAGTGTTTTGGTGCCACTTTTATATCTGTATCACCCCTATCTGTGCATGCATCATGTCCGCATCATATTTTTCATTTCTTTATTTTTATCTTTTTATTTTCATTTTTTTTTCATGCATGCATCCTAACTTGCCCCTCACATTTCTTGTCTCTCGGTGTGCCACACTTTGCACATTGAGGACACTGTGCCATTTAGCTTGGGGGAGTGAGTTCTCACGATCTTTTTCGATTTGCCACCTTTATTTTTAGTTTTTCACGCCATTTTTTCGCTTTTGCACTTATTTTCACCATTTTTCTTTCATTTTGCCATTCATCACGTTTTTCTTATTTTTCTGTGTGCCGCATTGTAAATAGTTCTATTTTCCCTTTATCTTTATTTCTTTTTCATCTCATGCTAGAGATGACTTTTCTATGATGATGACGACGTGGGATTTAGCTTACTCTATATGCATGCTATATTTGTCATGTCTTAGACTTTATTTCTGATATCATATGCTATGACTTGCCTTGCATCTAGAGATAGTAACCCACACTTTTGCGACATGAAGATGGATGAAATTTTATTATTAGCTGAGTCTGAATAATCATATGTATGCTATCACAGAAAACACACCAAGATTCACGCATTGGATGCCTATATCTGGAGTACTGATTTCTTTTCCTATATCACTTCTTTATGCATGAATTGTACACTTCACTTCAGGATGATTGAATGATGTTAGCTATGATAAATCTGGATTAGTTAGCTTTTTTGTGATCGAAACTAAGTAGATTAGATTACCCTGCTGAAGTTGTCATGCATGTCTTATAGAGTGAACCGAGAGTTATATCTATTTCTTTCTCCACAAATCTTGAACACCATTTCTCTACTTTTAAATCATTGGTGAATCTCCCCTTAGCGACTCTATTATATGGCATTTCCCCGCTATTCATTCCTAGCTCCAAATTGCTTATTCTCTGATTAAAAAAATAAAGAGAGAAAAATATTCTTGTATATCATTATCTCTCTTTGAGTTGGGATCGTTTGTGTATATATGCTATATCAAAAAAAAAGAGAAAAGAGGAAAAATCATCAATAAAAGATCCCAACTCACTTTCTTTCTTTCTTCTTTCTTTTTATTACTTTTGGAGCTATATAAAAATGGGGATGTTAATATTTTTTTTATGCCACCATGCTTATAGATAAGCTTGGGGGAGGGAATCCATTGATGTGTGAGAGAGTGACTACTTGACGTTGCACGACAACCTAGGCTAAGTAATATTCTATACTCGGTGAGATTGTTTCTAGCTTTACGAAATCCAGAAATCTAAGCCTAGCATTCATGTCATGAAATCCATACTTTTCTATTCTCTCTATTCTATTGTGTGATACTCTTATACTCCTCATAGAAAGCATTCAATTGAAAAGTGTGTGATCTGCGATTTGTATACCGCTTTAAATGATTCAGACGATGTTAATTCTAAAATTATTCCGTTTTTCATGATTATATCGTTGTTCGTGGGTCTTCTATTTCTATTTGCACTAATATACTATGATATCAAAATAAAACTCTTTGACATGTATTTTTCATTCAGTGCATGCTATATGAGTAAGTGGAACCCACGTCCTGAGAAAATAATCTAGCAGCCTACCTCTTCGCTTCTTTCTTCCTACTTTGTTTTTATTTCGTTTTCATTCTTCTCCGTTTTCATTTTTCATCTTTTTTCGCCGTTTTCGTTTTCCGAATCCACCGGGTTCGCCTTTTACTTATCATCCTCGAGGACGAGTAAGAGGTAAGCTTGGGGGATTTTGATCACTCCTTATTTTACACCTTTTTCCAGCATGTTTGCATGCCATTTAGATCGCCCAAATCATGTTTTTCATGATATATCGACGATATTGCGATGCTTTTCACGATTTATTGTTTTTGTCGCATTTCAGGTGATTTGGCACGATTTGGAGTGATCTCGAGATGCGCTTACTCTAGACGGTCACCGACGACCTCCCCGAGGGGTATTTTGATGTTGGAGAGGAGCGGAAGAAGAATGGACGTCACAGGAGCGACGAGGAGGCCAAAATAAGTAATCTGGGCATTTTTAGTGTCCCACTCGGCCGAGTGGAGGAGCCACTCGGCCGACCAGCGAGACACCGCTCAGCCGACCAGATCGGACACGATTTACATGTGCACTCGGCCGAGCGACGGAGACCACATCGGCCGAGTGACGACATCTCGTCCGCCCGAGTGACGCCCAGACGAAGCCATTCAAAAATCGCCAAGTTACTGTTTTTCGGCTGCCTGAGCTTCAGAAGACCCAATTGGCCGAGTGGATTATCCCGTCCGCCCGAGTACCATGAAGCCATCGGCCGAGTGACGACAACTCACTCGGCGGAGCCGCCCCCGAAGTAGAGACCCCTGAAGGCCCCGACTTACTGGAAAATTACAGGGTTTCTCACTCGGCCGAGTGACTTTTGTCACTCGGCCGAGTGCGACGCGCTGCCTGTAGCGAAAATTGCGGAAAACAGGCTGCGCAGGGGTATTTTGGTCACAGTTTTTGGACGATTTTGGGGGGTATTTAACCCCTGTTTTTACCCTAGTTTTGAGAGAGCTTCTTCTTAGATTTTTGCAGCTTTTTAGATTTAGTTTTTAGCTTTATTTTTGAGATTGGAGAAGAGACAAAATTGGATTTTTGTTGGATTAATTGAAGAACTCCATTGGTTTGTCTATCTCTTCTCTAAAAATTCTATTTTTATTGCATATCTCAATATTGTGATGAATTCTATTGCTTATTTCATTGATTATTCTTGTGATCTTGCTATGAATTGTGAGTAGTCGCCACGTCTTGGGGCGTGAGGATGAACCCAACAAACCCTATTTCATATTTGTGATGAATTAGTAGAAATTTTGCTAGAATTGATATTTAGGGATTAGATTGGGATCAATTTATTACGGATAGCTAGGAGTTCATACCGATTGGGATTTGCAAGAAATTGGATCCCAATTCGATAGGAAACCCTAGAAATCCGAATTGGGTTGGAATCGAATTTCCGTAGTATCGGTTTGCAAGAGATTGGACCGATACTAGGGTTTCCGGTTGCAATTCCGTGCCAATACCCGTTTGCAAGAGATTGGACGGGTAGGAACTATCCCAATCTAGATCGCGAGCCGAGTTTGCAAGAGATTGGGCTCGGTGCGCGATTGGACGATGATGTTGATCCTAATGCTAGCTTTCCTAGGCTAGGGTTTGCAAGAGATTGGACCCAACCCTAGGATAGTTATAGACCGGCAACAGCGCGAGAGCGTGAGCTTGGTTCTACATTCAGTTGCAACTAGTTCATCCAAAATCCTAATCTAGCAATTTTGATACCGATGAACCACATTTATGAGATACGGTGAGTAGCGAGGATTCCCCATTCCCTAGACGTGCTTTATTTGATTTGATATTTCCGCACTTTGTCTGACGATTGTGACAGGATCGCCCAAGGCAAATCTCTCTTCTTAAATAGCCAGGTTGATTGGAACAAGCACGGTCATTCGTCCTCCCTGTGTTCGATATCCCGCTCGCCGCTACACCGTGCGCTTGCGGTAAAACTACAACCGTTGCTCCGGGTGTGCATCCAGGGTGCGATCAATTGACACCATGCTAAAACGGTTTAGCATGGAAAACAGTAAGCGTTGTTTAATACCAGCCAATCATGGAACAAACCTTTCCAATGAGATGTCTCCAAAAACTGACTTGGAAAAGGATCGCATGAGTAAGATCCCATATGTTTCAACAGTAGGATCTATCATGTATTCCATGATCTGTACCAGACCTGATGTGGCTTATGCACTAGGTGCAGTACGTTGGTATCAGTCAAACCCTGGAGAAGAACACTGGAGAGCAGTCAAGACAATTCTTAAGTACTTAAGAAGGACTAAAGGCTTAGTCGTGATTAATGGAAGTGAAGAGCTCAAGGTTGAAAATCACAGATTCCAGCTTTCAGAGTGATATAGATGATAGCAAATCGATCTCTGGATATGTTTTCACTCTCAACAGAGGAGCAGTCAGTTGAAGGAGTTCCAAACAAGACACTGTCGCAGACTCCACGATTGAGGTCGAGTACATAGCTGCCAACGATGCAGTAAAGAAAGCAGTCTGGATGAGGAAGTTCATAAACCAGTTGGATATGGTTCCTGCTGTTAAAGATCCAATACCTCTGTATTTCGATAATAATGCAACCATCAGTCTGATTCAAGAACCAATATTCCACAAGAGATCCAGACACATTCTTCGGAAGTATCCCTAGATACGGGATATTGAGAAGAGGAAAGATATAGAACTCCTTAGAGCCTGTTCGGAAGACAACTTAGTAGATCCATTCATGAAAGCACTGGCACGCGATCTTTTAGATAGACTAGTGTGTAAATGTGGTATGAGATACCAAGATAAATGGCCCTGAGTGCAAGTGGGAGATGTAGAGAGATGTATGCCCTCGAGGCTATTTATCTTTATAAGCATCTTGTTCATAAATGAAAGTATGCTTTCTGGTACAAATTGTCCGAGTAATTTTCTATCTTATATATTGCTTAGATAATTTTCTTTGACTCCAAGTTAGGTCATACATGTTTCTAGATGAAGATCGCGATTATGAGAAATGTCTGACCGATAGGAGCTTGAGTCTTAAAAGCATTCGTGGTCGTAGATGCGTTGAGATAGGATATCAGCACATCGGACAGACCATTGTGTCTTTGTCTTGTTGGTCTCATAATCATGCGACTTGATGAAGTCGAAGACAAGACACAAGTGCTCATTAGAGAATGAGTCCACTAAATGACCCTTAGAGTTATCAAATGGTTAAACATTAACTAACTGTCATTAGTAACTCTAGTGATGATAGGCAAGTTGGTCCTTAGGACTTGAGATCATTGTACGAAGCTGTGCGTGAACAATGTCACTTAGATTCGAGGCAAGGCCTGCTGAAAGATCTTAGGCTGGGTGACATTTGAAGCATATGATCTAAGTAGTGATCCAGAGAGGATTCGTCTCTTCCGTTAATGGAAAGTTAGTGTCACAGGTAAGTACGCCTCTCGGTAAAACCGTGGCCAAGGTATGTTGTAGGATGTACAACATGAATTTACCAGAGACCGATGGATGCTGACCACTGCTAGCTAGTGGGGTTGACACAGTTCCACACCTAGGCTTTGCAAGTGACATAGTCAAGACGAAGGGACTAAAACTGTGGAATTCATCACGGACACAGTCAGTGTGATTACGACGGCACTTTTGCCAACAAGTCAATCACATAAGTATGATTCTGAAACATGATGACACCTGCTGCTCGTGGTTACTGTCGTCTAGGGACTTCGAGTCCAAACCTGTAGTAGGGTCAAGCTGTAGGGTCTCACACAGAGTAGCATTCACATCTTAGTAATAGGAAGATCATTTAGAGGAATGCATTTGATGCAATAGAATTATTAAGTTCACAAGTTTGTTGTGATATTAAAGCATTTGGGATTGAAGAGGACTTCCTGTGGAATCTTTAGGAACAAACTATGTTGGAAACGGAGCTCAAACGAGCCCAAAAACGCAAAAGGGGTACAAGGCAGAGGTGGATGAGACCCACTTGGACAAGCGGGTGCACCCGCAAGTAAGACGGGCGCAACCCACTGACCCAGCAGGCGCAGCCCACTGGGAACAGCGGGCTGCGCGCCCGCTCGAGGTGCGCCTTATGGGCATGCCTATTGCCTTAGGCGGGCTCGCCCGAAACTTAAGTCTTTTTGGGTTAGAGTTTTTTGAAACCGTTGACGGCTACGAAACATGTGATTTTGCTTAACTTTTAGTAATTGTTTGAAGGGTAAAATAAGCTCGGATTTCGTCGCCGTTTTTTTCCTACTCATACACTATTCATAGCTCTTCGAAATGATAACTTGTATCGTCTCTAGATCTTAATAGTGAGTGAGATTTAATTGAGTAAAGTTAGGCCTTTGAGAGAGGTTCTCTAACATAATTAAATTAATTAAAATCCTCTTTCTTATTCTTTGTCCCACATTGCTTGTGACAAAAGAGGAGGAGACGGCCTCCTATATAAATAGGGGTGCACTCTCTTCATTGTTTTTTGCACCAAGTCTCTGATTGAGGAGCTCCGAAACTTTTGAGAACTCTCGATCAAAACTTAAATTATTCTTCTTCTATAGTTCTTTCTATCCTCTAGTCGGGTCCTAGCAAGACTGTGAGGAGGTTTGGATCTGATCCAGAAATCTCTGGTGTGGGTCTGCTCAAGTGAAAATTTCTTCGACAAGTGATCGGCTCGAGGGCGCGGTGCGGCTTGGGAAGCGGTGCGGTTCGAGGCGAAGCGCAATGCGGTTCGAAAAAGCGGCTTAGCTCGTGGCGCGGTCCAAGAAGACGTTACAATACATCTTGCCTGAATCAGGGTTAAGATTCCGGGTGAGTCTTTTATTATGATTTTCATATTTTGCACTAGTTAGACCATTCTCGGGTTGGTCAGACCTAACCAGAGTCAGTAGATAATCCTGGCTAGGGAGCATGTTTCCTTCAGGTAGTCTTTATTGAAGGAGTTTAATAATGTATTTCTACTGCTTCTTTTATATATTTGTTCGACCGACTTAGGACGTGCTTGAAAATATGCCCTAAGGGACCTTGAAAATCCCAACAGGCTATATAGAAACTAGAAGATTTTAGACTACGTACAAGTGAATCGTCGGATGCTCTCGAGTTGAGAACACATTTGTAGCCTTGTGATTGCTGAGATGGAGCTTCCATGTTGTGATCAGTATCTTGATCTTTCTTAAAGTGAGATCTAGCTGAGCGAGTTTTGAGACAAAGGGAGGCAGGGGTGTTTTGCGGTGAAATTAACAGAAAATGAAAGAGATTGAGAGTTATATAAAGGAAAAAAATGAAACAAATAGGTATGAATTAATAAATAACAAGATTTTATTGCGCTTAATTCAAAAGTGTGGTGAAAACATAAACCCATGCGTTGCAACTATCTACACCCCAAGTCAAAATACTAAACAATTAGAACAGAACTTCCTTTTTTAATACATCGGAAGGAAAAACGGAACTTCCTTTCGAATCCATAGATGGCAAGCGACGGTCACACTGCCAAACGCCATTTATGGTGATCAGACTAAGACAACCATTTTTCTTTCCTATTTCGTGACAACCATTTTTTATTCCATTTTTATTGTTCTCTCCACTCATATTTTGATGAGAGTCTGAGAAGATGAGATCAGAATGTAAGCGTAGATGCACCTGAAGTAATCGGAAGTAGATGCAACAAACGTAACCAAGAAACGAAATTGGTTTCATCTTTTTGTCCACTTTGTCCTTTGCTAAGGAGTACGTCAAAAAGCATGGAAGATTCAAATTTGTTATGAATCAACTACTGGGGGAGGAGTCCCCAGCTCTTTATTTATAGGCAATATGGGAGAATACAAATATGGGCTACATTGATATGGGCCTATCTCTAGGATAGCCCAGAATCTAAACCAACTTCGGTTAAATAACCGTTCACAACACTCCCCCTTATCCAGCCATATGTTGTAATGCCCTACCAGCTACTGCACAAGTACTAGAGGGGGGGTGAATAGTACTTTAAAATAATAAGGCGTATAATTCCAAATTAAATTGCAAACAACCACCAAATCAATTTGCGGAAGCTTAAATTGAATGACAACAATGAAATTAACAAAGCAAACAAACGATGTTAATGGGTTCGGATCCACCCAAGTCTCCCCGACTTGTTCCCGGTGATCCTACGTCCCAACCACCCGGATCCCCTCCGGATACTTGAGTTAGAAACCCTAACTCAAGATTTCCACTATGAATATCTTGTGAAAAACCTTCACAAGATCAAATCATACATGCAATGGCAAAGTGAATCCCACAACCCGGGATCACAAACTTCTCTCACAACCGAGAGAGCCAATAAGCAATATAAAGAGTTTAAATGAAATAAATACTCTTACCACAAAATCATATACCTTGAGTTTTTCTTACCCAATAGGTGGAATGAAGGATTTGAGGAAGATGAAGTCACCAAGCCCTAGCACCAAGGAAATGAGCAGCAATGGGTGCCTAGGGAAGAGTTGGAGACTTGGATCAAGCAATAGCTTGAAGAGCTCACCAAGAAAAAGCTTCTCTCTAGATCTAGAAATGAGAGAGAATCGGTTTCTTGTGAGGAAGAGAGCTTTATATTTGAGGGAGAATAGCTATCTCTTTAGAACTCAATGAATCTCTTAATGGCAGCTCTATCTCAGATAGAAATGACCTAGGTTCGTATTTATAGGAACCCAAAAACATAAGTTAGGTCAATCTCCAACGGAAAGAAATCTGGGAGAATTAGTCGGTCAAGGAACAATCACTGACCGACTAGTTCATCAACTAGTCGGTCAGTCACAAAGCATGGACCGACTAAGAGCAGATCAGAGAAGAGATAGAATTTCAGACCTAGAAAACTAGTCGGTCCAAGAACACTGTCTGACCGACTAAGAGGCAAAACAACATAGTCTGAAGGCAAGTTGACTTAGTCGGTCCAAGAACAAAAGTTGACCGACTAGATTGACAACTAGTCGGTCATCAAACGTTCTTAGACCGACTAACGGAAAACAGTAGCTTAGGAGAAATTTGGCATGTACAGTAAATCACAACTAGTCGGTCAAAGAAGCATCACTGACCGACTAGTTCACAAACTAGTCGGTTGGTGAGTCAACGTAGACCGACTAACTGTAAACAGTAAAGAACAAAGATTTAACTGACAGAAACTAGTCGGTCCAAGAACAGTGGCCGACCGACTAGATCTCCATCTAGTCGGTCAGTACTTGTTCTTGTACCAACTAACATGCACAACAAGGTCTGAATCGAAGCGCGACGCTTCGAGGAAGTTAGAGTGAACTTGTGCAAGAATCCTAGAGCTACGAAATGAGCGAACTGAAGATAGAAACGTAAGATATACTCAAGGCTTAACATTCTATCAATCGAAACTAAAAGACTATAAATAAAACCTTAATAAACGGTCTTTGAGAGCTTCGATTGAATATTCATTACTTCCAAAGCGTTGCAGGAGCTTCAACGAAGCTTTAGGCTTGAATACGAGCTTTTGGAAGTGTTGAGATGTCGCTTTGAATATTCTCGTGAAATTGGCGACGATCTCCAATACTGCGCTCACAAATTGTTAGTTCATGAATTATTTATGTTTGCTCATCATCCAAAACCAAATCCGGGGAGTCCAATATTCAACATTCTCCCCCTTTTTGGTGATGACAAACCAACATAAATAATAATCGAAAATAATAATTCAAATGTAAAATACTTACTCCCCCTGCATTGATGACACGTTAATTCCAAAATGAATACAAATGAATTGCATCAAGCAGACGAGTAAGATAAATAAAATGAATTGATTTTTGAAATATCGGATTTTGAAAATCCTTGTATGTATCTTAACTCCCCCTGAATCTAACATATCAAACTAGATTCTTGGAAATTGAGTTAAATTTTTCATTTGCGCTATTTATTATCATTATCTCTCCCCCTTTGGCATTATCCCAAAAATGGGGGGCATACAACGACAACAATTAGGAAATGTAAAATCCAACATCGGGAGTCGTAGACGAAGACAATGGACCAACTTGACACCAAGGGAAAAAATGTGGAAATCAAAACAAGGTGTGTCAAATTTTCCATTATCAATAAAAAGAAATCAACGATAATCACAATCATCAAAAATACCAAATGTTTATTCATGTCTTGAATAAAGAAACATACTCTTCAATATTCAATATTCTTGGTTAAATTTGTGCATGGAAAACAATTCTATACAATTATAGAATTTAAATCTATTTAACCAAGTTTTCATGCGTCGAGCGACGAAATCTCATTTCAAATATAGTCAACGAATATTAAAATTTGCACGACGAATAAAAGACAAAGTGAACGATGATGAACATATGTATATATGCAGAGACAACATGAGTAAATCCAAAAAGATATCACATCGAATATATGAGATACATCATATCAAGCGCTACATATCATAAAAAAAAATACATCAACATCATCGATACAATATACCCATCAAAAGGAAATACATCATCATCATCATCATTCTCATCAAAAATAAATACAACAGCAGCGACGTCATCCAAAATACATCAAAACATAATAACCCTCATACCCTATCCTAACCTTAAATACTCTCGCAGAGATATATCATCCAAAGCGTATATGGAGAGTCCTCGGAACAACGATCACGAGGAGGAGGCAGGATCTGCAGCGTCCGTGGGTCCAGTCGACGGAGTGGACTCAGGATCTGCAGGGAGTAGAGGCGTCTCAACAGATGGAATCGACGGTGCAGGAGTCGAGATCTCAGCAACAGGCTCAACAGCAGCAGGAGTCTCGACAGAAGCAGCAGCAGCAGATACATGAGCAGGCTCAGAAACAGGGTCAGCAGCAGATGGCTCTGGAACACCTGAAGAGGTGGCAGCTCCAGGAGCAGAAGAGGAAGTACCAGCAGCAGCAGAAGTGCCCTTGGGGGCACGAGTCGAAGCACGACAGATCTCCTCAACGTCCTCCTCATCCATCTCATCCATCTCCTCTCCCTCAGACACGGAAGGAGGAAGCTCAACACCCATCTGACGTGCCATACGGCAAACCACTTCCTCGGTACGAGCCAAGCGGGACTCGTAACGAAGAAGTATCCGGACGACGTCATCAAGGGTGGCAACGGGAGTAGCAGAGGCACTGGCAGAGGCAGGGACAGACGCTGAAGGTGTCGTCCTCTGAACGTGACGAAGCGCCGCAAGAGATTTCTTGACGGCCGTCGCATTCAGGGGAGGACCGAGGGGACGCTCATCGTCACGAGGCAATGTGACATGAAAATGACGAAACACGAGGGTCAACATGCAAGGAAAAGGAATATGAGCCGATTTATTGGACTTTCGAATACACTCGAAAGAATCAATCTTATCAAGTATAATTCGAGCCCAATTAATCGAGCTCCCCATGAAGATCGCATAGATAAGCTTCAAAAAAGGCTGGGATGGTAAAGATGAGGAGCCGTACTTGGGAAGCAAGCACGACTTCAGAATCAGATTTAGGACCCAAGCATTTGGCTTGAAAGATTTAGAAGGCACGCCAATCATGGCAGGAGGAATCTGATGGAAAATCTCTGAAAGGATGGTCTGATCAAGAGAAGAAATATCATCTACCGAGATATCAGAAGGAAGAAGTCCAGACGAAGAGATACCCAAAATCTCTCCTAAGATTTCCGCAGTGAGGACTATAGGAGTCCCCAAAACGGTCGTCTCAATAGAGTGGGTCTGATCGTACTGACCCCGGATCCTATTGGCATAGAAAAGCTTCACTAACCTAGGGTAGGGGTGAGGATTCGCCTTCGGGTCAAATCGAAGGTAATCGAGAAGACCCGACGACGACAGAAGATCAGCTAACCCTATGAAGTCGCTAAACTGGACGAAATGCTCCAGAAGCAGCGGGCAATGTTCGATACGGTTATATGCCGCGAGACACAAAGGGTCATCGCGACATAAGGAAATATCGACACCGCCCACCGGCATCGGACCCTTTCCCTTAGGCTTACGGGTAGACGTACGAGGGTGGGTGCTAGACTCGGGATGAGTAGGAGGAGTGGGTTCCCTATGAGTCTCGGTCTCGGGGTTATACTCCGTATCGGAATCGGTAAGAGTATGGAACGAAGATGCAGAAGCAAGAATTTTGGCCTTGGGCTTAGGCTTGGGGTTGGGTTTCGGTTGACTTTTAGATTTAGCGGTCGTCGTCCTCTTCTTCTTGAGAGGAGGCGAAGACGACGAAGGATGGGTGGTCTTGGCTCTACGCTTCGGAGGGGTTGGATGCTCGGGATCCGAAGAGATTGGATCAACGGTCATCGGAGAGGGGCTAGAGGGAGTGATCGGAATGCGTGTTCTTGCCATAGTCGAAGCAAGACACGGGACAAGGAGATCAAACGAAGAAGCCCTAGCCGAAAAAAAATAAACCCTAAGAACCCTAAGAACCCGAGCAAGCCCTAGCTCTAGGAAATGAAATCTAACCCTAGGAGGAGAGGAGATCACCTAGAACGAGGGGCCGACGGAGGAGATCGACGGAGATGGCCGGAAAAATGGCCGGAGATCGATCGGAAGTCGAAGGGTTTCGAGGGAGGTCGGGGTTTTGAGCGGAGAGAGAAGAGATTTCGATCGATTAGAATGAAAATCGATCGACTAAACTGAGTTTAAGTCGGTCGATTTCGCAAAAGACCAAACAGCCCCTGGCACAACTAGTCGGTCACAGTTCAAGCAATGACCGACTAGATCACGATCTAGTCGGTCGGTCAATGAGCTTGAACCGACTAGTTGCAAACAGTGGCTGAATCCAAGATTTACTGACAAGATTTAGTCGGTCTGTGTTCATTTACTGACCGACTAGATCTCAATCTAGTCGGTCGGTCACTGAACATGAACCGACTAAAGAGTTCAAGATGGAAAGGAAACTCAAGAAGCTTGAGTTAGTCGGTGTAAGTTCTTCTACTAACCGACTAGATGAACATCTAGTCGGTTGGTGGTTGAACAGATACCGACTAACAAAGTCCAAAAAGTGATAATCAAGTTCTCTCCTCAAAACACTTGGACGATATGTCTCAAAACTCTCAATAAACATCTAAACTACCCCATTAAACATCGAAAAACATAAATTTGACGATTACGCACAAATCGAACGAAAAATTAAGATATCACTTAAAATTCCCGAAAAACCAATAATTCTAGCATGAATGAGATATTGTCAAGAATAATAGCATGCAAAATTATTGAATGAAACATGAATCCTATATTTCGGATTCACCCATAATCCCCAATTCTCGACGCAACCGCACAAAGGAGTCCTCCTTTAGGGGTTTCGTGAAAATATCGGCGATTTGCTTTTGGGTTTCAACGTACACTAGAATGATGTCCTTTTTAGCAACATGGTCATCTAAAAAGTGGTGGCGGACATCTATGTGTTTCGAGCGGGAATGATGTACCGGGTTCTTGGAAAGACATATTGCACTTTGGTTGTCAACCATGATAGGGCAAGTATCACAATTTATACCAAAGTCTTTAAGTGTGTGTCTCATCCAAAGAACTTGAGCACACGCGGCACCGGCGGCAATATATTCCGCCTCGGTGGTTGAAAGTGATACGGAATTTTGCTTCTTGGAAAACCAAGAGACAAGAGAATTTCCTATAAAATGGCAAGTGCCACTAGTACTTTTCCTGTCGGATTTGCATCCCGCATAATCGGCATCACTATATGAGATTAACTCATATGTGCTAGATCTCGGATAAAGTAATCCAAAATCTAAAGTGTAACTTAGATAGCGAAAAATACGCTTTACCGCTACTAAGTGAGACTCCTTAGGTTGAGACTGATAACGAGCACATATACATACGGCAAACATAATATCGGGCCTACTTGCGGTAAGATAAAGCAAACTACCAATCATACCTCGATATAAACGAATGTCTACATCCTTACCGCCTGTATCCTTGTCAAGATGCGTAGTCGTGCTCATTGGAGTCTTTTTCCCGGAGGCATTCTCCATTCCAAATCGCTTTAGCAACTCCACCGTGTACTTCGTTTGGTGGATGAAGATTGCATCGTTCATTTGGCGAATTTGGAGACCTAAGAAATATTTGAGTTCGCCCATGTGGCTCATCTCAAATTGTTCCTTCATAACATTAGAAAACTCTTCGCAAAGAGTGAAGTTAGTAGCACCGAAAATGATATCATCAACATAAATTTGTACTAATAAAATATCATTATTCGCATGCTTAATAAAAAGTGTTGAATCGGCTTCGCCCATTTTAAAATTCAAATCCAAAAGAAAATTCTTTAGGCGATCATACCAAGCTCGAGGAGCTTGTCTCAAACCATAAAGAGCTTTCTTTAGTTTAAAAACGTGATTTGGAAATTTTTCATTTATGAAGCCCGGAGGTTGAGAAACGTAAACTTCCTCAACTACATCTCCGTTTAAAAATGCACTTTTAACATCCATTTGAAATAATTTAAAATTCTTATGGCACGCAAAAGAAAAAAGTAATCTAATTGATTCTAATCTAGCTACCGGAGCGAAAGATTCTTCGAAATCGATACCTTCCTCTTGACGATAGCCTTGAGCAACTAACCGTGCTTTGTTCCGGACGACGACTTGGTTTTCGTCGGTTTTGTTCTTGAAGATCCACTTTGTCCCTATGACGGTGTGGTTCTTCGATGGCAATGGAACGAGCTCCCATACCTCATTCCTCTCGAATTGAATGAGCTCCTCCTCCATGGCTAAGATCCAAGCGCTATCTTCGCATGCTTCATTAATATTCTTTGGCTCTATCGATGAGACAAAGGCACAATTTGCGAAGTGGTGAACTTGCGATCTCGTCATGACACTATCATAGATATTGCCAATGACTTGCTCATGGGGATGGTCACGAACCGAATGAAGCCGTTTGGGAATACCTTGATCACTAGGAACATTCTCAACAACTTCATTAGTTGGGTTAGTCTCAATAGAATCAATAGAATCATTAGACTTAGAATTATCAAACGAATCACATAAAACATCCAAAGAATCATTATCATTTGAAATTCTAGTTGGAACAAATCCTTCATTAAATGTGACATGAAGCGACTCCTTGATCGTTGAGGTTCGTTTGTTGAATATCCGGTAGGCTTTGCTACGCGTAGAGTATCCAACAAAGATCCCCTCATCGGATCTTGGATCGAATTTGTCCAAACAACCATATGTGTTCTTAATAAAACATTTCGAACCAAAAACACGAAAATGTTTAACTTGAGGCAACCTACCAAACAACAATTCATAACAAGTTTGTTTAGTGCCAGGCCTCAAAAGTATTCTATTAAACATATAGCAAGCGGTGTGTACCGCTTCCGCCCAAAATTGATGGCCAAGTTGGCTATCATCAAGCATAGTGCGAGCACACTCCACTAGCGTCCTATTCTTTCTCTCAACTACACCATTTTGAGGCGGTGCACGAGGGAAAGAGAAGGTGTGAGTAATACCAACTTCATCACAAAATGTCTCAAAAGACTCATTCTCAAATTCACCTCCATGATCACTACGAATAGTGACAATGGTGTTTCCTAAGAGATTTTGTACTTTCTTAACAAAAATTGTGAAGTTTTCAAAAGCTTCATTTTTTTTGCACAAGAAAATTACCCAAGTAAATCTTGAATAGTCATCTACGATGACAAGTCCATACCTTGCATTTCCTAAGGAAGCTACTCTAGTTGGCCCAAATAAATCTAGATGTAATAGCTCTAGTGGCCGTTTTGTAGAGGTGCTTTTCTTAGGTTTAAATGAAGATTTAGGAAGCTTGCCGCGTTGACAACAATCACAAAAACTTTTCTTTTCAAAAACAAGCTTCGGAAAACCTTTAATAGAATTTAATTTTGAAAGCTTATATAGTGTTCCAAAGTTCACATGTCCAAAGCGTCGATGCCATAAGTGTTGTTCACTTGTGTTGGCAATGAGACATTGTTCATATGACTTAGGAAGATCCAAAATATAAATGTCTTTACGACGAGTTCCGGAAAATAATAATTTTTCATTATCCTTTCTTAAAATATGACACAATCCTTTCGCAAAGCTAACTTTGTAACCTTTGTCACAAAGTTGACTTATTGAAATAAGATTATGATTTAAACCACTAACAAGATACACATCACTAATTAATGGTTTAGAAGGGTTACCTACATTACCAACACCTATGATGGTTCCGCTCTCGTTGCCTCCAAATACGACGCGGTTTCCATTCGCAATGGGAACCACTCCGGAGAGCAAACGAGCGTCACCCGTCATGTGTTTGGAACACCCGCTATCGAGTATCCAATTCCCTTTGGAGCTAAATTCAAATTTGTTGCTCCTTCCCTTTTTCTTTTCCTTGAGTACCTAAAGATAGAAACTTCCATATCATGGTACCCAAGGTCATTGGGTCCAAGGGATTAGACCTTTGGAAGCCAAGTCCAAGTGGACTTAGACTTCCCCACATAATTCTTACTATGCACAACATCCGAAAAATAAGCATTCATGTACATTTGTTTTTCGTCCATGCTTGTGTCCTTTGGGCTCCAAATAGTGAATATTTTGGGAGCCATCATCCTATTGGGTGCATGCATGCGACGTTGATTTCTACGTGATGCATGTTGTGGATAGGCTTACGGGACATGATGGAATGGTGCACGATGAGAATTATTCATATGATGCGGTGTGTGATCATAAGCATGTGTGGGAACACGTGCATGAGGGTGTCTCACATGGTGTGCACGTGCCCGAGAATGTGTTGCATAAAAATCATCATATGTGTGAGATGGTGGAGTAGGACGTGTGTTCCTACGTGGAATGGTATTGGTGTACATATAAGCATGCCCCTTCTTTGGAGGTCCACCCAAAGTGGGTTTCTTTCCAAAAGAGGGCGTGGACGAAGTGGAAGCATCATTGGTAGATGAACTATCAATAGAGTGTTTGCTACCACTCGTAGAGTCACCGGAAGTTGGCCTAACAAAAGTAGTGGCCGCTTTGGATGGACATCCCATCGTATACCCCAAACCAATGTGGTGATTGGCCGGAAGTAAGTCACTTAGGATTTTATCCAAATGGTCCTTACCTTTGTTGAATTTGTTAATTCGGCCCAATGTGTTCTCATATTTCTCTTTGAGAGAACGCATAGAAGTATCCAAATTGGATACTTGCGATGTGAGCACAAAAACATGAGATTTAAGATTCTCGTTCTCAATACTCAAAGTCGAGTTTTGAGAAGTTAAATCCGCTATCCTATGTTCTTCCGGATCCTCGATGCTAACATGTTCAAGTTTAGATTTGAGATTAACAATCTCATTTCTTAACTCTTCAACAACGGTGTCGTTGTTGGTGATGATAGTCTTAGGCGATGTTTGAATGCTAGCTAGGTCATCTTTTACCTTAGTATATCTATTTACTAACTTAGTGTATTTTGACCAAAGTTGAGAGTTAGCATTTCTAAGATCATCCATTGTTACCTCATCGCTTTCGTCATTACTATCATCGGAAGAGGAGGATCCTTGATCGTTCTCCTCTCTTGCCATGAAGCACATATGTGCTTGCTCCACTTTCTCATCATCCGACTCTCCGCTTGAGGAATCCTCGGAGTCGGTGAATGTTGCTCCGACAAGTCCTTTCTTGTACCCCTTTTTGTATTTCTTGGACTTATCGAATTTTGGCGCCTTCCACTTCTCCTTTTGTTTGTTGAGAGGACACTCCGCTTTCATGTGTCCTGGCTTATTGCACTTGAAACACAAAGGAGAGGAAGAGGCGTTAGAAGAACCAAATTTACCTTTGGTCTTGAAGTTACCTTTCCGGAAGAAACGGTTGAACTTCTTGGCCATGAGTGCCATGGACTCCAAGTCCAACTCGTTTTCCGAGTCTTCATCATCGGAAGATGTGGATGAAGCCGCCTTGAATGCAATCGCCTTTTTCTTAGGCGCATCTAGGTTCAAATATGACTTCATCTTTTCTTGTAGCTTTACCTTGCTATCTTTGCGTACCTCGTATGACATCAAAGTACCCATTAGTTGAACTACGGTATATTTGTTCATGTCATTACCTTCCTCGATGGCGAAGGTACGTTTTTCCCAAGAAGATGGAAGTCCTTCAATAAGCTTTAGGCACTTCTCCTTTTGAGTGTAGATCTTGCCGAGGGCCTCTAACTCGTTTATTATGTCAACGAAGCGAGCGTAATATTCTTTCATCTTCTCGCCCTGTTGCATATGAAACATTTCGTAATCTTTTGTTACGACTACGAGTTTAGAGTCTCTTACCCGACTCGTCCCTTCATGTAGTATGAGGAGAGAGTTCCAAATTTGATATGCACTCTTACATGTGCATATCTTATTGAAGTCCTCGGGCTCCAATGCGCATTGCAAGGCGTTCATTGCCTTGGCATTGCTTACCTCCGCGGCGACCTCCGCGGTAGTCCATTTCTCAAAATCTTCTTCTTCGGGCTCGGTGTACTCCTTCATTGTAGTCCTCCATAAAGATGCACTTCGGAGGAAGGTTTCCATCCGACACTTCCAGTACCCGTAGTTGGTACCGTTGAAGAATGGAGGCCTCGTAGAGGAATGTCCTTCCATCACGGAAGATGCTCCTTCACGGTTCCTGAAGGTGTCATAGTTGGAAGGTGGACGCACGGTCTTGTTGTCGTTGGCAGACATAGCTGAGAATCTGGCTCTGATACCAAATGTAATGCCCTACCAGCTACTGCACAAGTACTAGAGGGGGGGTGAATAGTACTTTAAAATAATAAGGCGTATAATTCCAAATTAAATTGCAAACAACCACCAAATCAATTTGCGGAAGCTTAAATTGAATGACAACAATGAAATTAACAAAGCAAACAAACGATGTTAATGGGTTCGGATCCACCCAAGTCTCCCCGACTTGTTCCCGGTGATCCTACGTCCCAACCACCCGGATCCCCTCCGGATACTTGAGTTAGAAACCCTAACTCAAGATTTCCACTATGAATATCTTGTGAAAAACCTTCACAAGATCAAATCATACATGCAATGGCAAAGTGAATCCCACAACCCGGGATCACAAACTTCTCTCACAACCGAGAGAGCCAATAAGCAATATAAAGAGTTTAAATGAAATAAATACTCTTACCACAAAATCCTATACCTTGAGTTTTTCTTACCCAATAGGTGGAATGAAGGATTTGAGGAAGATGAAGTCACCAAGCCCTAGCACCAAGGAAATGAGCAGCAATGGGTGCCTAGGGAAGAGTTGGAGACTTGGATCAAGCAATAGCTTGAAGAGCTCACCAAGAAAAAGCTTCTCTCTAGATCTAGAAATGAGAGAGAATCGGTTTCTTGTGAGGAAGAGAGCTTTAGATTTGAGGGAGAATAGCTATCTCTTTAGAACTCAATGAATCTCTTAATGGCAGCTCTATCTCAGATAGAAATGACCTAGGTTCGTATTTATAGGAACCCAAAAACATAAGTTAGGTCAATCTCCAACGGAAAGAAATCTGGGAGAATTAGTCGGTCAAGGAACAATCACTGACCGACTAGTTCATCAACTAGTCGGTCAGTCACAAAGCATGGACCGACTAAGAGCAGATCAGAGAAGAGATAGAATTTCAGACCTAGAAAACTAGTCGGTCCAAGAACACTGTCTGACCGACTAAGAGGCAAAACAACATAGTCTGAAGGCAAGTTGACTTAGTCGGTCCAAGAACAAAAGTTGACCGACTAGATTGACAACTAGTCGGTCATCAAACGTTCTTAGACCGACTAACGGAAAACAGTAGCTTAGGAGAAATTTGGCATGTACAGTAAATCACAACTAGTCGGTCAAAGAAGCATCACTGACCGACTAGTTCACAAACTAGTCGGTTGGTGAGTCAACGTAGACCGACTAACTGTAAACAGTAAAGAACAAAGATTTAACTGACAGAAACTAGTCGGTCCAAGAACAGTGGCCGACCGACTAGATCTCCATCTAGTCGGTCAGTACTTGTTCTTGTACCAACTAACATGCACAACAAGGTCCGAATCGAAGCGCGACGCTTCGAGGAAGTTAGAGTGAACTTGTGCAAGAATCCTAGAGCTACGAAATGAGCGAACTGAAGATAGAAACGTAAGATATACTCAAGGCTTAACATTCTATCAATCGAAACTAAAAGACTATAAATAAAACCTTAATAAACGGTCTTTGAGAGCTTCGATTGAATCTTCATTACTTCCAAAGCGTTGCAGGAGCTTCAACGAAGCTTTAGGCTTGAATACGAGCTTTTGGAAGTGTTGAGATGTCGCTTTGAATATTCTCGTGAAATTGGCGACGATCTCCAATACTGCGCTCACAAATTGTTAGTTCATGAATTATTTATGTTTGCTCATCATCCAAAACCAAATCCGGGGAGTCCAATATTCAACATATGTGTGGACTCTTCTCGTGAATACTTCAGGATTCTGAGCATAGAAGAGTCTCACATGGGGTGGATACTTCAGGATCTTGAGTTGGTGAGATTCGTCTCGTTAAAACCTTTAGCTATGGAAAACCCTGTGGGAGAAACCATAGTTAAGGAAAAAGAGAACAAACGCTCTTTAACTCCCCCTGATTTGTACAAGTGACTCTGCTCATGAAAACTTCTGGATTCTGAGCATCACAGAGGGGTGGATACTTCAGGATCTAGAGTTGATGTGATTTTCCTCGTTAAAACCTTTGGCTATGGAAAACCCAGTGGGAAAAACCATAGCTAAGGGAAAAGAGTACAAATTCCCTCAACTCCCCCTGATCTATAAAAGCTCTTAAGCTTATCTCATCACTCCTATTTACAACATTCCGAAAATATACACAGATTACAAAGTTATCATAATTAAGCAACTGCTGAACCCAGAAACTCTGGATAGGTGTGCTAAGTATCGATGTCTCTGATGTGGTCTTCAGACTATGTGGTCAGCTCCACAATAACTAGCCTCTATCCCAATCGTCACTGGGATGTGATGTACCAGCAGGCACCTTCAAATACACCATTGGTGTGGTGAGGATCTCGGAATGATAGGCTGATGATGCCTTCATAGATTGCTTTGCAGATCTACAGTAAATGGCTATCCCGCTGTGGGTACCCGTTCTGTGATTTCTCAGTATAGGGACCGGACCTGTAACTTGCATTTGTATGAACATTGGAGGATGATACTTCATATTGTAAGTCCAAATCTTTCGACTCTTAGATGTAGCGTAGAAGGCTTAACTCTGGTCTAATGGTCCTTTTTAGGTGCCAACTATCTCTGGCTAATGAGTTTACTGTAGTAGTTATATCGGGACGCGTGCAGTTATCCAGGAGTGCCTGATTGCACTTAAATAAGGGACTTTAGTACCAGTTATATCCTCCCCCTCTTCCAGCGGTCGGAAGGGTTCTTTTTGTACATCCATTAAGTATACTACCGTAGGTGTACTTTAGATGACAATGGTCCTGTTAATTTCTCCAACGCACTTCTAGGCGTTTGTATCAGGATTCTATAAGCCATGACTTTATATTTGCCTAGGTCTTTTTATTTCATGTTTAATACTCGGGCTTGAACAGATGTTTCGGTTTTCTCTTCAAGAGATCCGATGAGATTTAAGTTGTTTACAACTATGATCTCTAATCCTGTTCTTTGCTTATATGCAAAGACAACCCTCAGTAGGAATCATTGATTTGTCAAATGATTCTTTTGGTTGTACATTTATTTGTTACACTTACTGTTTTTCTTCAATTGAATAGACGTCCCAAAGTTTATTCAGGTATTTAAGGAAATGTGGAAATTATCTTTACCAAGATATCCACGAAGGTATGCCGTCACAACATCCAATAACAGCATATCCAAAATTTTCATTCGCCAAATCGTAAGGTATTCGCTTTTGATAACTTAGGGAGACTGATGCATCATTTATGAGACATGCTCATTTTAATTTGTTTGATCCCTAGTTTCAGCGAAATTATCCTTGGGCTATAGGTTGTACCTTATAGCATACGATTTTGTATTTATTTTTCTTATGTGTGCAATACTTTTTTTTACCGACAGGTTTGACACCTTTTGGTGTCTGGACTTCAGGTCCGAACATTTCACGTTTCATTAGTGAGTCCAGCTCATCTTTTATTGCCTTGTTCCACATTTGGCAAATCTCTACGTTTGCATACTAGCAACAGAGGATGTAACGATAATTCATAAACATCATCGCTTTTGCGATGTATATGGCAATATGATACGTGAATACATTGTCGAAAATTATGTTCTTTCTGTCCAACACCTCCCCAGTACGTGCAACATGAACTTTCAATTTTAGTTTTTCATGGTCGTCCTCTGCAGTGGATTCTGGGAAGGGTGAGGGTGTGGACATGAGCTCATTGTCCTGTCGTAGTATTGGCTTAAGGTCTCCAGATATTTTTCTTTTTTCTTAAAATTTCTGTCCTTGGAGCCTAGTGGTCTGCCTCTTTTCCGTTGAGGATTAGCACTTCTGCTACTGGTGGATTGCATCCATTCTCGGGGATGTCAATCCTAACTAGAGTTTTTGTAGCAGGGATGTGTGATCTGACAATCTTCTGGTTATCAATAAATGAGTTCGGTAAGTGGTGAACATTGTTCTGTGGAGGATCTTTAGGATCGCATCATCACATTTGTTTTGTTACCGAGTCATAGTTGGTCAAGCTTTTTGTATCCCACGTTATAATTTACTTTGCACCATATTTTCCAGTATCTATGCCTATTTTGGGGAAACTCGTCTCATCAAAATCACAGTCTTCAAGATGTGCCTTAAATGTGTCCCCAGTTTGGGGTTCTAGGTATCTTATAAGTGAGAGTGAGTCAAACTCTGCTTGGATACCTAGGTGATATTGAGGACCGTTTTGGTCCTCTGTGTTGGTGCAATGGGGATTTAAACTGCACGTCCGAAGATTCTCAGATGAGAAATATTCGGTGGCATTCCATATGCAAGTTGCATTGGAGACTCTGACCTCCAGGGGTCTTTTATTAACGATGCAGCATGCAAAATTTGCAGGTCCCCATACATCCATCGGCAATCGGGATTAAATGGATGTTCAATCCAGTGCAGTCTACTTATCAGTGACTCTGCAGACCCATTTTTGGTATGAACATGCGGCACTGTATGTTCATTTTTTATTCCCGTTGCTTGGCAGTACTCTTGAAATGACCAGGAGGTATATTCCCCAACATTTACCAGACTTATTTTCTTTATTTGATTTTCTGGAAAATGTGCCCGCAATATTTTTATTTTTGTGCCAATAGCATTGGAAAAGCTAAGTTGCGGGTCTGTAGTATACATACATACGAATATTCTGAGGATGCATTTATCAGTACAATGAAGTACTGAAATAGCCCACTAGGGGGTGGATTTTATCCACATCTATTTCCTTATATTCTTTTTAAGGAAGCATGAAAATTATTTTTCAATTTTTCATAGAGATGGCCTTGTAATTAGTGCAAGGGATACGAGGGAATTCTCCCTTCTGAAGAATCTTCTGGTTCTTCAAGTCATACCCATTGGATAAGATACGGTGCATCGTCACTGATCCAGGGTGGCCAAGTCTATCATGCCAGAGTAAAAACTTGGCTGATGTCGGGCACTTGAGGTGCTCCATTTAATTTCGCTTCCTTTCTCCAAATATTTGTATGGTTGAGGCCTATAAGGCTACCAAAACGTTCAAGTATGGATTTTAATCCTTTTTCTTGAGACGTTGCATACAATAATTTGTTTTTCATTTACATTTGCTGTTTCCAAATGAAATCCGTTGAAACAGATGTCCTTGAAACTTAGAAGTTTCTTTTGGAATTCGGAGAGATTACTACATCCTTTTTTTGTTTCTGTGTCATTTGGGGGGCAACAGTGTTGCGATCCCTGGATCTTCAATATGGCCCTGATGTTGGGCTTTGTATCGAAAGATCGTATGTGTTTATTGTCTACTAATCATTCATGAGAGCAGTTCATCTATTTAAGAGATGAATTATATATGCACATTTTCAGAGAAAATATTTTCATTCAAAATCAAATCACATAATATGAAAGCTCTCATAACATGAAATGTTCTAAACAGTTTGTTAAGATAAAAATAGAAGGCTAATCAAGCAGGTTATCATGTTCGAAGTCGTCAATTGTAGGCTTGACTGGAGCATCAGAGTTCATCAGGTTTGTTTCAGCTTTATTTTTCTTATTCTCTTTATACAAATCCTGGAGATGCTGTGGAGTTCTGCACACTCTGGACCAGTGGCCTTTCATGCCACAGCTACGCACTGGTCTTCATATTCCCTCTTGGGTAGGGTGCATCATCTCGATTTTTTTCATTTCTACGCCAGGTGAACTTTCGCTTAGTTTCATTTCTTCGTTGCTGGACTTGGCCCCTAGCCCTTTTGTTCTGTCCCCCTTTATGTGGTCTTTCTTTTTGTTTGTTGTCCTTATTCTTTCGAGAAGAAGAGGCATTATGAGCTTCTGGGAGGGGGCAGTGCCAGGGGGCGCATGTTGTAAGTGGTGAGGAGAAACTCTCTGTTTTGTTCAGCCATGAGCAAAACATGAAAGCATCTCAGAATACTTGGTGAACTTGCGTTCACGGTATTGCTGCATTAGTATCGCATCTTTTTCATGGAAGGACGTATACGTCTTTTCCAGCATGCGATATTCTGAGACTTTTTAACCACACAACTTCAGGCGTGAGGTGATGCTAAAAAAGTGCTGAGTTGTACTCAGCAATGGACTTAAAGTCATGCAGTCTCAGGTTCTCCCACTCATAACGTGCCTTTGGAAGTATAACATCTTTCTGATGTTTATACCTATCCTCAAGGGCAGTCCATAGCTCAAGTGGATCTTCGACCGTAAGGTATTCAGCCTTTAGGGCTTTGTCTACATGGTGGCGAATATAGATAATGGCTTGCGCCTTTTCTATATCGCTTACATTTTCATTATTAGTCACAGCAGAAATGAGGGACTTTGCCCGCAGATGAAACTTCACATCGAGCTGCCAGCTCAGATAGTTTCTTCCTGATGCATCCAGCACTTCAAAATCGACACTTGCGATTTTAGCCATTTTATCTAGCAGAGCACAAATATGCATGAATTAATAATTTAAACATAAACATTTTCATGCGGAGGCAATTTTAATATGAAGGGCCAATTGCGTGAATCGGCCAGTCCCACATAAATAAGAGTCCAAAGTCCCATTACAGTCCATATTACACAAAAGAAAGCTTTAAAAAGAAATTAGAACTTTGGAAACCCCCGTGGGTCCCATATAAGATCTTCAGCTTCAATTGTGGCCTCCGTCTCCATGGAAAAAGGTCTTCGGTCTTGGACATTTACATAATTTCCTCACTACAATTTCTCTCAAAAGTAAAAGAAAAGTACATGAAAATCAAATGTGGGACATAAACAGCCGATCTAAAAACCGCAATTAGACATCCATGCAGAAATTTTGTGCTCATCAAACATTTTCACCAGACATTTTCATCACAGGCAACACATGCAGTTATATTCGCAAGAGGATAAATAATTTAATCACTTAATAATTATTGGACCACTGGGCAACGTCATACACCGTTAGGTTAGCTAACTAACGGCAGAGCGGTCGCATGATCTTCCTAATTATTAAGCTTAAATATAATGCACAACCACGCATAAATTATACACAGAATAGGCCAGTGATGTAAAGCATGTATGGATGATTTTACAGAAAAAATCATTCGATGCAAGGGTTGTAAAGTTTCTGGGTTTAATCAAAAAATTGAATAAGAGCCCAACAGTGACATTTTCTATATAAAAGGAAAAAGTTTTCCTTTTTAATACATTCCTAATAACCTTCAATAGTCCTCAATAATCCCTTTTATGTCCACTTATTGCCCCATAATATGCCATGATTTTTCACGAATTTTTAGGCCCCAAACGCCATTTTTAATTAATTTTTAGCCCCCAACAAGCCTTTTTAATGCTTATTTTTAGAATCCCCCCCCCCCCCTCTTTTTTTTGTGAATAATAACAGTGCGGGCCTGAGGCCCGCAGTTTGCCTGCGGACTTCAAGCCCGCAAGGCTTAATAATCTTTTTTTGGTGGGCTTCAGGCCCAAACCATTTTTTTTGTGGGGGGCGGCGACGGCTAGGATTAGCCGCCGCTGCCGCCGCCTGTTTTTGCGCCCCCGGTGAGGGGCGGCCGCCCCACTGTAGCGAGGTCGGCAAAAAGGGGGGGGGAGATAGATCGACGACCCCCCTTCGGGGGGGGATTTGTCGGGGCGCCGACGG
This sequence comes from Scilla litardierei, assembly GCA_030789695.1. NCBI lineage: Eukaryota > Viridiplantae > Streptophyta > Magnoliopsida > Asparagales > Asparagaceae > Scilla > Scilla litardierei. The sequence continues at coordinate 55,388,859 of CM061132.1, forward strand.
TGGCCCCCCTCGCTTCAGGCGGGGGGGGGGGGGGGGGGGGGGGGGGGGGGGGGTTAATGGCGACGGAGCGCCGCCCCATTTTGGGGGGGCGATCCGATGGGGTGCTGACGGTGTCCCCCCTCGCTTCAGGCGTGGGGATTGACGGTGACGGGGTGCCGCCCCCCTTCGAGGGGAATACGACGGCAACATGGCGCCGCCCCCCTTTCGGGGGGATTCGTCTGCGGCGGGGCGCCACCCCCCCCCCCCCCCCCCCCCCCTTCGGGGGGGATACACCGGCGACAGGGCGCCGCCCCGCCTTCGGGGGGATCAGTCTGCGGTGAGGCGCCGCCCTCCCCCCCTTCAAGGGGGATTCGACGGTGGCGAGGCACCGCCCCCCTTCGGGGGGTTCGATTGCGGCGAGGCACCGGCCGTGACCCCGTTCAAGCGGGGGGGATACATGAGAGGGGACAGGCGGGGGAGGTGGGGGAGCGTCCGGCGGCAAGGCCGCCGGCGGGGCTAGAATAGGGTTAAAACCCCTATTATTTTCTTATTTTCAGAATTTAAAACATGTTAAAAACATGATTTTTGAACGATTATCCAGAATTCCACTTCGATCTTGCGAGATCTATGGAAAATACTATCATACGTACGATAAAAACATCGTTTTTAGCGATTTTTACCTCTATATCTGTCCTCCGGATATAGCGACGGTTGAACGAAGCCCTACGCAGATGACTACGCTCGATTGGGGTAGCCTTGCACCGCGCACGTGGATCTCCCGGCTCCCTTCGCCTCCGCAACGATCGAAAAAAAATTTTGTGGAAAAATTTTTAGAGGCTCGTGCTGATAACGTGTTATGAATCAATTACTGGGGGAGGAGCCCCCAGCTCTTTATTTATAGGCAATAGGTGAGAATACAAATATGAGTTACATTGATATGGTCATATCTCTAGAATAGCCCAAAATCTAAACCAACTCCTAGACAACAAAATTCAATTGTTTTGTTAATTGTATTTTCTTTTTTTGGTTCCAACTAGGAATGATAATGGGTCTGGACCGGCCTAGAAAAAGGCCCGGCCATGCCTAGACAAATGCCTGGCCATGTCCCGACCCGGCCTTTTCAAATAAAGGTATAGGAGTGGGCTGAACTATAGGCCCATTTCCTCATAGCTGGCCCCTAGGCCTGGTCCCAGACCCTTACCATACCAACGGGCCCTCGACTTAATTTATTCATGCTAATTACAACTATTATTAATAATAGCCTCTGCCTAATGGCCCAAACCCATCAATATTTACTGCTAAAGCTAATAGCCTATGATTTCTTGAGTTTTTTTGTTGTACTTTTCAATAGAAATGTGTGCAAGGCCCATCATAATAAAAATGCTAAGAAAAAATAGGGCAGGCCTCGAACACCCTCAAACTGCCCCAAAAACGCGCAGTCTGGGTTAAGGTTATCACTTATAAAGCCCAAGACAAAAGCAATGCACCCAGTTAAGTCCCAAATTTTTTTGCATAGGTCTAACACTTGCTAGAATTAGCTACAAATAACGCTCACTACATTTTATGTTGTTCGGAGGCGGATCCATCTTTTTTTTTGATTTGATTTTTGCGAGTTATCATCTAGATTTGCAGAAAGTGTCAACATGTTGACATGTATGGTATGTACAATCGAAAACATGTAATTATACTTTAATCTGCTACTTTTCTGTTAATATCTTCATTTCTTAAGTTAATTGTTTGGCTCCAGATATATGATAAAACCATAAGTGGCCCTTGATATTATGCTCTAAAACAACTCAGAAAAGCATGCAATATAAGTCCTGACCGAAGCTAAAAGCAAGCCCTCAAGGCAAAGTAACCGGTTACTTAGTATTTCATTTTGTTAGCTTGTTTGTCGTTGTTCTTCTCAGTGAATGTTCTTTTTGTTGAATGATAGTGAGAAAGTTGACTTTTTCTACCATTCATGCTACTATTTACCCATTATTCCCTACTTTCGCAACCCAATTCACGCGGTGTGTTCCTTTCGTTGAGAAATTTTGGGAGAAATTTTGGCGACGTGGCTCTGCCGTGACAGCTTTACTTTCTCGATCGTTTTCTCCAGATTTCACGGGGAATACGGACATGAATCTATGTTATGGGGCCCATTGGGTCTGCTCACCTCGCTTCTCTGCTGTATTGCTCCCATCGCTCCCATCGCTCATTCATTGATGTAAGTTTTTTTCTTTGAGAAACCCCTAGGCGGCAGATTGTTTTCACTTAGATCTCGGGTTACCGACGGTGATACCCTGGTTGGATCACTTCGGGTGTGCCCTAGCTTGAATGTGATGGCCAAGGTCGATGATAGGGTTTCTGTCTTGGCGGTTGGATTCGGCGATCGGTGGGTTCTTTGCGTTCTCGACGATCCTTTGTTGGATCTGAAACTCGATTTCCTCCCTGAGATATAATATCTGATTAAATTCCTAAATCTATGCTCATTGATGGGTGTGACAACTTGGAAAATTCTGTGATTTCCTTCATATATGTGTGGATGTCGAAAATTTGTGGATTTATCTCGCCGATGGTTTCATGCAACATGTTGAGGGTTTCTATCGATGAAGATTTTCGCACCCTTTTAGGATGCAGAAAACCCTAATTTTATGTTTACAAAAGCTCCATAGTTTACAAAATCTCAAGGCAAGCATCAAAAGATTGCCAGCATCCATAACTGCTTGAATGCGTCTCAAGTATGTGATACTTGAGCGCTACTCCCAATTGTAGGAGGATGTCAAGTAATAAATTTATATCTGGTGAGACCAGGTCGGATCACGGGGACAAGTTGTTTAGCAATCGCAAGTTCAATTAATAAAGGACATGTTGGAAGTTGAGGGCTAAAGTGTTGGAATTTGAGGGCTTTATGAAGCAATTACACCCATAAATGTGATACCCAAGTTAAGGACTTAGGAAATGTCACAATTATTTTAATTAATTAGTTATTTGGTTGTTCCATAACTACACAAAGTAGTTATGTGCAGAAATTGTAACACCCACCATGTGGAAAGTCAATAAATAGGCCCCCTCTATTGTTGGAAAAGAACACTTGAAGTAGTGTGAAACTACTTGCATTTAGTCTTCATTTTTCAAGAGAGAGCACACTAAAAGAGTGAGTTTTCTCATCCACATTTTTGCACAAACAAGAGAATTTTAGGTTGTGGAAATCTGTAAACTTTCCATCGTGTGATCATCTACAACAACCGATGTAGAGAAACCTTGGCGAATCGATCCTTCCGCTGCGTATTTAAGGTAATTGGTAAGTTCTCCTTTGGGATATCCACATTACCTTCATTGGTATCAGAGCCATTGGGTTTCTTCTCCCGTTGCAACCATTCTCTTGCTATATGAGAGAAGATTAAATGTTGGCTTATTTGATTCTTTTAATTCATTTTAATCATATGTGATTATTATGATCTGAGGCTATATTGATAGCCCTCTCAACAAATGAGAAAACGCAAAAAGAATTATCAAAAACCAACTTAAAATGGCCAAGTTATGGCTGTTTGAAAACTGCCTAAACTGGTCTGAAAATTGTCCAGTCGCCGATTAGCAGACGAACGAAATCTGTTAGTCGACTAATTTTTTTTCCAGACTAGTTTTTTCCTGAAAATTTTATTTTAATACTATGATTAGTAGCCTAATATAAGATGTTAGTTAACCATCATTTATAATAATGATTTTATGTAATTTAAATTTTAGTTTGTGGCTCTACTCTATACGAGACTAGCTTTAATGCTCTACTCGATAAAGACTAGCCTTAATAATATGCTCTACTCTATATGAGATTGGCTTAATAGCTCTACTCTATAGAGATTAGCATTTTTATTTGCAGATCTACTCTATACGAGATTAGCTTAAATGCTCTACTCTATTGAGACTCGCCTTAATTGTACTCCACATTGTGTGATGTTGACATTCATGCATATAGGTTGAGTTGTATGGTCTTAAATTCAAAGATCCTACCACCGCTATGCCCACAGTCAACCAACCTGTGGATGCATGACATGGTCAAGTGATCTTTGCAATTACTGTACCTATTTCAAATATATTGATTTGATGTTCGAGTATACTTTACATAAGTTATTTGGACTAGAGGCATATTAATTTGATCTTAGATAGTGATTGGGAACATAGTGAACTTTTCGATTCTAAGACTTATTAATATGCCGCATTAATCCATTTGACGAGTGTTGAAGTATTCAATTTTTTGTATGCTGGACATTAATGTCGTTCAGGTTTCCTTCTTTGTAGAAATTTATAATCAAAATGTCTCTTGCAGCTAAGGACATTGTAGCTGAACTTAACAAAGGTGAAAAGTTAAATGGCAACAATTATAAGATATGGAGCATGAAACTCCAGTATGTGCTTGAGGAACAAGATGTCCTTGAGGTCTTAAACGCTATAATGGAAGAGCCAGAAATAGGTACAATGGCCCAACATAAGAGCGACGTGAGGCTTATGACTCTTGGAAGAGGAAGAACTCAATTGCGTGCATAACGTTGCTGAGCAACATGGATGCTGACATCATGCGTGAGTTTCTAAGTATGACCTTGCGAAGGAAATATGGTCATCGCTTAGTGCTAAGTTTGGAGACACTTCGATCACTAAACTAAGGTCACTTACCATTAAGTTTGACACATACAAGAAGCGCCCGGATCACTCAATGAAGAAACATTTGAGGCACATGTCAAACTTAATTATAGAGTTGAAGGACGCCGGTCATACTTTGACTGATGAACAACATGTTCAAGCGGTCATCCGTTCCTTGCCCAATACATGGGAACAAATGGAGATGCATCTCACTCATAATGAAAGCATCAGGACACTTGAAGATGTTTCGTGCCACCTCGAATTAGAGGTAGATAGGCAAGAGGCCTCTAAGCCTACTGCAGAAGTGTATGTGGCAGGATCCATTTCTCATGAATGATCCAAGCGCAAGCATCGTGTGCGCAAGGGAAAGGAACATGAAGAGCCTCCTAAGAAACTTAAGCATTACCAACATGGTCAGAAAAGGCATAACAAGAAGAGAAATATGTCCAAGATAAAGTGCTTTAAGTTCAACAAGTTAGGCAATATTGCTCGTAATTGTATCGAACATGTATCTTGTAATGAATTTGCTAAACTTTATGTTTCTAGCTCTGTGTTTTTGGCAGAATCTATCCTTTGTGAATTGTAGAATCGGTGCCACCGACCACATAACGAGGAATCGTGAAGCCTTCGTAGATTTTCGACGGATTTTGTGCGGTACAAAGTGGATCCATGTAGGGAACAACTCAAGGGTTGAAGTGAAGGGGATTGGCACGTGCAAGTTAGTCTTGCATGGCGTCCGAACTTTACTCCTGCATGATGTACTATTTGCCCCTGATATTCGTCGGAATATCATATCTGTATTGGTATTGTTTATATTTGGTTTTAGTTGGAACTTTCATTGTAATAATGTAGACCTTTGTCTTGGCACTTCTTATTTTGGCTCAGCCAATGTAATAAATGGATTCTTTGTGTTAGATACAATCTATGATTCTGATTGTAATATTAGTTTTTCAATGATGTCTACTTCGCATGACTATAAGAGTAATGTGAATTTATGGCACTCTAGACTTGGTCACATCGGTCTAACTAGAATGAGTAGACAGCCAAGGAAGGTTTATTAGCCGACATTGGCAAGTTGAAATGTCAACTTGTGAGCATTGTCTAGTAGGAAAGACTTCAAGGAAGCCATTTGGTACGGGAACGAGAACCAAATGCCCTTTGCACTTTATCCACTCCGATATATGTGGTCCCATAAGTATATGGGCTAGGCATGGAGCTCCCTACTTCATCATATTCATAGATGACTTCACTCGGTTCGGATACGTATACTTGATTTCTCACAAGTATGAAGCAATAAGTTATTTCAAAAACTATATGAATTTAGTTAAGAATCAATTAGACCGAAAGATTAAAGTCTTAATAACCGACCTAGGTAGAGAATACCTATCAACTCAATTCAAGGAGTTATGTGATGAAAATAAAATCATTCATCAGTTGAGTATTCCCTATACTCCGCAACAAAATGGTGTTGCAGAGAGAAGGAATAGAACGCTACTTGAGATGGTTAGGTCAATGATGGCACAAGCTAACTTGCCTATCACTTTTTGGGGAGATGCATTATTGACTGCAACCTACATTCTCAATAGAGTGCCTACGAAGTCAGTTGAAACCACTCCATATGAGTTATGGACCGGTCGTAAGCCTAACCTAAATATCTTAAGACCTTAGGGTTGTGCAGCTTATGCACATATTTCCTCCCATAAGTATGAAAAATAGGTCTAAGGGGGAGGAAATGTATCTTCATAAGATCCTTAGAAACCTCAAAGGGATATGTCTTCATAGGTCAGGACGATGATGGAAGTACAACTGAGTTTGAATCAAGGGATGTTACATTCTTAGAGGAGGTTTTTCCTAAGCACGGAGAGATATGACAAGACCTATCCCTATTTGAGATTTTGGATCAAATAGAATCACCTCATTCGAGTGGGAGGAATTTGGATGGGGAATTAATTCTTCATCCCAATGATGATCATATTCCACCACGTCATCTGAATGATAGTTCGAATGAAAATGATCCAGGTCCAAGTGTGAGTCCATTGAGACTTAACCGAAATGGTAGGCAAATAAGTCAATTAGATCTTGATCCAAGTGGGAGTCAAGTAAGGATTGACCCAAGTCAATTAAGGACTAACCTAAATGAGAGTCAAATGAGACTCGATTAATCTTAAAGAAGACATAGCAGTCGTGTAAGTATTCCACGTCGACGATTTGAGATCAAAGGTGGAGAAGCTTTCATGACTAGTCTACTAAACGAGGATGAGCCGAGAAATTTGAAAGAGGCTCTCTCTTGTCCTACAAAGGGAGAATGGGCTAAGGTAATGGAAGAGGAGCTTGAGTCTATGAGATGCAATAAAGTTTGGGAACTGGTTGATCTTGCAAAAGGACGAAAAGCCATTGGGAACAAATGGGTTCTAAACTTAAAGCATAAGGCTGCTGGATCAATAGAAAGATATAAGGCTCGACTTGTTGCAAATGGGTACAGACAACAGGAAGAGATTGACTATGAAGAGACTTTCTCACCTGCTGTATGCTTTACCTCGATTGGCCTACTTTTAGCTATATTGCAAGCTTAGACATAGAATTACATCAAATGGATGTAAAAGCTGCATTTCTCAATGGAGAATTAGATGAGGAGATCTATACAGATCAACCTATATGTTTTGTTAAAAAAGGCCATGACCATAAGGTTTGTAGACTTTTAAAGTCAATCTGTGGCCTTACACAATCCTCAAGGCAATGGTATATTCACTTTCATAATGTAATCATGTCAAATGAATTCATTATGATTGATGAAGATCATGGCGTTTATACCAAACGGTCTAATGATAAGTTTGTAATTATGTCACTATACGTAGATGACATACTTATAGCTGGAAATGATAAGGAGTATTTGTTAGAATTCAAAGCTTGGATTTCATCAAAATTTGAAATGAAAGGTATGGGTGAAGCCGCATATATTCTTGGGGTAAAGATCTCAAGAGATCGTTCAAAGAAATTTTTATCTCTTTCACAAGAGACTTATATAAAGAAAGTACTTGAACGATTCAATATGCAAGATAGCAAGCCTTTTGACACTCCTATCAGTAAAGGAGAGTCCTTAAGTCAAAGTTTATGTCCTAAGAATGAAGAAGAGAAAGACCTAATGAGCAAAATTCGTTATGTTAGTGCAGTTGGCAGTCTTATGTACGGTATGATGTGTATACGACCAGACATCTGCTTTGCAGTTGGAATGGTTAGTAGATACCCATCCAACACTTGTCAAGCACATTGGAAGGCAGTTAAGAGAATTTTGAGATATCTAAAGGGGACTATTGATTATACACTCTGTTATTAAAGAAGTGATCTGCAACTGAAGGGTTACATTGATGCTGATTGGGGAGGAGACCTTGATGAAAGGAAGTCTACCTCTGGATATGTCTTCTTACTTAACAATGGTGCCATATCTGGAGTAGTAAGAAACAATCATGCATAGCCCTATCCACGATGGAAGCAGAGTTTGTAGCATTCTATGCGGTAGCTCAAGAGGCTGTTTGGTGGAAAAGGTTCTTGTATCATTTAATTACCGCAAATTATTCCGATCCAATTATTGTTAACTATGTTAGTCAGGTGGCTATTGCATATGCAAAGGATCCAAAGTACCATTGCAAAACCAAACACATAGATATCAAATACAAATTTGCTAAGGAGATGGTTGAACACAAGGAGATAAACATGACGTACATATCTATGCGGGATATGATAGCAGAAATGTGTTTTTGGAACACAGGAGATCTCAAGGATTACGTAGAATATGATGTACTTCTCTTTTGTATTTCCCAATGTTTATATATTTAATGTCAATATATTTCATAGCATACAAGAAAAAATTGTGAATGTTATTGGAGCATTCTTGATTAAAAATTATGTCGGACAGATGAAAGGTTAGCCTTCTCACACAGGTAACCGCCTCCATCATTCAAGAAATGAGTGGAGATGAAATGAGATTTTAAGTTAATTGTCAGACGAATAATTATGTGTTCGGGCTTAACATCACAAGTCGATTAATGACTAAGGAGTCATTGTGGTTATAAAGGTGAATTTAAGAATTCAAATCATCTGTCTTAGATGCCAGATGTGAGTCCTAATGGTTTGATATGAGTAGATTGGAGGACTCAAAGTTAGACATAGTGATGTCTAATTATCATCTGTACAACACGATATGTTGAGACATACACTTCATGGGAAAGGAGAAAGTATTGTAATACATGTTTCATACAATGTGTGCATAAGCAACCAAAGGGTTTAAACGTAAGTTTTGATCTGAACGTACTGTTGTGTGAGACCCTGAGGCCTTGAGAGCCTTAATCTAGTACACTCAAAACTCCGATCGAGTTCTTGAGACTTGGTTTGATGTTTGCTATCTTGAGATGTTGCCAAGAGATCGCGATGGATTCAGTCTAGCGGGACATACTTGGAAAAGCAAGTTAAGCCATATTCAAGAGAACCACGAGAAGATGAAGATCATTTTGAGTATCACATTGATTTGTGTTCACCGGTCGACCAATTGAGCTTATACGAAGTTCAATTGTGAATATAAAGTATATGAGATCAAGAGATGATACTTAATGTGATTAAATGATCTAGAGTGCTGCATACTTCTAAACTACTCATATGAGTTGCTATATACTCCTAACCGTTATATAGCATCGAACTCATGCAGTATGCCGGTTGCACGGCCTATTTCTCTAGTATGAATTGGTGCAGAATAAAGGAAATAAGTTTCCTTATGTATCTCATTCATATGTGAGTGGGAGATGTTGGAATTGGAGGGCTAAAGTGTTGGAATTTGAGGGCTAAATGAAGCAATTACACCCATAAATGTGATAACTAAGTTAAGGACTTAGGAAATGTCACAATTATGTTAATTATGTTGGGAATTTTGCGGTCCCTTAGGGCACAAAAACTCTAGTCCCGTCCTAAGTCGGACGGAACATAGACACAAAAATAATAGCAGCGGAAGAAAAACTATGTTAACTATTTAACATGCAGTTAAAAACTATTTTTAACTTAGCCCTAAGGTCCAAGACCCTAATGCCAAGATCTATGCCGACTTGGGATGGATCTGACCATCCCAAGAAGGATCTAGCCTACTGCGATTAAACTAAACTAATGCTAATAAACTACTTTAAGCACATACCCGGAATCTCAGCCCTGGAGCAGGCGAGATGTTCCGCGCCGTCTTCCGAGCTGCTCCCGTCCCACGCCGAGCCGCTCCTTGAACCGCTCCCCGAACCGCTCCTCGAACCGCTCCGCATCCCGAGGCGATCAATCCCCGTGCCGCCGAGCCAACCACGCGCCGAAGAAAGTTTCACGCGAGTGAAACCTCCGCCAAGATTTCGGATCCAGAATCCGAACTCCTTTGTGGCTTTGCTAGAGCCCGCAGGAGTAAGGCAGAAATTTAGGGAGAAGAGAAATATTAATTTAAGCTTAGATCCGAGCGTGCTCCAACATTTACGAGAGCCGCTCAGATCTAGAGCTTGGGACGAGTTTTGAGAAAGGGGGGAGACCCCTATTTATATAGGCGGCGGACTCTCCCCTTTTCTCAAAATCCGATGTGGGACTAAAAATTAGAGTTAATTAAATCAAGTTAGTTTGCACTTCACAAAGTGCAAACTTCTGTGAATTTTAACTCACTCACCGTTGAGCTTCAAGATTGATACAACCTATCAACACGACAAGCGTTCAACGGTGAACGCATAGGAAAAAACCGTTCGTCAATCAGAGTCCGTTTGACCCTCCAATTGAGTGTCCAAAGATCAGCACTAGGCTAGATTTTCGACTAAAATCAGCCGTCATTTGATTCAGCATACTTAGGGTTCAAAACCCTATAGGTGGGGCCCATGGGTGGGCCCCACGCATGCCAAAAATGCCCGAGTCGCGCCTGGGCAGACCCCAGGTCGCGCCTGGGCTCGCCCGGCCGCCTGGGCGAGCCCAGGCCCGCGCCTGGCTCGCCCAGGCGGCCTGGGCGAGCCCAGGCCCGCGCCTGGGCTCTGCCGAGGCACCGGGCAGAGCCCAGGCGGGCCTGGGCAGAGCCCAGGCGGGCCTGGGCTTAGCCCAGGCTTGTGCCTGGCTAGCCCAGGCCGAGCCTGGGCTAGCCCAGGCAGCCTGTTCTGCCTGGGTCTGGCCTGGTCTGATATTTTGGGCTTGTTTTGGCTTTTTCTTGATCATCCGGCGTCCGATTTGGACGCCGTTCGAACCTGGGTCTAGACCGGGACATTCTCGTCTTACCCGTGAACTTTTCCTTGCGTTTATATTATTAAATATTGTATTAAACAATTTAATACACATTTAATCGCTTTTGCATCAAATGCAAAATAGTCCCTATCTAAGCTTAAATTATCATATTGCATCAAATGCAATTATCTCTTCTTTTGCATCAAATGCAAATATTCTCCCTAACTATTTTCTACCTATTACTAGACGAAGCGTTGCACTCTGTGTGAGACCCTACAGCCTGACCCTTACAACAGGTTGGGCTCGAAGCCCTATACGGCAGTGACCACTAGCAGTGGTTGCCGTCCCTGCTTCAGGAATCATCATTATGTGGTTGACTCATTGACATGAGTATTGTCGGGACCACCTGACTGTTTCCGTGATGAATTCCGTAGTTATAGTCTTTTCGTCTTAACTATGTCGTGTTGATCAAGTCTGGGGTACGGTCAAAAACTGTCAACCCCAATAACTTGACTCCGGTTAGTTTCTATCAATCTTTAGTCAATAAATGTTGGACTTCTTCCAACATACTCTGCGCAGAGTTTTTACTAAAGACCGAACTAACTCTACGACACTAACTCCCATTGACCGGGAGAGACGAATCCTCTCTTGGTCATTACTCGCCTCGTACGTTTCAAGTGACACCCAATCAAAAGACCTTTCGACAGGCCTTGCCTCGAAGCTAGGTCAGTTGATCTAAGTGGCACCGTTCACGCACAGGTTTGTCAAAAATGATCTCAAGTCAAAAGACCAACTATCCTATCATCACTCAGAGTTATCACTGACAGATTGGTCAATATAACCATATGATAACTCTAGTGGATCGTTCAGTGAACTCATTCTAATGAGCACCTGTGTCTTGTCTTCGACTTCGCCAAGTTAAGCGATCATGAGATCATCGCCACCGCTAAACGGTAAAGACTAAGACACAATGGTCTATCCAATGTTTCGATATCCTTGTCTCGAAACATCTACGACCACGAACCATTTCAGACTTATGCTACAGACGGTCAAACGTTTCTCCATGATCGAGATACTCATCTCGATACTCGTTTGACCTTGCATAAAGTCTCAGGACTTTACCTAAGTTGATATCTAATGTTAACTACATTACAATATAACTTAGATAAATTTATTACCAAACAGCTTACTGTTATTTCGAACAAGATGTTTGTGCTATTCACACAGGAATAAATGGCCTCGAGGGCATCATATTCCTACATCTCCCACTTGCACTCAGGCCCATTTATCTTGATATCTAATATCGTTTTTACACATAAGTTTTTCCCGACTTCATGTGGTAGAGCCTTCGTGGGTGGATCTGCTAAAACCGTCTACACTATAGACTTAAGGGGTTTCTATGTTTATGTTTAGACCAACCTTTTGAATCTCATTCAAATAATTCACTTGGTCTATCGGAATCTATAATACTTTATTTCCCTGGATCTTATCCAGTTCATCGTATCTTACGATAATAATTTTAAATTAGTTATTGGTCATTTCTAATGGTTCATATTCATTTCTGATAAATAATCAAACTCTTTGATTACTTAATCAAAATATATGTTCCATCTCTTTGATGTCTTGCATGTAATTTACACGCTCCCACTGACCTTGAAAATTCTCTGGCTAATTCATATAAGTTGGTTCGTCTAAATCATATTTAGAAAAACGAACTTATAAGTGAATGCTCCAATTTTCATGGTCAACTTAAGCGTTTTACATCAGCTTTGGTCCGAGTAGATCTGTACACATCTGTTGGCGAAACCGGTTTCATCATAATCCGTTTTATAGGAATTAGGATGAAAACCGTTCCCGTCCAACATTATTGTACTTCACTATTTCCTTTTCTGCACCAATCTTTCAACTTAAAGATTTACTTACAGAAAGTGAGGAAACGTTTTCCTTGGGCACGTAAACTAAATTCTCAAATTTATTTACGCACACGGACCTTCATCAAGTTTTAAATCGGAGTTACTACTCCGAATTTCATCCTAGAAGTTGACTAAGTCATCATCAGTTATGATGTCTAACTCGACAATCCGTCTCACGAGATTCGGGTAATAATACAACTTCCTTACGATTGATTTATTGAATATATTATTGATAATGTCCTCATAGAACATTATTAAAACCTAGGCATTACTATCTGGGACTTAACCCAGATGGAGGATTTAACTCAGAGTCACTTACAATGGATCACACTAAATCTAATTAAGTGTGATTCATACCTTTTAACACACCGATGTGTTAACAGACTCGATCTGAGAGAAAATCACATTTTCTTTTAATTACATAAGATTTTATTTAGCTAAGTATTTGACCATTCGATCTAATCGAATCAGTTTAAATACTTTAGTCATTTCGTTCTTTATTTTATCAGACTTGTGTTTCATCAAGAACACGTGTCGTAATAAAACATACGAATAACTTATTTTGGTTAATCTAGACTCGGGTACATCAGTATGTACTAGACTGAGTTCGACAACTCATTCTCCCACTGTCTCACAGATGGGTTTCGGCCATTGTATCTAAGAGGCTAAGACTCACAAGTGTCCGTAGAATTCATAATACGAGAGGTCAGACCCCTCTTTATGTGACTTGTGAAGCTTAATCTCTAGATACGGCCTAGTCTAATTTTACCATATAAGTTTGCTACTATCTTGTGTATTTATATATATTAACATTTAATATATATTTAGTTATTTACACAAAACATTACTTCAGAAGCAATGTGACGACATTCGTCAAAATGTGTTAAACGTCTTTTGTATAACAATTCACTCTGAAATCGTGACATCAAAATATGTTACGTTTTCATTTCCTCCTACTTATGCCTCTACTAATGATAAATTAAACTAACTTTCTCAATTGACTTTCCGAAGTGCCTTCTTCCTTTTCTAAATCACATTTAGATATCAACATAAATAAATAGATATGCAATCAACTTATGTATCCAAACGCTTGAGCTTTGCAATCTTGAGTGTAGCTCAAGAAGTTGCTTGTCTCAAGATCCGGTTGGGATACATAGTCTTGCATCGCCCATGCACTCGTATTCGACTCAAACGGTTTGATCGAATTTTTGAACTTTGCGGATAAAAATTGTTTGTCCATACAACCTTGAGGGTAGCTCGACAAGTTGTAGGGAGAAACATACTTTGAATGTCCTATATGTTCAAGCTGCCTCATATAGAGACGAGTGACATGTAGCGCGAATTTATTTGTTGGACCCAGAACTTAATGAAATCATATTTCTTAAGTCTGTTCTTTATAAGGTTATTTAATGTCAATGAGAATATAGTTTAATTATATCAATTAGAATTTAACTTGATATTCAATTAATCAACTTTTGACCATTTAACTTATTAAAAATATTATATTTTAATTCCTACAATAAACATGGTCTTGCCCTAGTTTTAGCATATGTTCAATATTAAATATAGGTAGATTGGCTTTTATCTATCTATATCCTCCCACTAATTTTTCGAACGTTTTAAAGCTTAATAACGAACGATTTAATCGAATTAAAATTAATGGGTAAGAGTTCCAATCACCTTGAGTCTAAACAACCTTGAGTGTAGCTCAACAAGTTGATTGACTCTGTGATCGGAAGATGACTCTTCATCGATCATATCAGATATGACTCTCTTAATCGGTTTTTGCCCCTAGCCATTCGTGATCATGAGTGTGCTCATCCAAATCACAATGTCTAGTCTAGTCGGACCCTTGTTTTCATGTCTAGCCTGACTTGCCCCTCAGCTCGGTGTATGCACGACACGTCGGTTTGGGTCAGGTCTTAGACTACATCTAGGCAGACTACATCGTTGACTTAACTTACGCCGGCGCTCGGGGTACGAGACGACGGTTAGGGTTAGTCAAGATTTCATCTTATGTATTTAAGGAGTTGGTTTCTACAGGGTTGCCATGTCACAGCTTGAGTGTATCTCAACAACTATAACACGGGCCCTATAGTTGCTAACCCCTAAAACAAGGAGGGCTACGGCTAATCTTGTAAAAGATCATTAACGTATTTGACTTAGATATAGTCCAGGGTGTCATACAATCATGATTCGCGACATTGCGGTCCAGCGGAACTCAGCCAGGGAATTGACTAAGCCAGGATCACTACCCCTTGGACTAGCAAGGGTTGACCCAGAACTCTTAGCCAAGCACATTGACTGGATCATGGTCCATTGAATGAAGCTTGTCATTTTTATATGTATGCCATAGACTAAACAGCTTTTATTAACAACTAATTAATCCTATCAACTAGTTGAATCCTTAAATTCAAAATTTTTAGGATTTGTTTAATAACTTTTATTAAGTCCTTATCAACTATAAGGTTCACGTGCTACCCTAATCGTTATTAGGATTTTAATAAATTTTATTAACAACGCTAGAAGCGAAGTCCTTTAATGAAAATTAATTATAACAATTAGAATTTAAAAATCATTTAAAGGACTACCCTAATCAGGAATTAGGTCTTAATATTGTTGTTAATGATTTATTAAAACATAGCATGTCATTAAAATTCAAGTAATAAATTTTAATCATTTTTAATGGCTAACCTAAAGGGTTGTCTTGTGTTATCAAATAAGGGACAAGATTAACAAGCCATTAAAAAAAACTACACTAATTTATCGCATAAAGATAGTGCACAACTATTTAACATTTAAATATACTAAGTTTATCGCATAAACAATTTTAGATTTTTAAAATCAGTTTTAAAAATATCTTATAAATTTAAAACATTACTTTTAAAAATTTTCCATGTTCAAAAATTTATCATATACAATTTTTAAACATCTAAAACATTTTAAACTTATCGCATAAAATTTAAAGCCTTAAAATCAATTTTAAAATTTATCACATAAATTTAAAAACACTATTTTAAAATTTTCATGCTTAAAAAAAATTTATCATATAAAAATTTTTAGGCATCTAAAATAAATTTAAACTTTTAAAGATTTAAAATTAGTTTTAAAATTATCACATAAATTTTAAAACGTCATTTTAAAATATTCATGTTCAAAAATATCAAAATAAAATTTTTGAACATCTAAAACATTTTTAAAATTTTATCTAATAACTTTAAAAATATTTGAAAAGCATTTAAAAGCATTAACAAGTTTAATAAATCGCAGTACCTAGATCGACTACGCAAACCTAGGCTCTGATACCACTGTTGGGAATTTTGCGGTCCCTTAGGGCACAAAAACTCTAGTCCCGTCCTAAGTCGGACGGAACATAGACACAAAAATAATAGCAGCGGAAGAAAAACTATGTTAACTATTTAACATGCAGTTAAAAACTATTTTTAACTTAGCCCTAAGGTCCAAGACCCTAATGCCAAGATCTATGCCGACTTGGGATGGATCTGACCATCCCAAGAAGGATCTAGCCTACTGCGATTAAACTAAACTAATGCTAATAAACTACTTTAAGCACATACCCGGAATCTCAGCCCTGGAGCAGGCGAGATGTTCCGCGCCGTCTTCCGAGTTGCTCCCGTCCCACGCCGAGCCGCTCCTTGAACCGCTCCCCGAACCGCTCCTCGAACCGCTCCGCATCCCGAGGCGATCAATCCCCGTGCCGCCGAGCCAACCACGCGCCGAAGAAAGTTTCACGCGAGTGAAACCTCCGCCAAGATTTCGGATCCAGAATCCGAACTCCTTTGTGGCTTTGCTAGAGCCCGCAGGAGTAAAGCAGAAATTTAGGGAGAAGAGAAATATTAATTTAAGCTTAGATCCGAGCGTGCTCCAACATTTACGAGAGCCGCTCAGATCTAGAGCTTGGGACGAGTTTTGAGAAAGGGGGGAGACCCCTATTTATATAGGCGGCGGACTCTCCCCTTTTCTCAAAATCCGATGTGGGACTAAAAATTAGAGTTAATTAAATCAAGTTAGTTTGCACTTCACAAAGTGCAAACTTCCGTGAATTTTAACTCACTCACCGTTGAGCTTCAAGATTGATACAACCTATCAACACGACAAGCGTTCAACGGTGAACGCATAGGAAAAAACCGTTCGTCAATCGGAGTCCGTTTGACCCTCCAATTGAGTGTCCAAAGATCAGCCCTAGGCTAGATTTTCGACTAAAATCAGTCGTCATTTGATTCAGCATACTTAGGGTTCAAAACCCTAGAGGTGGGGCCCATGGGTGGGCCCCACGCATGCCAAAAATGCCCGAGTCGCGCCTGGGCAGACCCCAGGTCGCGCCTGGGCTCGCCCAGCCGCCTGGGCGAGCCCAGGCCCGCGCCTGGGCTCTGCCCAGGCGCTGGGCAGAGCCCAGGCGGGCCTGGGCTTGCCCAGGCCCGCGCCTGGGCAGAGCCCAGGCGCGCCTGGGCTAGCCCAGGCCGAGCCTGGGCTTAGCCCAGGCAGCGCCTGGGCTAGCCCAGGCAGCCTGTTCTGCCTGGGTCTGGCCTAGTCTGATATTTTGGGCTTGTTTTGGCTTTTTCTTGATCATCCGGCGTCCGATTTGGACGCCGTTCGAACCTGGGTCTAGACCGGGACATTCCCGTCTTACCCGTGAACTTTTCCTTGCGTTTATATTATTAAATATTGTATTAAACAATTTATTACACATTTAATCGCTTTTGCATCAAATGCAAAATAGTCCCTATCTAAGCTTAAATTATCATATTGCATCAAATGCAATTATCTCTTCTTTTGCATCAAATGCAAATATTCTCCCTAACTATTTTCTACCTATTACTAGACGAAGCGTTGCACTCTGTGTGAGACCCTACAGCCTGACCCTTACAACAGGTTGGGCTCGAAGCCCTATACGGCAGTGACCACTAGTAGTGGTTGCCGTCCCTGCTTCAGGAATCATCATTATGTGGTTGACTCATTGACATGAGTATTGTCGGGACCACCTGACTGTTTCCGTGATGAATTCCGTAGTTATAGTCTTTTCGTCTTAACTATGTCGTGTAGATCAAGTCTGGGGTACGGTCAAAAACTGTCAACCCCAATAACTTGACTCCGGTTAGTTTCTATCAATCTTTAGTCAATAAATGTTGGACTTCTTCCAACATACTCTGCGCAGAGTTTTTACTAAAGACCGAACTAACTCTACGACACTAACTCCCATTGACCGGGAGAGACGAATCCTCTCTTGGTCATTACTCGCCTCGTACGTTTCAAGTGACACCCAATCAAAAGACCTTTCGACAGGCCTTGCCTCGAAGCTAGGTCAGTTGATCTAAGTGGCACCGTTCACGCACAGGTTTGTCAAAAATGACCTCAAGTCAAAAGACCAACTATCCTATCATCACTCAGAGTTATCACTGACAGATTGGTCAATATAACCATATGATAACTCTAGTGGATCGTTCAGTGAACTCATTCTAATGAGCACCTGTGTCTTGTCTTCGACTTCGCCAAGTCAAGCGATCATGAGATCATCGCCACCGCTAAACGGTAAAGACTAAGACACAATGGTCTATCCAATGTTTCGATATCCTTGTCTCGAAACATCTATGACCACGAACCATTTCAGACTTATGCTACAGACGGTCAAACGTTTCTCTATGATCGAGATACTCATCTCGATACTCGTTTGACCTTGCATAAAGTCTCAGGACTTTACCTAAGTTGATATCTAATGTTAACTACATTACAATATAACTTAGATAAATTTATTACCAAACAGCTTACTGTTATTTCGAACAAGATGTTTGTGCTATTCACACAGGAATAAATGGCCTCGAGGGCATCATATTCCTTCAAATTAATTGGTTATTGGGTGGTTCCATAACTACACAAGATAATTATGTGCAGAAATTGTAACTCCCACCATGTGGGAAGGCTGTAAATAGGCCCCCTCTCTTGTTGGAAAAAGAACACTTGAAGTAGTGTGAAACTACTTTCATCTAGTCTTCATTTTTCAAGAGAGAGCACACTAAAAGAGTGAGTTTTCTCTTCCCCTTTTCTGCACCAAACAATAGAGTTTTAGGTTGTGGAAATCCGTAGACTTTCCATCGTGTGATCATCTACAACAACCGTTGTTGAGAAACCTTGGCTAATCGATCCTTCCGCTACGTATTTAAGGTAATTGGTAAGTTCTCCTTTGGGATATCCAAATTACCTTCAGGAGAGATAAAGGCGAAGCTACAACCAACTAAGCAAACAGCGGAAATGCGTGTGAAAATGTGGGTGAGACAATCTACCAAACCAACATCCTAGGGTTTGAGAATCGGAGAGGCAAATAGGCGAGGAAGCTTCTGTGGTGTGTGGGAATGAGGTTGCTAAGCATATGGGTTCAATTTGAGGGTACCTCAATTGTCTTTTCGGCTAAGGAAAGCGCAATCAGTGGATGTAGCATTTTATCAAACACTTAGTGTGCAATGAAAGTAGTGTATGAAAATTCGAGATAATAAACATCCAAGCATGCATGAGTTGTATTACTAGGCAAACTCCACTCTAGGGATACCCACTAGGGTCCCTAATTCAAAGTATATCTCAACAATCTAACACATAATCCGTAAAACATGCAAGATTGAAATACCAAAGCCCAACAACAAAATATCACCACACAACACACAAGAGATAGATCTAGCTACTCATAACAATAAAAGTAAGATTATCATCTCTAAAAACCATCATCCAATATTACTACAATAACCAAAATCAAATACACAAAATAAAGGGAAGAGATCACCAAAGATTTCTCTTAAGAAAATACAACTTTCCCTCCAAAGATTGTGCTCCTCCAAGCTTTCTTGCTCATCTCCAATGGCTTCTAACCCGAAGAATGAAGAAGAAGGGGAGTGAAATGAGGGAAAATGAGAGGGAGAAGACTTAAAATAGTTCTCAGGCGAACTGGGTCTAGAAATAAGTCAAATGGGTCAGATTCTGGCCTAAACCCGCAAGAATGCCCAAAGCAGCAGATAATTTCAGCATTGTCACCCTGTCTTGCGAAAATTCTAGAAAACTCATCTAACCTCGAAATGACATGTTCCAGGCGGCGATGGAACCGTAACAAAGTGTACTATGACTGAAAAATATCACTAGGCCGGAATATCCACTGGAATGATAGCAGAATTCTGTACAAGTGGGAGAAATCATAATTTCCAGACCAGAAATTTTCAGCACAGTTACCCTGTCTTTCAAAAAATACAGTAAATTGCTTCGACCTCCAAACATTCTGAAAAAATATGCGTTGGAATAGGTACTTCACGAACTTCAATTGAAAAATAATAGGAGACCAAAATGAAGATGCTAATAAGCTGTAAAAATCTTGTTTTGTACATATAAAAACGATATGCTCCAAAATTAAGTGATATCATCACAATGCGTGTATCGGAGCCAAAATGAATACAAATTAAGCACAAAATGCTATTTAATGCGGGGTAAAATATGCAATATTGAACGCTAATCACACATCCCAACTAGCTTTTTGCTAGCCCCTAGCAAAAACGTGATATATTCGGATTCACAACATAGCCCATATCAAATTACACAATCTTCATGGCAAATAGAAAATTTTCAATATATTCTCAAATTTAATATACCAACTCATAAAAGAGAGCAAATGCAAGAGCAATACTTTAATATGGCTCAAACCAACAAAGCACAAGCAAAGTTTGCATTCATTGAGATTAAAACATAAGCGTGTCATAGTATCACTATCTTAAAGAACTTGGCCAAAAACAACACTTAGCTTTCCTAATTCATGGAAGTTTGATATGTGGATCATGTTTATTCTGGTTTTTTTTATTTTTATGAAACTTAGGATGACCCTTGTAACGAGGGTTCAGTCAATGACTCCCGAATCAGAAGATTTTGGGGGCATTGGGGCAAAAAGGACCCCGCAGACCTAATAACTCGAATCACCTAAGATTCACTTATTTTTCTCTCGTGCCCTCCCCTAAATCCTATCTTTCGACATGAATCCCCTATGTTTCGTAAGGACCCAACTACTTGACAAAACTAGAAGAACGATGCACTTATTCTTTTTTTTCCTTTTTCTTTTTCTTTTCTTTTTTTCTTTTCTTTTCTTTTCTTTTGTTTTCTTTTGTTTTTTTTGGATCCAACACACCAATTAACCACTCCTCAAGCATAAACCAATCATATATTAAGGCCAAATCACATCAAATTGAAAACAAATCTATACTAATGACTTAATCCAACTCGTGCATCACAAAGTTTGCACAAAACTAATCCAAACCACATCGAAGACAAAATTCATCGAATTATGCATTAGTTTTATGAATAGCTTATTAAAATTGTTCTCATGAAGAAAAATCAATAAAATACATGCCAATCACAATTTAGGAGTTTGAACATAAGATTTGACTCCAAATGTATGCATGAATATGAAGCATGTAAGGGATTAAGCATAAAGCTAGTGGCATAGGGACGTGGAGGATAAATATGATATGTGATAAAGAGCAATGGGAGATGGCAAAATGGAGGTATCTCAAAAAACAATTAAGCTAAAATCAAAATAGTAACAATCCTAAAGATTCTAACACTCTCCTTCCAACTTAAAATAACATTGTCCTCAATGTTGGGAGAGTATTAGATCACACAAAAGATCCTAGACAAAAGCATATATAAAAAAAGAAAGCAAAAACATGCTACTAAAGAAAATAAAACTAAAACACTAATTTTATTTATTTACACTAATGGATAGAATGCGTCGTGATTGAAGGGCGGATATAGGATGTATAATGGTGGAGGTAGCTGATCCATCAGCTCCTTTCGCTCCTCCGCCAGGTGCTTTGGAGCTAGGACTCCATCGGCCTCCTTGGTTTCTAGCAATGCAACTCCCAGCGTCCCCTTTGGATAATATGTGTCATATGGGAGACGAGCTGAATCAATCCAATCTGTGTCCTCATGCCCGGCCATAAAAGCATTCCAAAATGGGTCGTCGGAAAAGAATTAAAATGTAAACGACGACAATCTGAATCAAAAATGTGCAAAAGTGCAAATTGGGATTCAGAAATGCAAGGCATGATATGGTGAAAACTTCCTTGAATAATGGTGCTAGGATGTGGTTGATGCACGATCTCAGGAGGAGAGGGAACTGGCTGCAGAGACAAATCTAAAGAAAAAGAAAAGTCAGGCTCGATATAAATCATTTCGCCTTCGCCTTCGCCTTCGCTCTCCTCATCCTTGTTGTCAAGAAGTATAGGCTCGACTATCATCCCCAGGCTGTCCTGAAAATCATCGTGGATGATGGCCTGGTGCGCATCCCGAGGTGAAGGGTATATGCAATGCTGTACTGAAGTAGGAGGAAGGTCAAGCTCGGGCTCCGTCATGGTCTGTAAACTCACTCCCTCGACCATATCATCATCATCATCATCATCAAAGTAATCCATTTCAGCCATCCGTCCCATGCACTCCTACACCTCAAAATGGGAATATGACGTAGGTGGAAAACAAGAATCCGGCTCTCCAAAATCATCAATCTCGCTCGTGTCTTCACATGCCTCTACCTCAACATCACCACCAACAAATAAATGCATCATGTCATCAACATGGTCGACATGCACCCCATCATCCATCTCCTCTGGCTCCTCAAAATGTGGACATTCAGCTTCCTCTACTTGGCTCCAATGCACCCCATCATCATGTTCTTCTTGATCTTCCATAGGGTCACATTGGAATAAGCCCACAGCTGGCTCCTCAGGCTCGTCATGAACCTGTCGGACTGCGTCCTCATACACTATAAGGTCCTTACAGTAACACCATGAATCCTAGGTCGAATAATCAAATAATTATCTACCGCAGCTCATCTGCACGAAATCTCACCCAGATGGTGATACCCTGTATAAAATATCTGCAGGAGATAATCCTCGTGGAAACAATGATGTGGGCATGCAAACATCAAATCACTGAAACTCTGCCAAGCCTGATGGTAGGCCTCTCCATCAGCTTGGATAAAGCTCGCTATATGCCGCTTTATGGCCTGTTGCCCATGTACATGCTCCAAGAAATTAGGCAAAAACACTCGAAGAAATTCAGCCTGAATGACAACCAAGTAAAATGTGAGTCGAGAGACAATGAATCAAACCACAATCTAGCATTATCTTACAAAGAATAGGGGAAGAATCTAAAATATATGCAATCATCACAAATGTTCCTACCAAGACAAGAATACATCCCTTCTTCAAACTTTTTCATATGTAAATGAGTGTTCTCCCACTCCGAACCATGAAAGAAAGGTGGAGGTGGGATATCCTCCAAGTCAATGCATGAAATGTTAAAGGTGATGCCAGTTTTTAAAATTTTTGTTGTTGAAGAAAATGAAAATAAACAAGCAAAAGACTCAATAAGTTGAAAAATAAAGAAATCACAAATCAAAAGGTGAAAAATAAATAATCGAAAAGACTCACACTAATAGTGGGAAGTATATCACCAAAATTTACAAAATCAATCGAAAATGTAAATGCAAAAATCGTTGTCCCCGGCAACGCCGCCAATTGCTTGAATGCGTCTCAAGTATGTGATGCTTGTGCGCTACTCCCAAGTGTAGGAGGACGTCAAGTAATAAATTAATATCTGATGAGACCGGCACGGATCACGAAGACAAGTTGTTTTGCAATCACAAGTTTAATTAATAAACGAGAGATAAAAGCGAAGCTACAACCAACTAAGTTAACGACGGAAATGCGTGTGAAAATATGGGTGAGTCCATCTACCAAACCAACATCCTAGGGTTTTAGAATCGGAGAGCCAAATAGGAGAGGAAGTTTGTGTGGTGTGTGGGAATGAGTTTGCTAAGCATATGGGTTCTATCTGAGGGTAACTCAATTGTCTTTTCGGCTAAGGAAAGCACAATCAGTGGACGTGGTATTTTATCAAAAACTTAGTGTGCAATGAAAGTAGTATATGGAAATTCGAGATAATAAACATCCAAGCATGCATGAGTGGTACTACTAGGCAAACACCACTCTAGGGATATGATCACTCCATATTTTACACCCTTTTTCTGCATGTTTGCAAGCCACTTTAATCGCTTATATTGTGTTTTTCATGATTATTCGGCAATATTGCGATGCTTTTCACTATTTCTTGTTTTTGTCGTATTTCAAGGGATATGGAGCGATTTGGAGTGATTTTGAGATCAAGAGGATTTGCACCGACTCCAGAGTGTCACCCACAGCTCTTTTGAGGGCCATTCAGCGATGGAAGATGAGTGGAAGAAGAAGGAACTACATAGGAGAGACGATGAGGAGAAACGAAGAAGATTGGGCATCTATAGCATGTCACTCGGCCGAGCAAAGAAGCCCACTCGGCTGACTAGACCGGACACGCACAGTAGAAGAATATCGGCGTGCCCTCGGCCGAGTGACGATAGACCACTCGGCCAAGTATGGAGATCCCCTCGCCCGAGTAGCACGGGAAAATCCATCCAAAAAGAGGCCGACTTACTGGAATTTTACAGTCGATTTCAGAGTTCTGACTCGGCCGAGCATGGAATGCCCGTAGGCCGAGTGAGTAAAGCCACTCGGCCGAGTCACCTCCGAAGACAGACCCCCGAAAACCCCCAACTTACTAGAAATCTACAGGGTTTGTCACTCGGCCGAGTGACATTTGTCACTCGGCCGAGTGAGCCGCTCCGCCTGCTGCATAAAGTGCGATTTCTGGGCTGCGCAGGGGCATTTTGGTCACAATTTTTTGGTCTATTTTGAAGGGTATTTAAACCCAGTTTTTGCCCTAGTTAGAGATGACTTTTTAGAGCTTTTTGGCAGCCTTTTTGAGAGTTTTTTAGATCAATATATTTAGCTTTTCTTTTGGACATTAAAAGGCTACTTTTGTTGGATGCTATTGGATTCGCATTGGTTTGTCTATTCTCTTATCAAAAACCCTATTTTTATTGATAATTTCTCTATTGCAATGAATTGTGTCGACTTTATTATTGATTTTCCTAAGTATTGCATGATGATTAGTGAGTAGTGCTATCGTCTTAGGGCGTAGGGATGAACCCTATAGACACGGTTTCTAAATTGTGATGAATTGGTGAAATTCTTGCTGGAATTGATTAGGGTTAGGTTGGGATTGATTAATTACGGATAGTTAGGGATTCATATCGATTGCGATTTGCAAGAGATTGGGTCCCAATTGATAGGAAGCCCTATAAATCCGATTTAGATTTACGATTGGACTTCTCTAGAATTGGTTTGCAAGAGATTGGACCAAAGCTAGGATTTTTAATCGTGTTTCTATACCAATATCCGTTTGCAAGAGATTGGACGGGTAGGAACTATCTCAACCTAGGTCGTAGCTCGAGTTTGCACGAGAGTGGGCTCGAGATACGATTGAACGATGATGTCGTTCTTCACGCTAGCGACTTAGGTTAGGGTTTGCAAGAGATTGGGCCCTACCCTAGGTTTGCAATAGACTGACAATAGCGCGAGAGCGTGAGCTTGGTTCTACAATTAGTTGCGACTAGTTCACCTAAAATTCAAGTCTAGCAATGATGAAACCTATGAATCATAATGATAAGATACGGTCTGTAGCGGGGATTCCCTATCCCTAGGCGCTTTATTCTTTTGATATTTCTATCGACCTTCGAACGATTGTGACTATTTTACCCCAAACGATTCTCGACCATTTTGATAGCTAGGTGATCGGAAAGAGACACTGTCATTGTTCCTCCCTGAGTTCGATACCCGCTCGCCGCTACACCGTGCGCTTGCGGTAAGACTACGAGTCGCTTGTCCCGGGTGTGTGTACTCCCGGGGTGCGATCAAGTTTTTGGCGCCGTTGTCGGGGAGGCGACAGTGTTTTATTCTCTTTACTTAGTATCTTCTTTTGTTTTGTTTTGTTATTCTTACCTTTTTACTCCTTTTTCGTGCTAACAATTCCATTGAAACTCTATTTCTCTTTGCATGAACACGAGATCGACGGCGGATCCAGAGGATATTATATTTGACCCGGAGATCGAACGTACCGAGAGGAGGATCAGAGCCGAGAGAAGTCACACTACATAGGATAATTGTATGAACCGCACAGAGACACCGGAGGAACTAGCGGCACGTATGGCGAGGATTATATCCATCAGAGATAGGCTTAGGCCTAAGACTTCCTCCACTACTTCTTCCATCGCTATGCCAGAATTGGCGGCAGACAAGAATTTTGAGCTAAAGACGGGATTGGTAGTATTGATGCAACAAGACCCGTTTCATGGGAACTCCCATGAGAATCCGCATTATCACATCCAGCTTTTCTTGTCCAAGTGTGCCACCTTCCAAATGCCGGGCGTTTCCGTTGATGCAATCCGACTGCGGCTCTTCCCCTTTACACTCAAAGACAAAGCTTTATATTGGTTGAGGACGCAGGCGGAGGGTATATACACTACTTGGGATGAGTTGGCTAGCACCTTCGTTGAAAAATTCTACCCGCCATCCAAGACGGTGAAGATACAGAGTGCTCTCATGTCCTTTAAGTAAGGACCGCAGGAGACCCTATACGAGGAATGGGAGCGCTTCAAGGATTTGCAGCATCAATGCCCCCATCACAGTATAGAAGATTGGGAGCTTGTTCACAGTTTTTATAATGGATTCCAACCCGGCACGAAGCAAATTATAGACGCAACCACCAATGGAGCCATACTATCGAAGACATTAGATGAAGCTACGGCCTTATTAAAGGAGATGGCCTCTAATAACCAACAATGGGGCGACGAGCGAGGTCATTCTTCTTCCTCCTTGAAGCCCACTAGCATATATGAGGCCAAGGCCGTAACAGAGCTTTCGAACAAATTTGACTCTCTCCACAAGGTAGCGGAGAGATTGGAGAAGTATATCACCGAGCCACATGGAGCACCCTCTACATCTACGCCGGTAAGCAATATGAGTGATTGGCAAGACCAATCTCAAGTCATGTATGTAGGAGGAGAGCATGGAGAGGGGGCCTTGGAACAAGTGCAATATGTTGCGGGAAATCCGGATATTGGGCCAACCCGGCCGTAAGAAACCATCCAGGCTTTTCGTATGCAAACAATGATGGTGCTTTAAACCCGCCACCACAACAACCTCCCCAAGCTCGGCCTCCACTACCACAACCTCAGTATCAACCGAGGGGGCCACCGCAACAAAATTACCCGCCTAGGCAACAAGCGGGACCATATAGACCGTCCGGTTACAACCAAGGTTGGAGAGCTCCCAACCCACCTCAAATCTCAAACACGATTGGACCACGAAGCTAGGGTGGAGGAATTTATGGTGGAGCAAAGAAAGATGAATGCTAGGTTGACGGTGGGACAAGATTCACTAAATACCGTCGTCGCTCACCTTGGAGAGCAACTTGCGTTGCTAAACAAGAACACCCAACAATTGCCGGCTCAACCCGAGCCCAATCCATGGGGCAACACCGGCCACATAAATGCGGTGGCGACGATTACAACAAGGGGCGGGAAGGATACCACTCCCGCTATGACCCAAAACAACCAACCCGTGGTATAGATTTTGGAAGAAAAAGGTCGGCGATTGAGGAGGAGAGCCAAAAGGAGCCGCTAGAAGGAGGAAATTATGAAGTGGCGAAGCCTAATGCTGACCGCCACTACATGCCACCTGTGCCATTTCCATAACGGCTAGCTAGAGCCAAGATAGAGAAAAGGCTCACCAAGTTCCTTAAATATTTGAGGGAGTAAGCCTCAATATTCCTTTCCTAGATGCTATAGTGCAGATCCCGTCGTATGCAAAGTTCTTGAAGGACTTGATATCGAGAAGGAAGAGGAAGGAGAAAGTCATGCTTGCCGAACAAGGAACTTGGTTTACCCAGAAGGAAAAGGAGCCCGCGAAATTCAAGGGTTCCGGGAGTTTCCGCATCCCTTGCACACTTGGAGGCATCCCATTGCAAAAAGCTTTAGTTGACTTGGGCGTGAGTGTGAGCCTAATGCCCTTTAGCATGTTCCGAAAATTGAACACGGGCACCGACTTGAAGCCGATCGACATGAAAATTCAACTTGCAGATGGTCAGATTACTAGGCCGCTAGGGATTGCGGAGAACATTCCACTTCAAGTTCTGGGAGGAATATGCCTACCTTGCGATTTCGTTATCATGGACATCAAGGAAGAGGGCGACACTTCACTTATACTTGGACGCCCGTTCCTCGCCACTGCCGGTTTATTGGTGGATGTGGATTGTGGACGGTCGTAATGGTGATGGATGCGAAGGTTGTGTCACTCAACGTCGCAAGCAAGGAGTTCTACACAAAGAAAGAAAGAAATAAAATACAAAAAGTTAGGGCTTAGGAGTCGCCACTAGGACAGTCGGATGTTGACGCTAGGTTAGGACTCTTACGTTGCGTTGGTTTTATTGGGGATTTGTAGCATCTAGAAAGTGAATTCATGCGTTTGGACATGATGAATCTAACGTATCGCATTAACCCTGCTCTCGCGATAGGCGCATACGATATGTGCATTAAGGATCTACAAAGTTGTCACCACTCTCGTGGTTCGAACGCTCTCAACTCGTACCACTCTCGTGGGTTAGAGCTTTGAGGTATTTTGTTGGCTCTTATTGACGCAATGGCGGTAGCCGTCAATTAGTTATATAGTTCATCGGTGGATCCCCTCAAGACACAAGCCGGGCAAGGTCACGTGCCTCGGTTGAATCCACTAACTCCCTAATTAAATCCGTATGGTACTCCTTAAGCTAATCGATTCCAATGACCGTGGGCACGATCTCAGTACGAGTTCTCCTAGGGATTTTGCTAGATCAACCAAAATACAACCCCATTTATATCCAACGCATCATAAAAATCCCAACTTTGTGTCTAAATTCTAAGATCCATGGGCTAATCCCTTAGCCCTAGAAGAGACTACTCAAGCATAGCAACAACAATAGATAATAGAACGCATAAAGATTTCATTGAATGAACCAAAAAGGGATAACCAGTAAGAAATCACAAAAAAATAGAATTAAAAAGGCCAAAGTACTTATCTTGATACAAAAGAGGGGGCCTAGGGCATAGCCAAACTCCCCAAAAGATCGTCTCCAAAAAAGCCTAAAAAGATCTAAAAACCTCCTCTCTAAAAATCTCTCCTTGGATTCTCCCCCAAAAAATCCCCTGGCGGCTGACGTGCGATTATATTTTATATATTCACGCACGTCTTCTTCGTGATTTTCCGTTGTTTTCTGTTGTTATATGTCCGTTCTTTTGTGTTTTTGTATCTTTTCACTTTCATCGTGTTTCTGTGTAAATGCAGGGGATTTCCAGCGTTGGTGACGTATAATGAAGATATTATGAGCCCCCAGAGCAACGGGAGGAGTTACGTGCGATCCAGAGGGTCAAAGCGATGAAGATTGATATTTCTCAGCCCTCAATCGATCGGGTGGACCAGCCACACGGTCGGTTGATGCACGCGTATCCAACCCGGACTGGAGCTGAAGAGAAGACCAGCTCACCCG
This sequence comes from Scilla litardierei, assembly GCA_030789695.1. NCBI lineage: Eukaryota > Viridiplantae > Streptophyta > Magnoliopsida > Asparagales > Asparagaceae > Scilla > Scilla litardierei. The sequence continues at coordinate 55,418,081 of CM061132.1, forward strand.
ATCAGTTCAGTGATCGGGTGAGATCGACAGAGCTCTCTGTCTATTTGAAGCTGAATTCCAACCGATTGGGTGACATCTCACCTGATCGGTTCATCTGAAGCTGAAAATCAACAAACGAAGACCCGGTCATGCCACCCACTCTCATCAGCGCCTGGTTGAAGCTTCTGAAGCCCGACGGCCAATGCGACAAGCTGCTCACCCGATCAGTTGATGTTTCAATCGATCGGGTGGCCTTTTCTTCATCTTTCACGCACTACTGATACATTCATTTAAGATCTGCTATCATTACAGAGGGATTTCAGTTGATCTCTTATTTTTATAACGTTGACATCATCGTTAGCTTTCCAACGATAGGTCGCATGCCCAAATCCGATTTTTCTACATTTTCCTGGAATTTTCTAAGCGCAGCTGTGTACTGAAATGGGATGCTTTCTGGATTTTTAGATCAACCGATCGGTTGGTGTCCGGGTGGCCATCTGGCTGAGCCAAATTTCAGCTGTTTACTCTCTGTTTATTTCCACCCCATCGGGTGAACTTCCACCCGATCGGGTGGGCCGGTTTTGACAATTTTAATGGGTTTTCTGGACCCGAACCAGTCAAGTTTTGGGGGGGTTATTTATATGGTTTGGGGCACGACTTGGGGATCATCTTCCACCATTTTATCAGCAGCTTCACTCCCATTTCTTTGGAGTTTTAGGTTAGGGTAGATTAGGTTTTCTATTGCAATAAATCTTGTATAGGATTGAAGATTCAAATGCGAGATAAGTATTTCTTTCTCTTGTTTTCCATTGTTTTGTATTGTGTTTATTTTGCTTGATGGTGAACGTTTGTATGTCTTTTCTGTTGCTTTTTTTTATGTTCTTCACCATTGAGTAGTATTGATGAACCCTAATACAGGTTAGGGTAGGATTGATGATTGGGTTGTCTCATTTGGCTTGGTTGCATGTCATGTGTTCGATGAAATGTGTCAATGGGGATTTCTAGCAATTTGAGTCCAATTCGTAAGGCAACACACTAGTTGTGTTGGGGATTGGGGTCCGGTGTCTTGTCCAGTCAAGATCCGCTTTGATGTATTGCTAGAAATCACATTCGACCTATTTGGCCATTAGGGTTACGCGGTGGTGTTTGTCACGCCCCGCTTCCCAAAAATATGGAGGCGAAGCGTGAGAAGGTCCGCTCAGACTTGAAGCTGCAAAGCTGCAAGTCCGATAAGCGTCGATCAAGTTTAAATCTGCAGGTCCTTGCAACGCTAACGAAACAAAGATAATAATAATTAAATGAGACAAAAGAAATATCTCAGAATATCCATAAAATAAGTTTCCAACATCGCAGAAAAGCCACCAGGCTAAAAGAAAAGTCTAAAGGCCCAAACATGGCCAACAAAAGTACAAAACAACGGTGCTACGCACCAACAACTAACAAAAAGCCTAAAGCAAAATAAAGCTCAACAAGGACTCAAAGAATGGTCACCGGTGTCCACCAAAATCCTCCTGTGCAATCATGGACTCAGACTCAGCGTCAGCAAAACATCACGTACTCGGCAACGGTCTCTGGCTCAGGGTCTAACATGTGACACCCAAAAGAGCAAGGGGCACATGTCAGCAAGTCTGGAAGACTTGTGCAAGTGAAACTGAAAGTACAAGTAAGAGCAACCTAAAAGTTCTAGCATGATGCAATGACATGGCAGTTAAAGTAATGAGTGCAACGGATAAAGTAAAGTAAAGTAAAGTACGAGCATGGCATGGCATTCACAAAACAAGTACAAGACAAGAAAAGTAAGCACCTCGTGCACAGAGATTCCGTCTTTTGGCTAGAGGGCTGATCAGGCCACTCCTAAGCTCAAGCGACCGTTTATCCCTACCCCTCCACGTGTGTCGAGCCAGGGCCTTACACCCGAACACGGAATGCTCGCTTCTGGACCACGAGCCAGGAAGTGTGTAAACAAGTATGGCGTAGGGGTGCACCTAGCCGGACAAGTAGTACGAGGACAAGTATTGTAGCGTGTGCTACGATGCAACATTCAATGCATGGATGACATGGCATGGCAAGTAGTAAAGCGTACAGGTAAGAAAAGTAAACGTGACAGTTTAGCATGCATGAATGACCAATTTAAGGGTTGGATCTAGCTTCGTTGTCAAGCTAGATTATTTAGGTGACGGATCTAGTTTCGTTGTCAAACTAGATCAAGTAGGCGTCTAGCCAGCTATCATTTCACTGACTAGTCTCTTTTACGCTAAAAGCAAGTAAGTGGCCTAAAAACATGGCCCTACACAAGAGTTGGCAAGTTTCACTTGCCTGCAACTATCACGTCAAGAAAACATCGTCCAACGAGTCCAAAGTCACGATTCCTACGTGCACAAGTCCACCGGCCTACATCCGTTTTATTAATCTTGATTAGTGATTGCTAAAACATTTAAAATACTTTAAAATACTGATTTTTAGTCTTGGTTAACGTGCAATTGGGTTGGGGGTCCTAAGGGTGCAAAGCGTTACCTTAACACGACGCGAAAGCTACACCGGCGTCGGGTAGCGACGCCGGGGGTTGGAATAATAGAACGCGCTCCAAGTCCTGATTCCAATATAGTTTCCTCGCTGGAAAGTTCAGAGCATCAACCCGGGCGACGATTCCAGATTCCAAAGCTCGCACGTGCGACGACGGGCTACGACGTGCGACGACGTCGTACGCGGCAAGTCGTCAAAGAGAACACACCTAGGTGGGGCCCACAGCAGTCCTAGGGACCTTTGGGGGACCCACAATAACTCTGGAGAACTTGGGGGGCCCACGGTGGCAAGCGGTGCGACGGGTGCGGGGTTGCGACAAGTGACTCTCGGTCGTACTCAGCCAAATGCGGGAGATTGGCTCGGTCAGACACTGGGGAACGGGGCTTGGTGCAGCACTGCGGGGGTTGCAACTTGGTTCTCTCGGTCGCTGCGGAGCAATCGATCGGTCGGTGCGGGCGGACGAGCGTTGCAACGTTGCAACGTTGCAACGTCGGTCGGTGCGGGCGAGGCCTTCGGTCGGGCACGGTGCGGAGCGGGGGAACGAAGCGGCGACGGTGCGGGGTCGATGCGGAGCGGGGATGCGGGCCAAGCCCTCGGTCAGACCGAGGGCTCCTCTCGGTCGGAGCGGGAGGGCGGGGCTAGCGGCAGCAGCGGGTGCGGACGGGGCTTGGTGCGGAGCGGGCGACCGGTCTGAGCGGGGGAACGGAGCTGATTCCGTCGGTCGTGCGGCAGCCGAACGTCGCAACGTTGCGACGAATCGTCGCAACGTCCAATTTGAGTTTTGGAAGAGGCTAGGGCTAATTTCTTGCGAAAATAGGTCTTCCTAGGGGTTGCTTATATAGTATAGATGGGTTGACTTGGTCTAGGGCTAAATCTAATAGGATTAGAATATTAAAATAATTTAAAATTTGAATTCCAACTACTCCAACTCACCCAAGGATTTGACTTGGTCCAAATGAGCTGGAAATTGGCTCAAAAATTCTTTAAAACGTTTAAAACTTAAATAAATTTTTATTTGGCCGAAAATAATTATAAATTGATTATTAAAAATAATATAAAACTTGTTAAAAATATAAAAGTGGTCAAATAAACTCCAAAAATTATGAAATAAATATCGTGGTGTTCGTGGCGACGAATGTGAGCTAACTAAGAAGACGGATCTCAGATTCGACGTCGGACGACGAAACTAAAAATAGAAACGTCTCCCGTCAAGAGTGAGAATCGTCACGTCTCATCGAGTAAGATTAATTTGTGGGAAAACGACTCGAGAAACGTCGTTCCAAATTAGTGCCACTATTTAATACTCTCAGAGACGTTCACAACGACATATCACACTAAAGTGGTCACAGACGAACAACGTCTAAAACAAACACGTGCACGGCCAAAGCACGTGCACGAACAACGTACGACGAAAAGTGGTCGTTACATCCTCCCCACCTTAGAATAAAGTCCGTCCTCGGACTTTCTAATATAGCTAGTCGCCCTAGTAACTACCCCAATCAAGTCATATAATAATTCACCAGGTATAGTCATTACAAGTGCTTATATATGCACTAGGTAGTCAAACATTAACACTACTAACACGTATATATATACATTCACGTATGTATACACTTATACCTATTATAGTCAGTCAACTTATACACGTATTTCAATCATATATATAAGCATGCATCCCTTATATAACTACTACCTACCTAATCACAAAACAATATTTCAGACACTTAAATAAAGATAGTTTCACGCTTAGCCAATACAATCATCGCTCTACCTATATGTAGCTACCTATGCACAGACATCAAGTGTATACCACCCTCTAATAATCCCTAGTATTCATCCAACACCAAGCATCTCAACACATATAGTCACACCATACCATTATTAAATCAAGTTCACTATATCTAATATACATTCATTACTACCATAATTTCACAATATATAGTCATACAAATGCATGCAATAATTTCACCGTATATTCACATCACATTCGGTCCTATAACTATATTTACGACACGCCACATATACCATAGTCATCCATACCTACAACTAAGCACATACTTACCCGTGCATGGTGCACTCCCATACACGCTAATATTTCATTTTCATACGCCAATCATACCATTATATAACTAGCACACATACACACTTAGTTTTAGCTAATACACATACGTTCACATAACAAGTCTTTAGTAAATAACTATACCACAAGATAAACACCTATAACTATATACTGGCGTAGCGACCCACAATCATGCGCGTAGAAAAACCAGGCACAAACACTCCTATCACTATCAAGCATCGTTATATTCCAGCTACAAACATACATTCAATATACTTAGAGTTTACCCACTCAAGCTTGAGTGAGACTCAATACACTCATCAGGATATTCCATATACGTAACACGACATTCATACATACACCAATACCACCCTAATATTTATACGTCTATTAATACAACCATATACATACCATAAGTCATTCACCTAATATTTAGTCAGGCAATACTCACGTAGTTCAATCATTCTATATACCATAATAATAATACAGACATCAGCACACGTATATTTATAATACACTCCCTAGTACATGCATACGTATTCATCGTATAGTCACACACACATGTAACATATATATTTATATATTCACACCATAGCCTACTACCTGTCATTAGTATACTAACACATCCACACATACATAATTAGGATGTGCAATAGTCGTGTATACCTCACGGTATGCACACATGCAACATCCCGCAAAAGCTAGCAATATTAATCAAAATTATACTCCTACTACCATATGTATATCACTTATATACCCATGCGACGAAACGTAACTACTTACGTCTAACCACTAAATATATATATTTACGAGCACATACTCATACGTAATAATATATGGGTCACTCAATAGGCCTACTTACTTAACTATACATACACTTATTATTATCACACCTAGCACACACATAACTTTACCAATCATTTTATTTCAACCATTATAAGTATCTCTTACTACACACAATCCATTAGATATTCCATCGCTAGCTCTTATATACACAGGCATCCCTAGTATGGTATAGCTAACCACATACAAATCTATAAATAATAACACACAAATAACTTATAATGTCACGAATAACTCCAAGTACGTATATATATCACACAGTAGGCAAGCATCAATATACTATGGGGGTACACTCATTCAAGCCCACGTACACAACTTAGGTACGTGCACAACGACACCTCTCAAGGGTCCAAGGGTCTACTAACAACTAAGGGTTGACACAGACATTGACGGACCCTAAGGCCTAAGCAATAAAGAGAGATCGAGGGCGAGACGAGGGAAGGATCGATAAGCACGAGTTCAGATAGGACGTATACAAGAAGACAGCTTGGTTAGACGAAACATTGACTCAAAGGTGATGTTTAGGTTGAGGGAAAAAGGAGATGTAGTGATGCTTTATAGAGGGGGAAAAGAAATAGGGTAAATAGCATAAGCTAAAATACGCGGAGTTTGAAAACTGTTTGTACTTCAAAAGTTAAAATCCTCGCCTGTAAAGAAATATTTGGAGATCGATAAAACGAGTTGTTCAAAATGAATTTGAGTCGAATATTCATAATAAAAGAAAATGGTCTATTGGTTTTAAAATTTTTTAAAGGAAGTAAAATCATTTACACGAATATTAAGGACATGGTTTAGAAAATTCTTTCCGTCTGTAATTTAATATAATGTTGTCAAAAGTTTTGGAAAGTCGAAGAATGAAATCGAGTAGCGGAAGAATTTAAACTCATGTTAATGCTTTCAAAACTTTTAGGCTATGGAAAATTTAAAATAATCAATTTGAAACTACTTTTAGGGAACCAAGGCTTGCCAAAAAAATGTAAAACTGATTTACACAAGGTTCTTTAATATACGAGCACAACCAGTCTGGCACGGTTATAAAAATAGTTGAAATTCAATTTGGTTTAGAAATTTTCCTAAAAGCGTGCATGGTGAGCGGAAAGAAAATAGTAGTAACTTAGCATAAGAATTATCAGGATCGAATAGCAAATCTTTAAAATCAAATCAGAGAGGGTCTAAAGCAGGAAGAGGTTATGAAAATAGCAATTTTGCAAAAATCTGAAATAGTGAGAACGACGAGCAAAAAAAATCAACTTGCTGAAATCTGAAATTCCATGTGACATGAAAAGTATATTAAAAGTAAACACGATGTATTATTCAAATGGCATAAATAAGAGGGAAAATTATAAATCGAACTGAGCAAAATAAAAGTACGGTTCAAAATAAAATTAATATATGAAAGAACGACACGTTTACACAAGTACGAAAAACATAGGCTGGGAAAATACTATAAACTAGAGTTCAAAATTCTGACAGACGTTTTTAAAAAATTTAAATCAATGAAGAAGTATGAAGTATAAGTATATTAAGATTTTGAACAAATTTAAACCTAGGGAAAGAGGAAATCGAAAGATACTTTTGGAAGATTCAAGATTGTAACGAAAAGGTTTGAAAATTGACGACGATCGTCATGGGGCGATCTCGTGAATCGAGGCAAGGAGGTGGTCAGGGAGCCAAACATACCTACGCCTAGGATATGGATCAGAAGAGGCTACGGAGAACTCCTACGGTCGAACAACTAAAGATTAGGAACTAAGCGCTAAGACTTCTAAAGGTTAGACGGTAAGGAAATGCGTTCAGCTTGGTCCGAAATCGTTGAACCCAAAAGCGAACGACCGAAGGAAAATCTAGAAGTCTAATATGGTCGAGGTTAGACAAGAACCACTGAGGTAACTCCTATGACGATTAAATCAATTGCTGACAGGGAGTCTAACTAACAATCAGAGGCCTCTAACTAGCAAGCACAGACGTCTAACTAAGTTTTCTTACAACATAGTGTCATAAGAAAACGACTAGACTCAGGGCTTCTGACTCGGATGTTGCAATTTATTTAATGGACATTCTGTTATTATCGTTGTTCCGTTAATTTGCAATTGCAAGACTGGACCTGCATGGGCCACCAACAAAACCTGTCACGCCCCGCTTCCCAAAAATATGGAGGCGAAGCGTGAGAAGGTCCGCTCAGACTTGAAGCTGCAAAGCTGCAAGTCCGATAAGCGTCGATCAAGTTTAAATCTGCAGGTCCTTGCAACGCTAACGAAACAAAGATAATAATAATTAAATGAGACAAAAGAAATATCTCAGAATATCCATAAAATAAGTTTCCAACATCGCAGAAAAGCCACCAGGCTAAAAGAAAAGTCTAAAGGCCCAAACATGGCCAACAAAAGTACAAAACAACGGTGCTACGCACCAACAACTAACAAAAAGCCTAAAGCAAAATAAAGCTCAACAAGGACTCAAAGAATGGTCACCGGTGTCCACCAAAATCCTCCTGTGCAATCATGGACTCAGACTCAGCGTCAGCAAAACATCACGTACTCGGCAACGGTCTCTGGCTCAGGGTCTAACATGTGACACCCAAAAGAGCAAGGGGCACATGTCAGCAAGTCTGGAAGACTTGTGCAAGTGAAACTGAAAGTACAAGTAAGAGCAACCTAAAAGTTCTAGCATGATGCAATGACATGGCAGTTAAAGTAATGAGTGCAACGGATAAAGTAAAGTAAAGTAAAGTACGAGCATGGCATGGCATTCACAAAACAAGTACAAGACAAGAAAAGTAAGCACCTCGTGCACAGAGATTCCGTCTTTTGGCTAGAGGGCTGATCAGGCCACTCCTAAGCTCAAGCGACCGTTTATCCCTACCCCTCCACGTGTGTCGAGCCAGGGCCTTACACCCGAACACGGAATGCTCGCTTCTGGACCACGAGCCAGGAAGTGTGTAAACAAGTATGGCGTAGGGGTGCACCTAGCCGGACAAGTAGTACGAGGACAAGTATTGTAGCGTGTGCTACGATGCAACATTCAATGCATGGATGACATGGCATGGCAAGTAGTAAAGCGTACAGGTAAGAAAAGTAAACGTGACAGTTTAGCATGCATGAATGACCAATTTAAGGGTTGGATCTAGCTTCGTTGTCAAGCTAGATTATTTAGGTGACGGATCTAGTTTCGTTGTCAAACTAGATCAAGTAGGCGTCTAGCCAGCTATCATTTCACTGACTAGTCTCTTTTACGCTAAAAGCAAGTAAGTGGCCTAAAAACATGGCCCTACACAAGAGTTGGCAAGTTTCACTTGCCTGCAACTATCACGTCAAGAAAACATCGTCCAACGAGTCCAAAGTCACGATTCCTACGTGCACAAGTCCACCGGCCTACATCCGTTTTATTAATCTTGATTAGTGATTGCTAAAACATTTAAAATACTTTAAAATACTGATTTTTAGTCTTGGTTAACGTGCAATTGGGTTGGGGGTCCTAAGGGTGCAAAGCGTTACCTTAACACGACGCGAAAGCTACACCGGCGTCGGGTAGCGACGCCGGGGGTTGGAATAATAGAACGCGCTCCAAGTCCTGATTCCAATATAGTTTCCTCGCTGGAAAGTTCAGAGCATCAACCCGGGCGACGATTCCAGATTCCAAAGCTCGCACGTGCGACGACGGGCTACGACGTGCGACGACGTCGTACGCGGCAAGTCGTCAAAGAGAACACACCTAGGTGGGGCCCACAGCAGTCCTAGGGACCTTTGGGGGACCCACAATAACTCTGGAGAACTTGGGGGGCCCACGGTGACAAGCGGTGCGACGGGTGCGGGGTTGCGACAAGTGACTCTCGGTCGTACTCAGCCAAATGCGGGAGATTGGCTCGGTCAGACACTGGGGAACGGGGCTTGGTGCAGCGCTGCGGGGGTTGCAACTTGGTTCTCTCGGTCGCTGCGGAGCAATCGATCGGTCGGTGCGGGCGGACGAGCGTTGCAACGTTGCAACGTTGCAACGTCGGTCGATGCGGGCGAGCCCTTCGGTCGGGCACGGTGCGGAGCGGGGGAACGAAGCGGCGACGGTGCGGGGTCGATGCGGAGCGGGGATGCGGGCCAAGCCCTCGGTCAGACCGAGGGCTCCTCTCGGTCGGAGCGGGAGGGCGGGGCTAGCGGCAGCAGCGGGTGCGGACGGGGCTTGGTGCGGAGCGGGCGACCGGTCTGAGCGGGGGAACGGAGCTGATTCCGTCGGTCGTGCGGCAGCCGAACGTCGCAACGTTGCGACGAATCGTCGCAACGTCCAATTTGAGTTTTGGAAGAGGCTAGGGCTAATTTCTTGCGAAAATAGGTCTTCCTAGGGGTTGCTTATATAGTATAGATGGGTTGACTTGGTCTAGGGCTAAATCTAATAGGATTAGAATATTAAAATAATTTAAAATTTGAATTCCAACTACTCCAACTCACCCAAGGATTTGACTTGGTCCAAATGAGCTGGAAATTGGCTCAAAAATTCTTTAAAACGTTTAAAACTTAAATAAATTTTTATTTGGCCGAAAATAATTATAAATTAATTATTAAAAATAATATAAAACTTGTTAAAAATATAAAAGTGGTCAAATAAACTCCAAAAATTATGAAATAAATATCGTGGTGTTCGTGGCGACGAATGTGAGCTAACTAAGAAGACGGATCTCAGATTCGACGTCGGACGACGAAACTAAAAATAGAAACGTCTCCCGTCAAGAGTGAGAATCGTCACGTCTCATCGAGTAAGATTAATTTGTGGGAAAACGACTCGAGAAACGTCGTTCCAAATTAGTGCCACTATTTAATACTCTCAGAGACGTTCACAACGACATATCACACTAAAGTGGTCACAGACGAACAACGTCTAAAACAAACACGTGCACGGCCAAAGCACGTGCACGAACAACGTACGACGAAAAGTGGTCGTTACAGTGTTTCATTGTCATTGGCGGGAGAAAGACCACCTCTGACCATCGGGCCAAGGGAGAATAAACTTGGCGGTTGACTCCCTAGCCATAGCTCATGCCTCTAGCGTAGACATCGAGTCCTCGCGCGTGGGAACGGCTTGGACGAAATATTGGGAATTATCATTGTGGCCTTAATGCTCCCGGTTGTGGAAGATGTTAATGGACATGGGAATGCCCACCATCCTAAACCGGGTAGACCTAGCGTACTAGGCACCGACCGGAATATCGGGCCATGGACGCTAGGTACCACCTTTTTGGGCAATGTCTCACCCTGGGTCAAGTCAAATGCCAAGTGTCATGAATGCTCTAGCCTGTGTTAGCAGGGATTCATTTCGTGTATTTTTATTTCTTTCTTTTATTTCTACACTTCCACTCACATTATCCACGTAGCTAGCACACAAACCAGGCGAGGCTAGTAGCCATTCAAGCCATCCACCTCCCTGAGTTTGATAAACCCACACCGTACACTAACCGTGCACTTGCGGTAAAATGACACAGTACCCAAACCGTAAATGGGGTGCTGGTCAAGTTTATGGCACCGTTGTTGGGGAGGCAACGTGCTTTTTATTTTAGGATCTCATGAACCCTTGAGTCTAGCTCACATCCCTATCTCGTTATAAATTTCGCATTCTTCTTTTTCATTTTTATTTTCTTATTCTTATTTTCTATGTTTATCTGTTTCTATCACACTTTTTCTTCACGGCTGTTTGTTGCTTTTCATGCGCAGGAGTTCAAGGAGTGTAGACGACTTGATTCATGTTGATCCGGAGATAAACGCCACCCTGAGGCATCTTGCCGCAGAGAAAAGAAGAAGGGAAGAGCCTGAAACCATGGGGGAGAACACCCCCACCTCATAAGTCCCTGCTGGAATACTCGATGCCATCCATCGAGTCCACACGCCATCCGACCTCCTGCTATCACAGTGCAAAGCTTCGAGCTCAAGCCGTCCTTAGTGACGTGGATCCAGCAGGATCAATTCTCTGGGGCGCCCATGGAGAGCCCCATCGAACATCTGGACTCCTTCGTCGAGAAGTGTGACACCTTCCGAATAAATGGTGTCACGGTTGAAGCAATCCGTCTGAAGTTATTCCCCTTCTCTCTGCGGGATAAGGCCAAGCAGTGGCTTAAGGGGAAGGACCCGAATACGTTCAACACTTGGGAGAATCTTTCAAACGCTTTTCTGACGAAGTTCTTTCCTCCACGAAAGACCATGAAGCTGAGGAGTGAGATTTCCTCCTTCTCCCAAGACAGCCACGAGTCCCTGCATGAAGCTTGGACAAGATTTAAAGAGATGCAGCTAAGATGCCCTCATCACGAGCTTCCCAAGTGGCAGATAATTAATCTGTTCTACAACGGATTGAGGGATGATTTAAAATCTTTGATGGACGCCGCGGCTCGACGGTCTTTCATGTCCAGAAGTGAAGAAGATGCCGAGAACATATTAGAAAATATGGCATCGAAAATTGAGCGGTGGTGTGACGAGAGAGCCACACCTAGATCTGGGGGTATCCACAGGGTTGAGGACGTCGACAAATTATCCAGCAAGTTTGACTTGCTGTCAACCCAGATCTCAGCACTGATGGTAGGAACTGGTGGTGCCGATACATAACATATTACGGCGGTGGAATCCGAAGTCATAGAAGACTTCGACAGTGGTGACATCTCACCTCCGTTGGACCAAGCGAGCGTACTATTCTACAACTCTACTGGAAATGCGCCGTACCCACCGTAGACTAGCTCCAACCTGGCCTACTCTCCAAACAACCGAAATCATCCCAACTTTAGCTATCGGGGACCGTATCAACAGCTGCCGCTTCAGCAGTAACAACAACAGATATATCAGCTGGCTAGGCCTCAGCAATAGCAGTTTCAGCCGCAGCAGCAATTTCCACAACAGTATCAGCAGTACCCCACAAGGAACCAGCAGCCCATTCAGCAACAGCAGTAATATGGCCAGCAGAGGGCCATCTCTCTAGTTGAGTCCCTCTTGACTCAATACAATACCAACCAGGAGAAGATAAATTCGAAGCTGGAAATGGGGCACAGGGCTCTCACGAACCAAGTAACCCAGCTGGGGTTACAAGTGGCGAACCTTCAAAGGTCGCAAAACCTATTGCCGCCATAACCGGAAGTGAACCCGAGGGGAGCAAACCAGACGTTGTAATTTTAGCATGTATGGATCAATACACTAGAGGGGGGGGTGAATAGTGTATATAATAAAAATGTTGCAAAGAAGATGTTAGTAATATTTGCAAAGATGGCACAAAAATAAAATGACAAGTACTGAAATTAAATCAATCGCAAACATAGAGATTTATCCTGGTTCGGATCCTTGTGATCCTACTCCAGTCCTCTACCCCGTAGAGATTTTCAATCCACTATAATCACTTGCCCCGCAAGCATAAACTTACAAAAATGGCGACACTCCCCGTGTCCCAAACTTTGTACAACTCTAAACAGAGATTCAAAAACTGTTAAATAATGAAATAGAAAAACACCTATAGCCTTGTTATAAATTTCAGAGAATGAGTTCAAGGATGGTGTTTAGAAGTTGAACTTCAAGATGTAAAAGATATGTAATGAAGAGCAACACTTGAAGTTCTCTGGCTCATAAAAGAAGAGAGAGATCAATTGATTTCTTCTTGCAATTATGAACACAAACAACTTTCCAAAAAATGATGTTGAAAAATCCAAGTTCTTCCGTTCTTAAATGAAGAAAGAAATCTAATGATTTCTTCTTACAAATAAGAAAAGAAAAACTAATGGCCTAAAGCTTTAGAAAATGAAAGACTTGATTTCAACAATTAAGATATTAAAGAAGAGGAAAGTGAGTGAAGAGAAAGAGAGGGTCTACCCCTCTATTTATAGTTTTTAGCGACGGTTGGGGACTGTAGTTAACGTTGGAAAACGGGCAAGAACCGTCCCTGAAAATTTGGGATCAAAACGGCTAGTTTTGAAATTGGTCAACCAAAATGACCACATTGATCGACCAAAATTTAGAGAGAGAATTTTGACCGTTAGAAGACAGTTCTAGAATCTTCACGGTTATGGGAGTTAGCATATGTAATCCCATAGTCAAATTCGAAGGTTTAAAATTGGTCAACCAAAATGAGGTTATTGGCTGCCAATTTTCAAAGTTGCGAATTTTCGAATTTGGGAAGTGCAGATCTCTGAGTAATGGAACCTAGATGACTAAGACATATTATCACAAGGCTTTGTGACTCTAATAAAGTAAATTTGACATTGATTACATAAAGCCGTAGATAGGACTGCATCTGCAACTGAATCTGAGAAGCTTCTTTGCAGGAGATCCTTATCAAGTGATTATATATCAAAGTCGTGGATTAGGTGCCTTTGTCTTTCCAGCTTCATGACTGATATATCTGATTGAGTATGCATGAAGATATCTCATTTGTGTGGAACTCAGCATTGATATATATCTGCATACATAGAGTTAGTAGTACTGAATGTGTTTGTCATATCAAAACCATATGGGAATATAAATATTGAATTATGAAATTCCAAAATTCTCCCCCTTTTTGATGATGACAAACATGAAAAATTTATATCGTTAAAATTTAACATATCAGATATACTCCCCCTGAATATGTGGGTACTCCCACTGAGTAGATGAAATATATTCTCCCCCTTTGGAATCCTCAAAAAGAGGCAAATAGATTAGGAAAAAAAATAAGCGAGAAAATATGAGAAAAATATAAATGGAGGTCAAATAAGGATTATATGGCCTTAAAAAGGAACAAAAATCTGGTCAGTAGTGGAAATTGAGTAGTAGGCCAAAAAATAGTATATAGGCCGAAATATTGAGGGCATGCCAGTAAAAAAATGAATGGACATGCCATTAAAAGTCATGCGAATGTAGAGCCATTAAAAAATATGTAAGAGGACCTGTTATAAAAAATAGATGAGACTATCTGTTATATTAAAAAATTAATGAAATATAATCTGTAGAGAAAGTTTTGTAGGATGAGAACCAAAACTGCACAGCAGCAAAATTGCAAAATTGCTAAGCGATTAGAACTTAGGGAAGCAGACATTCATAACAGTGGTCTGGATAAGCTATGGCAACGTGAGAAATGATGGTAAAAAAATGAACAAGGAAGCCCTGCCTTCATAATACGCAGAAAGTGGGAAAAAATCAAATTAGGCAACTGAGCCATAGATAGAACCAAATGTGAAACACATGTAAAAGTGTATATAATATAATCCAAACATAGGATAAAGAGAGAAGTAATAAGAATGAACAGAGAACATAACATCACATAACAAGTATCCAAGTAACCAGGGGATATAACCAAATTAACTTGACAGGACATGGAGAAAAAAATGCCAAAATGAGTCCAAGTATATGAGAATATGGGGATAGCAACAAACAACAAAATGAGTCCAAGTCTGTCAAAAATTCAAATAGCAGGATGCCGGAAAGAAATGTTAGATGTTAGATCGGCCTGCAGAATATGGAGGGAACAATAACTTTGCTATAGAAATGGATATAGCACAAAACATGAAAAGAAAGACACAAACATTTACAGAATATGCAAATGAGCATCAACCTAGGCAAATGAACAACTGGCTAAGGACAGTACCAACAAAACAACCATGTACAGAATATCCAACTAAGTGAAGAACAACAACATACAAAAGCTAAGGACAAAGTACATACATCCCATATATCCAAGTAACCAAAACATCCCATAGTCTGAACAACATACAACCCATAGGCAACATACGAACAACAACAGAACAACAAAAAACAACAAAACCCAAAGTTCTTACAGAACAACACCAACATACCAAGATATCAACACTAGAATAGCACTAAACACCTATGAAACGAGTACCCAAAGTGCCCAAAACAACCATGAAAGTATCACTAGGCAACCTATGAAAAAACAGCGACACTCATCAGAAAACAGGGTCCTAGGCAGATTACGGCCGAGAGGATGGCCCAGGACGTGAAGGAGACACATCGGTGGAAGGACGAGTGGCGCGGAAGTGGAGAGACTCAAAATGATTCGCCATCGAGGCTACGGAAACCGTAAGCGCGTCCATCATTTTGTTATGACCCTGCAGTGTAGCATCGCTGGAACTCATGTGAGTCTGAAGGCCGCGGAAGCCCTCATGCATCTCAGTTCTAATATCAGAAAAACCATGGGTAATGGAATGGCGTAAAGCACGGACTTCACCAAGCAAGTCATCACCATGGGAGGAGGAAGGTGTAACAGGAGTGCTAGGATAGGCAGCAGAATGGGAATACCGCTTTCTAATGGGAACACGACCATGGGCGCGAGAGGAGGAGCCGGGGGTATGGGCGCCAGGAGAGGGACGGGTGCGAGGAGTGGTACGGGGTCGAGGAGAGCGAGTACGGTTGCAAGGAGAGCGATACATGGACCGAGTAATAGGATGGGATGGAGTAGGAGAAGTAGCATGGACAGAAGTATCGGCATCATCGTCTTCCTCCTTAGGATCAGAAGTGTCAGAAATCACCAATTGCATATGTGTAAGTGTCTCAGAGTTGAAATCTATAGGGTTAAGGAGTGGGACAGAATTGGCAAAAGGAACCTGAAATGCTTCTAGGATCCGAGTGATAAGGGAAGGCAGGAAAATGTGAGTTTTAACGGGTTTGGCCAAGGTTTCGAGCAAAACAGAAACCCAACTTATGGGAAGTTCTCCCATCAAAGCATAGAGGCATCAGGCAGTCTCGTTACTAACATAATTAAGAGAACCAATTTTCGGGGCTAGATTGGTCAGGATAATCTTGACCGTCATTCGAGAAGGCGGATGAAGAGTCGCAGCCGATCTCTTGGGATGAAAATCAGGGGACAGAAGCTGCTTAATTGATGGGTCTTTGAGAGTGTCAGGGAGAGGCTGAACATTGTGCGAGGGTAAATGCAGAAGTGAAGATAGCATAGGACCAGTCAGCTGAAAAAAGAAACCATTGACGATAGTGGAGATTGAGAGCATACCGGCTTGCTTGGAGGAATCCAGGTTTATGTAAAACTCACGAACTAGGGTAGGGAATTATGATGTGTGGTTTGTAGTGGACCAGAGACCAACGAAGCCGGCGGAATGGAGGGGGGCCAAAATCCGGGAGAATCCGTGGTCGCTGAAGTCAACATGACGTTCGGGATGGAACGGGAGGTTCTCCAAGAGGCGGAAGTGCTGCGTAGCCGCCGGAGATCGGAAATAGGCCAGGAAGGCCGTCGCAATGAAATCAGGGGAGCAGGGATCCATCTGTGGTGACGGTGGAAGACGGCTGATCGAAGGGAAAGCAGACCTGTGCGAGGGACAATCGGCGACGGGGGTCGATTTTGAGGTGGTCACCGGTGAAACTGGGGTTGGATCCGGCGAAATCGACGGTCGGGGCTCGCGAAATCGGCGGAGGAAGACGGCAGATGGTCGAGCGAGGAGAGGAGAAGGAAGATCGGCGACGGGGCAAAATTTTGAGGGAGGCACCGACGAGAAAGCGAGAGATCGCCGGTGATTTAGGGCGGTGGAGATTTGGGAAGAGGAGAGGCCGACGGGATTTTTTTTGGGGAAATGGTTGCTTCGGGAAAGGGGGAAAAATGGTCAGAAGATATTTGTGGGGACTTATCATCCCTAGGCAAGAATTGTAGGAATATTATGCCCTCGAGGCCATTTATTCCTGTGTGAATAGCACAAACATCTTGTTCGAAATAACAGTAAGCTGTTTGGTAATAATTTATCTAAGTTATATTGTAATGTAGTTAACATTAGATATCAACTTAGGTAAAGTCCTGAGACTTTATGCAAGGTCAAACGGGTATCGAGATGAGTATCTCGATCATGGAGAAACATTTGACCGTCTGTAGCATAAGTCTGAAATGGTTCGTGGTCGTAGATGTTTCGAGACAAGGATATCGAAACATCGGATAGACCATTGTGTCTTAGTCTTCAGCGTTCAGCGGTGGCGATGATCTCATGATCGCTTGACTTGGCGAAGTCGAAGACGAGACATAGGTGCTCATTAGAATGAGTTCACTGAACGATCCACAAGAGTTATCATATGGTTATACTGACCAATCTGTCAGTGATAACTCTGAGTGATGATAGGATAGTTGGTCTTTTGACTTGAGGTCATTTTGACAAACCTGTGCATGAATGGTGCCACTTATATCAACTGACCTAGCTTCGAGGCAATGCCTGTCGAAAGGTCTTTTGATTGGGTGTCACTTGAAACGTACGAGGCGAGTAATGACCAAGAGAGGATTCGTCTCTCCCGGTCAATGGGAGTTAGTGTCGTAGAGTTAGTTCGGTCTTTAGTAAAAACTCTGCGCAGAGTATGTTGGAAGAAGTCCAACATTAGTTGACTAAAGATCGATCGAAACTAACCGGAGTCAAGTTATTGGGGTTGACAGTTTTGACCGTACCCTAGACTTGATCTACACGACATAATTAAGACGAAAAGACTATAACTGCGGAATTCATCACGGAAACAGTCAGGGTGGTCCCGACAATACTCATGTCAATGAGTCAACCACATAATGATGATTCCTGAAGCAGGGACGGCAACCACTGCTAGTGGTCACTACCGTATAGGGCTTCGAGCCCAACCTGTTGTAAGGGTCAGGCTGTAGGGTCTCACACAGAGTGCAACGCTTCGTCTAGTAATAGGTAGAAATTAGTTAGGAAGAATAATTGCATTTTTTGATGCAAGGGATGAAATAATTGCATTTGATGCAATATGGTAATTTAAGCTTAGATAGGGACTATTTTGCATTTGATGCAAAAGCGATTAAATGTGTATTAAATTGTTTAATACAATATTTAATAATATAAACGCAAGGAAAAGTTCATGGGTAAGACAGAAACACTCCGATCTAGACCCAAGTTCGAATGGCGTCCAAATCGGACACCAAATGCTCAAGTTAGAGCCAAAACAGCCCAAAGGGGCTGATTAAATAAACCCAGGCCCAAGAAAAAGAGGGGGGCCCGCTGACGCGGGTGCCTGCCAGGCGCGGATGCACGCGCCAGCTGGGCGCGTGCGCCGCACGCGCCCAGCGCTGAGGCGCTGGGCGCGTGCAGCGCACGGGCCCAGGAAGTGCTGCGCCGCAGATCGAGGCTGTGGGGCCCCTGGTGGGCCCCACACGCCTAGGGTTGCGAACCCTAGGCAGAATCATCTTGACAGCTGCAGTTTTGCGAAAATTGACTTTTGGGCTGATCTTTGGACGGTCAATTGGAGGGTCAAACGAACTCCGATTGACGAACGGTTTTTTCCTATGCGTTCGCCGTTGAACGCTCGTCGTATTGATAGGTTGTATCAATCCTGAACCTCAACGATAAGTGAGTTAAAATTCACGGAAGTTTGCACTTTGTGAAGTGCAAACTAACTTGATTTTAATTAACCCATTATTTAGTCCCACATCAGATTTTGAGAAAAGGGGAGAGTCCGCCGCCTATATAAATAGGGGTCTCCCCCCTTTCTCAAAACTCGTCCCAAGCTCAAGATCTGAACGGCTCTCGTAAATGTTGGAGCACGCTCGGATCTAGGCTTAAATTAATATTTCTCATCTCCCTAAATTTCTTCCTTACTCTTGAGGGCTCTAGCAGAGCCACGAAGGAGTTCGGATTCTGGATCCGAAATCTAGGCGGAGGTTTCACTCGCGTGAAACTTTCTTCGGCGCGTGGTTGGCTCGGAGGCACGGGGATTGATCGCCTCGGGATGCGGAGCGGTTCGAGGAGCGGTTCGGGGAGCGGTTCAAGGAGCGGCTCGGCATGGGACGGGAGCAGCTCGAAAGACGGCGCAGAACATCTCACCTGCTCCAGGGCTGAGATTCCGGGTATGTGGTTAAAGTATTTTATTAGCATTAGTTTAGTTTAATCGCAGTAGGCTAGATCCTTCTTGGGATGGTCAGATCCATCCCAAGTCGGCATAGATCTTGGCATAGGGTCTTGGACCTTAGGGCTAAGTTAAAAATTGTTTTTAACTGCATGTTAATTTAGATTAACTAGTTTTTCTTCCGCTGCAAATGATTTTTTCTGTCTATGTTCCGTCCGACTTAGGATGGGACTAGAGTTTTTGTGCCCTAAGGGACCGCGAATTTCCCTACAGTGGTATCAGAGCCTAGGTTTGCGTAGTCGATCTAGGTACTGCGATTTCATTAAACTTGTTAAAGCTTTTAAATGCTTTTCAAATGTTTTTAAAGTTATGAGATAAAATTTTTAAAATGTTTTAGATGTTCAAAAAATTCTTTTTGATATTTTTTGAACATGAAATTTTTTAAAAAATTAACGTTTTAAAATTTATGTGATAATTTTAAAACTAATTTTAAATCTTTAAAAGTTTAAAATTATTATGGATGCCTAAAATTTTTTATATGATAAATTTTTTAAGCATGGAAATTTTAAAAAGGTATTTTTAAATTTATGTGATAAATTTTAAAATTGATTTTAAGGTTTTAAATTTATGCGATAAGTTTAAAATGTTTTAGATGTTTAAAAAATTGTATATGATAAATTTTTGAACATGGAAAATTTTTAAAGTAATGTTTTAAATTTATAAGATATTTTTTAAAACTGATTTTAAAAGTCTAAAAATAGTTTATGCGATAAACTTAGTTTATTTAATTGTTAAATAGATATACACTTTCATTTTATGTTGATAAAATTAGTGTAGCTTTATTTTAATGGTTTGTTAATCTTGTCCCTTATTTGATAACACAAGACAACCCTTTAGGTTAGCCATTAAAAATGATTAAAATTTATTACTTGAATTTTAATGACATGCTATGTTTTAATAAATCATTAACAACAATATTAAGACCTAATTCCTGATTAGGGTAGTCCTTTAAATGAATTTTCAATTCTAATTGTTATAATTAATTTTCATTAAAGGACTTCGCTTCTAGCGTTGTTAATAAAATTTATTAAAATCCTAATAACGATTAGGATAGCACGTGAACCTTATAGTTGATAAGGACTTAATAAAAGTTATTAAAGAAATCCTAAAATTTTGAATTTAAGGATTCAACTAGTTGATAGGATTAATTAGTTGTTAATAAAAGCTGTTTAATCTATGGCATACATACAAAAATGACAAGCTTCATTCAATGGACCATGATCCAGTCAATGTGCTTGGCTAAGAGTTCTGGATCACCCTTTAAGGGATAGTGATCCTGGCTTAGTCAATTCCCTGGCTGAGTTCCGCTGGACCGCAATGTCGCGAATCATGATTGTATGACACCCTGGACTATATCTAAGTCAAATACGTTAATGATCTTTTTCGAGATTAGCCGTAGCCCTCCTTGTTTTAGGGGTTAGCAACTATAGGGCCCGTGTTACAGTTGTTGAGATACACTCAAGATGTGACATGGCAACCTTGTAGAAACCAACTTCTTAAATACATAAGATGACATCTTGACTTGACCCAAACTGACGTTGTCTTGAATACACCCAGCGGCGGCGCAAGTTTAGTCAAGGATGTAGTCTGCCTAGATGTAGTCTAAGACCTGACCCAAACCGACGTGTCGTGCATACACCGAGCTGAGGGGCAAGTCAGGCTAGACATGAAAACAAGTGTCCGACTAGACTAGACATTGTGATTTGGATGAGCACACTCATGATCACGAATGGCTAGGGGCAAAAACCGATTAAGAGAGTCATATCCGATATGATCGATGAAGAGTCATCTTCCGATCGCAGAATCAATCAACTTGTTGAGCTACACTCAAGGGTGTTTAGACTCAAGGTGATTGGAACTCTTACCCATTAATTTTAATTCGATTAAATCGTTCGTTATTAAGCTTTAAAACGTTCGTTAAAATAGTGTGAGGATATAGATAGATAAAAGCCAATCTACCTATATTTAATATTGAACATATGCTAAAACTAGGGCAAGACTATGTTTACCGTAAGAATTAAAATATAATATTTTAATAAGTTAATTGGTCAAAGAGTTGATTAATTGAATATCAAGTTAAATTCTAATTGATAGAATTAAAACTATATTCTCGTTGACATTAAATGACCTTCTAAAGAACAGACTTAAGAAATATGATTTCATTAAGTTCTGGGTCCAACAAATAAATTAAAGCTACATGTCACTCATCTCTATATGAGGCAGCTTGAACATATAGGACATTCAAAGTATGTTTCTCCCTACAACTTGTCGAGCTACCCTCAAGGTTGTATGGACAAACAATTTTGATCCGCAAAGTTCAAAAATTCGATCAAACCGTTTTGAGTCGAATACGAGTGCATGAGCGGTGCAAGACTATGTATCCCAACCGGGTCTTGAGACAAGAAACTTCTTGAGCTACACTCAAGATTGCAAAGCTCAAGCGTTTGGATACATAAGTTGCTTGCATATCTATTTATTTATGTTGATATCTAAATGTGATTTAGAAAAGGTAGAAGGCACTTCGGAAAGTCAATTGAGAAAGTTAGTTTAATTTATCATTAGTAGAGGCATAAATAGGAGGAAATGAAAACGTGACATATTTTGATGTCACATTTCGGAATAAGTTGTTATACAAAAGACGTTTAACACATTTTGACGAATGTCGTCACATTGCTTCTGAAGTAATGTTTTGTGTTAAGTAATTTGTAAATAACTATATATATATTAAATGTTAATATATAAATACACAAGATAGTAGCAAACTTATATGGTAAAATTACACTAGGGCGTATCAAGAGATTAAGCTTCACAAGTCACATAAAGAGGGGTATGACCTCTCGTATTATGAAGTCTACGGACACTTGTGAATCTTAGCCTCTTAGATATAATGGCCGAAACCCATCTGTGAGACAGTGGGAGAATGAGTTGTCGAACTCAGTCTAGTACATACTGATGTACCCGAGTCTAGATTAACCAAAATAAGTTATTCGTATATTTTATTAAGACACGTGTTCTTGATGAAACACAAGTCTGATAAAATAAAGAACGAAATGACTAGAGTATTTAAACTGATTCGATTAGATCGAATGGTCAAATACTTAGCTAAATAAAATCTTGTGTAATTAAAAGAAAATGTGATTTTCTCTCAGATCAAGTCTGTTAGTGTTAAAAGGTATGAATCACACTTAATTAGATTTAGTGTGATCCATTGTAAATGACTCTGAGTTAAGTCCTCCCTCTGGGTTAAGTCCCAGATAGTAATGCCTAGGTTTTGATAAAGTTCTATGAGGTCATTATCAATAATATATTCAATAAATCAATCGTAAGGAAGTTGTATTATTACTCGAATCTTGTGAGATGGATTGTCGAGTTAGACATCATAACTGATGATGACTTAGTCAACTTCTAGGATGAAATTCGGAGTAGTAACTCCGATTTAAAACTTGATGCAATCAGAATAGGTCCGTGTGCGTAAATAAATTTGAGAATTTAGTTTACGTACCCAAGGAAAATGTTTCCTCACTTACTGCAAGTAAATCTTTAAGTTGAAAGGTTGGTGCAGAAAGAAAATAGTGAAGTACAATCATGTTGGTCGAGAACGGTTTTTCATCCTAATTTCTTTAAAACGGATTATGATGAAACCGGTTTCGCCAACAGATGTGTACAGATCTACTCGGACCAAAGCCGATGTAAAACGCTTAAGTTGACCATGAAAATTTGCGCATTCACTTATAAGTTCGTTTTTCTAAATATGATTTAGACGAACCAACTTATATGAATTAGCCAGATAGTTTTCAAGGTCAGTGGGAGCGTATAAATTGCATGCGAATCATCAAAGGGATGGAACATACATTTTGACAAAGTAATCAAAAGGTTTGATACTTTATCAAGAATAGATATGAGCCTTGTAAAATGACCATTAACAAATTTAAATGTTTATCGTAAGGTACGATGAACTGGATAAGATCCAAGGAAATAAAATATTATAGATTCCGATAGACCAAGTGAATTATTTGAATGAGATTCAAATGGTTGGTCTAACATAAACATAGAAACCCCTTAAGTCTATAGTGTAGACGGTTTTAGTAGATCCACTCACGAAGGCTCTATCACATGAAGTCGGGAAAACTTATGTGTAAAAACGGTATAAGATACCGAGATAAATGGGCCTGAGTGCAAGTGGGAGATGTAGGAATATTATGCACTCGAGGCCATTTATTCCTGTGTGAATAGCACAAACATCTTGTTCGAAATAACAGTAAGCTGTTTGGTAATAATTTATCTAAGTTATATTGTAATGTAGTTAACATTAGATATCAACTTAGGTAAAGTCCTGAGACTTTATGCAAGGTCAAACGGGTATCGAGATGAGTATCTCGATCATGGAGAAACATTTGACCGTCTGTAGCATAAGTCTGAAATGGTTCGTGGTCGTAGATGTTTCGAGACAAGGATATCGAAACATCGGATAGACCATTGTGTCTTAGTCTTCACCGTTCAGCGGTGGCGATGATCTCATGATCGCTTGACTTGGCGAAGTCGAAGACGAGACACATGTGCTCATTAGAATGAGTTCACTGAACGATCCACAAGAGTTATCATATGGTTATATTGACCAATCTGTCAGTGATAACTCTGAGTGATGATAGGATAGTTGGTCTTTTGACTTGAGGTCATTTTGACAAACCTGTGCGTGAATGGTGCTACTTATATCAACTGACCTAGCTTCGAGGCAATGCCTGTCGAAAGGTCTTTTGATTGTGTGTCACTTAAAACGTACGAGGCGAGTAATGACCAAGAGAGGATTCGTCTCTCCCGGTCAATGGGAGTCAGTGTCGTAGAGTTAGTTCGGTCTTTAGTAAAAACTCTGCGCAGAGTATGTTGGATGAAGTCCAACATTAATTGACGAAAGATCGATCGAAACTAACCGGAGTCAAGTTATTGGGGTTGACAGTTTTGACCGTACCCTAGACTTGATCTACACGACATAATTAAGACGAAAAGACTATAACTGCGGAATTCATCACGGAAACAGTCAGGGTGGTCCTGACAATACTCATGTCAATGAGTCAACCACATAATGATGATTCCTGAAGCAGGGACGGCAACCACTGCGAGTGGTCACTGCCGTATAGGGCTTCGAGCCCAACCTGTTGTAAGGGTCAGGCTGTAGGGTCTCACACAGAGTGCAACGCTTCGTCTAGTAATAGGTAGAAATTAGTTAGGAAGAATAATTGCATTTTTTGATGCAAGGGATGAAATAATTGCATTTGATGCAATATGGTAATTTAAGCTTAGATAGGGACTATTTTGCATTTGATGCAAAAGCAATTAAATGTGTATTAAATTGTTTAATATAATATTTAATAATATAAACACAAGGAAAAGTTCACGGGTAAGACGGAAACACTCCGGTCTAGACCCAGGTTCGAACGGCGTCCAAATCGGACATAAAATGCTCAAGTTAGAGCCAAAACAGCCCAAAGGGGTTGATTAAATAAACCCAGGCCCCAGAAAAAGAGCGGGGCCCGCTGACGCGTGCGTCAGCCTGCTGACGCCAGCAGGCTGACGCCCGCGTCAGTGGGACCGACCGCGTCAGCGGGCCCACCCGCTGACGCGGGTGCCCGCCAGGCGTGGGCGCACGCGCCAGCTGGGCGCGTGCAGCGCACGCGCCCAGACAGGCGCGTGCAGCGCACGCGCCTCGGGGCACGTGCGCTGCACGTGCCCAGGAAGTGCTGCGCACGCAGATCGAGGCTGGGGGGCCCCTGGGGGGCCCCACACGCCTAGGGTTGGGAACCCTAGGCAGAATCATCTTGACGGCTGCAGTTTTGTGAAAATTGACTCTTGGGCTGATCTTTGGACGGTCAATTGGAGGGTCAAACGAACTTCGATTGACGAACGGTTTTTTCCTATGCGTTCACCGTTGAACGCTCGTCGTATTGATAGGTTGTATCAATCCTGAAGCTCAATGGTGAGTGAGTTAAAATTCACGGAAGTTTGCACTTTGTGAAGTGCAAACTAACTTGATTTTAATTAACCCATTATTTAGTCCCACATCGGATTTTGAGAAAAGGGGAGAGTCCGCCGCCTTTATAAATATGGTTCTCCCCCCTTTCTCAAAACTCGTCCCAAGCTCAAGATCTGAGCGGCTCTCGTAAATGTTGGAGCACGCTCGGATCTAGGCTTAAATTAATATTTCTCATCTCCCTAAATTTCTTCCTTACTCCCGAGGGCTCTAGCAGAGCCACGAAGGAGTTCGGATTCTGGATCCGAAATCTAGGCGGAGGTTTCACTCGCGTGAAACTTTCTTCGGCGCGTGGTTGGCTCGGCGGCACGGGGATTGATCGCCTCGGGATGCGGAGCGGTTCGAGGAGCGGTTCGGGGAGCGGTTCAAGGAGCGGCTCGGCGTGGGACGGGAGAAGCTCGGAAGACGGCGCGGAACATCTCGCCTGCTCCAGGGCTGAGATTCTGGGTATGTGGTTAAAGTATTTTATTAGCATTAGTTTAGTTTAATCGCAGTAGGCTAGATCCTTCTTGGGATGGTCATATCCATCCCAAGTCGGCATAGATCTTGGCATAGGGTCTTGGACCTTAGGGCTAAGTTAAAAATTGTTTTTAACTGCATGTTAATTTAGATTAACTAGTTTTTCTTCCGCTGCAAATGAATTTTTTTGTCTATGTTCCGTCCGACTTAGGACGGGACTAGAGTTTTTGTGCCATAAGGGACCGCGAATTTCCCTACAAGAATTAAATAGGAAAAGAAAGCAGTTAAGAGAAGTTGGAGGAACTGACAAAATTCCAATCGGTAAAGTAGTTTAAGAAACGAATCCCAGCAAAATTTGAAAACGAAAGGATGAGTTCAGTTTCTGAAATAGAAATGGAGGGAACGGATAACGAGAATAAGCGGGAATACGAAGTAGTTCCTGAAAATAATAAAAAAGTGATAATTGGCGACCAATATTGGTGAATTGGTCGACCAATTTTAAAAATAGCCAGAAAAATTTGAAACAATTTGAGAAAAATTCTAAAAATAAAAATAGGAAAGTGTCATAAGTCCGATTCACTAATAATTCCTAAATTCCTATGTTTAATAAAAGTATCTTCTTTCAATGGTTTGGTCAAAATATCAGCAGTCTGATGTTCAGTAGCTATAAATTTAAGAACTATATCTCCTTTCTGAACATGATCATCGAGAAAATGATGACGTACATCAATATGTTTTGTACGAGAATGATGCACAGGATTTTTAGAAAGATTAATAGCACTAGTATTATCACACATAATAGGGCAAGTAGAGCAATCAATACCATAGTCCAAAATAGTTTGTTTCATCCATAAGATTTGAGCACATGCTAAACCGGCGACAATATATTCTGCCTCGGTTGTAGATAATGAAACAAAGTTTTGCTTTTTACTAAACCAAGATACTAAAGCATGACCTAAAAAGTGGCAAGTACCATGGTACTTTTACGATCTGATTTGCAACCAGCAAAGTCTGCATCACTATATGATAATAAATCAAATGTGCTTGATTTAGGATAAAATAAACCAAAATCAGAAGTGTGCTTAACATATCAAATAATCCTTTTACGGCAGTTAAATGTGAAACTTTAGGATCTGCCTGAAAACGTGCACATAAACATGATGAAAACATAATGTCTAGTCTACTAGTAGTTAAATAGAGTAGAGAGCCAATCATACCTCTGTAAAGACGTTGATCAACACTCTTACCATTTAAGTCTTTGTCGAGAGAAGTAGATGTACTCATTGAAGTAAGTTTTTCTGCAGAACTTTCTAAACCAAAATGCTTGATGAGTTCTTTAGAGTACTAGCTTTGGTGAATGAAGATTCCTTCCTTCAATTGTTTGATTTGAAGACCGAGGAAGTAATTTAGTTCACCCATGTGACTCATCTTAAATTCTTTCTGCATAATCTTAGAAAAATCTTGAGAAAGAGATTCATTAGTAGAACCGAAAATAATATCATCAACGTATATTTGAATAATGATTATGTCAGATTTTATGTTCTTAATAAAAAGAGTGGAATCTATTTTATCAATATTATAACCAGAATTTTAAAGATAGCTTTTAAGTCTTTCATACCAAGCACGAGGTGCTTGTTTGAGACCATATAAAGCTTTCTTTAATTTGAAAACATGATTTTCTTAATTTTCATGAATAAAACCAGGAGGTTGTTCAACATAAACTTCCTCCTTAAGAAATCCATTTAAAAAAGCACTATTGACGTCCATTTGAAATAATTTAAAATTTTTAAAACAAGCAAATGATAACAACATGCGAATAGACTCAAGACGTGCAACTGGTACATAGGTTTCATCATAATCAATACCTTCTTCTTGATTATAACCTTGTGCAACCAATCGTGTCTTGTTTCTAATTACCTGACCAGATTCATCCAATTTATTTTTGAATACCCACTTGGTACCAATAATTGAATGATCTGTTGGTCTGGGAACTAATTCCCAAACATCATTTCGTTGAAATTGATTTAGTTCTTCCTGCATAGCAATAATCCATGAACTGTCTTCACATGCATCTTTGATGTTCTTTGGTTCAATGGATGAAAGGAAAGCACAATGCACCATTTGTTCAATTTAACGACGAGTTCTAACTCCATCTGTGATATCTCCAATGATTAACTCTGATGGATGATTTGGAACTTGTACAAAAGCCTTGGGAAGATCTGTATTATCTGAAAAAGACTCAACAGAATGATTAGTAGCATCAATTTCATCAAGTTTGATATTATCTAAAGAATTAGATAAAGGTAATATATTCTCTTCATCATCAATAATGGGAGAATTAGATAAGGGATTCTCATCAAATGTGACATGCAGTGATTCTTCAACTGTTGAAGTTCTTTTGTTATATACGCTGTAGGCTTTGATACGTGTTGAGTATCCAACAAAAATACCTTCATCAGATTTTGAATCAAATTTATCAAGTGCATCTTTAGTATCAAGAATGAAACATTTACATCCAAACACTTTAAAATATGATACACGTGGAATGCGATTAAAGAATAATTCAACATGTTTTATTAAGCAATGGCCTTATAAGAACTTTATTCATAATGTAACAAGCAGTTGCGACAGCTTCAGCCCAAAAATATTTCCGTAATTTACTATCACAAAGCATTGTTCTTGCGCATTCTTGTAAAGTTCTATTTTTCCTTTCTACTACTCCATTCTGAGGAGGAGCACGAGGAAAAGAAAAATTGTGAGTAATGCCATTTTCACTGCAAAAATTGGTAAAAGATTCATTTTCAAATTCTCCTCCATGATCATTACGAATAGTGACAATGTTAGAGGATTTGATCTTTTGTATCTTTTTACAAAATATTGAAAATTCTTCAAATGCATCATTCTTATTTTGTAAGAATATAACCCAAGTATATCTTGAATAATCATCAACAATGACAAATGCATATCTATTTCTATTCAAAGAAGCTACTCTTGAAGGACCAAACAAATCTAAGTGTAAGAGTTCTAATGGTCTCTTTGTTGAGATAACATCCTTTGATTTAAAAGAAGATTTGTGCATTTTTCCTTGTTGACAAGCATCACAGAAATGTTTGTGTTTGAAAGAAATAGTAGTCATTCCATTTACTAATTTGTGTTTTGAAATATGTGCTAGATTTTTGAAATTAGTGTGTCCAAAATGTTTATGCCATAAAAGTGTATCATCTAATGTAATCATTAAATAATGATTATTAGTGGTAACTGACATGCATAAGATATAAATGTTATTCTTACGTTTACCACGAAACGAAACAGATGACATATCAGAATCATAAATAATGCAATCATTTTGTTCAAAAACTATTTTGTAATTTTTATCGCATAACTAACTAATGGAAAGTAAATTATGTTTCAAACCGTTAACTCGGTGAACATTCTCAATGATAGGCTGATTTGTATTGCAAACTGTTCCAGTGCCTATGATTTTGCCTTTCTTGTTGTCACCAACGGTAACTGTGCCTCCATCTTTATATATAATGGTTGAAAGCAAGTTGATATTTCCTGTCATATGTTTTGAACATCCACTGTCCAAAATCCATTTTTCCTTTTTAGGTACCTGAAAGATAAACATTAAGCATTGGTACCCTTTATTTGAGGGTCCTTGGGATTAGATTTTAGGAAGCCAAACCCAAGTGGAATTTGGCTTTTTAATGTAATCATAAGAATGAACAATAGAATGTAAATAATGAGAAATATAATAATTTCTATCTTCTAAGCATGAATTCTTAGGAACCCATATACTAATTGTAGTAGGTTTCCTAAGAGATGATTTTGAAATGTTAATAACATTTCTTTGTAGAGAAGAAGCAGAAATGTTTACTTTCTTCGTGTAAATAAATGCGTGATTCTTCTTTTGAGGTTTAACAAAAGTAGTTTTTCCACAAGAAGAAGAAGTGCTACAAGACTTGGGTGCATTTTTATGAGAATATCCCAGACCTTGTCTATGATTTGCTGGATATTGTATCTTTAGCAAATTAGAGATTTGTCTTTCCAATGTTAAATTTATTAACATTGGATGACATCTCATCGTATTTCATCTTTAGTGATGACATATTTTTATCCATTTCGGATATTTGTGTATGAAGTTCTAGATTCTTATTTTTGAGAATATCATTCTCTTTACTAATATCCAAATTTTGAGAAGATGTATTCTCAATATGTATGGAATTTAATGTAGTGTTTTTAGAAGAAGATAATTCTTGATATTTAATAAGAAGATCGTCATTATTCTGTTTCAAAGATTTATGTTGACTATTTAAATTTTTGAAACGAAAATAGAGATCTTTTAATGCATCTAATAATTCTTCATTATTAAAAGTACTTACCTCATCTTCATTATCTTGTGCCATAAAGCACATATTAACACTTTCATCATGGTCATCTTCATCATCTGAAGATTCATCCCAAGTTGCTGCAAATGCTTTCTTCATCTTGTCAAACTTCCTTTCTCTTCTGGATTGATCGTTGTTGCTGGAAGTTTTGAACTTTGCTTTGAGAAGTGGACAATCTTTCTTCATATGTCCTGGCCTATTACAATTGAAGCAAAGAGAAGAATCAGCATTTTTAGATTTATACTTACCTTTTTGAAAGAACTTTCTGAAGTTCTTGACAAAGAATGCCATGTCATCATCTTAATCTTCATTACCTGATGTTGTGTTGAAGGCAAGTACTTTCTTCTTTTGATCCGATTCTTCTTTTGCATCTTGTAATTTGACTTCATGTGCCATTAAGTTACCAATTAGATTTTCCATGGATAATGTGGAAAGATCATTGGCTTCCTCAATAGCAGTGATCTTTGGACGCCATTCTGGGGAGAGTACCTTAAGAATCTTGCGTACTGATCACTCCTTATTTTACACTTTTTTCCCGCATGTTTGCATGCCATTTAGATCGCCCAAATCATGTTTTTCACGATATATCGACGATATTGCGATGCTTTTCACGATTTGTTGTTTTTGTCGCATTTCAGGTGATTTGGAGCGATTTGGAGTGATCTCGAGATGCGCCTACTCCAGAGAGTCACCGACGACCTTCCCGAGGGGTATTTTGCTGTTGGAGAGGAGCGGAAGAAGAAAGAACATCGCAGGAGCGACGAGGAGGCCAAAACAAGCTGTTTGGGCATTTTTGGTGTCCCACTCGGCCGAGTGGAGAAGTCACTCGGCCGACCAGCGAGACATCGCTCGGCCGACCAGATCGGATACATTTCATGTGTGCACTCGGCCGAGCGACGGAAGCCACATCGGCCGAGTGACGAGATCCCGTCCGCCCGAGTGGCACCCAGACGACGCATGTCAAAAATTACCAACTTACTGTTTTTCATCTGCCTGAGCTTCAGAAGACCCACTCGGCCGAGTGGCAAATGCCGACCGCCCGAGTACCAAGAAGCCATCGGCCGAGTGACGACAACTCACTCGGCCGAGCGACTCCCGAAGTGAAGACCCCCGAAGACCCAGACTAACTGGAAATTTACAGGGTTTCTCACTCGGCCGAGCGACTTTTGTCACTCGGCCGAGTGCGACACGCTGCCTGTAGGGAAAATTGCGGATTTCAGGCTGCGCAGGGGCATTTTGGTCACAGTTTTTTGGACGATTTTGAGGGGTATTTAACCCCTGTTTTTACCCTAGGTTAGAGAGCTTTTCTCTTAGATTTTTGCAGCTTTTTAGATTAACTTTTTAGCTTTATTCTTGAGATTGGAGAGGAGACAAAAGTTGGGTTTTGTTGAATTGTTTTGAAGAACTCCATTGGTTTGTGTCTCTCTTCTCTAAAAATACAATTTTTATTGCTTATCTCAATATTGTGATGAATTCTCTTGTTTATTTCATTGATTATTTTTGTGTTTGTGCTATGAATTGTGAGTAGTCTCCACGTCTTGGGGCATGGGGATGAACCCTACGAGCCCAATTTCATATTTGTGATGAATTGGTAGAAATTTTGCTAGAATTGCTATTAGGGTTAGTTTGGGATCAATTTACTACGGATAGCTAGGTATTCATACCGATTGGGATTTGCAAGAGATTGGATCCCAACTCGATAGGAAACCCTAGAAATCCGAATTGGGTTGGAATCGAATTTCCGTAGTATCGGTTTGCAAGAGATTGGACCGATACTAGGGTTTCCGGTTGCAACTCCATGCCGATACCCGTTTGCAAAAGATTGGACGGGTACGAACTATCCCAACCTAGGTCGTGGCCTGAGTTTGCACGAGAGTGGGCGCGGAGCGCGATTGAACGATGATGTTGATCCTAATGCTAGTTTTCCTAGGCTAGGGTTTGCAAGAGATTGGACCCAAAACCTAGGATAGCTATAGACCGGCAACAGCGTGAGAGCGTGAGCTATGTATTACATTCAGTTGCGACTAGTTCATCCAAAATTTTATTCTAGCAATTTTGATACCAATGAACCACATTTACGAAATACGGTGAGTAGAGGGAATTCCCCATTCCCTAGACGTTCTTTATTTGATTTGATATTTCTGTACTTTGTCTGACGATTGTGACAGGATCGCCAAAGGCAAATTTCTCTCTTCTTAATAGCCAGGTTGATTGGAACAAGCACGGTCATTCGTCCTCCCTGTGTTCGATAACCCGCTCGCCGCTATACCGTGCGCTTGCGGTAAAACTACAACCGTTCTTTGGGTTACATTCCGGAGCGATCAAGTTTTTGGCGCCGTTGCCGGGGAGAACGCTTGACGCTGTTCGGCATCGACCACCCGGTTATTTCTTCTTTCTTTACTTTCTTCTATATCTTGTCCTAACTCTGTTCGCAGCCCTATTTGCATATTCTCCCCGTACTTTGCATAAGATCTTAACAGGGAGAATGGAGGATGCAATGTCAACAATAGAGCTCAGTCAGGAAGATTATGACTCCTTCACAGACCTCCTTAAGGAGCTCGTCAATGAGGTCCGTGCGACCGGAACTTTTGCGATCGATATCAAGGACCCCGACGAAAAACTGTTTGCTAGTTTTGTGATGGACCAAGTCTCCCCGGATGGAACTATCGGGGGCAATGTCAGAGTTGATGTGATCGACGACAAATTATATTTCGAAGACGGCAGAACAGATGTCGAAGAACACTATACTCCCGAAGAATCCTTCGAGCAAACCGACATTCAGGGAGTTACACTCTATGACGCTCACTCTTGCTTTTATGAATCGGCTGATGTGTTTCTTGATTCCAGGCACGAACCAGAGCAGAGAGAAGATTTTGACGATGCTAGCGCAGAATCGAAGGGTGCCTATTTCGATGCCTCGTCCTCACTAAGTAGTGAGTCTGACTCTTCACAAGAGAGCGCACCACCTGAACATGAGCTAAACCCGGATGACAAAGAAGAAGCCAAACTCATGCGAGCTGATGAAGTAGAAGGAGCAGCACCTCTTGAGGTAGAACTTAAACAATTACCTCCGAATCTAAGGTATGCTTTTTGGGTAATAAATTAACTTTCCCAGTGATAGTAAACTCCCACCTCACGCAAGATCAACTTGAAAAACTCCTAGACGTTCTTAGGAGCCACAAGGATGTCCTTGGCTACACTATCTCCGATCTAAAAGGGATAAGCCCTAGGCTTTGCACACATAGGATCCATTTGGAAGATACCGAGGCCACCTCCATAGAACCTCAAAGGCGGTTAAACCCGAATATGAAGGAAGTGGTTAAAAAGGAAATCCTAAAATTGCTCGACGCAGGTATCATTTATCCCATCTCTGACAGTAGATGTGTTAGCCCCGTTCACGTCGTCCCCAAGAAAGGGGGGATGACAGTCATAAAAAATGAAAAATGTGAGCCCGTATCTACACGCACCGTCACAGGATGGAGAATGTGCATTGATTATAGGAAACTAAATAAGGCTACCCGAAAAGACCATTACCCATTGCCCTTCATTGATCAAATGCTTGAACGTCTAGCTAAGCATAAATACTTTTGCTATCTAGATGGGTATTCGGGATTCTTCCAAATTCCTTTACACAAAGATGACCAAGAAAAGACCACTTTTACTTGTCCTTATGGTACCTATGCCTACCGTAGGATGCCATTTGGTCTTTGTAATGCTCCCGCCACCTTTCAGAGGTGTATGACATCCATATTTTCCGATTACATTGAAAATATTATGGAAGTTTTTATGGATGATTTTTCGGTTTATGGAAGTGAGTTTGACTCTTGTTTGGCCAATCTTACTAAAGTCCTTCAAAGGTGCCAACAAAACAATCTCACTCTAAATTGGGAGAAATGTCACTTCATGGTCACGGAAGGTATAGTTCTCAGGCATCTTGTTTCCTCGAGAGGAATTGAGGTAGATAAAGCAAAGATTGAGGTAATCAACAAACTTCCTCGTCCTATTAATGTCAAGGGCATTAGAGGCTTCCTTGGTCATGCGGGGTTTTACCGCCGCTTCATCAAGGATTTCGCCTCGATTGCCCGACCACTTACTTCCTTGCTCGCTAAAGATACTCCTTTTGTTTTTTCAGGGGAATGCTTGCAAGCCTTGAACACCTTGAAGGAAGCACTAGTTTCAGTGCCCATCATTCAACCACCAGATTGGAGCCTTCCCTTTGAGCTAATGTGTGATGCTAGCGACCAAGCCATTGGAGCGGTATTGGGACAAAGAAAAGATAGGAAGCTTCATGCGATATACTATGCGAGCAAGACATTGGATGACGCGCAGAAAAACTACACAACTACCGAAAAAGAGCTTCTAGCGGTCGTCTATTCCATAGAGAAGTTTCGCTCCTACCTCCTTGGTTCCAAGGTGATTGTCCACACCGACCATGCGGCGTTGAAGTATCTCTTAAACAAGAAGGAGGCCAAACCTCGGTTGATTAGGTGGATACTCTTGTTGCAAGAATTCGACTTAGAGATCAGAGACAAGAAAGGTACGGACAATGTCGTGGTGGATCATTTATCTAGGCTCATTCGCGACAAGGAGGATGAGAGTTTGCCTATCGACGACACATTCGTAGGTGAGAGGCTATATGCCATAAGGACCGGTGAAGTTCCTTGTTACGCGGACTTCGTCAACTACTTGGCTTGTGGAACTAAACCACATGGGATGCCCACGCATCAAAAGAGGAGATTTCTGCATGAGGTCCGTAGCTATTTTTGGGAAGATCCATACCTCTTCAAGATATGCAAAGATAGTGTCATTCGGAGGTGTGTTTCTAAAGAGGAGGCAACGTCCATCATTTTGCATTGCCACGGTCTACCATGCGGAGGACATCATGCCGCCTCTAAAACAACCGCTAAGATCTTGCAGAGCGGATTATTCTGGCCAACAATGTTTAGAGACACCCACTCTTTTGTAAAGGGGTGCGATAGATGCCAACGGACCGGGAATATCTCCAAACGCAATGAGATGCCAATGAGGCCCATCCAAGAAATTGAGCTTTTTGATTGTTGGGGAGTAGACTTCATGGGACCATTTCCGTCGAGCAACGACAACAAATATATCCTATTGGCCGTTGACTATGTCTCCAAATGGGTGGAAGCAATCGCTACCCCCACCAATGATGCAAGGGTCGTCTCTAAGTTCTTCAAGCAGAATATCGTCCCACGTTTCGGAGTGCCTCGTACCTTGATAAGCAACGGGGGAGCCATTTCATAGAAAACAAGTTTGAAGCCATACTAAAGAAGTACGAGGTAAACCATATAGTTGGCATGGCATATCACCCCCAGACAAGCGGCCAAGTGGAAGTCTCAAATAGAGAGATCAAGCAAATTCTTGAGAAGACTGTGGATCGATCTAGAAAGGATTGGTCAATGAAGCTAAACGATGCTCTATGGGCATATCGAACGGCCTTTCGCACTCCCATCGGCAACACACCGTTCCGACTTATTTATGGGAAAGCTTGCCACTTGCCGGTAGAATTGGAACACCACGCATATTGGGCCATCAAGACCTTTAATTATGATTACAAGAGTGCGGCAGTGAGGCGACTCTTAGACATCAACAAGCTTGATGAGATAAGAAGAGACCCCTACGAGAGCTCGAGAATTTATAAAGAAAGGACCAAGATTCTCCACGATGCCCGCATAACCTTCACAGACTTCAAGGTAGGAGACAAGGTCTTGCTCTATAATTACCGGCTCCGACTATTTCCCGGTAAGTTGAGGTCACGTTGATCCGGACCTTTCACCATCAAGCACATACAACCGGGAGGAGCTTTCGAGTTGGAAAGCAAGGACGGTTCCACATTCAAAGTAAATGGTCAGAGGCTCAAACACTATTCCGAGGGAGTCCCAACGGGCGAAACCAATAGAATATATTTGCTTAAGGGACGGCCGGATGATCTTTCAGACCTCCTTGATGAGGTAATTGAGGAGGCGATCCCCCACTCGATTGGCGCCCTATTCGATGAGGATTTCGAGGAAGGCCCGGATTTAGGCCAAGATGAGAAGAAACATGATTCCCCCGACCTCTCCGCTGAAAATGATGAAGGCGACGCTGATGTCGCAAGGATTCGAGAGCTCTGCAAGCTCTCGAAATTAAAGTCTCCGAAGAAAGCTCCGCCGATACGGAAATCGGCGTCACCGGTGAAGCCGTTGACCGGAGCACATGCTAGCTTGGGGGAGCCTCCCCCCAACACTATTCGAGACGGGAGACCACCGAGGGAGAACACCCCGCCGCAACTTCCGAATCCAAGCGTTCTCCCCGGAAAGTTTGATGGGTGCATCTCATATGCACCAAACATCCCGCATTAATTGAAAATCATATGGGGTCGAGCTCACGACCTTAAACGAGCGCTTGTCAGGAGGCAACCCGACGGTTATTGCTTTATTTTCACTTTTCTTTTATTTTTGTTTTAGAAATTTTTAATGTTTTGAGTCGTTCGCCCAAAATTCTTGTGATAACGGGTCCTATTTTTCCTGACAGGAGAGGAGAATGAGGTACCCATCATTAGGAGGATGCACAAGGCGACGAGGAGCGCCCCAGGAAGGCGCTCGATGCTTAGGAGGAAGATGAAATCGACTGGAGGAAGAAAGACGGAGTTTAGAGCCCAAACGAAGACAAACAGCAGAACACAAGGCTCACTCGGCCGCGTATACTAGTCACTCGGTCGAGTACACAGGTTATTTTTGGGAGCTTAGGGGAGCCCAGGGGAGCTTCCAGGGACTGATTTAGGCTACGTGGAGGCGTCGTCTTCGCACGCTTCCACATTTTTGCACTCGCGGCGTGTCGTGGTATACTCTTTCCTTTATTTTGCACACGCCGCACTTTTCACGCTTTTTGGTGCGCGCTCGGGGCCCATATGCCGCCCCGGACGCGGCCGCGGTCGAGGAGAGCTTCCGCCAAGCGGAAGCGGTCGGATGATGCTGGCCCCTCCCACGAGGTGGAGGACTCTCCTCCGCCTTCTCAACCACACTCCGTTCACCCTGCAGGCCTCACACACCCCGCACAGCCTACAGAGCCCGCACAGCCCATACAGCTCGCACAGCCACTCCCTGCCGCTCCACAGCCACCACCTCCGGCTCCACTTATCGGGCCGCTGGGGATCACGTTCCGGAACGACGCACACCGCGTCGCTTTCGAGCGTATCTCCCAGCGCTCGATCGTACCCTCCAGGTTCACACACCTTGCTGACCTAGGACGCCTGGGGGTACTAGAGGGGATGCTCACGTTGTACGACAACGTGGGCTGGTGAGATTTCTTTCAGGTGTCGGTGGACACGTTTATCCACCCGACACTTGAGGTACTTAGTTCAATCGCCCGGACCGACGAGGGATGCTCGTTTCGGTTCATGGACCGGGAGTGCCAGGTCACTCTCGGTATGATGAGAGCCTTCTTCTCGTGGCCCGATGTCCCCGGGGCCGATTGAGGTTACGCCCCCACTCATATCCCCCCACCTTCCTTCGATGCCGGTGCCTTCTGGGCCCGGATTACGGGTCTTCACGCTGCCTTTGACCCTAGTAGGGCCAAGGCCTCGGCCATTGTCCATCCCTACCTCCATATAGCTCAGCGCCTTATGGAGACGACCTTTTTGGCCAGATATGAGCCGGGCACGATGTCCACGCCAGAGCTCTATATGCTCTACGCGATGACACGGCCCAGAGCTCTATCTAGGGATGGCGATGAGTTGGTCCCCGCCGTCGTGATTGATGTTGCGGCTTGGTTTTTGGACCGCATCATCGTATCGGTGGGCGCTCGCTCACCGATATGCTGCGTCGGCCTGATCACCTTGCTCGCCCTTATGACTGGCGAGGACTTCCCTGACGACCTACGACGCGCACCGGGCCCCACTTCTCTGTCGATTGATGTTATGGCCCGGATGAAGATGTTGCGTCCGCACGGTGAGCGACACTGGGTCTGGCTGCACGGCCCTTACGGTGCCGATTACATGATTCTTCCGAGCCCAGCTCGGACTCAGATTGCACCGGCCCATGTGGACTGGCTCCCTGCGATGGATGTTCTGATCCCGGCCGCTTATGTGCTCGAGGCCGAGGAGGCCGAGGAGGCCCACGCTGCCCACGCTGCCCCCGCAGACCCTGTTGCACCTGCTGCGCCTGCTGCCCCTGTTGACCCCGTGGACCCCCAGCCTATCCCTGATATTTCCGCTGCTCCAAACACCTCTGTCCACACCTCTGTCGGTGTCGGGAGTACCTTAGCTGAGCCCACTTCCACTGCTTCCACGCCTGCCACCACCAACACTGGCCCTCTGTCTGCCGAGCCCGTTTCCTCTGCCCCACCCGAGCGCCCGCCGACCATAGTTGAGTGCGGAGAGCCCTCTGTCTCCACCGCTGCTGTATTTTCCGAGAGTGTCGTGGCGTCTGTCCACACTTCTGTGTCACCGACCTCTCTGGCCGCCTCGCCGCCACTTTTGTATTCTTCTTTCGTTGCTTCTGCCTCCACTTCTCACCGTCCTGCCAAGCCTCGCACTGAGGCCAGGCCCCCACTTGCGAGTGCAGCTCCTTTTGTTCCCTTGCCTGCTGAGCCCGTCACTTACGCCACCAGAGTACGCCAGCCCCGACCTGCACAGCCCCGAGCGGTGCGTCCCTCTGCACCACCTCCCCCCGACACTGTACTTCAGAGCATTCGTGCTCTCGAGGGGGCGGTGAGTGGCCTCAGAGGCGACCTTCGGACCCTGTCCGCCACCATCACTGCGATGGCTGGCCGCTTTGACCTGCTCCCGCACATTCACTACTGTCTTACCCAGGTCCTGGAGCGTCTCCCACGCGTGCCCCCCACCCACCCAGCAGGTTCCCACCTCCAATTCCACACACACTCAGCCTGTTTCCACTTCCACACCCACCCCCGCTTAGCAGCCTCCACCACCACCACCACCTCCTCCTCCGCCTCAGGACGGAGACGGCGCAGCACCACCTTCTTAGGCACCCTTGATGCCATCGATTATTTTTGCCGTTGTGCTGCCCGTTTCTGCTGGGTCCTGATGCTTTTTGCCCACCCCCTCCCCTCACTCATTTTGGATTCTCATTCTGATCATATCTTCATATATCTTTTTTGGGAGAGAGGGAGAGTTTTTGGTGTCCCACCTATATCTGTGTATCACTCCTTTATTTGCATGCATCATGTCCGCATCATATTTTCCATTTCATTATTTTTCTTTTTTTTCCATCATGCATGCATCCTCACTTACCCCTCACATTACTTGCCTCTCGGTGTGCCACACTTTGCACATTGAGGATACTGTGCCATTTAGCTTGGGGGAGTGAGTTCTCACGTTCTTTTTCGATTTCCCACCTTTATTTTTAGTTTTTCACTCCACTTTCCGCTTTTGCACTTATTTTCATCATTTTTCTTTTATTTTACCATGCATCATGTTTTTCTTATCTTTCTGTGTGCCGCATTGTAGATAGTTCTATTTTCCCCTTTATCTTTATTTTCTTTTTCATCTCATGCTAGAGATGACTTTTCTATGATGATGATAACGTGGAGTTAGCTTCCTTTATATGCATGCTATATTTGTCATGTCTTAGATTTTATCTCACCTTCTGTTCTCTCTCTCCTAGAGATTACCCCATATATTGAATTGTCATAGAATCACACACACACCTAGCATGGCTTCGATAATCACATTCACTAACCCTAGGAAGCCGAGTCCTAATGCATTTCATGCTTCGTGGGTCCACTTTGCTTTTATTTGAGTCATGTGTCGTGAATAGCTAGTGGTGTACTTCTACTTTGTGATTTTGATTTATATACCTATCCTTGATTGACCCCTAGATTATCATGTTTCGGTTTGAATATGCGGTTTTTGCTTCTACTGTCTGCTTCTATATGCATGATATATATGTATCGTATGCTTCAATTCGCATGTGTCGGGATTCCACAATTAAGGACTAGGATAACCTATTTAGCATATGCTCTGATTTGCGAGAAATATTTCCTTTGCCCAAGTGTTTAGTATCCGATTTCTTTCTTATTTTACTTGGTGCAAATCCCCTCGACGTGTACCGTTCTTCCACTTGGGAGAGTACACATGTATATATCCTAAAATCCAAAAATCCAAGGAATATAGAAAAGAAAAACCCAAAAAGAAAAAAAAAGAGAAAAGAAATAATATATATATATATATATGTATGTATCCAAAAACCCAAAAAAATACATATATCCAAAACCCAAAAAAAATTACAGTGTGAATATTTTTCCTATCTACCGAGAATAAAGGGAAGGCGCGAGTTTGCATCGAGTGTTCTACTCCACATCGTCTCAACAACCATCGTTTTCGAAAACACTTGGTTTAGGAACTTTTTAGCTATTATCTAGGCTATAGTGTGGTGATTTCCTTAACCCTAGTTATGGAGTCCCTGACGCATGATATGTTTCGATTCTTGCTCTATTCTCATGCATGCTTGAGCTATATATTCACCGCTTATTTCGAATTGAATCGGCATTTGGGTCAACTCTTGGATATGTGTATATGGAACTATATTGCACGATGTAGATAGTAACACCGTCTGCTAGCACACGACCACCCTCACTCGCGCTTCACCGCGTGGGCCCACGACACTTGTATGAACTCATATTCCTTGGTTTAGTGTTGTGTTTTGTTGTATGTTTGCTTAGTGTGGTGTGTTTGTTTTGTTGGCTCTAATGGGCGATCTAGTATTTTATTTTCTCTTTCTGTCTCGCCCGCTCTATTTTTCCATCCGAGCTACTACTCTCACACATCTTCCTCGAGGACGAGGAAGGGTTCAGCTTGGGGGATTTTGACGTGCGATTATATTTTATATATTCACGCACGTCTTCTTCGTGATTTTCCGTTGTTTTCCGTTGTTTTATGTCCGTTCTTTTGTGTTTTTGTATCTTTTCATTTTCTTCGTGTTTCTGTATAAATGGGGGGGGGGATTTCCAGCATTGGGGACGTATAATGAAGATTTCATGAGCCCCCAGAGCAACGGTAGGAGTTACACGCGATCCAGAGGGTCAAAGCGATGAAGATTGATATTTCTCAACCCTCAACTGATCGGGTGGACCAGCCACACCGTCGGTTGATGCACGCGTATCCGACCCGGACTAGAGCTGAAGAGAAGAGCAGCTCACCCGATCGGTTCAGTGATCGGGTGAGATCGACCGAGCTCTCTGTCTATTTGAAGCTGAATTGCAACCGATCAGGTGACATCTCACCCGATCGATTCATCTGAAGCTGAAAATCAACAAACGACGACCCAGTCACGCCACCCACTCTCTTCAGCGCCCGGTTGAAGCTTCTGAAGCCCGACGGCCAATGCAACAAGCTGCTCACCCGATCAGTTGATGTTTCAACCGATTGGGTGGCCTTTTCTTCCTCTTTCACGCACTGCTGATGCATTCATTGAAGATCTACTATCATTCCAGAGTGATTTTGGGTGATCTCTTATTTTTCTAACATTGGCATCGTCGTTATCTTTCCAATGATAGGTCGCATGCCCAAATCCGATTTTTCTACATTTTCCTCGAATTTTCTGAGCGCAGCTGTATGCTGAAATGGGCTGCTGTCTGGATTTTCAGATCAACCGATCGGTTGGTGTCTGGGTGGCCGTCCGGGTGAGCCAAATTTCAGCTGTTTAGTCTCTGTTTAGTTCCGCCCGATCGGGTGAACTTCCACCCGATTGGGTGGGCCGGTTTTCACAGTTTTATTGGGTTTTCTGGACCCGAACCGGTCAAGTTTTGGGGGGGTAATTTATATGGTTTGGGGCACGACTTGGGGATCATCTTCCACCATTTTTTCAGCAGCTTCACTCCCATTTCTTGGGAGTTTTAGGTTAGGGTAGATTAGGTTTTCTATTGCAATAAATATTGTAAAGGATTGAAGATTCAAATGCGAGATAAGTATTTCTTTCTCTTGTTTTCCATTGTTTTGTATTGTGTTTATTTTGCTTGATGGTGAACATTTGTATGTCTTTTCTGTTGCTTGTTTTTATGTTCTTCACCATTTAGTAGTATTGATGAACCCTAATACGGGTTAGGGTAGGATTGATGCTTGGGTTGTCTCATTTGGCTTGGTTGCATGGCATGTGTTCGATGAAATGTGTCAATGGGGATTTCTAGCAATCTGAGTCCAATTCGTATGGCAACACACTAGTTGTGTTGGGGATTGGGGTCCGGTGTCTTGTCCAGTTAAGATCCGCTTCGATGTATTGATAGAAATCACATTCGACCTATTTGGCCATTAGGGTTACGCGGGGGTGTTTCATTGTCATTGGCTGGAAAAAGACCGCCTCTGACCGTCGGGCCAAGGGGAATAACCTTGGCGGTTGACTCCCTAGCCATAGCACACGCCTCTAGCATAGACATCGAGTCCTCGTGCGTGGGAACGGCTTGGATGAAATGTTGGGTGTTATGATTATGGCCTTAATGCTCCCGGTTGCGGAAGGTGTTAATGGACATGGGAATGCCCACCATCCGAAACCGGGTAGACCTAGCGTACTAGGCACCGACCGGAATATCGGGCCATGGACGCTAGGTACCACCTTTTGGGGCAATGTCTCACTCTGGGTCAAGTCAAATGCCAAGTCGTGAATGCTCTAGCCCGTGTTAGCGGGGATTCATTTCGTGTCTTTTTAGTTCTTTCTTTTATTTCTACACTTCCACTCACATTATCCGCGTAGCTAGCACACAACCTATACGAGGCTAGTATCCATTCAAGCCATCCACCTCCCTGAGTTCGATAAACATGCACCCTACATTAACCGTGCACTTGTGGTAAAACGACACTGCGCCCAAACCGTAAACGGGGCGCCGATCAGCGGTTGCCAAAAAAATCCCCTGGAAACCCTCGCCAAAAGCCCCAAAATCCGGGCGCGGCTCAAAATCTGGGCCTATGGCGACTCGGTCCGAGCAATAGGATTCTCGGTCGAGTACGTCAGATGTCTGATCCATCACCCAAAACGTCGCTCTGTCTGTTCGGACCGAGTAGAGTTTGCTCGGTCCGAGTTGCTAGTTGCTCAGTCGAGTAATAGACTGCTCGGTCGAGTACGTCAGGAAATCGCGCTTCTTCGAAATATGTCGCTCTTCCTACAAGGCCCGAGAAGGCACTACTCGGTCGAGTAGGAGGTTGCTCGGTCTGAGTAAGTGGTTGCTCGGTCGTGTAGTGGTCGAACGACATCAATTTCAGACCAAAAACACATTTTCAGCACTCTGCTCATCG
Organism: Scilla litardierei; assembly: GCA_030789695.1. NCBI lineage: Eukaryota > Viridiplantae > Streptophyta > Magnoliopsida > Asparagales > Asparagaceae > Scilla > Scilla litardierei. The sequence continues at coordinate 55,461,447 of CM061132.1, forward strand.
AGCAGTCAACTGCTCGACCGAGCAGTGGATTGTTCAGCGTATAGGAGGTAAAAAAACAAGTTTTAGCAGATTTTGCACACTACTCGGTTGAGTAGTGCACTGCTTGGATCGATGAGTGCACTGCTCGGTCGAGTAGGCTGCTAAGAACAGTTTCAGCACTGCAGCATCATCTTGCAGAAATTCCCCAGGGCTCATCTGACCTCCGGTAGGTATGTTCTTGGTGGGGTTGGAACCTTATTTAATTCTACTATCTGGAAGAAATATCAGAAAAATAGTGAAAAATCCTAGATGATATCAGATTTAGAAATAGTGCACGGCTGTCCTGTTTCCAGCCCTTCGGGTCGCTCGATACCTTTGCTGCATCATAGTTCGATCGAGCGACTTTCTCTCTTGCCACTTGCTTGATCCAGTATTCTTATTTGGCACCTCTAGCATGTCATCATGAGTTTCATGGTGCTCTCACATCGCCGATCATCTTATTGACTCCAAATTGATCCAATATCGCCCAAATCCCTGAAATGGACATAAACGCTCCGAAAGTCATCTTATAGCAAATAATAGCGTAAATCATATGAAATATGTAATTGAGCAATCATTTTGACATGTAATCTTATAGATAAAATGTGGAATATAATGACACATCAAAATCCTCGAAGCTTACCTCTTACTCGTCCTCGAGGAAGACTAGTAAGAAGCTAACACGGGAGAGGGATACAATGAAGATGTGAGGCGGTGATGTGTAAATGGGAACAAAGGGTTCAATCTTAAATTCCGAAAATATAAGAACCCAAGATGCAAGATCTCTTGAACACACGTCAATATAAAATTAGAACACATATACACCCCAAATAATTAAATCTCGCTCAAATTATAATAACGTGGATTTCAATAAATAAAATGAACTTGATAAGCAATAAAAAGAGATTAGAGTTATATCATATCATAGTTTATCATGCAATATACAAAGTTCACAGAGATGAAACGATTGTTCACAACTCATTCTCTAAGCAGTATAATATGTCATAATCAAACATTTTCAAGCATGCGTGGTATTTTGTTATACTTCATGGAATGAATCTAGCAAATTCAATCAAGTTAAGGCATCACCACACTACGACCATTTCAAGACTCCTAGAACCCATCAACTTTGCCATGTCTTAGTTCTATATGTAATGCCCTATAAGCTACTGCACAAGTACTAGAGGGGGGGTGAATAGTACTTTAAAAATAACAAGGAGTATAATTCCTAATTATCGTGCAAACAACTACCAAATCAATTTGTGGAAGCTTAAATTGATGACAACAACAAAATTAACAATGATAACAATAGATATTACTGGGTTCGGATCCACCCAAGTCTCCCCGACTTGTTCCCGGTGATCCTACGTCCCAACCACCCGGATCCCCTCCGGATACTTAGGTTAGAAACCCTAACCCAAGATTTCCAAAATGATATCTTGTGAAAACCTTCACAAGATCAAATCATACATGCAAAGGCAAAAGTGAATCCCACAACCCGGGATCACAACCTTCTCTCACAACCGAGAGAATCAATAACAATAAATGAGTTTATAATGAAATAAACAATCTTACCACAAAATCCTATACCTTGAGTTTTCTTACCAAATAGGTGCAAGGAGTGATTTGTGGAAGAGGAAGTCACCAAGACCTAGCACCACTGAAATGAGCAGCAATGGGTGCCTAGGAGTGATTTGGAGACTTGAATCAAGCTAGAGCTTGAATGGCTCACCAAGAACAAACTTCTCTCAAGATGGATTCTAGATCTAGAAAGTGAGAGAATGGATTTCTTGTGAGGAAGAGAGCTTTGGAAATGAGTGAGAATCTCTAACTCTTTCAATCTCAATGAATCTCTTAATAGCAGCTCTAACCTAGAAAGAAATGACCAAGCTTCGTATTTATAGGGTCCCATAAAAACGAGTTAGGTCAAATCCCAACGGATAGAAATCTGAAGCAGATAGTCGGTCAAAGAACAACCACTGACCGACTAGTTCATCAACTAGTCGGTCGGTCAAACAACATGGACCGACTAAGTAAAGAACAATGAAGAGATTGAATTTCAGACATAGAAATCTAGTCGGTCCAAGAAGACTGTCTGATCGACTAGTTTCACAACTAGTCGGTCGGTCAGTGAACTTAGACCGACTAAGAGTCAAAAACAATTAGTCTGAATACAAATTGAATTAGTCGGTCCAAGAACAAATGTTGACCGACTAGATCATCAACTAGTTGGTCGCCAAACGTTCTTAGGCCGACTAACGATAAACAATAGCTTAGGAGAAAAATTGGCATGTACAGTAAAGCTCAATTAGTCGGTCAAAGAAGCATCATTGACCGACTAGTTCACAAACTAGTCGGTCGGTAAGTCAACGTAGACCGACTAACTGTAAACAGTACAGAGCAAGAAAATACAAACTGAAACTAGTCGGTGCAAGAAGCTTTGCCGATCGACTAGATCACCATCTAGTCGGTCAGTTCTTCTTCTTGAACCAACTAACATGCACAATAAAGTCTGAATCGAAGCGCGATGCTTCGAGGAAGTTAGAATGGACTTCTACTAAGATCCTAGAGCTAAGATATGAGCGTTATGAATATAGAAATGTAAGATATACTCAAGGCTTAACATTCTATATATCGAAACTAAAAGACTATAAATAAAACCTTAAAGAACGGTCTTCGAGAGCTTCGATCAAATCTTCATGACTTCCAAAATGGTCCAAAAGCTTGAACGAAGCTTTAGGCATTGAATACGAGCTTTGAGAAGTCTTGAGATGTCGCTTTGAGTGTTCTCATGAATTTGGCGACGATCTCCATAACTGCGCTCACAAATTATTAGTTCATGAATTATTTATGTTTGCTTATCATCCAAAACCAAATCCGGGGAGTCCAATACTCAACACTATATAGAAATAAAGATAAGGATATGGGATCTTGTAGTTTTATATTGTTTTTTGGCTATATGAATATTTCATAAGCATTTTTCTTTCTTTGTATACACGAGATAACTCAATATATACAAAAAGCGGCATATGCATCCCAGACCAGACGGTCTTTGGGTATTAGGTTACGAAGAACTCATATGGCCTTTTATTCAGGATTTTGTTTGAATTTTGCATTTTTAGGATTTTTGCAAACTCACGTGAACACGATGAAATGCAAAATATGATCAAAGATCATTTATTGGTTATTCACAAAATAAGAGGAAAAAGCATAGAATGTAGACATGGCTCGGTTTCAGGAATCCTAATCATCACTACGTTGGTTGTCGTGGGGTTATCCTATCTCTTTTGAATCGCTAAACATCCACGAAGTAATAGAATTATCAAGCAAATCACACAGGAGTCAAATAATTTTCAAATTTTGATTCTTTCATTTTTAGCTTAACTATTTGGAGAATGTGGTTGTGAAACTATGGATTCTACTATGAAAAAGCATATTAACAAAGATACACTAATCAAAGAATCAAACTCTAATCTAATAGATATCAGAGTTTATAAAAAAATAAATCCACGATATTTCAAAAAATTAAAGCATATGAGACATAAATATAGAAGTGAACATGGTTCATATGGAAATTTCGAAATGTGTTTCACGATGAAGCAAAGTGCGTGCACTATGCACTCCCCTAATCTTAAACATCACATTTTCCTCAATGTGTGTATGATATAAATAAAGAACAACGATAAGATTGGTGGGCACTCAACAAAATAGTCTCTCTCCTCCAAGCTTAAACATCACATAAAAATTGGGAAGAGAGGCGAAACAAGCGCCAAAATATAAGGGTGGACATGGATAATAAATAGTCTCTCTCCTCCAAGCTTAAACATCCCATAAAAATTGGGAAGAGAGGCGAAACAAGCGCCAAAATATAAGGGTGGACATGGATAATAAATAGCGAGTTGGCTGCAAAAGGTAATGGAGCCATCATATGGGAAGAATTTATTAAACTAAGAAATCATATATAATCCTATACGGTCCTCTCGCTGCCGAGAGGATTTGTGATTATTTAAAGCATAAAATGCTACACTACTAGATTGGTACCACCTGTAGCAAAAGACGGGTCCAATATCTTTGCTGGTGTAGGCAGCTGCTCTATCTGCACTTTCCGTGGCTCTGCCAGGTGCTTATCTCCACGGGCTTCATCAGATTCCAGCCATGCGGCTCCAAGCATCTTTCCAAGGACTCCACCTGTACCCTGTAAGAGATAAGCCGCATCAATCTGATGTGGATAATTTTTTCCCAAAATAAATATATTCCAAAGAGGGTCATCAACATAAGTATTTAAAATTAAGCATGGTTGACAATACTTCCCTGGAAATAAATCTCTATGCTCGTGCACCACGTCGATCAACTACTCGTTGTTTTCCCCTGGTTCCTTAGGTAACTCTGGCATAATAGAGTGGGTCTTGTCAGGATGCTCCTGTTGAGTATTGGACTCCCCGGATTTGGTTTTGGATGATGAGCAAACATAAATAAATCGTGAACTAACAATTTGTGAGCGCAGTTATGGAGATCGTCGCCAAAATACCACGTACAACAAAAGCGACGTCTCAAGACTTCTCAATATGCGTGATCGTGTGCCTGGAGCTTCGTTGAAGCTCAAGGAGCAATATTGAAGTCAAGAGGAATGAAGATTGAAGCTTTGAAAGACGGATCGTAAGGTTTATTTTATAGTATTCTAGCTTCATAGATTAGAATGTTAAGCCTTGAGTAGGACTTACCTTATAAACTTCATTTCGCTCATATCTTAGAGCTAGGATTATCATAGAAGCCATTAGAAACTTTCCCGAAGCCTATCGCTCTTTCCCTCGGCTTCGAGTGCATGTTAGTTGGTTCATGAAGAGTCACCAACCGACTAGATGACGATCTAGTCGGTCGGAAACTCTACTTAAACCGACTAGTTTGCATTCTCTAATTCAGCTCTTTCTATGACTACAGTTAGTCGGTCAAAGAAGAGTCACCGACCGACTAGATGACGATCTAGTCGGTCAGTAATCCTTCTTAGACCGACTAGTTGTGTTCACTCATTTTCAGCCTGAGCTACTGTTTCGAGTTAGTCGGTCAAAGAACGTTTACCGACCGACTAGTTGAGAAACTAGTCAGTCAGCATTTGTTCTTAAACCGACTAAGTCATCTTGAAGTCAACCTATTCCTTTTCCACGTTAGTCGGTCCAAGAACATTCACCGACCGACTAGTTTAGGAACTAGTCGGTCGGCAAGTCTTCTTAGACCGACTAGTTGTCTTTGCCTGGAACTTCACCTTTTGGCTGTTCACCTCTTAGTCGGTCTACGTTGTATCACCGACCGACTAGTTGATGAACTAGTCGGTCAGTGATCCTTCTTTGACCGACTAGTCTGGTTCAGAAAAGAGCCGTTGGGATATTTTTGAACTCGTTTTTCCTTGCCCCTATAAATAGAATCCTGATTCATTTCTTGAAGGGGTGAAGCAACATATTGGAGATATTTTCAGATCAAAAGAGAAGAGCTATCAACTCTATTTCCAAGCTCTCTCTTCTCACAAGAATCTCTCCCTCAAGTTCTTGAATCCTAAATCCTCAAGAGAGATTCTCTCCATTGTGAGCCATTCAAGCTAGAAGCTTGATTCTAGGTCACCATCTCCACCCTAGGCTTCCATTGCTGGTCATCTTCTTGAAGCTAGGGTTTGGTGCCATCTTCCTCCATCAAAATCCTCTTTGCCCTAATTTGGTAAGAAATCTCAAGGCATAGGTATTTTGTTGGTAAGCATTTCATTTCAGTTATATTTGAATTGTATACTCTCGGTTGTGAGAGTTTTGCGTGATCCCGGGTTGTGGGAGTCACGGTCATCGATTGTAGGTCGATTGCACTTGTGAGGTTTTCGCAAGTGTTCTTATTGGAAATCTTGAGTTAGGGTTTCTAACTCAAGTATCCGGAAGGGATCCGGGTGGTTGGGACGTAGGATCACCGGGAACAAGTCGGGGAGACTTGGGTGGATCCGAACCCATTAAACCATTTGTTTGCGTTTGCATTTATTCTTGTTGATCGTTGTTATTCCGCATTGTTGTTTGTTAATTGCACGATAATTAGGAATAACTCTCCATATTATTTAAAAGTACTATTCACCCCCCCCTCTAGTACATGTGCAGTAGCTTCCCAGGGCACTACAATTGGTATCAGAGCCAAGTTCAAAGCTACACATAGCCTAAGTTCAAAGCTATGACGAACAACGACTACAACGTCTTCAGGAACCGCGATGGAGCTTCTTCAGTTATGGAAGGACTATCCTCAGTCAGGCCTCCACACTTCAACGGTACCAACTATGGGTACTGGAAATTCCGGATGCAAATTTTCCTCCGGAGCGCTTCACTATGGAGAGCCACCATGACGGAGTATGTCGAGCCTTCCGAAGAAGATTTCGCGAAGTGGACTCCCGCGGAGGTCGCCGCGGAAGTAGCCAATGCCAAGGCAATGAATGCCTTGAATTGTGCGTTGGAGCCCGAGGACTTCAACAAGATATGCACATGTAAGAGTGCATATCAAATATGGAATCAACTCCTCATATTGCACGAAGGATCGAGTACGGTAAAAGATTCTAAACTCGTCGTTGCTAATAAAGAATTTGAGTTGTTTCATATGGAGCAGGGAGAAACCATGAAGGAATATTACGCTCGCTTTGTGGATATATCAAACGACTTGGAAGCTCTTGGGAAGGTCTATACCCAAAAGGAGAAAGTCGCGAAGATTATCGACGGTCTTCCATCATGTTGGCAAAAGCGTACCTTCGCCATCGAGGAAGGTAATGACATGAATAAATATACCGTCGTACAACTAATGGGTACCTTGTTGTCTTACGAGGTACGCAAGGATAGTAAGATCCGAATGAAGGAAAAGATGAAAGCGTACTTGAAGCAAGATGAGCCAAAGAAAAAGACGATTGCCTTCAAGGCCGCTCCATCTACCGATGATGAAGAATCGGAAGACGAATTGGACATAGAATCCATTGCCCGTATGGCAAGGAAGTTCGATCGATTCCTCCGAGAAGGTATATCTTTGAATAAATCTAAAGTTAGTTCGACTAATGCTTCTACTCCCGTGTGTTATAAATGCAACAAGCCAGGACACATCAAACCGGATTGTCCTCTCTACAAACACAAGGAGAAAGGGAAAGCATCAAAGTACGACAAGTCGAGAAAGTACAAGAAAGGACTTGTTGGAACATTCACCGACTCCGAAGAGGATTCCTCAAGTGGAGAGTCGGATGATGGAAGAGTGGAGAAAGCAAAACTTTGCTTCATGGCTAATGAGGCAAAAGATCGAAAGTCCTCCTTCGATGATAGCGAGGATGAAAGCGAGGATGGTAGCGAGGATGAAAATGGAGAACCTACTATTGAAGAAATGAGGTTAGCAAACCAAGAAATTTGGTCTAAATTTACTAAATTAGTAGATAGATATAATAAGACCAAAGATGAACTTGTTAGCCTCCAAACCTCTCCCAAGTCTACCATCACCAACAATGACACCATTGTTGAGACACTTGCCAATGAGAAAGCAAGTTTGCTTACTCATAATGGCTTGTTGAGAAATGAGGTGAAGTCCCTCAAATCTCAACTTGAGCATGTTCTTGTTGAGGATTCGGATGAACATGTGATAGCGGATTTGACGTCTCAAAACTCAACTTTGAGTATTGAGAATAAGAATCTCAAATCACGTGTTTATGCACTCACATCGCAAGTATCCACTTTGGATGCTTCTTTGCATTCTCTCAAAGAGAAGTATGAGTGCACGTTAGGCCGTATCAATGATTTCAATAGAGGTAAGGGCCATTTGGATAATATCCTAAATGACTTACTTCCGGCCAAACACCACATTGGCTTGGGGTATAAGATGGGAGACTCATCCAAATCGTCTACAACCTTTGTTAGGCCTACCTCCGACGCCTCAACAAGTGGGAGCAAACTCCCCATTGGTAGTTCTCCTACCAATAGTGCTTCCACTTCGTACACACCCCCGATTGGAAAGAAACCCACTTTGGGTAGACCTCCAAAGAGGGGTCATGCATTTTTGTACTCACATGCTATGCCACGTAGGAACACACATTCTACTCCACCGGTGCATGCTAATATTAATGATGATTTTTATGCTCCGCATCCACGAGCACGTGCGAACACTCATATGAGACACCCACATGCACGTAATCATGCTCATGCACATCCTAATGCTTATGTTCACACATCTAATCCTCATGTGAATGCCTTCTCTCATAATCATTCTCGTGCTCATCATAATGCTATTGCTAGATCTCATGCTCCTAGGCCACATGCACCACATAGAAATCAAACTTTTGTGCATGCAACCACTAGGAAGAGGATTCCCAAAATGTACACTATTTGGGGTCCCAAGAACACTAGCGATGATGCTATGAATGTTTATGTGCAATCCTATATTAATGATGTTATTTTGAATGATGATTATGTTGGAAAGTCAAGTTCCTCTTGGACTTGGTTTCCGAAGGGTTAGTTCCTTTAACTCTTCAATGCTTGGTACCATGAGCTTATGATCATGTTATGGGTACCAAGGCATATGTTTATAAAATTGATTTTGATTATATTAATTTATGGGTTACAATAATTTTTATTTCGAATTTCAAATTAGTTGTCTAACCCATTGGATCCAAAAGGATTTTTGGATACCAAAATGAAGTTTTCTAGGTTCAATCCACCGTGGGATACCAACCCTACCAACTCCTCGGTTTGCGAAGACTTTCATTCAAACGGAGTTGATGGTGCTTAGGTATTGCACCAATGTAGGGGGAGCTTAATGTTGTAAGTATGATATTACATTTGGTATCCATGAGGGTTGAATGCATGCTTGGTTAGAATCTATTTCTTTACATTGGTATCATTTTGTTTCTCCTAGCATGATAGAATTGTGAATGCCATAAATACTTTGAAATTCATATCTATTTTTGGCATGACATGTTTTTAAAAGTTATTATGATGTTTTTCGTATTACTTTTATCACCTTGTCACTTCTCATCGTGCACTTCACTTAGTTTTGATGTGCTCTTACTTTATGTTCATTTTCGATCGATATTGTGACATTTGATATTCTTTGATGTGCACCACTCTTCTGATGGTTCATTCCTTTGTGCACATTTTATGTATGTCTCTGATATTGATTTCGTCGCTCGACGATTTATTTTAATTCAATAGCTTTAGTTATATGAAAACATAGAATTGTTTTCCATGCACTAAAATAGCTATAAATGTTGATATTGGAGAATAAATTCCTTTCATCAATAAGTGAATTTACATTTGTTATTTTGATGATTTTAATTTTTTCGATTTTCGACTATGGACTCCTTGACACGCTTTAATGTTATTCGAATTTTATTTTGATGTCATATGAAACGTGGTCGTATTCTTAGACTCCCATGCTTAATGAATTATTGTCATTGGCTTCCTCCCGCTCTTTTTGGATTATGCCAAAGGGGGAGAGATATAATAATGGCATAATAATGGCATGTGCTAAATGATAATTTACCATGAATCTAATTTGATATGTTAGATTCAGGGGGAGTTAAGATATAAAAATGGATTACAAAATGGATTACAAATCCTACATCTCAAATATTGGATTTGAATTTTTACTTTCCTCGTCTGCTTGATGTATGTGCTTATTATTTCATATGGAACTAATGTGTCATCAATGCAGGGGGAGTAAGTATATTTCATTTAGTTCATTATTTCTGATTATTATGTATGTTGGTTTGTCATCACCAAAAAGGGGGAGAATGTTGAGTATTGGACTCCCCGGATTTGGTTTTGGATGATGAGCAAACATAAATAAATCGTGAACTAACAATTTGTGAGCGCAGTTATGGAGATCGTCGCCAAAATACCACGTACAACAAAAGCGACGTCTCAAGACTTCTCAATATGCGTGATCGTGTGCCTGGAGCTTCGTTGAAGCTCAAGGAGCAATATTGAAGTCAAGAGGAATGAAGATTGAAGCTTTGAAAGACGGATCGTAAGGTTTATTTTATAGTCTTCTAGCTTCATAGATTAGAATGTTAAGCCTTGAGTAGGACTTACCTTATAAACTTCATTTCGCTCTTATCTTAGAGCTAGGATTATCATAGAAGCCATTAGAAACTTTCCCGAAGCCTATCGCTCTTTCCCTCGGCTTCGAGTGCATGTTAGTTGGTTCATGAAGAGTCACCAACCGACTAGATGACGATCTAGTCGGTCGGAAACTCTACTTAAACCGACTAGTTTGCATTCTCTAATTCAGCTCTTTCTATGACTACAGTTAGTCGGTCAAAGAAGAGTCACCGACCGACTAGATGACGATCTAGTCGGTCAGTAATCCTTCTTAGACCGACTAGTTGTGTTCACTCATTTTCAGCCTGAGCTACTGTTTCGAGTTAGTCGGTCAAAGAACGTTTACCGACCGACTAGTTGAGAAACTAGTCGGTCAGCATTTGTTCTTAAACCGACTAAGTCATCTTGAAGTCAACCTATTCCTTTTCCACGTTAGTCGGTCCAAGAACATTCACCGACCGACTAGTTTAGGAACTAGTCGGTCGGCAAGTCTTCTTAGACCGACTAGTTGTCTTTGCCTGGAACTTCACCTTTTGGCTGTTCACCTCTTAGTCGGTCTACGTTGTATCACCGACCGACTAGTTGATGAACTAGTCGGTCAGTGATCCTTCTTTGACCGACTAGTCTGGTTCAGAAAAGAGCCGTTGGGATCTTTTTGAACTCGTTTTTCCTTGCCCCTATAAATAGAATCCTGATTCATTTCTTGAAGGGGTGAAGCAACATATTGGAGATATTTTCAGATCAAAAGAGAAGAGCTATCAACTCTATTTCCAAGCTCTCTCTTCTCACAAGAATCTCTCCCTCAAGTTCTTGAGTCCTAAATCCTCAAGAGAGATTCTCTCCATTGTGAGCCATTCAAGCTAGAAGCTTGATTCTAGGTCACCATCTCCACCCTAGGCTTCCATTGCTGGTCATCTTCTTGAAGCTAGGGTTTGGTGCCATCTTCCTCCATCAAAATCCTCTTTGCCCTAATTTGGTAAGAAATCTCAAGGCATAGGTATTTTGTTGGTAAGCATTTCATTTCAGTTATATTTGAATTGTATACTCTCGGTTGTGAGAGTTTTGCGTGATCCCGGGTTGTGGGAGTCACGGTCATCGATTGTAGGTCGATTGCACTTGTGAGGTTTTCGCAAGTGTTCTTATTGGAAATCTTGAGTTAGGGTTTCTAACTCAAGTATCCGGAAGGGATCCGGGTGGTTGGGACGTAGGATCACCGGGAACAAGTCGGGGAGACTTGGGTGGATCCGAACCCATTAAACCATTTGTTTACGTTTGCATTTATTCTTGTTGATCGTTGTTATTCCGCATTGTTGTTTGTTAATTGCACGATAATTAGGAATAACTCTCCATATTATTTAAAAGTACTATTCACCCCCCCTCTAGTACATGTGCAGTAGCTTCCCAGGGCACTACAGCTCCTCCTCATCGTCAGACTCATCCCAGCGCACCTCCTGATCATATTCAACAGCATCCATGTGTGCTAACTCCTCGCTCTCCTCCTCGTATATGTCCAATTGTACTTCTTGATCATATATATGTGTGTAAGGACTGACGTGCGTTTATATTTCATATATTTGCTCACGTTTTCTTCCGTGTTTCTCCGTATTTTCTGCCGTCTTTTATTCGTTTTCTCGTGTTTTCTTGTATTTTCTTGTTTTCTTTCACTTTTCCGTGTTTTTTCGTATTTTGCAAGAATTTACAGCATTTGGGACATAAAACGACAATATCATGAGTCCCCGGAGCAACGGGAGGAGTCACGCGTGATCCAGGGGGTCAAACGACGAAGATCTCATCTTTCAGCCCCTCACCCGACCGGTTGGTCATTTCCAACCGATCGGGTGATGCACGTGTGCACCACCCGGACACAAGTTGGAGTGGCCAAGAGGTCACCCGATCGGTTGAGTGACCGGTTCAAGCGCCCCAATTCTCGGGAATTTGGAGCTGAGTTCCAACCGATCGGGTGACATCTCACCCGATCGGTTCATCTGTAGCTGCATCGCCTCAAAGATCGAACCGACGACTCCACCCGCTCTCTTCAGTGACCGGTTGAAGCTTCCGAAGCCCGATGGCCAAAGCAACAAGCGGCTCACCCGATCGGTTGATGTTTCAACCGATCGGGTGGCCTTTTCTTCCGCCTTTGCACGCTGTGGATGCACTCATTGAAGATCTACTATCATTCCAGAGGGATTTTGGGTGATATCTTATTTTTCTAGCATCGGCATCGTCGTTAGCTTTCCAACGATAGGTCGCATGCCCAAATCCGATTTTTCTAGATTTTTCTGGAATTTTCTGAGCGCAGCTATGTGCTGAAATTGGCTGCTGTCTGAAATTTCACTTCAACCGATCGGTTGGGAGTCCAACCGATCGGTTGAAGTCAATTTCAGCAGTTTCGTGCTCTCTGTTTATTCCACCCGATCGGGTGAGTTTTCACCCGATCGGGTTGGCCTGTTTTGACAGTTTTGAGTGGGTTTCGGACCCGAACTGTTAAGAGTTTTTTGGGGGCTTTTAAATAGGGGTATGGTCACGACTTTGGAGACTTCTTCCTCAATTTTTTAGGGCTTTTTGCCCCTTTCTCTTGTGAGTTTAGATTAGGTTAGATTAGGTTTTCTCTTGTAATAAGTCTTGTATTGGATTGGAGGTTCAAAATCAAGATAAGTATTTCTTTCTATTGTTCTCCATTTTTTGTGTTGTATTTCTTTTGCTTCATGATGAATGTTTGTATGTCTTTTGTGTTGTTTGTTTATATGTTTTTCATCATGGAGTAGTATTGATGAACCCTAATACGGGTTAGGGTAGGATTGATGCTTGGTTGTTTCATTTGACTTGGCTGCATGGCATATGTTCGATGAAATGCGTCAATGGGGATTTCTAGCAATCTGGGTCCAATTCGTATGGTAACACACTAGATGTGTTGGGGATTGGGGTCCGGTGCTTGTCCTGTCAAGACCCGCTTCGATGTATTGCTAGAAATCACATTTGACCTATTTGGCCATTAGGGTTACGCTGAGGTGTTTCATTGTCATTGGCGGGAGAAAGACCGCCTCTGACCGTCGGGCCAAGGGGGAATAAACTTGGCGGTTGACTCCCTAGCCATAGCTCACGCCCTGAGCGTTGACATCGAGTCCTCGCACGCGGGAGCGGCTTGGACGAAGTGTTGGGAGATATCAGTGTGGCCTTAATTCTCCCGGTTGCGGAAGGTGTTAATGGACATGGGAATGCCCACCGTCCGGAACCGGGTAGGCCTAGCGTGCTTGGCACCGACCAGAATATCGGGCCATGGACGCTAGGTACCACCTTTTGGGGCAATGTCTCACCCTGGGTCAAGTCAAATGCCAAGTGTCATGAGTGCTCTAGCCCGTGTTAGCGGGGATTCATTTCGTGTCTTTTTATTTCTTCTCTATATTTCTACACTTCACCCATATCATCCGCGTAGCTAGCACACAACCTAGGCGAGGCTAGTAGCCACTCAAGCCATCCACCTCCCTGAGTACGATAAACCCGCACCCTACACTAACCGTGCACTTGCGGTAAAACGACACCGCGCCCATACCGTAAACGGGGCGCCGGTCAAGTTTTTGGCGCCGTTGCCGGGGAGACGTTCGGTTTGATATTAGCTTAGCTTGGGTTCATTAGACTACGCATAAAAACACAAAAAAAAATTCTTTTTCTTTTTTATATTTTTTTTTAAAAATATATTCAACAACCAAGAAATTTTTCCCCCATAATTATATTATCTTTTTGTTATTCTCTTGTACTATTGACGCTCCTCTCTAGTTTTCTTATTTTTGTTGTCCAGGTATCTTTGATATTACCATGTGGAGATCAAATTTTGATGCTCAGATGGGAGGATACGATCCTTATCCAGTTGTGGTTTGTGAGACTTGTGGGATGGCTGGGCACGTGTATTATGATTGCCCATTTACGCTTGAGAGCCTCCCCCCACTCCAAGGCCAAACATTTTCCCACAACCTTAGCCCAAACACCTCCCATCCATTTCCTCAACCTTATACCCCTCCACAAACACAAGAAGAATCAAGCCTCGTGTCTCTCCTTGAAAGTGCCATGTTTAACCAAGGCCAAATATTACAAAATTTGATGATACCAATCACCGAGCCGACACCGAGGAGAGGGGATGAAGGAGCGGATATACCCACTTTCATGGTTGAGACCATCATGCCATCAGCCACCATAGACACATCTCAAGCCGATACCCCATTTTTCCATCACTACTACTTGGATGACGAAGCATTTTTTGATGATGATAGTGAGGATGGGGAGATTTATCTAGGATCTGTGGGAGAGATTTCTTGTCTTGATTTGGATACCCCACATGAGTCCTATGAGAGCACTGAGGAGTTTACAGAGATTATGCATACCGGCGAGGAGGATGTGTGTGAGGACGAGGACACCATAACCACATACGAGGGGTCCGCTCTACATCCACCTCCACAGCCATCTTTGTCTCAGCTTCTTCCTTGGTCTGTGGTCAACCACAAGGATGTCATTCAGGACATCGGGCAGATGGTGGAGTATGAGCATATCATCGAGGAGGACGTGCATGAGGGCTTGGATACGATCGTCCACTTCATGGAGCCCGAGCCACATCTACCTCTACCGTCACGCTCCACTTCTTCTGCGGCTGAGCATATACTTGAGCATATTGCCCCTATTCAGGGAGATTTTCATACTCACTCTCACTCCACATTTAAGTCTCGCTTTTCACGTCCTATTCCTTTAGACTTATATATTTTTGACACACCATATCTCTCGCAGGACACAGGATCGACTTCCATTGAGGTATGTTGCGGTGTGTCACCACCTGGAGAGCAACTTCACATGGAGAGAGGGGATTTGATTGTCGCTAGCACAGAGGATAACATACCATTTTCAGGGAGTGTTCGCCACATTTCATATATTTTACCATCATTTGTCGGCGACTATCTCTGGGATACATTTATTTTGGGAAATAATTTCTTGCCATGGACTAATGCACCTCGTCCTTTGCCGGTCACAGGTGGACACCTACGAGGAATGCTTGGAGGTGCATTGCTTGGGTCCATTGGCACACATGGCACTGCGCTTCTAGCGGAGCCACAGAAGGAGCAGTTAGAGCAGCTACCTGCCCCACTTCAGATCTTGGATCCGCCTATGCTCAGGTGTATCCTAATCCAGTAGTGTAAAAATTTACCGCTTACTAGTTTAGATTTGAATAATCTCGTCTCCTCTCATTAGCGAGGGGAGCGTATCTAAGATTTGCTTTTGCATCATAATAACCCGACATGTCGTGCCCTTCTATCATTTCACCCCACATCCTCTTCCGAGGAGAATGAGCAGACTGTCTCTCCTGCATTCTGATTTCTTTCTTTTCCGATTTTCCCCTAGCATATCTCTACATCCCCATTGATCATATCATTTTGCTAGCATTGTCATGTTCAGCTTGGGGGAAATCGACTTTTGTGTGCATGTTTTCGTGTATCGTTGTCGTGTGTTTGTGTCTTTGAGTCATTCATTGCGTTTTATATCTTTTATTCTGTATGTTTCTTTTTCTTTATTTTCCTGTTTCGTTCGTGTATTTTTCGTGTTTTTCATTTTTTGTGTCGGTGCGTAACTCCCCCCCATTTTCATTACCCTCCCGTATTCACTACTATTGCATTGAGGACAATGCAAGTTTTAGCTTGGGGGAGTCGCACTTCGTGCGTCATTTGTCTCTTTTTCTTCGCTATTTGAGTCGTTTTTCTCCGTATTTTTCTTTTTCTTTTTCTTTTCTTATTTTTTGTCTCTTTCTCCTAGAGATGAACCCTATGATGAATCGCCACAAAATCACACACACCTAGCATGGCTTCGATAATCACATTCACTAACCTCAGGAAGCCGAGTCCTCTTGCATTTCATGCATCGTGGGTCCACTTAGCTTTTTGTGAGTCGTGTGTCGTGACTAGCATTTGGTGTGCTTCTACCTTATGATTATGTTTTATATACCTATCCTTGGTTGACCCCTAGATTATCATGCTTCGATTTGAATATGCGGTATTTGCTTCTACTATCTCCTTCTATATGCATGCTATATTTATATCGTATATTTCAATTCGCATGTGTCAGGATTACATAAACAAGGACTAGGATAACCCATTTATCCTATGCTCTGATTAGCGAGAAATATCTCCTTTGTCCAAGTGTTTAGAATCCGATTTCATTTTTATTTTACTTGGTGCAAATCCCCTCGTCGTGTACCGTTCTCCCACTTGGGAGAGTACACATGTAAATATCCCAATTCCCAAAAATCCAAAAAAGGAGAAAAGAAAAGAAAAACCCAAAAAGATGAGAAATGAAAAGAAAAGAAAAAAAAATACAAATACCCAAAATGCAAAAAAATTCCAGTGTGAATATTTTCCTACTTGCCGTGAATAAGGGGAAGGCGAGAATTTGCACCGAGTGTTCTACTCCACATCTTCTCAACCTCCATTGTTTTCGAAAACACTTGGCATAGGGACCTTCTAGCGATTACCTAGGCTATAGTGTGGTGATTTCCTACTCCCTAGCTGTGGAGTCCCCGATGCATGATACGCTTCTTTTCGTATACTCTTCTCATGCATGCTTGAGCTAATATTCACCGCAATTTCTAATTGAATCGATATTTGGGTCTTTCTTTGTGTATGTGTATATGGAGCTTTATTGCACATCGTAGATAGTGACACCATCTACTAGCACACAACCACACTCACTCGCGCTTCACTGCGTGGGCCCACTACACTTGTTTGGACTCACATTCCTTGGTTTAGTGTTGTGTTTTGTCATATGCTTGCTTCGTGTGGCGTGTTTGATTTTGTTGGCCCTTACGGGTGATCTAGGATATAGAATTATCTTTTTTCTCTCCTTCTCTCTATTTTCTCCCTCCGAGCTCCTACTCTCACTCGTCTTCCTCGAGGACGAGGAAGAGTTCAGCTTGGGGGATTTTGACGTGCGTTTATATTTCATATATTTGCGCACGTTTTCTTCCGTGTTTCTCCGTATTTTCTGCCGTCTTTTATTCGTTTTCTCGTGTTTTCTTGTATTTTCTTGTTTTCTTTCACTTTTCCGTTTTTTCGTATTTTGCAGGAATTTACAGCATTTGGGACATAAAACGACAATATCATGAGTCCCCGGAGCAACGGGAGGAGTCACGCGTGATCCAGGGGGTCAAACGACGAAGATCTCATCTTTCAGCCCCTCACCCGACTGGTTGGTCATTTCCAACCGATCGGGTGATGCACGCGTGCACCACCCGGACACAAGTTGGAGCGGCCAAGAGGTCACCCGATCGGTTGAGTGACCGGTTCAAACGCCCCAATTCTCGGGAATTTGGAGCTGAGTTCCAACCGATCGGGTGACATCTCACCTGATCGGTTCATCTGTAGCCGCATCGCCTCAAAGATCGAACCGACAGCTCCAACCGCTCTCTTCAGTGACCGGTTGAAGCTTCCGAAGCCCGATGTCCAAAGCAACAAGCGGCTCACCCGATCGGTTGATGTTTCAACCGATCGGGTGGCCTTTTCTTCCGCCTTTGCACGCTGCTGATGCACTCATTGAAGAACTTCTATCATTCCAGAGGTATTTTGGGTGATCTCTTATTTTTCTAGCGTCGGCATCGTCGTTAGCTTTCCAACAATACGTCGCATGCCCAAATCCGATTTTTCTAGATTTTTCTGGAATTTTCTGAGCGCAGCTATGTTCTGAAATTGGCTGCTGTCTGAAATTTCACTTCAACTGATCGGTTGGGAGTCCAACCGATCGGTTGAAGTCAATTTCAGCAGTTTCGTGCTCTCTGTTTATTCCACCCGATCGGGTGAGTTTTCACCCGATCGGGTGGGCCTGTTTTGACAGTTTTGAGTGGGTTTCGGACCCGAACTGTTAAGAGTTTTTTAGGGGCTTTTAAATAGGGGTTTGGTCACGACTTTGGAGACTTCTTCCTCAATTTTTAGGGCTTTTTGCCCCTTTCTCTTGTTAGTTTAGATTAGGTTAGATTAGGTTTTCTCTTGTAATAAGTCTTGTATTGGATTGGAGGTTCAAAATCAAGATAAGTATTTCTTTCTCTTGTTCTCCATTTTTTGTGTTGTATTTCTTTTGCTTCATGATGAATGTTTGTATGTCTTTTGTGTTGTTTGTTTATATGTTTTTCATAATGGAGTAGTATTGATGAACCCTAATATGGGTTAGGGTAGGATTGATGCTTGGTTGTTTCATTTGACTTGGTTGCATGTCATGTGTTCGATGAAATGCGTCAATGGGGATTTCTAGCAATCTGGGTCCAATTCGTATGGCAACACACTAGATGTGTTGGGGATTGGGTTCCGGTGCTTGTCCTGTCAAGATCCGCTTTGATGTATTGCTAGAAATTACATTTGACCTATTTGGCCATTAGGGTTTCGCGGGGGTGTTTCATTGTCATTGGCGGGAGAAAGACCGCCTCTGACCGTCGGGCCAAGGGGGAATAAACTTGGCGGTTGACTCCCTAGCCATAGCTCACGCCCTAAGCGTTGACATCGAGTCCTCGCGTGCGGGAACGGCTTGGACGAAGTGTTGGGAGATATCAGTGTGGCCTTAATGCTCCCGGTTGCGGAAGGTGTTAATGGACATGTGAATGCCCACCGTCCGGAACCGGGTAGGCCTAGCGTGCTTGGCACCGACCGGAATATCGGGCCATGGACGCTAAGTACCATCTTTTGGGGCAATGTCTCACCCTGGGTCAAGTCAAATGCCAAGTGTCATGAGTGCTCTAGCCCGTGTTAGCGGGGATTCATTTCGTGTCTTTTTATTTCTTCTCTATATTTCTACACTTCACACATATCATCCGCGTAGCTAGCACACAACCTAGGTGAGGCTAGTAGCCACTCAAGCCATCCACCTCCCTGAGTTTGATAAACCCGCACCCTACACTAACCGTGCACTTGCGGTAAAACGACACCGTGCCCATACCGTAAACGGGGCGCTGGTCAAGGACCCTGTCTATGGGGAAAACACTAGAAGGGGGGGTTGAATAGTGTTTATGCAAATTTAAAAGGAATTTACGCCAAATAAAATGCAATTCAACAAATAGTGCAGAATAGAAAAACAACCCAAAGAGAAATACACGTAAACGCAGTTATGTTTCTAGGGTTCGGATTACCCAAGTCAACTCCCCATTTATTCCCGGTAATCCTACGTACCTACCACCCGGATACCATCGGATACTCCAGTTAGAACCCTAAATTGAGGTTTCCTTAAAACCCACTTGTAGCAACACTACAAGTGCAATCGAATACAATCGATGTCCTTGACTCCCACAACCAGGGAGCAAGCAAAAACCACTCTAACAACCGAGAGCACAATTCAAATAAAGAAGTAATGAAATCTGAAAGCAATACTTACAATCACATATGCCTTGAAGTAGAACTTGAAGGAGAAGTGTGATGTGTGTTGAAGAACTCTCTTAGAAGAGAGAAGAAAAGCCCTTTCTCTTGACTGCACCAAATGCCTAGAAGATCAATCTTTGGTTCTTGGTTGTAGAGCAAGAGAACAAGATTTGGAAATACTTAGGGCTTTGGATTTGAAAGTTTAATCTTTGGAAATGAAAGTCTGAAGGATTTTGCAATGAATGAGTAACCTTCCAATGGAACAGTAGAAGCTCTATTTATAGCTTTCTCAAATACACAAAACAGTTTAGGCAAAAACCCAATCGAAATCCGTGAGAAAAATCTCAACGGATATAATCTGAACTCGCGATAGTCGACTGTTGAACAATCCACAGTCAACTGTTGCACAGTCAGCAAGGGTAGGTGAGAATTCATAACGGTAACTTATCACGTGGACAGTCGACTGATGAAGCCAAGACAGTCGTCTGTAAAACCTACATGCGACTGTACATTCTTCGACAGGCGACTGGCCGAGAGAAGAGTAAGTTAGATAAAATACTGGAAATCTCACAAGATACAGGACAGACGACTGATGCAAGGAACACAGTCGACTGTCAATCAGAACAGGCGACTGTATATCCTTAAACAAACGAATGGCACAGACAGGAGAAATTTCCAGAGAGCTGAATCAAAGAATGGACTTACAGACAGGCGACTGTGGCAGCATAGACAGTCGACTGATCTAATAGACAGTCAACTATATATACAGCATAAGTCGACTGACCGTAGAAATCGGATCAAACAGATTTTGGGCAAGGAGAGACAGGTGTCTGATGAACCATTCACAGTCGACTGTCGCTAAGACAGGCACCTGATAAACGTTCAACAGTAGCCTGTGCGAGATAATCAGAGAGGGCCCAAAAACTGCATTGTAATAGTCTGTGCATAACAGGCGACTGTAGAACAAAACACAGTCGACTGTTTTTGAGACAGGCGACTGTAAACTATTAAGCAGTCGGCTGTTATGAACAATTCTAGCACAAACAAAAGAGAATTGAATTGGGATTAAAGGACAAAGGTCTAGAGATGTCCTTTGACCGAATGAAGATGTGTGTGAGTGCTCCATCATAGTTCTACTTCTAAGCTACATACTAGAAGAGATAAAAGGAAAATTACATTGACGAATAATCTCTTCTTTCCATCGTAGGAGCTTGAAGTCTTTACGGAGCTTCAATCATCAATATACGATCATCCAATTCATATCATTTGCCTTCAATCACGTTTGTGAGTCATCCATTGCTAGTTGATCTTCATAGTAAGCTTAGGCAATGGATTAAGTGCAAAATAGGGGATTAGTCACAAGTATTTATGTTTGCTCATCATTAACACCAAGTAGGGAGAAGTCCAATACTCAACATTCTCCCACTTTTTGATGATGACAAACAAACATAAACAAAAAGATAAATAATTGTGCGCAATGAAAACTTACTCCCCCTACTTAGATGCCAATCAAGTTAGTCAACAAATATTAGAGCATCTACATAGAAATTGAAGCAAATGAGTGAGATATGAATGAATTTAATTCAAGAAATCTAGGAAATAAAATCCCTATTCTTTGTAATCTTACTCCCTTTGAATCTAAGGCAACGAAAATCTTAGATTCAAGCGTTAGAACATACTTAGAACATCCATTATGAATCTTGTATGTTTATTTCTCTCCCCCTATGTTATTATCCAAAAAGGTGGGAGCGAATAACAACAATAATAGTGCTAAGGCTTGTCCGGCTCTCGAAGAGTTGAGCGGGCGCTGGCATACGAACTAACAACAATCAAGGAGTATAAAGATATATCGAATCAAAAACTCATAAAATCTCATCATATACACATGTGAGTAATGGAAGTGAAATCCAATATCAACATTTTAGATAAACGAAATGAAAATAATTTTCACAAATTCATCACATCAACGAAAGATCATGAATTAACCAATGTCATACATCACACAGAAGTTAATCAATATAGCATAGTGACACAAGAGAGGGATGCAACATCATATATATATATATATATATATATATATATATATATATATATATATATATATATATATATATATATATATGGATCTTCAAATGCGAAAAAAGGGCTTTTCGCACCGTGCGAAAACAATTTTTTTATTTTTTTGAAATTTTTTTTTCAAAAATTCTTTTTTTGATGTTTAATCCATACAATTATATACCCCAGGGAAAATAATGGGTGAACCCGTTGGGCATTAGAGCACTCATCCACCCGTTACAAATTTAACGGTCTCAAAACGTGCGAATTTGATGAAATGACTTGATCGAAGGCCAAATGGCATTATTTCTCAACCATTATTTTTTGAGGGGGGTATAACAACATATAATGAGGGTGAAAAAAAGAATTTTTGAAAAAAAAAAATTTCAAAAAAAAACTAAAAACATTTTCGCACAGTGCGAAATGTTTGCATTTGAAAATTTTCCTATATATATATATATATATATATATATATATATATATATATATATATATATATATATAAAGCAGCTGAGTACATCATCGGATGGTCATCAACATGGCCATCCCAAAAGATACCTCATGATCAACAAAAAGAATACATCATGACGACATCAAAAAGTATATCATCATACATATATAAAAGTGTCGCAAACAGCATCATCCATCATACAAAGAAAAAACATATATCAGAATAACTCAACCTAAACAAAAGCAGACCACACAAAATAAAAACAAGGTCTTCAGGTGAGTGAATAGAACATCATCAGCAGCAGCCTCAGTCAATCTGAATGACTGAGGGGTCCGACGGACGACCGGAAGATCGGAACAAAAGCTGAGCAGAGCGACAAGTAGGAAAAGATGGAGACTTCCTCTTAGAAGACGAAGCACGAACAGAAGATGAACCAACAGGAACATGAAGTGGAGTCTGGACAACGGAGGTCGGAGACACATGGGGGTTTGGCGTGAAGCCAGGAGGAGGAGAAACACAAGCAGGAGAGGTGTTCTCAGAGGTAGCAAACAGGTCACGAAGCTCGGGAGGAACAGGACAAGCAAGATGCTTACACGAGATAAGCTGAAGCTTAAGCAAACGCGAAAGCTTCTCATCAAGGGAAACAGACAGCATTTCAAGAGCACAGACACGAGCGTCCAACTGGCGAAGTAGAAACTTTGTGGACCGAGAAGGATGCTCAGCAGCCCGAGAAGAGTGTTCAGCAGTATGCACGGATGGGATATGGTCACTGACAGAGATATGAAGAGGCTCTCCCGATAATTGAGGCGAAGAGGGAGCCGGATCAGGTTTTGGTGAAGGAACAGGCTCATTGAGGAAGTCGAGAGAGACATTAGGGAAGAAATGATCGAAAAGAGACATGGCCGAGCATGGAGCTAGGGCAAGAAACAAAACGAACAAACCCTAACAAGTCATGAGATAGACGTAAGCGACCTAACCTCGTTGAGTGACAGAACAAAAAGCAACGACTCCTCGAGATTGACGCACGAAAGGGAGCGAAATTGACGGCAAAGGAGCATCAATCGAGCGGGAAAGCATACAGTCGAAACGGAGGAGAGAGAATCGACGAGGGGAAATGATCGCTTTGACTGAATATAAAATAGGGAAAATAAATCTGAGCCGTTGGATCAAGGAATCGACGGCTCGGATCAAATCACATGAACCAACACAGCATATGACAGTCGACTGATGAACAAAAGTCAGTCGACTGGATGCAGTGATAAAATCAAAGCTCAGAAAGATGGGCAGTTGACTGGCAAGTATAATGCAGTCGCCTGTCCACTGGTCAGTCGACTGACATATACACAACAGTTGGCTGGCCGAAAATTAATACAGATCATAAGAATAACAGAGAACACTGTAAACATTTGACAGAGAGTACATTCGTCAGATAACTAAATTGCAGTCGCCTGTTAAGCGAACAGTCGACTGTAAAACAATCATCAGTTGGTTGTGCGAAAGATATCAATTTTCACATGGAGGATATAGAGTAGGGCAGTCGACTGTCAAAAGAAAAACAATTGTCTGTCCTAGTCCAAAAATGCACAGTGAGATAGAATTCCAGAGAATAAGAACACTCACCCTAGGACCTATACTCTAATCACAAATACATCTTAAAATCATTATGAAAACAATAAATCCATTGAAACACAAATTCCTCCAATCAACTTCGAAAACTCATGAAATCAAATAAGTCACAATTGCCTTTCTTAATCTCATAAAACAATAAAGCACATGAAGAAAGACAATAAAGAATATGAGCTCAATAAGGAGTTATAGCATGAAAATTGAGCTTCTAGATTTCAGATTCACCCATAATTCCCAATTCTCCACGCAACCTCACAAATGAATCTTCTTTAAGAGGTTTAGTGAAGATATCGGCAATTTGTTTTTGGGTTTCAATGTACTCTAAGATGATGTTCTTCTTAGCTACATGATCATTTATAAAATGGTGTCTCACGTCTATGTGTTTAGTACGGGAGTGGTGTACTGGATTCTTGGAAAGACAAATAGCACTTTGATTATTAACCATTATAGGGCAAGTATCACAATTGACACCATAGTCACTAAGAGTGTGTCTCATCCAAAGAACTTGTGCACATGCAAGACCCGCGGCAATATATTCCGCTTCAGTCGTGGACAATGACACCGAATTCTGTTTCTTAGAGAACCAAGAAACTAAGGAATTTCCTAAGAAATGGCATGTGCCACTAGTACTTTTCCTGTCGGACTTGCATCCGACAAAGTCGGCATCACTATATGAGATTAACTCATACGTGCTAGACTTAGTGTAAAGTAACCCATAATCTATGGATTGATTGATATAACAAAATATTTGTTTAACCACAATCAAGTGTGACTCCTTAGGTCTTGCTTGATATCTAGCACATATACATACAGAAAACATGATATCGGGCCTACTAGCGGTTAAGTAAAGTAAGCTACCGACCATACCTCGATATAGACGAACGTCTACATCTTTTCCGCTTTCATCCTTGTGTAGATGAGTAGTAGTACTCATGGGAGTCCTTTTGCTTGAAGACGATTCCATCCCGAATCGCTTAATAAGCTCCACTGTGTACTTTGTCTGATGTATGAAAGTGCCATTCTCCATTTGTCGAATTTGCAATCCAAGGAAGTAGTTGAGCTCTCTCATGTGGCTCATCTCAAACTCATCCTTCATAGACGTGGAAAATTCTTGACAAAGATTAAAGTTAGTAGAACCGAAAATAATATCATCTACATAAACATGAAATAAAAGAATGTCATTTTCATAATCTTTAATGAAGAGTGTAGAATCAACTTCTCCCATTTTAAAACCTAAATTCAAAAGAAAGGTCTTAAGGCGATCATACCAAGCTCTAGGAGCTTGTCTCAATCCATACAATGCTTTCTTAAGTTTGAAAACATGGTTTGGAAATTTCTCATGAATAAAACCGGGATGTTGAGAAACATAGACTTCTTCATTTACAAATCCATTTAAAAATGCACTTTTAACATCCATTTGAAATAATTTAAAATTCTTATGGGATGCAAAAGATAAAAGCAACCTAATAGCTTCTAATCTAGCTACGGGGGCAAAGGATTCTTCGAAATCAATACCTTCCTCTTGCCGGTAGCCTTGAGCTACTAACCTTGCTTTGTTTCGTGTGATTACCTCGTTTTCATCCGTCTTGTTCTTGAAGATCCATTTGGTCCCAATAGCTTGGTGACCACTTGGAAGAGGTACAAGTTCCCAAACTTCATTTCTCTCGAATTGCGCTAGTTCTTCTTCCATTGCCACTATCCAATAGCTATCCACACAAGCTTCTTGAATGTTCTTTGGCTCAATGGTAGAGACGAATGCGCAATGGGAGAATTCTTCAATTCTTGATCTCATTCGAACACCCACACCAATATCTCCAATAATTTGGTTATGGGGATGGTTGCGAACGGTTGGATAAGCTTTGGGTAAACATGGATCACTAGGAACAACTTCAACAACTTCGTTAGAAGTGTTAGTCTCAACAATATTATCATTAATCTTAACATTATTAAGAGAGTCACAAAGAATCTCTACATTATCATCATCAACATGAGGAAAGTCAAAATCTTCATAAAAAGATACGTGAAGTGATTCCTCAATCGTTGAAGAAGATTTGTTGTATATCCGGTAGGCTTTGCTACGTGTGGAATATCCAACAAAAATTCCTTCTTCGGATCTTGGCTCAAATTTGTCTAAATTACCAAAGGTGTTCTTTATAAAACATTTTGAACCAAAGACACGAAAATATTTCACTTAAGGATTTTTATCATAAAACAACTCAAAACAAGTTTTGTTTGTTCAGGGTCTCACTAGGATCCTATTGAGCACATAACAAGCCGTGTGCACCGCTTCTCCCCAAAATTGTAGTCCTAAATGACTATCATGGAGCATAGTGTGAGCACACTCAATAAGAGTCCTATTCTTTCTTTCTACAACACCATTTTGCTGTTTTGCACGAGGAAAGGAAAAGTTATGAGTTATCCCGGAGTCATCACAAAACTTAGTAAAAGACTCATTCTCAAATTCTCCTCCATGATCACTACGAATAGTGATAATGGTGGATCCTAAAAGATTCTGAATCTTCTTTGCAAATTTGGTAAACTCTTCATGAGCTTCATTCTTATTAGTTAAGAATGAAACCCAAGTAAATCTAGAAAATTCGTCAACGACAACTAGTCTATAATGAGCATTACCTAAAGAAGCGGTTCTAGTTGGCCCAAATAAATCTAGATGTAGAAGTTCCAGGGGCCTCTTAGAAGTAATCCCTTCTTTAAGCTTAAATGAAGATTTACTTAGTTTACCTCTTTGACAAGAATCACAAAAGTTTTTCTTATTAAAAACAATCTTAGGAAAACCTTTGACTAGATCGTGCTTAGCTAACTTATATAAGTGCTTGAAGTGAACATGACCAAAACGGCGATGCCATAATAGTTGTTCACTTGTGTTAGCAACTAAGCAATGTTCTACGGTTTTAGGCAAGCTTAAATAATAAATATTTTTACGCCTAATACCGAAAAATAAAACAATTGAATCACAATCAACCATAGTACAAAATCCTTCTCTGAAGTTAACCCTGTAACCTTTGTCACAAAGTTGACTTATGAAAATGAGGTTGTGACATAAACCACTAACAAGATAAACATTATTAATTAGGGGTTTGGAAGGATTACCAACGATACCTACTCCAATGATGGTTCCCTTTTGATTACCTCCAAAAGTGACCGTTGCACCATCTTTGATGCTAATCACTTCGGAGAGCAATGAGGGATCTCCCGTCATGTGTTTGGAGCAACCGCTATTAACAATCCATCCTTTCCCTTTAGAGCTAATAAGACTTTTATTGCTCTTCTTCTTTCTCTTGGGTACCTATATAATATACCATAAGCTTATGGTACCCAATGTTTGTTGGGTCCAAGGGGATTAGCCCTTTGGAAGCCAAGTCCAAGTGGACTTCCGCTTCCCAACATAGTTACTATTTCTAATTACATCATGAAAGTAGGAATCAACATAAGCATTCCTAACATTTAGACCAGTGTTCTTAGGACCCCAAATAGTGTACATCTTGGGAGTCCTATTCCTAGTTTCATGTATATGAGTTGGATTTCTATGTGGTGCATGCTTCTTAGGAACATGATTTCTAGCATAGATATGAGGTGGAGGATATGCATTGTACATTCTAGAATGATATGTATTCTTGGGAACATTCATATTATATGAAGCATATTGATCATGCATGACATGTGGAGAATTAGCATACATGAAAGAATGATGCGTATGAGCATATGGGTGTGTGGGAGCATGTACATGAGTATTTCTCATGTGTGGTTGTGTACGTGTCCGTGGGTGCGGAGCATAAAATGTGTCATGATTATCCACTTGTGAAGTAGGATGTTTCCTACGTGGATGAGTATTAGTGTACATATAAGCATTGCCTTTCTTTTGGTTTTCACCCTTAGTGGGTTTCTTGCCAAAAGGAAGAGAAGGTGATGTGGTGACATTCTTGGTAGGATTGCTACATATAGTGTCTTTGACACCACTAGTGGATGCACCGGAGGAAGGCCTCACAAAATCTATAGTGACACCACTATAGGAGGTGCGATCATTAGATGCATTCGCTTTTACAAATCCAAGGCCAACACGATGTGTGGCTGGAAATTGATTTGCAAGCAAATCATCCAATTATCCTTGTCCCTTATTGAATCTCACAATACGGGAGGACATGAGCTCATATTTATCCTTTAAAGAAGAAATGTTGGTATCCAAAGTGGACACCCGTGCTTTGAGCTCGTGCACTTGGGCTTTAAGAGAATCATTCTCTAAACCCAATTGTGTGTGGCGTGTAACTAGATCACTATTATCCATGGGATGTGTTTGATCTAGTTGAGATTTGAGAAAATTCACCTCATATCTCAATGTGACATTTTGAGAAGCTAAGTTTGCTTTCTCAAGGGTTAAAGTATCAACAATGGTGTCATTGTTGATAATGCATGGAATGGATGACTTGCTAACTTTTGATTTCTTTAAACTAGAGTATCTAAGCATTAAAGATTGGTATTTAGCAAATAGTTCTTCATTAACTATGCGAAGTTCATCCATTGTTACCTCGGTGTTATCCGTATCGGAATCACTCTCATCCGAGAGTGGGTCTTCAAGTGCCATGAAGCACATGTGGGTGATCTCACCCGTCTCATCATCGGAATCGCTTGATGAGTCATCACTTGAGTCATCAAAGGTACCGACGAGTCCTTTCTTCTTGTCTTTCTTGTTCTTGTTGGACTTGTGGTACTTTGGTGCCTTCCACTTTTCTTTGTTGTTTAGCATTGGGCAATCCATCTTGATGTGCCCTGGCTTATTACACTTATAACAAAGAGAGGAAGTAGCGTTAGTAGACTCAAAACATTTGTTGGAGGGAAATTTACATTTGCGGAAGAAGCGTTGGAACTTCTTCGCCATTTGGGCCATTTCACCAAAATCCATCTCGTTCTCGGATTCATCACTTTCGGAGGATGACGAATTGGCGTTGAACGCCAAAGCTTTCTTCTTGGCCTCTGAGGGATTCATCATGGCTCGAATCTTCAATCGGTTATCTCGTCTTACTTCGTAAGACATAAGAGTCCCGATGAGATTCACCACGGTGTAGTTCTTCAAGTCATTGACCTCCTCAATGGCGATTGCTCGTCTTTCCCATTTGGAGGTCATCCCCATGATAATCTTCCTTACCTTTTCAGGATCGGTGTAGATTTGGCCAAGGGCTTCCAATTCGTTTGTGATGTCGGTAAAGCGTCCGTACATCGACGTAATGCTCTCATTTTCCTGCATGTGAAACAAGTCGAAGTTTTGCACGGCAATATATAACTTTGAAAGCTTTACCTTATTCGTTCCCACGTGGATAAAGATGAGATGGTTCCAAATTTGATATGCACTCTTACATATACATATCTTGTTGAACTCATTCGGGTCCAACGCACAATGAAGAGCGTTCATTACTTTAGCGTTGTTGACTTCGGCGGACTTCTCGGAAGTCGTCCATTTTTCGAAATCATCTTCGGAGGGCTCGACTTACTCCTTGTGGAGAGTTCTCCAAAGGGAAGCACTCCTAAGGAATGTCTCCATCCTACACTTCCAATTACCAAAGTTAGTACCATTGAAACGTGGAGGACGTATCGTAGATTGACCTTCGAAAAGTGTGGACGCTCCATCACGGTCGTGATTGTTGTACGTAGGCGGAGGAGGAACGTTGTTGTTCTTGGATGCCATAGTTAAAACCTTGCGCTCTGATACCAATTGTAAGGACCCTGTCTATGGGGAAAACACTAGAAGTGGGGGTTGAATAGTGTTTATGCAAATTTAAAAGGAATTTACGCCAAATAAAATGCAATCCAGCAAATAGTGCGGAATAGAAAAACAACCCAAAGAGAAACACAGGCAAACACAGTTATGTTTCAAGGGTTCGGATTACCCAAGTCAACTCCCGACTTGTTCCCGGTAATCCTACTTCCCTACCACCAGAATACCACCGGATACTCAAGTTAGAACCCTAACTTGAGGTTTCCTTAAAATCCACTTGTAGCAACCATACAAGTGCAATCAAATACAATCGATGTCCTTGACTCCCACAACCAGGGAGCAAGCAAAAACCACTCTCACAACCGAGAGCACAATTCAAATAAAGAAGTTATGAAATCTGAAAGCAACACTTACAATCACCTATGCCTTGAAGTAGAACTTGAAGGAGAAGTGTGATATGTGTTGAAGAACTCTCTTGGAAGAGAGGAGAAAAGCCCTTTCTCTTGACTGAACCAAATGCCTAGAAGATCAATCTTTGGTTCTAGGTTGGAGAGCAGGAGAACAAGATTTGGAAATACTTAGGGCTTTGGATTTGAAATCTTTAATCTTTGGAAATGAAAGCTTCAAGGATTTTGCAATGAATGAGTAACCTTCCAATGGAACAGTAGAAGCTCTATTTATAGCTTTCTCCAATCCACAAAACAGTTTAGGCAAAAACCCAATCGAAATCCGTGAGAAAAATCTCAACGGATATAATCTGAACTCGTGACAGTCGACTGTTGAACAATCCACAGTCAACTGTTGCACAGTCAGTAAGGGTAGTTGAGAATTCATAACTGTAACTTACCACATGGACAGTCGACTGATGAAGCCAAGACAGTCATCTGTAAAACCAACAGGCGACTGTACATTCTTCGACAGGCGACTGGCCGAGAGAAGAGTAAGTTAGATAAAATACTGGAGATCTCACAAGATACAGGACAGACGACTGATGCAAGGAACACAGTCGACTGTCAATTAGAACAGGCGACTGTATATCCTTAAACAGATGACTTTCACAGACAGGAGAAATTTCCAGAGAGCCGAGTCAAAGAATAGACTTACAGACAGGTGACTGTGGTAGCATAGACAGTCGTCTGATCTAATAGACAGTCAACTGTATATACAGCATAAGTCGACTGGCCGTAGAAATCGGATCAAACAGATTTTGGGCAAGGAGAGACAGGCGACTGATGAACCATTCACAGTCGACTGTCGCTAAAACAGTCACCTGATAAACGTTCAACAGTAGACTGTGCGAGATAATCAGAGAGGGCCCAAAAAATGCATTGTAATAGTCTGTGCATAACAGGCGACTGTAGAACAAAACACAGTCGACTGTTTTTGAGACATGCGACTGTAAACTGTTAAGCAGTCGGCTGTTATGAACAATCCTAGCACAAACAAAAGAGAATTTAATTGGGATCAAAGGACAAAGGTCTAGAGATGTCCTTTGACCGAATGAAGATGTGTGTGAGTGCTCCATCATAGTTCTACTTCTAAGCTACATACTTGAAGAGATAAAAGAAAAATTACATTGACGAATAATCTCTTCTTTCCATCGTATGCGCTTGAAGTCTTTATGGAGCTTCAATCATCAATTTACGTTCATCCAATTCAGATCATTTGCCTTCAATCACGTTTGTGAGTCATCCATTGCTAGTTGATCTTCATAGTAAGCTTAGGCAATGGATTAACTGCAAAATAGGGGATTAATCACAAGTATTTATGTTTGCTCATCATTAACACCAAGTAGGGAGAAGTCCAATACTTAACAATGTGTATCTTGCAAAAGGTGCAATGAGTCATCGAAATCCAAATCATAATAAACATCATACACGGGAGGGGAATCAAATGTAAAGGGCGAGGGAGTGAAGAGATCTCCCTGAAGGGGAGCAGTAAGCTTTGGTGGGTGGTCCTCAGAGTCAGTGGAAGGACGAGGTGGCTGCAGAAGCTAGGAGAGTGATACTCGGTATCCTCATGAATGGATGTGTCCTCGTCCCGATGCATAACCTCCTCGGTGAAAGTCTCTGGCTCCGCATGCAATATGTAAAATAAATATAGCTCGGCCACCTCGTGATGCACTGCTTCGGCCTCCTCCTCAGGTTCCTCTGGTATGGAAAGTGAATTTCATCTTCTCCTTTTTACGCCTATGTATTCGTTTCGGTCCTGGAAATCAAGGCACCTGATTGCATGGCTTGGCCCTCTCAATAATAGGTGCATGTGGCTCTATGGGCTCCTGTGTATCGACCACGGTATAAAAGTGGGTCTTGTGCCCCTCAACTAGAGCGCAGACTCCATCATCAATTGTGCCTATAGAAGGAATACGATGAGTAACAAACATTTGAAATCCAAGCTCAAAAGGGTCACCTGCGTTATCGTTAATGGACCGGTGCATCAAACTATGTCCACGATGATTCTCAATAAGTCCATATATATGTGTCCTCCTCTGACAGCTCAGATGTCTCTATTTGTGGAGTGTTAATGGTGTAAAGGTGGATATGATCACCTTCAAGTGAAGCATACAATCCATCTATGATAGTACCTGCATCAGAGACATTAGCCATAACAAACTCGATGAATGCTTGGTCGGATGGTTTAGCTACCGTAACGGTTAGCGAACCGGTAGATCGAGCATCATCTATCATTTGCTCCAAGGTTGCTGCCAACCGCAGATCACTGAACTTTCCCACTTGCGTCCTCTTAATAAACTCATGTGAGGGTCCATTTAGTCTTCTAGCAAAGATATCAAATAGTCTGGAACCATCCCACTTATGGTTTGACTCCGTATGGAACATCCCTAACATTCTTTCGAACTTGTGCAGCTCGCTGAAGGACTCTCCATCAGCCTGATAGAATGTAACGAGGTATATATAGGACCATATTGAACTCGATCGCATCTTTGAAAGTACCATCGCTGCATTAACTGTACCTGATCAAGAAAAATAGACAGCCTGGAAAAGACGTCAATGGTACAAAGAGAGATAAAGATAATAATAATAACATGTGGTGGGGAAAAATCTCTCGGTTTTTTAAATGTTTTAAATTTTTTAAATTTTGTTATATGTTTATTACGCAATTTAATCAATCTAATCGTGTTAAATAGATAATATGGCAAAACGCCTACCCGGCAATGGCGCCATAAACTTGATTGGCCTGGAATCAACTTCGAAACGATGTCGTTTACCGCAAGCGCACGGTATAGTGGCAAGTGGGTATCGAACACGGGGAAGCGGTGCTATACTACCTATCTACTCCAAGGTTGATTTAGAATTGCGGGTTTATTGGTGGATGTGGAATGTGGACGGTCGTAATGGTGATGGATGCGAAGGTTGTGACACTCAACGTCGCAAGCAAGGAGTTCCACATAAAGAAAGAAAGAAATAAAATACAAAAAGTTAGGGCTTAGGAGTCGCCACTAGGAACGTCGGATGTCGACGCTAGGCTAGGATTCTTACGTTGCGTTGGTTTTATTGGAGATTTGTAGCATCTAGAAAGTGAATTCATGCGTCTGGACATCATGAATTTAACGTATCACAATAACCCCGCTCTCGCGATAGGCGCATACGATATGTGCATTAAGGATCTACAAAGTTCTCACCACTCTCGTAGTTCGAATGCTCTCAACTCGTACCACTCTCGTGGGTTAGAACTTCGAGGTATTTTGGTGGCTCTTATTGACGCAATGGCGATAGCCGTCAATTAGTTATATAGTTCATCGGTGGATCCCCTCAAGGCACGAGCCGGACGTGGTCACGTGCCTCGGTTGAATCCACTAACTCCCTAATTAAATCCGTAGGGTACTCCTTAAGATAATCGATTTCACCGACCGTGGGCACGATCTCAGTACGAGTTCTCCTAGGGATTTTGCTAGATCAACCAAAATACAACCCTATTTATATCCAACGCATCATAAAAATCCCATCGTTGCGTCTAAATCCTAAGATCCATGGGCTAATCCCTTAGCCCTAGAAGAGACTACTCAAACATAGCAACATCAATAGATAATAGAACACACAAAGATTTCAGTGCATGCATCAAAGGGATAAACAGTTAGAAATCACAAAGAACTAGAATTAAAAAGGCAAAAGTACTTATCTTCATACAAATGAGGGCCTAGGACATAGCCAAACTCCCCAAAAGATCGTCTCCAAAAAAGCCTAAAAAGATCTAAAAACCTCCTCTCTAAAAATCTCTCTCTGGAGTCTCCCCAAAAAATCCCCTAGCAGCTGCCAAAAAAAATCCCCTGGAAACCCTCGGCAAAAAGCCCCAGAATCCGGGTGCAGCTCAAAATCTGTGCCCACTGTGACTCGGTCCGAGCAATAGGCTGCTCGGTCGAGTATGTCAGGTGTCTGATCCATCACCCAAAACGTCGCTCTGTCTGTTCGGACTGAGTAGAGTCTACTCGATCCGAGTTGGTAGCTGCTCGGTCGAGTAATAGGCTGCTTGGTCAAGTACGTCAGGATGTCGTGCTTCTTCGAAATATGTCGCTCTACCTACACAGCCCGAGCAGGCACTGCTTGGTCGAGTAGGAGGCTGCTCGGTCCGAGTAAGTGGTTGCTCGGTCGAGTAGTGGTCGAACGGCAGCAATTTCACGGTGAGCAGTCAACTGCTCGATCGAGCGTTCGACTGTTCAGTATATAGGAGGTAAAAAACACGTTTCAGCAGATTTTGCACACTACTCAGTCGAGTAGTGCACTGCTCGGACCGAATAGTGCACTGCTCAGTCGAGTAGGCTACTGAGAACAGTTTCATCACTGCAGCATCATCTAGTAGAAATTCCCTAGGGCTCATCCAATGTGCGATTGGTGCTTTCTTGGCAGCATTGGAACCTTCTTGAAGTCTACTATCTGGAAGAAATATCAGAAAATTAGTGAAAAATCCCAGGTGATAGAAGATTTAGAAATAGTGCACGGTTGTCCTATTTCCAGCACTTCGGGTCGTTGATTCCTTCGCCGCATCATAGTTCGATCGAGCGACCTTCTCTCTTGCCCCTTCCTTACTCTAGTATTCTTCTTTGGCACCTCGAGCATGTCATCATGAGTCTCATTGGTGCTCTCACATCGCCGATCATCTTATTGACTCCAAATTGCTCCAATATCGTCCAAATTCCTGAAATGGAGATAAACGCTTCGAAAGTCATATTATTCCAAATAATAGCATAAAGCATATGAAATATGTAATTGAGCAATCACTTTGACGTGTAATCTTATAGATAAAATGTGGAATATAATGACACATCACTTGGCCGAGTGACTTGTCGCTCGGTCGAGCGACTAGCCCGCTAGCCCGAGCGACTAGCCCGCTCGCTCGAGTTAACTGTTAGAGGAGCCCAACAAATGCAAGGCGACGGCTCTGCAAAATTAGAGCTTCCTTACGCTCGACCAAGCGACTCAAGTCACTTGCCCGATCGGCCATTCTCAAACGCTAAGGTGGAGCCTAAGGGATCGCTACAAGAGGCATCGCTTGGCCGAGTGAGCACTGTGCTCGGCCGAGCTGTAGCTCAGCATACTCCAAATTTACTTGAATTAATGGGTTTCTGGTGGGTTTTCTTGTAAAACTCGAACCCAAACAGTTTCGTATAAATAATGAACAACTTTTAGAGTATGTTAGGCTTTATTTTTCTGTAGCAAAACACTTAGAGCTATTTTGGGAGCTCTCTTGTGGTAATTTCTTTATAACTATTTACTTGTTTATGGTTGGATTTGTTTGATTTCTTTTACATTTCTCTTATTTATCTTGCTCTCCCAATTAAAACTGATTTGAAGCAATTTGACCGGTTAGATATGTCTATCTCTATTGCTATCATATTTAGAGCTTTTACCATGCTAGAGTAGTGGATTTCTACGGCTTAGGGAGGATCCCTAAGAGCTTAGAGATTAGATGATAAGTTAGACCTCTGTTGGACAAATCTAGGGTCTCCCTATGGTGGTTTGAACAAGGGTTTTGGGAAATTAGCCTTAGGATTGGAGGACCGCGAAAGAGACTCCATACCCTAGGGAGAATCCCCACAACTCTGATTTGGGATAAGTGGTTGTTTTTCGATAATCGCGCTCATTAGGGTGACCCGAGAGCCGGGGGGTGATTACTAAACCCCAATCTGCTAACTGGTGACTACGAAAGTAGCCTGACCATTAGAATTAACCATAGGATGGTGTTGCATTATGTATAGTTCGTCAGTGCCTACGGATTGCGAGACAGGACCCAAGTGTCTAGCGTAATGCACACATTCCTACATGAGGCAAACAGTGAAAGCACGGCTTCGTGAAGGGATACATTAGACGAGCATGACGACAAGAGTCTAATGCCCGTTCGCATCTTCGGATGTGGCACTCCTACCCTAATCCATCATCTGACAGAGGATCAATTAACTCGTAATTTATTACCAAAGGTCCTAGCATGGAATCTCAAAAGCCCTAGACGTTTAATATTTAGTCAATTCCACTTCCCTTAACCAACCAACCAAATCACATATGACAACCCCGACTACACTTTCACCTCCTTCCACAAAAAGTTAAGTGTTAGACGAACGCCTCTCTAGAGTTCGACATTCTATACATACTATAACGCACCGTCCACTTGAGGTGTTCTCGTCCGTGCATAACAGACGAGGAACAAGTTTTGGCGCCGTTGATGGGGAGGCGACGTTTCACTTTAGCTTTTGGTTGGATAGTGTTGGTTTCATCCACACTTGACACCGTACCACTTCTTTTCATTTTTTCTTTTTGTTCTCTTATTGCTATCTTTTCTCCTTTTTGCGAACAAGTTCCTCAATTTTCTTGAGTGCTTCTTCTCTGCGTGCTAACATCCCTCCTCAGATTACCCATGTTTGAATGTCTTACACTCAGAGGACTCCAATGTACCAGTAGGTCATCCTTACCTAGAACCCATATTGGAGAGAGCATCCTCAATATGCATTAGACAGGATGTTGGACTATGTGAGATCTAATGGCTCTTTAGTCGTCAAAGCCATTCGCGAAGCCAAATTTGAAGTCCTGAACTACATCGCGGAAAAAGTCAACTCAGGTGCTCTCGAGATTGATGTATACGTTAGCGTCGAAGGGGACACACTGTCATTCTGCATCAGGGATAACCCACATGCCAACTCCTGCGAAACACTAAACGAGGTATCTCTTCTAACTACTTTGAATAACATTATGGTCATGCCAGGTGCATCGGGCTAGTATTCATCTCGTCAGCAGATCCATTCGCACTGGACCTTTCAGAGTTCATGAAGAAATATTACGCTGATGCAAATAACATCCCGAAAGGGATCTGGGTATGAATTTATGCTCATGGCATGTATTTCTTCCCCTCCATGCTGATGCAAACAATGTCCCAGAAGGGATCCGCGTATGAATTGATGCTCATGGCATGTATTTCCTCCCCTCCGATGTCCCATTCAAAGAGGTATTTGCACGACTTGTCTTAGAGGGACGAATAAACCCCGATATAGAAGTCCCCTAGAGACTGACGATTCCAAGAAGATGATTCGACCACGGTACCTAACGGGCTTTAGGACAATTTCTAAAGAGGTGAGTGGTCAGACGACGATGCCCCATATTGACAAGCAAGCCATGGGGGGTCCTGAGAACTGCGAAGGCCAAGAGGCAGAACCTGATGATATCTTTTATAAGACACACTCATCGTCCATCTTAGACTCAAGATATGACACATCATCAGATGGCTATGTTCCAGATGTACCGACAACTGAGGAAGAGGCATTCCAGTCGAAGGCGAGCATGGCAGGGGGTACATCACCCCCTAAGGTAGAACTTAAACCCATTTTTGCCGATCTTAAATATGCATTTTTGGGTGATAGTCACACGTATCCCATTATAGTCAACGCTTCCCTCACCAAACCCTAACTCGAGGATCTTCTAAGGGTCCTCAAGGATCATATAGATGTTATATGATATAGTATCACCGACCTGAAAGGTATTAGCCCTGGGCTATATGAGCGTAGGATCCACCTCGAAGATAGAAACACAACCTCCATAGAACATCAAAGGCGCTTAAACCCTAACATGAAAGAGGTTGTTAAGAAGGAGGTTCTGAAACTTCTCGACGCCGACATTATTTATCCCATCTCTGATAGCAAGTGGGTCAGTCATATCCAATTCGTTCCTAAGAAGGGAGGCATGACCATCATAAGAAATGAAATAATGAATTGATACTAACTAGGATCATCACGAGTTGGCAAATGTGTATAAACTATAGAAAACTTAACAATGCCACCCGAAAGGACCACTTCCCCCTTCCATTCATCGACCAGATGCTTGGGCGTCTTGCCAATCATAATTATTTTTGTTTTCTTGACGGAAACTCGGGGTTTTTCCAAATCCCGTTGCATACGGAGGACCAAGAGAATACGGCTTTCACATGGACGTCTGGCACCTTTGTATATCGAAGGATGCCTTTTAACTTATGTAATGCACCCGAAACCTTCCAAAGGTGACTGACCTCTATCTTCTCGGATATTATCGAAGATATTATGGAGGTCTTCATGGATGACTTCTCGGTGTATGTCACAGAGTTCGATTCTTTTCTAAGGAATTTGGTCAAGGTACTAAAGCGATGTCGTGAGAACAACCTCACTCTGAACTGTGAAAAGTGTCATTTTATGGTAACTGAGGGAGTTGTCTTAGGGCATGTCATTTCCTCTAAGGGGATACAAGTCAATAAGGCTAACATCGAAGTTATCAAGGAATTTCCCCCACCGACCAATCTTAAGGGAATCCATGGTTTTCTTAGGCATGATGGGTTCTACCGTCGTTTTATTAAAGATTTTTTTTTAAAATTGCACGCCCCTCACTAAATTAATTGCAAAGGACAAGCCGCTTTTTTTCTGACGCGTGTTTTGGAGCTTTTGACAGATTAAAAGAGGCTCTTATTTCTGCTCCAGTTATTCAGCCAACAGATTGGAACATGCCATTTGAGCTGATGTGTGATACGAGTGATCAAGCAGTGGGAGATGTATTAGGCCAGAGGAAGGATGGGAAGCTGCACGCAATCTACTATGCTTGCAAAACACTGGATAAGGCCCAGAGAAACTACACCACTGCTGCAAAGGAGTTGCTAGCGGTGGTATACTTTATTAAGAAATTCCGAAAGTATCTCCTGGGGTCGAAAGTCATAATTCACACGGACCACGAAAGCAAACCTCGATTGATAAGGTGGATACTTCTCCTTCAGGAGTTTGACATGTAGATCAAGGACAAGAAGGGTGCAGAGAATGTAGTGGCCGATCATTTATATCGGCTCACGCGTAAGGACAAGGACGGTAGTTTACCTATTGATGTGTCCTTCGACGGGGAGCAGCTTAGTACAGCAGATTCCATCGATGCACCATGGTACAACGAAATTGTAATTTTTTGGTGAGTGGGATCTTACCCCATGGAATGACACTTATCAGAGAAGGAATTTTTTAAGCGATGCCAAACATTACTTCTTGGACGATCTGCATCTCTATAAATCATGCCCAAATGGAATCATTAGGCGGTGCATCCCCAAGGAAGAGATCGCTTCTACCATCTCTTATTACCATGACCAACCATGTGGACGCCAAGCAACAGTTATGAAGACCATGATGAAGATACTGCAATGTGGGTTCCAATGGACAACACTTTTCAAGGACACTCATGACTATATCGAGGGATGTGATAGGTGCTAGAGGACCGGAAATATTACAAGGAGGGATACGATGCCCCTTAAGAAATCCTGAAGATTGAACTATTTGACTACTGAGGGATCGATTTCATAGGCCGATTTCCGACAAGTTGCGGGAATATATACATCTTAGTGGCGGTGGATTATTTATTCAAATGGGTAGAAGCTATAGCTACCCCAAACGAAAGATGCTTGTGTCGTCGCGAATATCATCTTCCCCTATTTCGGGGTACCAAGGACGGTCATACGCGATGGTGGAAGTGATTTCATCGAAAGCAAGTTTGAGGCCTTACTCAAGAAGTACAGAGTATATCATAAAGTTTGACTCGCCTATCATCCTCAGACACGTGGACAAGTATAGATCTCCAAAAGGGAGATAAAGACCATCCTCGAGAAGAAGTTAGCTCATCATGAAAGGATTGGTCCCAGAAGCCAAACATGTGCTATGGGTATACCACACGGTGTTTAAAACTCCCATTTGGACAACCCCTTACAAGCTAGTCTATGGGAAGACATGACACCTACCGTATGAACGGGAGCATTGGGTTTTTTGGGCTATCAAGAAACTCACTTACGACTACAAAAATGCAGGACTATGTCGCCTTCTGGACATCAATGAGTTAGAAGAAATTAGGAGAGACACCTACGAAAATGCCAAAATTTACAAGGAAAGACTAAAATTTAACATGACAAGTTAATCATGGTAAAGCTTTCGACGTAGGAGATCAAGTACTCATCTCAACTCCAGACTGCGAATCTTTCCATGGAAGTTAAAGTCCCGGTGGTATAGCCCATTTTAAATACTTCGTATATTCTCGAGCAGTGTAGTAAAGATTGAGGGAGGCCAGAACGGACCATTCAAGGTCAACAGGCAAAGGTTAAAGCCCTACACGGCCGGCGATCCAATTGGCGGGAGAGGATCTCTCGCTCTCGCCAATTACTCTCCTGATTGACTCCATTCTAGGATGGGGGGTTGTCGCACCAATCCGGTACTTCCATTATAATTCTATTTATATTTTACCTCACCCAACCTTGTAAGTGGTGGTGCTATCTGATTTATAGCTTCTTGTTGTTGCAGAGATTCCCCCTCATTTTTGTGCTCATCTGTCATTTCGGGGCCCGGCTTAGTTTAGCTTGGAGAAGTCACATTTTGGCATCCATTTTGTTGTCCTTAGTGTCCATTTTGTGCATATTGCATATCAACAGTGTCATCATCATCATCATTTGCATTTCTCTCTCTCTGTGTGTGTATATATATATGTATCTTGTACATATGCATATGCATATGCATTTCTTTTCTTTTCACCCCACCCCTCCCACCCTCAGCACCATTCTCTATCTCTACGCACGTGTTCTCAACAGTGAGACACTACTGCTTTTAGCTTGGGGGATGAACGCTATTGCTTTTTACTTATTCTTTTCCCAATTCCCTTTTTAGTTCCACTTCCGCCCCATTTTTCTCCTTTTTTATCATCATTCTTATTTTCTCTTTTCTTGTTTGTTCGCATGCATGTTTTTCATTTCTTTCTCTTTCTCTTTTGTTAGACTAAAGATGATTATCTTATGATTGCACAATAAGCTGTGCACACTCAACTTATCTGCTTTACACACTCACGTCGGATTCGTCATAGTTTATTGCGCGTTATCGCAGAAATATATAGAATGGATTATGATTTTTGAACTCCATGCTTACATGAGTTAAAGATATTCCTTGATTAGGATGTTTTTTAAATATGCTTTTCCATTCTTTAAATTCATATTCTCCACAACGAGTATTCTCGAAACACTAAGCTTAAAAATGCATGATTGATTGAAAATTGAGTGAAAATTGCATGATTGTGTGAAAATGTCTATTTTTAAAATTGATGGTTGTTCAATTGGTTTGGATAACCCACGACACTTAAGTAGCGTCCGCTATATATTCTGACTCCGAGCCATGTCCCAGTTCTATGCTTTTAATTTTTTGTATATAGCCAATTGCGATCTTTGATCGTGCTTTGTATTCCATCGCGTTCACGTGAGTTTGCATAAATCCCAAAAAACTGGAAAAATCAAAAAGAAAAGAATATTACATACAAATAATAGGCCCGAGGGGTTCTTCGTAACCTGATGCCCTAAGACCGTCTGGTCTGGGATGCATATGTCGCCTCTTATCTATATTGAGTTATCTCATGTATATAAGAAAATAAAAGTTTGTATATATAAAGAAAATTGTATAGCCAAAAACAACTGTATAAAGAAAAAAATCCCACATCTTTATCTCACCGTCTTTATAGAGTAGGGACCTTGCAAGGTTGATTATTTCTAAGGATTATGAAAGAGTTTAGTGTGGTAATTTCTGGATTGAATTGAACTTACCATCCTCATTTATGAAAATTAATTGAAATCATCTTCCATGTTTGAATTAATTGATCACGATACTATTTGCTGCTTAGAGAATGAGTTGTGGAGATTTAGGCTCGTATTATGGACTCTGTATATAAATTGCATGCAATAATAGGAATCTCCATGTAACTTCATATCATATATTTGAGTTCATGTCATTCATTTTAAAATACATTCTATGTTTATTCTTTGCTAAACTTGATGAATTCTCATGAGTAGTGCGTTTTTAAATTACAAAATTGAAGTGTTGTATGCTATGAGATGAGGAAATGATGTAATCGCTTTTCTTATTTTTCGAATTCTTTTTTCACTTCGTTGTTTTTACCCTCCGGTGAACTTCTTATACGTCTTCCTCGAGGACGAGTAAGTGGTAAACTTGAGGGATTTTGTTGTATCTATATTTTCCATGTTTTTACAAGGCAATCCCATATCGTTTCGATTGCTCGAATCCAAATTTCGTATTATATCGCTCTTTTCTCGATATTCTTGATCCTATCGATGTTTTATGTGTTTTCAGGGAATTCAGCACGATTCAGAGCGACACGGGGTTCTGGACACAACATTGATGCTGAAGCTCACCTCGCCTCGCCACAACGACCCAGGGGGGCCATAGAAGCGAAGAAGAGAAGTAGAAGAGGAGAGAATTAAAGAAGAGGAGAACGAAGAAGATGAGTAGAAGAGTAGGAGATTCATGCGAGATCGCTCGGCCGAGTGCAAGATGCGCTCGACCGAGCTGTGACACCAAGTTGAGCAGACAACTTCTTTCGAGAGGGTGCTCGGTCGAGCAACATGATCGCTCAGCCAAACAACCAGCTTGCTCGCCCGAGCCAACTGTCAGAGGAGCCCAACAAATGCAAGGCGATGGCTCTGTAAAATTAGAGCTTCCTTGCGCTCAACCGAGAGACACGACGCTCGGGGAAGCGACTCAAGTCGCTTGCCCGAGCGGCCCTTCTCAAACGCCAAGGCAGAGCCTAAGGGATGCTACACAAGGCTCTGCTCGGTCGAGCAAGCAATGTGCTCGAACAAGCGGTAGGTCGGCAGACTCCAAATCATTGGATACAACATGTTGTTGCATACAACAATCGATGACTTCATATTTGATGATAACAAACGTGTGTGAACGATTTAATGTGTGTGCTAAGTTTTTTCAGGAATGGCACCCTTGCAAATACTCAAAGAGAGAATGGCCAAATGTGATGGAGGAATTACCATACACACTTCAAGT
This sequence comes from Scilla litardierei, assembly GCA_030789695.1. Taxonomy (NCBI): domain Eukaryota; kingdom Viridiplantae; phylum Streptophyta; class Magnoliopsida; order Asparagales; family Asparagaceae; genus Scilla; species Scilla litardierei. Next base: position 55,504,090 of record CM061132.1, read on the forward strand.
GGACTAAGTCAAAGATGGAGAATATGGCTATGAAAATTGAACTAAGTCGAAGATGAGAAGATAAGGAGAAAATCAATTCAAATCCATATTTGAATTGATTCAAATCAATTAGTGCAACATTCAAATCCTAATACCATGCAAATTGAAGAATTGGTCAAAGATGGAGAGATATGGAGAATCTCATGTAAATCAAAGGTGTTTAAATGAGATCCAATTCAAATCATATAGCTACCCAAATTGAATTCCATAGAAATCCATATCCAAACTCCATATCCAAAAAGATTCATTCAAATCCTAATCAAGTTAGGATTCCTTCCTATCTCCATCAATTATGGGATTATAATTGATTCTATCATATCCCATACTCAACTATATAAACTCATATTCAAAGAGACATTTTAAGAGCGAGGAAACCAAAGAAATTTGGCCACAACCCTATAGAAAAGATTCATGGCCGCAACTTTGTAAGGAGCTCAATGGATGAAGCTAAAAAGTGCTTAACTTTCTCCATAGAGCTCGGATCAACGAACCATTTGGGCCAGGACGATCACAACTCAGTACTCGACAACATGGTGATATTTTTCTGATTTTAATCTCTGTATTATATTAGTGGTATTTATTTTACCATGAGTTGTATTCTGAATAGCTACATATATTTCATCAAGCTCCAAGATCACATTGCCAAAGCTACCTTGCACAACTCCATAACCAAGCCCATCAACATTGTGCAACATAGGAGGGAGTGATCGCTCCAAAATGCAACCCAAGAGCACAACCTAGTATGGCGAAAATACACGGAGATAAATCACCGACAACGGCGCCAAAAACTTGATCGCGCCCGGGCGTACACCCTAAAGAGCGACCGTGTAGTTTTACCGCAAGCGCACGGTGTAGCGGCGAGCGGGTATCGAACACAAGGAGGACGTATGACAGTGCCTTCTACGAACAACCTGGCTATAGGGACAGAAAAGTAGGAAATTGCCTTTCGGCGATGTTGTCACAATCGTCAAGTAATGTATAGAGATATAAAATCAAATAAAGACGCCTAGGGAATAGGGAATCCCCGCTACTCACCGTATCTCGTCGTTGTGATTCATCGGTTTCACAATTGCTAGGGTAGAATTTCGGGTGAACTAGTTACAACTGAATGTAAAACCTAGCTCACGCTCTCGCGCTGTTGTCGGTCTATAGCAAACCTAGGTTCGGGTCCAATCTCTTGCAAACCCTAGCCTAGGCAAGCTAGCATTAGGATCAACATCATTGTTCTATCGCATCCCGAGCCCATTCTCGTGCAAACTCGGGCTACAACCTAGGTTGGGATAGTTCCTACCCGTCCAATTTCTTGCAAACGGGTATCGGTATAGGATTGCAACCGAGAACCCTAGTATCGGTCCAATCTCTTGCAAACCGGTACTACGGAAACTCAATTTCAACCCAATTCGGATTTCTAGGGTTTCCTATCGAATTGGGATCCAATCTCTTGTAAATCCCAATCGATATGAACTCCTAGCTATCCGTGTTATATCAATCCCAAACTAACCCTAATAGCAATTCTAGCAATAGTTCTACCAAATCATCACAAATCGGAAATTGGGCTCGTAGGGTTCATCCCCACGCCCTAAGACGTTACGACTACTCACAAATAATATTGTAAATGGAAGAACAATCAATTGAAATAGCAATAGAATTCATGGCAATACAAAAATTAGCAATAAAAATAGGATTTTTAATAGAGAGGGAGACAAACCAATGTAGCTTTCCAAGAATCCAACAAAATAGCACTTTTCTCTCCTCTCCAATCACAAGAATTAAACTCTAAAAAGTCTAATCTCAAAAGGCTGCCAAAAGCAATAAAAAAGCTCTCTAAACTAAGCTAGAATCTGGGGTTAAATACCCCCCAAATCTGCCCAGAAATTCATGACCAAACTGCCCCTGCGCCTCCTCAAAATCGTGTTTTTCGCTACAGGCGCTCGGCTCACTCGACCGAGTGGACAAAGTCGCTCGGCCGAGTAAGAGACCCTGAGAATTTCCAGTAAGTCTGGGGTCTTGGGGGTCGTCACTTCGGGCGTCACTCGGCCGAGTGAGTTGTCGTCACTCGGCTGATGGGCTATCTTCACTCGGGTGGACAGGATACTCCACTCGGGCGGACGGCAATTGCCACTCGGCCGAGTCGGGCTTCTGATGCTCAGACTGACGAAAAACAGTAAGTCGGGACTTTTTGATGGGCGTCGTCTGAGTGCTACTCGGGCGGACGGGATACATCACTCGGCCGAGTCGGCTTCTGATGTTCGACCGAGTGCACGCTTGGAGTGTGACCGATCTGGCCGGCCGATCGAGGTCTCGTTGGTCGGCCGAGTGACTCCTTCACTCAGCCGAGTGAGATGCTGAAGATGCCCAAATTACGTATTTTTGCCTCCTCGTCGCTCCTACGACGTTCTTTCTTCTTCCGCTCCTCTCCAATCTTAAAATACCCCTCAGGGAAGTCGTCGGTGACCCTCTGGAGTAGGTGTATCTCGGAATCCCTCCAAATCGCTCCAAATCTCCTGAAATACGACACAAACAACAAATCGTGAAAAGTATCGCAATATTGTCGATAAACCGTGAAAAACATGATTTGAGCGATCTAAATGGCATGCAAACATGCGGCAAAAAAGGTGTAAAATATGGAGTGATCAAAATCCCACAAGCTTATCTCTTACTCGACCTCGAGGAAGATAAGTAAAAGGCGAACCCGGTGAATTTAGAAAATGAAAACGACGGAAAAAACGTAAAACGAAGAAGAAAGAAGAAAGCGAAGAGGGAAGCTGCTAGATCATTTTTCTCAGGACTTGGGTTTTGCTTACTCATATAGCATGCACCGAATGTAAAACACATGTCAAAGACTTTTATTTCGATATCATAGTATAATAATGCAAACAGAGAAAGAAAACCCAAGAATATTGATATAGCATGAAAAATGGAATAATTATAAGATTAACATCGTCTCAATCATTTAAAGCGGTATATAATATCGCAGATCACACACTTTTCAATTGAATGCTTTCTATGAGGAGTATAAGAATATCATGCAATAGAATAGAAAGAATAGAAAAGCGTGGATTTCATGAAATGAATGCTAGGCGTAGATTTCTGGATTTCGTGAGGCTAAAACAATCTCACCGAGTATAGAATATTACTTAGCCTAGGTTGTCATGCACCGTCAGGTAGTCTCTCTCACACACATCATTGGATTCTATCCCCCAAGCTTATCTATAAGCGTGGTGGCATATACAAAACTATATTTACATCTCCACTTTTATGAAGCTCCGAAAGTCAAGAGAGAAATAAAAATAAAAATAAAAACAAAAAGAGGGAAGAAAGAGAGAGTATATGAGATGAGATCGTTTATCGAGGTTCTTTTCTCTTTTCTTTTCTTTTTCTCAAATCTTTTTCTTTTCTTTTCTTTCTTTTCTCTTTTTTATAGCATATATACCAAAAATGATCCCAAATCAAAAGAGAGAAGGATATACAAGAATTTTTCTTTTTCTTTTTGGTTTTGGGAAATTTGGAGCAAGGGATTTAGTAACGGGGAAAATGCCAAATACTAGAATCGCTAAGGGGAGATTCACAAATGATTTTAAAATAGAGAATTAATGTTCAAGATATGTGGAGAAAGAAATAAATATGTCTCTCAGTTCACTCTATAAGACGTGCACGACAACTTCAGCAGGGTAATTTAATCTACTCGGTTTCGATCATAAAAAAGCGAACTAATCCAGATTTATCATAGCTAACATCATTCAATCATCCTGAAGTGAAGTGTACAAGTCATGCAAATAGAAGTGATATAGGAAAAGAAAATGGTACTCCAGATATAAGAATGCAATGCGTGAATCTTGGTGTGTTTTCTACGATAGCATACATATGAATATTCAGACTCAGCTAATAATAGAATTTCATCCATTTTCATACGGAAAAAGTGTGGGTTACTATCTCTAAATGCAAGGCAGATCATAGCATATGATATCAGAAATAAAAGCTAAGACATGACAAGTATAGCATGCATATAGAGAAAGCTAACTCCACGTCATCATCATCACAGAAAAATCATCTCTAGCATGAGATGAAAGAAATAAAGATAAAAAAGGGAAAAATAAAACTATTTACAATGCGGCACGCGAAGAAAATAAGAAAAACGTGATGCATGGTAAAAAAAAGAAAAAGTGATGAAAGTGAGTGTAAATGCGGAAAATGGCGTGAACAAACTAAAAATAAAGGTGGTAAATCGAAAAAGCGTGAGAACTCACTCCCCCAAGCTAAAGTACACAGTGTCCTCAATGTGCAAAGTGTGGCACACCGAGAGACGTGTAATGGTAGGGGTAGGTGAGGATGCATGCATGATGAAAAAGAAATAAAAATAAAAAATGAAAATATGATGCGGACATGATGCATGCAGATTTAAGAGTGAATCAGATATAAGAGTGTCACACCAAAAAGACTCTCCCTCTCTCCCAAAAATGATATAGATAGATATGATCAAAATGTGGACCCAAAAACAGTGAGGAAAGGGTGAGGTGGGCAAAAATCATCAGGACCAAGCAGAGACGGGCAGCATGACGGCAAAAGGGAACAATGGCATCAAGGGTGCCTAAGAGGGTGGTGCTGCGCCGTCTCCGTCCTGAGGCAGAGGTGGAGGAGGAGGTGGTGGTGGCTGGGGAACAGTCTGCTGGGTGGGGGGGTGTGGGTGTGGGTGTATGAGCAGGCTGGGTGGGTGTAGGAGTGGGTGTGGGTACCTGCTGGGTGGATGTGGGTGAGGTCGGTACGCGAGGAAGCCGATCGAGAATCTGAGTGTGGCAATAGTGAATGCCTGGAAGTAGGTCGAAGCGGCTGGCCATAGCGGTGACGGTGGCAAACATGGTCCTGAGGTCACTGACCGGCGCCCCGTTTACGGTACGGCGGCGCGGTGTCGTTTACCGCAAGTTTCACGGTTAGTGTAGGGTGCGGGAATATCGAACTCAGGGAGGCGAGGTTGTGCTTGGGTCAGGTAGGACCTAAATCACCCCGAGGGGCGAGCTAGCCCGAATCGGTGGATGGTTGTCACGAAAGGAAATAAAAGCGTAAGAACGAAAAGAAAGTAAACCCGGGACTTTTGTTTCCAACCCGACGAGAGACTCTCGCCGACGCGGCCTACGGGTATGGATAGCGATCGGGATTAGGGTCTAATGGTGGGACGTTGCCTCTAAAAGTGGTACCGACGTCCCATGGGCCCGATATTCCGGTCGGTGCCCAGGATGATACACCGGACTTCCCGGATTCGATCAGTGGGCACTCCCGTGTCCATAAACACTGATCGATCCCGGGAGCACTAAGCCCGCAACGATAACTCCCGACGTCTCATCCTGCCGCTCCCGCGTGCTAGGATTCGACGTCTACGCTAAGGGTGTGAGCTATGGCTAGGGAGTCAACCGCCAAGTTTATTCCCCTTTGGCCCGACGGTCAAAGGCGGTCTTTTTCCCGCCGATGACAATGAAACACCCCGCGTAACCATTAGATTCCTACTCCCTATCGATTTCCTAACCCTACGGACGCATCGGGAAGAGCCCCCGAAGGGGTTTCCACCAAAATCCCAGATTTGGGAACTACTCACAAAAATTCATGAAAAAGCAATCTAAATGAAATTTAGCCGTTAGAATCGTAATCGGACAATTGCAATGCGGAAGTAATAGAGTCATAAAGATAATACTAAAATTTGAGGAAGATCTGAAAACTTACAAAAGAGTAACAATTACAGCCGTCACAAGGAAATAAAACAGTAGAAAAACAGCAACTCTCGTTTCTGGAACCCTAGGGGCTCTATATATAGGCCGTCGCACCAACCGATCGGTTGACAAGTCAACCGATCGGTTGATCCGTTACAAATAAATATCAGAAAACGGCGAGTTTTCACCCGATCACATGAACCGATCGGGTGAGTTCTTGAGCGACCGGTTGGATCTTGGAGTGGTCGGGTGAATCGGCCGGTTGAACGCCCGTGTCTTCAGCTCATCTTCTTCAGCTACAGATGAACCGATCGGGTGAGAGTCACCCGATCGGTTGGAATTCTGCTCGAGAAAACAGAGAACATCCGCCCGCAGAACCAGTCTATGAACCGGTCGGGTGACTTCTTTGTGAGCTGCGGTAGCGACCGGTTGGTGCACGCGTGCATCACCCGATCGGTTGGAGAAGACCAACCGATCGGGTGAGGGGCTGAAAGATGAATTCTTTGGCGTTTGACCCCCCGGATCACGCGTGACTTCTCCCGTTGCTCCGGGGACTTGGGATATCATCGTTAAACGTCCCCTACGTGGTCAATCCCATGCAATCATGGATAAACAAAGAAAAGTGAAAGAAAACGGGAAAATACACGAAAACGAATAAGAGACGGCGGAAAAACACAGAGAAACACAAAAGAAAACGTGCGTGAATATATGAAATATAGACGCACGTCAAAATCCCCCAAGCTGAACTCTTCCTCGTCCTCGAGGAAGACGAGTGAGAGTAGGAGCTCGGAAGGGAAAAATAGAGAGGAAGAAAGAAAAAGAAGACTCTAAGCCCTAGATCATCCATCAGAGCCATCAAAATCAAAAACGACACACCAAGCAAGAAAACGCCAAATCACACCACTAAACCTAGGAAAGCGAGTCCAAATAAGTGTCGTGGGTCCACGCAGTGAAGCGCGAGTGAGCGTGGTCGTGTGCTAGCAAATGGTGAAGCTTTCTACGATGTGCAATGAGGCTCGATATACACAAATCCAAGAAATGACCCAAAATATCGATCCGAATTGAATTAAGCGGCGAATATAAGTTCAAGCATGCATGAGAGGAGTGGGAATAGAAGCGTATCATGCATCGGGGACTCCACAACTAGGGTTAAGGAAATCAAGCCACTATAGCCTAGATACTAGCTAGATAGCTCCTAAGCCAAGTGTTTTTGATAACGACGGGGGTTGAGATGATGTGGAGAAGAACACTCGGTGAAAATTCTCGCCTTCCCTTTATTCTCGGCAAGTAGGAAAATATTCACACGGGAATTTTTTTGGGTTTTGGGTGTTTGCATATTTTTTTGGCTTTTTGGCTATACAATCTTTTTCTTTTCTTTTCTTTTTGGGTTTTTCATTTCTTTTCTCCCATTTTTTTTTTTGATTTTTGGGTTTTTGGCTATACACTTGTGTACTCTCCCAAGTGGGAGAACGGTACACGACGAGGGGATTTGCACCAAGTAAAACAAAAAAAGAAGTCGAAATCTAAACACTTGGGCAAAGGAAACTATTCTCGCTAAATAGAGCATAGGCTAAATGGGTTATCCTAGTCCTTAGTTGTGGAATCCCGACGCATGCGAATTGAAGTATACGATATAAATATAGCATGCATATAGAAGCAGACATTAGAAGCAAATACCGCATATTCAATTCGGAGCATGATAATCTAGGGGTCATTCCTGGACAGGTATATAAAGTAAAATCACAAAGCAGAAGCACACCAAATGCTAGTCACGACACACAACTCACAAAAAGCTAAGTGGACCCACGATGCGTGAAATGCAAGAGGACTCGAAATCCTAGGGTTAGTGAGTGCGATTGTCGGTGCAGTGCTAGGTGTGTGTGTGACTTTGTGGCGATTAATCAAAGGATTCATCTCTAGGAGAAAGAGCTAGAAAAGAAGGAAAAAGAAAAAAAAAGAAAAACACCATGGAAAACGACTCAAATAAACGAAAAGAAAGACTCAAATGACGCACACAGTGCGACTCCCCCAAGCTGAAGTTTGCATTGCCCTCAATGCAATATGAGTGAGTACGGGAGGGCAATGAAAATGGGGGGGGGGGAATACGCACAGACACGAAAAGAAATGAAAACGAGGAAAACACATAGATGAAACTGAAAAAAGAAAGAAAGATCAAAATCAAAATCAAACAATACGAAAAATAAAAATAAAATAAAATAAAATCACACGACACGACACTCAAAAAGTGAAAAGCAAGCACACACACAAAAATGAGAAAAACAAACAAAACACGACAGCACACCAAAACAGACGTCCCCCAAGCTAGACCAGAAAGTGCTAGCGGAATGATGTGATTGATGAAATCCAGATATGTGCAAGGGGGAGTCAAAAACAAAAGAGGGGAAATCAGAAAGTAGCAGAAGGTGAGTCCTCGTCCTCCTCGGAAGAGGGTGTGGATGGGTGGTCGGGGGAGGCTGGGGGAGTGCTGAGAAGTGGGGAATGAGGTGAAGGTATAGGGGCAGTGGTGGTGTGAACGATGGAAGGAGTGTCGGTGGTGGTGGGTGGTGGTGGTAGGAAGGCGATCAAGGCAGTGGTGAGAGGAATAGAAATGGAGGAAGTAGCTGTGGTGGTGACGGTAGTGGGAGGTGGTGGGAGGGATCTAGAGCGTACCGGTAATTTCCTCCGGCGCACGTATGGAGTGACGGAGGAGGATGGAGGTAGCGTGAGTGCGGTGGAAGTGGTCGGGAGGGGTGAAGTGGATGCCGGGATGGGATGTGAAGAGGGAGGAGAAGAATGTGGTGAGGGGGGTGATGGATGTGGAGAAGTGTGGGTGGGTGGAGGAGAAGATCGCCTGGGTGGCGAAGGTGGAGGTGGTGAAGGTGGAGGTGGTCCGTGGATATGAGTAAGAAGGCGGAGAATGGCGGCCACGTTCCTCTCAAGTGCGAGGAAACGTGGGTGAGTAAGAAAGGAGGATGGTGATGGGTCCGAGGAAACAGAGGACATGGCGAGCTCACGAAGGGCAGCGACCTCCCTCTCAAGCCCCAGACGGGCAGATACCTGACGGCGACCAAAAGATGTAGACTGACGCGAGGCAGAGGTGGTGCCGCCAGGTAAGGTCGAAGAGGTGCCGGCGGCAGTGGTCATGCCGGCACAGGAGACAAGGCCAGAAATGGCCGCAAGGAGGTGCTCAGACGTGATCGGTCCCAGAGCAGAAACAGGACGACTCAGGCCAGCCGCTAAGTCTCCCCCAGACACAGGGATATCCTGCTCGCCTAATTGGGCGGCAGGGGACGGTGATCTGCGGGCGCCTACGGGAAGGAAAGGAAGATTCAACCCCGCTAAGAAGTCGGGATCAGGTGGGAAAATCCAATCTCCCACGAGAGCAATGGTCATGCGAGCGGGGTTGGGTAGAATGGTGTAAGGGGCTGGGGGTGGCCATAATGAAATATGAAGCGGCCATCCGAGCTGGGCTTGATCATGTGGATGTGCCGCAGGACATCAATATCGAGATGTGAGGGTCCTGCGGCAGCTGGAAGATTATTGGGGATGGTGATATTGAATTGGGCGTGAGAGCAGATGATCGTGATGATGCCCCCACAACAAAACTTCCCCTTACCGGCCCGGCTGATCTCGAGTAGCTTGTAAACAAGCCAATCGCTGCTATGAATGGGGACGGTAGGGGCCCTGAAGCTGACTCCATCATCATCCCGGACATAAGGAAAAGTCATGGCCCAAAGGATAAAAAGGTCAGGGATAGTCACAGTACCAGACTCGTCCCTAGGAAAGAATGCAGATGAAATGATCCTGTGGGCTAAACGAAACACGGGATGAATGATGGAGGAGGCCTTGGCCCTTCCTCGGGGGTAATCACGGATCAAAGTGAGGCGGAACCAGAATTGATCGACATCAAACTCGGGCGTGTACCCGTAGTGTCGGATGGAATCATCCCCGAGATTGGGGAAACCAAATATAGCGTTAATCGTGCTCAGATTCGTGGTGACACTACGGTTACGCACCCTGAATTTAATGATCGACCCGGACTCCCAAGTAAGTGTGGAGAGGAATTTGAGTGTGAGTGCCGGGTAGGATACTGCATGAGCATTAAGAAAGGCCAACCATCCTAAGTTAGCGAAAAGAGATTCGACCTCGGTGAAGACACCGAGATCGACAAGTGTACGTGCGTGCGGGAACTTAGTGGATAGATGCCCTCGAGCATCAAGCCTACGGTAAAAATCTTTGTGCTCCTTGTTCCGAAAAATATACCCGTGCGGGCCCAACATTGGGTCCACAGGGGGGACACCAGGCAGAGGAGGGCCAAGTGTAAGTGCTCGTGTACGGGAAGGGGGGCGTGTTTGTTTTCGTCTTTTTCGAGACGGCTCCTCTTCCCGCATGATACCCTTCCCCTTATCCTTATCTTTAGCCATGTGTGTGAGTGTGAGCAAGAATTAGTGCAAAAATCGTGGATGCACACTAACACAAACAAACGAGCAAGCACAATAAGTAGGGCAAATGTATAAAATAAGCTTAGGAGCGAGTTTACCCAATTGCAGTGGTGGAGCTTGCTCGTTGATGTCCCCACACTGTTCAGCGAGAGAAGCTTGGAGCCGCGGCGAACTCCTTCGGCAATAATTTTCGAAATGGGGGTGGTTTGGGGGAAAATTAGGTCAAAATCTCGGAATGGGAGGAGAGAGAGAGAGTAGATGATGGAGGGGTTGATGAAGGAGGTGGAGAGTGGGAGTAATGGAGGAGTAGAGGGCGTGGGGGAGTGAAGATCGGTTGTTGGCGAAGAGGGGAAGGCGAAACGACGGCGGATTTTGGGGGTTTTTGCGATCGGGCGAGGTGGAAACGAGCGGGTGTCGGGGGGGGGGGGGGTTATATAGGGTTTTAAGTCGAACCGATCGGGTGACTTGTCACCCGATCGGTTGACGGTTAGGTCGAAAATTTTGCCGAAGAAATGCTACAGGCGAACCGATCGGTTGACTTTTCAACCGACCGGTTGGCCGCTCCACACAATTTTCCCGAGAACTTAGGGCTGCTCACCCGGTCGTGTCAACCGATCATGCATGAACTCAACCGATCGGTTGATATTCCCCAAAAATTTCTGAAAGTTCTCCCCAGCTCACCCGGTCTTCCACCCGGTCTCTTCATTACTCAACCGATCGGTTCATTCGGGGACAGATCTCGGCATGTATCTGATACATCCCAACCGATCGGGTGAGTTATCACCCGATCGGTTGGGGCTTGTTTCCTGCAAAAACCAAGAAATTTGATTAAGTCCCCGAACGGATGTTCTCGCGGCTGATTTTATTTATAGAAATAGATAAAATAAAGTAAAAAATAACGCTAAAATTTTGAGAAAAAGTTTAGAACATGGGTTGCCTCCCATGAAGCGCACTTGTTTAACGTCGTTGGCTCGACGCCCGCAAGAGATGCTCATGGTGGCTGATACGGGTGATGCCCAAACTTAGGCATCTCTTCCTTGTTGGAGCTGAAGGCGCTCGGGGTAGTCAGCGGCTGGAAAAATACTTGCTCGACCACCCTCCCTTTGTTCTTGAGATCCGGGGGCTTTTCCTTGGTGTTGGCGCTTCCCGCCATCTTCTTCAGGATTCAGACCTCGTCTTTAGTGAGGTCCGTGAGCTCTTTCCCCGTTCTCCTCACAGGAGGAGCCTTGGGGAACCCGGGAGGGGTCGTTCTCGCTGCACTCGGTCTTCCAGCAGCTTCTTTGTCTTCGGGGCCTTCTTCATCTTCAGAATTCCCCAAGTCATCGGGGGGGGGGGGGGGTTTCTTAGGAGAATCTCCCAGGAGCTCTCCTCTACAGCCTTTTCTTCTTCTATCTCAAGTAAATTACACCGGAGGTCATCAGGAGGATCAGGGTGCTTCATGGATAGTCCCAGGTCAAACTCAACTTTCTCTCCGCTGACGTTCAAGGAGAGTTTTCCGTTCTTCACATCTATAAGAATGCCAGCAGTGGCCATGAAAGGCCGTCCCAGGATAATGGGGGTGTGTGCGTCTTCGGGCATGTCCATGACTACAAAGTCCACAGGCACATGCACCCCTCTCACATTCACGGGGAGATCATCAACAATTCCCACCGGATATTTGACCGACCGGTCAGCTAGTTGTAGGGTCATCCCGGTGGGCTCCAAATCACCCATTCCTATCCTTCTGTACATCGATAAGGGCATCAAGCTAACACTCGCTCCTAGATCGACGAGTGCACGATAAATCTTCACAGCCTCGATCGTGCAAGGAATAGAGAAGCTCCCCGGGTCCTTGAGCTTCAGCGGGTTATCCCTCTGAATAAGAGCGCTACATTCCGCCGTCAGCACCACTTTCTCTTTTCTTGACCCTTTGGTCACCAAATCTTTCAAGAATTTTGCATAGGAGGGGATTGTTTCGATTGCCTCCAAGAAAGGGATTTGCAGGCTTAGGTCCTTGACCATGGCGAAGAACTTCCCATATTTCTCATCAATTTTCGCCTGAGCCAACCGTTGTGGAAATGGCACAACGGGTTTATACACTCTTGGGCTCTCTTCCTCCTTCTTCTTCTCTTCTTCAGACACTCCCTCCGGAGTCATGGGATTTGATGACGAAGCACCGGTGTCATTTAATTTTTCAGTCGGTCTCTCAACGACCAATGGTGCTTCCGGGTTGCTAGGGGGCACTCTAGTAGGAATTTGTGTCCCGCTTCTCAGAACGATAGCGGACACATTCGCGTGCTCGTACACGAGTGCCGATGTTTGTGTTGCTCCCCTCGGGTTCACCTCCGGTTGTGGCGGCAATTGGTTTTGTGACCTTGCAAGGTTCGCCACCTGTAACCCCAGCTGGGTTACTTGGTCCGTGAGGGTCCGCTGGCCCATTTCTAGCTTTTGGTTGATCCTCTCCTGGTTGGTAATATATTGAGTCAAGAGAGACTCAACCGGAGAGACGGCCCTCTGTTGGCCATACTGCTGCTGCTGGAACGGCTGCTGATTCCTGGGAGCGTAAGTTTGTTGCTGAGGTTGCTGCTGAAACGGTTGCAGCTGACCCTGATTCTGCGGTGGTCTAGCCGGCTGATAAATTTGTTGCTGCGGCTGCTGAGGCGGCGAGGGCTGAAATGGTGGCCGGTAACTGAAATTTGGGTGGTTCCGGTTGTTGGGAGAGTAGGACGGGTTGGAATTTGTCCTTGGCGGATATGGCGCATTCCCCGTGGGGTTGTAAAATAGTGCGCTCGCCTGATCCAACGGTGGTGAGATGTCACCACCGTCGAATTCCCCAAGGAATTCGAACTCTACCACAGAAACTTGCTGTGTACCGGCCCCACCAGCTCCTACCATCAGTGCGGAGATCTGGGTCGAAAGCAAGTCGAACTTGCTTGAAAGTTTGTCGACGTCCTCGACTCTGTGTATACCCCCAGTTCTTGGTGTGGCTCTCTCGTCACACCACCGCTCATTGTTGGATGCCATGTTTTCCAGAATATTCCCGGCATCTTCCTCGCTTCTAGACAAGAAGGAACCCCCAGCCGCGGTGTCCATAGAAGATTTAAGGTCATCCCTCAACCCATTGTAGAACAGATTGATAATCTGCCACTTCGGAAGCTCATGGTGAGGGCATCTTCTTTGCATCTCTTTATATCTCGTCCAAGCCTCATGCAAGGACTCGTGGCTGGCCTGGGAGAAGGAGGAGATCTCACTCCTCAACTTCATGGTCTTCCCCGGAGGAAAGAACTTCGTCAGAAAAGCATTGGAGAGCTTCTCCCAGGTGTTGAAAGTATTGGGGTCCTTCCCCATTAACCATTGCTTGGCTTTGTCCCGCAAAGAGAAGGGGAACAGCTTCAGACGGATAGCCTCTGTAGTGACACCATTAATTCGGAAGGTGTCACACTTCTCCAAGAAGGAGTCCAGGTGCTCTATCGGGCTCTCCATGGACGCACCCGCAAATTGGTCCTGCTGGATCCATGTCACTAGAGACGGCTTCAGCTCAAAGCTTTGGGCCGCAATAGCTGGAGATCGGATGGCGGAAGTTGACTCGATGGATGGCATCGAGTACTCCAGCAGAGACTTGTGAGGTGGGGTGTTCTCCTCCATGGATTCGGGATCTTCTCTCCTTCGCTTCTCGGCGGCCAAACGCCTAAGGGTGGCGTTAATCTCTTGATCGAGGGGAATCAAGTCGTCAAGACTCCTTGAACTCCTGCGCATGAAAAACAACAAACACCCATGAAGCGACAAGTGGGAAAGAAACAGATAAAATAAGAAATAAAAATAAGAAAAACAAAAAAAATGAAAAAGAAGAATGCGAAAATTATCGCGAGGTAGGGATGTGAGCTAGACACGAGGGTTCAAGAGATCCTAAAATATCAAGCACGTTGCCTCCCCGGCAACGACGCCATAAACTTGACCGGCGCCCCGTTTACGGTACGACGGCGCTGTGTCGTTTACCGCAAGTTTCACTGTTAGTGTAGGGTGCGGGAATATCGAACTCAGGGAGGCGAGGTTGTGCTTGGGTCAGGTAGGACCTAAATCACCCCGAGGGGCGAGCTAGCCCGAATCGGTGGATGGTTGTTACGAAAGGAAATAAAAGCGTAAGAACGAAAAGAAAGTAAACCCGGGACTTTGGTTTCCAACCCGACGAGAGACTCTCGCCGACGCGGCCTACGGGTATGGATAGCCATCGGGATTAGGGTCTAATGGTGGGACGTTGCCTCTAAAAGTGGTACCGGCGTCCCATGGGCCCGATATTCCGGTCGGTGCCCAGGATGATACACCGGACTTCCCGGATTCGATCAGTGGGCACTCCCGTGTCCATAAACACTGATCGATCCCGGGAGCACTAAGCCCGCAACGATAACTCCCGACGTCTCATCCTACCGCTCCCGCGTGCTAGGATTCGACGTCTACGCTAAGGGTGTGAGCTATGGCTAGGGAGTCAACCGCCAAGTTTATTCCCCCTTGGCCCGACGGTCAAAGGCGGTCTTTTTCCCGCCGATGACAATGAAATACCCCGTGTAACCGTTAGATTCCTACTCCCTATCGATTTCCTAACCCTACGGACGCATCGGGAAGAGCCCCCGAAGGGGTTTCCACCAAAATCCCAGATTTGAGAACTACTCACAAAAATTCATGAAAAAGCAATCTAAATGAAATTTAGCCGTTAGAATCGTAATCGGACAATTGCAATGCGGAAGTAATAGAGTCATAAAGATAATACTAAAATTTGAGGAAGATCTGAAAACTTACAAAAGAGTAACAATTACAGCCGTCACAAGGAAATAAAACAGTAGAAAAACAACAACTCTCGTTTCTGGAACCCTAGGGGCTCTATATATAGGCCGTCGCACCAACCGATCGGTTGACAAGTCAACCGATCGGTTGATCCGTTACAAATAAATATCAGAAAACGGCGAGTTTTCACCCGATCACATGAACCGATCGGGTGAGTTCTTGAGCGACCGGTTGGATCTTGGAGCGGTCGGGTGAATCGGCCGGTTGAACGCCCATGTCTTCAGCTCATCTTCTTCAGCTACAGATGAACTGATCGGGTGAGAGTCACCCGATCGGTTGGAATTCTGCTCGAGAAAACAGAGAACAGCCGCCCGCAGAACCGGTCTGTGAACCGGTCGGGTGACTTCTTTGTGAGCTGCGGTAGCGACCGGTTGGTGCACGCGTGCATCACCCGATCGGTTGGAGAAGACCAACCGATCGGGTGAGGGGCTGAAAGATGAATTCTTTGGCGTTTGACCCCCCGGATCACGCGTGACTTCTCCCGTTGCTCCGGGGACTTGGGATATCATCGTTAAACGTCCCCTATGTGGTAAATCCCCTGCAATCATGGATAAACAAAGAAAAGTGAAATAAAACGGGAAAATACACGAAAACGAATAAGAGACGGCGGAAAAACACGGAGAAACACAAAAGAAAACGTGCATGAATATATGAAATATAGACGCACGTCAGTCACCTCTGAGGGCACTCACCGCCCCCCTCAAGAGCACGAATGATCTGAAGGACAGTGTCGGGGGGAGGTGGTGCAGAGGGACGCACGTGTCTGTGTTGTGCAGGACGGGGCTGGCGGGCTCGGGTGGTGTAGTGGATGGGCTCAGCAGGCATGTGGAGGAAGGGTGCTGTGCTCACAAGTGAGGGCCCAGCCTCAGGGCGAGGCTGGGGCGCAGGCTGGTGTGAGATGGAAGCAGCATCAGTGGAAGTGGAATATAAGAGTGGCGACGAGGCGTCAAGAGAGGTCAGTGACACAGACGTGGGAACAGACGTCACGACACTATCAGATAGTACGGCTGTGGTGGAGACAGAAGTGACAACCGCTGGGGAGGCAGTATGGGGTCTAAAAGGTGAAATCCCAGTGGAGATCATACTGGCCATGGTCTCCACGACGGTAGCGAAAGAAGGCTCTCCGCTCTCAACAAAAGTAGGTGGGCGCTCGGGTAGTGCGGAATAAAGGGGCTCAACGGACAGAGGGCCAGCTGTGGTGGGAGTGGTGGTAGTAGAGGTGGTCTCAGCAAGTGTACTCCCAACACCGGTAGAAGTGTGGACAGAGGTGTCGGGAGCAACAGAAATATCAGGCACAGGCTGAGGGGCCACGGGGTCAACGGGTGCAGCGTGGGCCTGCTCAGCCTGCTCAGCCTCCTCGGCCTCAAGCACATAGGCGGTGGGGATCAAGAGATCCATCGCCGGAAGCCAATCAACCTGTGCTGGTGCTATCTGTGTCCGAGCTGGGCTCGGAAGGATCATATAGTCAGCACCGTAGGGACCGTGCAACCAAACCCAGTGATGCTGGCTGTGCGGACGAAGCATCTTCATCCGGGCCATGACGTCTATAGATAGTGAAGTGGGGCCCGGAGAACGACGCAAATCGGCCGGTAGGTCCTCGCCGGTCATCAGGGCGAGCAGGGTGATAAGACCGCCGTAACATATCGGTGAGCGAGCGCCCACCGATACGATGATGCGGTCCAAAAACCAGCTCGCGATATCAATCACGACGGAGGGGACCAACTCGTCACTCCCCCTAGCTAGAACTCTGGGGCGCGTCATCGCATAGAGCATATAAATCTCCGGCGTGGACATCGTCCCAGGCTCATACCTCGCCAAAAAGGTAGTCACCATAAGGCGCTGAGCTATGGAGGCAGGGGTGGACGATGGCTGAGGCCTTGGCCCTACTAGGGTCAAAGGCAGCTGGTAAACCCGTGATCTGGGCCCAGAAAGCGTGGGAATCGAAGGAAGGTGGGGGGATGTAAGTGGGGGCGTAACCACAGTCGGTCCCAGGGATATCGAGCCACAAAAAGAATGCTCTCATCATACCGAGAGTGACCTGGCACTCTCGGTCCATAAACCTAAACGAGCATCCCTCGTCGGTCCGGGCTATAGAACTCAGCACCTCAAGTGTCGGACGGACGAAGGTGTCCGCCGATACTTGGAAAAAATCTCGCCAACCCACGTTGTCATACAACGTGAGCATCCCCTCAAGGACCCCCAGGCGTCCTAGGTCTGCAAGGTGTGCGAACTTGGAGGGTACAATCGAGCGCTGGGAAATGCACTCCAAAACGACGC